>JAHRHZ010000029.1:14260474-14291419 GCA_024137785.1 Ginglymostoma cirratum
CTACTAACATCATCCCGCCCCCTTGACCTGTCTGTCCTCCCTGGACTGACCTATCTCCTCCCTACCCCCCCACCTACACTCACCTTTACTGGCTCCATCCCCGCCTCTTCGACTTGTCCTCTCCACCTATCCTCTCCTCTATCCATCCTCTATCCGCCTCGCCTCTCTCCCTATTTATTTCAGAACTCTCTTCCCCTCCCCCATTTCTGATGAAGGGTCTAGGCCCGAAACGTCAAGCTTTCCTGCTCCTATGATGCTGCTTGGCCTGCTGTGTTCATCCAGCTCCACACCTTGTTATCTCGGATTCTCCAGCATCTGCAGTACCTTTTATCTCTATCACTCATTCATTTCAGTTCTATCGTACGCTTCCTATGTGACAGTAATAGGACTCCTCATAGGAATGACTCCTGTGCCCAGCCATATTTCCAAGGGTAGCCTTGGTCAGCAGGGGCCCAACTCTTGATAACCAAAGAAAGAAGGCAGTTTCCTTGGTATTTTGTACCATATGCAAGACACTCTTTGCATTAACACAGACAAACAGAAAATAGTAGAATTTAAATCATTAATAAATGAAGACTGACACATGCTCAGGTGGGCACCTTCATACTCATCCATACGCAATTTATGATTGACTGTATCTGAGGGAATCCAACCAGAACAATGAACACAAGGACCCACATACTCTGACTTGCCTCAACATTGGCAAATTTGTAATAGACGGTGCCCAGGTAAACATGGCATCTATCGCCTGGGAGATATATTTGTTGTGGTTGGTTCACTCACCGAGCTGGTTTGTTAATTCATAGACGTTTCATTACCCTGCTGGATAACATCATCACTGCAGCCTCTAATGAAGCACTGTTGTGTTTTCCTGCCTGGTATTTAAACTCTGGGGTCCGTTGGATTTGATTACCTCATTTCTGGTTTTCCTTTGCAGCGGTGTATATATAGGATCTAACTCTATGTGTTAGTTGATGGCCTTCTTGGTGGAGGACCAGGCATCTAGAAATTCCTGTCTAGGGAACCAGGCCTCTAGGAAGCCCCCATCTACAACCCACATGCACATAGGACAGCAGAACACCATGGCTGCAAGCTGGTGAAGGTAATGATCAATGGTGCACACAACCGGCTCCATAGATATGACAGAGAAATTATGCGCCAAAAAACCCTATTCCTAGACGCTACCAACCTAGACTGGACAACAGACTTAGACCGAGCCATTAACGTCAGTCAACAGATAACAAGAAGCAATAAAAACTAGCCAAACTAACCCACCAAAAGTACAACCATAGGTCAGACACTTGGATAAGAAGCCTTTCAGACAGGAAACTAACAGACACAGAGAAACTGGACTCAACTACAACCACAGAGATGCTAACAAGACAGAATTTCTAGCTACAGTAGAATCCACACTGAAGACCAATGGCATCAATGAGGAAACACAACAAGCCGTAAGATAGACAGTGGTCCCGACGCTGACCAGAAGGAGTGAAATTAACACTCTCAACACATCAGAAAGTAAGGCCCTAGAAGGACTGAAAAAAGACGAAAGCATCATAATCCTACCAGTGGACAAATGGTGCATGACAGTAATACTAAACAAACGGGACGACTTCACCAAAGCACAGACACTACTGGCAGACACGAACATATACCAGCAAGTGAAAATAGACCCGACACTGCAACTGGGTAATAAAATAATCTGCACACTAAAGACACTCAAACAGACCAGTCAAATCAACAAAACGGACTTCCTAGAAATGAAACCAGAATGGATAAACATCCCCTGATTCTACAGCCTCTCAAAGGCACACAAACCGGAAGTACCCCTCAGAACAATAGTCTCCCTTCCAGGCACACCAACACACAGGTTAGCCAAGGAGTTACAATGAAGACTAAAGCACCTTGTCAGCAAGTCACCCCACTCAATCCACTCAGCCTAGGAGTTCCTCAAATCCCTCAAAGACATAAGAATAGACGAGGATGAGACCATGGTGTCCTTTGACATTACCGCCCTATTCACATCGATTGACCCACCACTGGCAAGAGAAACGCTAGCAACACTACGAAAAGAACGGGACCCAAGTGACACCATCTCCACAGACAACATTCTGAAAATACTGGGCCTGTGCCTTTAATGGCCAAATCTATGAACAGATCAACGGGACACCCACAGGGTCACCTGTCTCCAGACGAATAGCAGAAGCGGTGATGCAGAGACTCGAAAGCATGGCCCTTCTGCAGATCCATACCAAACTATGGATCCGATACATGGTCAACACTTTCGTCATTATCAAACGGACCAAACTAGAGGAGACACACCAAATAAACAACACTCTCACCTGCATCAAATTCACCATGGAAGCAGAAAAGAATGAACAGCTCCCATTCCTGGACATCATTGTAGAATGCAGGGCCAACTGAGAATTCCTGACAAAGGTATATAGAAAAGCCACACACATTGACCAAGAACTGAATTTCAACAGTAACCATCCCAACACCCACAAATGAAGTTGCGTGAAAACACTATTTAGACAAGCGACAACACACTGTAGCAACCCGGAACAATGCCAAAAAGAAGAATATCTCCACCAAGTATTTAAGGACAATGGATAGCCGAACAACTGGATCCAACAATGCCTATCACATGAACAACACCAGGAAGATACTGCATGCCCTAACACACTCATCACATGACCGTACATCACAAACATATCCGAACTGACAACAAGACTCCCACAACCTATTGGGCATCAGAACAGCACACAAACCCAAGTCAACCCTATGCCAACTGCTAAATCAGATCAAAGACCTCTTACCCACTATGGACAGAACCAATGTAATATACAAAATTCCATGCAAGGGCTGTGACAAATACTACTTTGGACAGACAGGAAGAAAATTGGCCACTAGAGTACTTGAATACCAACTAGCAACAAAAAGACACAACCAATACTCTCACATCTCCATTCACACGGATAAGGAGAACCATCAGTTCGACTGGGACAACATCAGGATCCTAGAACAGGCCAAACAGAGACAAGCACAGGAATACCTAGAGGCCTGGATCTCCACCAAGAAGGCCATCAACAAACATATAGAAGTAGATCCCATATGTACACCACTGCGAAGGAAAACCGGAAATGATGTAATCAAATCCAACTGACCCCAGAGTTTAATTATCAGGCGGGAAAACACAGCGCAGGGTAATGAAACGTCTGTGAATTAACGAACCAGCTCGGCGAGCAAATCAACCACAGCATTCACAACCCGAGCTACAGATCTACTCAAGAACCTTAGGCATACTTGTATCAGAACTGATGCAGGTTTCCCTTGTTGGATAGGCAATAGCAAACATTGAAAGAGGTAATGGGAGAACTGCAACAATTGTTCTTTCCTGTCTGGCAGAAAAATAAAAGGTAGCCCAACCAGGGCGAACAACGCAAGTTAGAGATAGTATTGGATCCAAAGAAGTGACATAGAAATTGATGCCAAAAAAGCAGCAGACCTTAGTATTAAGACTGGTTTATCTTTTAATTACCTTTTAATCAATCCCTTTGTCATCCTTTGATGAAATCTAGAGAATGAGAGTAAGATTGTAGGGAACAAACAAACACGTTGCAAAACTTCTACAGGTAAGTGAACAGATAAAGGTCAGTGAAGACAAATGTAAGTCCTCTTACAGCCAGAAACATGGGAAGTTATACTGAGAAACATAGAAATAGCAGATCAATTAAATACATGCTTAGTTCTGTCTTCAAAAAGTGGGACACAAATAACATCACAAAAACATCAGTAAACACAGGGTCTAGCGCAAGGGAGGAACAGAAGAAAATCATATGACTAGGGAAATGGTGTTGGGGAAACTGATGAGGTTAAATGCAGATATATTCAATCTACATCCCGGAATACTTAAGGAATTGAACCTAGAAATAGTTGATACTTCGGTGGTCAGCTTTCGAGATTCTGTAGACTCTGGAATAGTTCCTATGGATTGGAATGTAGCTAATGCAACCATACTACTTATAAAAGGAGCTAGAGGAAAAAAACAAGGAATTATAAAATAGTTAGCCTGACATCAGTAATAAGAAACATGGTAGAGCCCATTACATTCAATTTAATAGCAGATCATTTGGAAAACAGTGATGGAGCTATATAGAGTCAGCATGGATTTACAAAAGGAAATCATGTTTGACAAATCAACTGGATTTTTTTGAGGATATAATTTGTAGACTCAATAAGGAAGATGTGGTTTACTTGGAGTTACAAAAGGCTTTCAGTAAGGTTTCCTGTAAAAGATGAGTATTTGAAATTAAACTATATGGGACTGGAGATAATATACTGACAGAGATAGAGAGCTGGTTGACAGACCGGAAGCAATGACTAGGAATAAACAGATCATTTTCTAAGTGGCAAGCAGTGATTCATGGGGTACCATAGGGATCAGTGTTTGGACACCAGCTATTCACAGTATATACTAATGACTTAGATGAGGGAACTACATCTAATGTCTCCTAGTTTGCAGATTACATAAAGCTTGGTGGGAGAGTGAACTGTAAGGTGGATGCAGAGAAGTTTCAGTGTGATTTGGACAAGTTGAGTGAGTGGGCAAATGCATGGCAGGAGTAGCATTTTGTAGTTAAAATGCAAGGTTAGTCACTTTGGTAGGAAAAAAACAGGGAAGCCAATTATTATCTCAATAGTGAAACGGGGAAATGGAGAGGTGCAAAAAACATCTGGGTGTCTTGCTGAAAGTAAGCATGCAGGTGCTACAAGTGGCAAAGAAAGCAAATGGTTTGTCGGCCTTCACAGTGAGGGAATTTGTGTGCAGGAGCAGGGATGTCTTGGTGCAAGTGTACAGGGGTGTCAAAGGCAGCACGGTGGCTCAATGGCTAGCACTACTGCCTCACAGCGCCAGGGACCTGAGTTCAATTCCACCCTTGGGTGACTGTGTGGAGTTTGCACATTCTCCCCATGTCTGCATGGGTTGCCTCTGGGTGCTCTGGTTTCTTCCCACAGTCCAAAGATGTGCAGGTTAGGTGGACTGGCCATGCTAAATTGCCCATAGTGTTCCAGAATGTGTAGCTTAGGTGGGTTATAGGGGGATGGGTCTGGGTGGGATGTTCCAAGGGTCGATGCACACTTGCTGGACCAAAGGGCCTGTTTCCACACTGTAGGGATTCTATGAAAGAATGTTTTGGCTATGGAAGGCAAGCAGCAGTGGTTTATCAGCCTTATTTCTGGGTTGCCAGGACTGAAGTATAAAGACCAATTGGATTAGTTTTGGCTCTATTCACTTGAATAATCAAAGTGAATTTCATAGAAGCCTATAAGATTCCAACATGACTACACAGGTTAAACACATCAAGGAAGTACTTGATGATCAGGAAGTCCAGGAGCAAGGGTCACAGTCTAAGGATGTAGAGTAGGCCATTTAGAACTGAGATGGGGGGACATTTCTCCACCCAGAGAATGGTGAGGCTGTGGAATTGTCTGCCACAGAAAGTGATTGAGGCCAAAACATTGAAGGTTTTCCAGAAGGGGTTAGATATAGTTCTTACGGCTAAAAGGATCAAAGGGTATGGGGTGAAAGTGGGAACAGAGTGCTGAGTTGGATGATCAGCCATGATCATATTGAATGGCAGAGCAGGCTCAAAAGGCTGGATGGCCTACAACTGCTCCTATTTTCTATGTTTGAGTTTTTCTCAGGAGCTAATTGTGTACTCCTGATACAGATGTTAGGTTCTACAAATGTCACCAGCAGCTCCTTGTAAATAATTAGTTCAAAGCTGTGATGATCTTATCTGTTACCAGCAATGTGTATCCATCAGGTACATGTGGCTTGAGGTCATCTTGGAGGAGGGTGCATAGGTTAGTGTTCACGCCAATTAAGAGTGTGACTCTTCTGAAAAACTGGTGCTAAGATATTGTAAAGACCATGTTTTTTTATTATTGATTTTTCTTCAGTTGTGGACTGAAATGAGAAGTAATAGCTACATGTTTTGAAAAGCAGGTCAGCTGACACTTACGGCAAGCATTGTGTAATTGAACAAGAGGTAATTGAAATGGTTGCAGATGCATTGTTTCCAAGGGATTCTGTGTACAGATGGAGCTCAGCAGCAACATAAAGTTAATTGGTCCATGGACTAATGACCAGTTATTGATAACAAATGCATTCTGCCCTCCAACAACATTGTGATTGGTTCTCAGGTAACTGAACAACTTGGGGCTAGAAACAAAATAGAGAAAGAGGTGATTTGATCTCCATCAGCAAAGGAGTTGTGTTTCTGTTCGCTGCCATCAAACTCCATTTAAAACCTGACGAAAACAGCCTATCTTTCCTTTAGCAGTTGTTGTAATCTGCGACTTTGAACTGATAAGTCAGAGACCTTTTATAAGTGAACCAGCCACCATATATATCTCTTGAAAATTGGTGAAAACATCCAGAGAAAGATGACTGCAAAGCATTGCTCTCACTAGCATAGTAATTATTAGGATCACCTCAGCAACCCATTGAATAGGAACCACCAAATCACCTTCCTGATTTTCTTTAATATTTTCCTGTGTGTGTGTTTGAATGTGTGTGCTTTTCCGTGTGTGTGCGTGTGTGTGTGTGTGTGTGTGTGTGTGTGTGAAGGTGATTTTAAAAGGAGATTAGAGTTTTAATTTCTAGTTTTATTTGGTGAAAGTTTATAAATGTTTACCTGGAGATAGAGTCTGATCACTTATATTAAATAATGACTCTTGTTAAATACAGAAAACTTGTCCTTATTATCATCAACCTGGGTCTGAAAATCAGGTAAATGGGGGAATGTTGGCTACTTATTTTAAAATATCTAACTTCTGTGATAGCTCTGGAAATCAGGAGGCTTGATTTCTATCGCACTACTCCAGTGAGTCATGACAACATGCCCAGAAAGTTCATCCTCTGCTTGATATCTGTCTTAGAGGTGATCTTTCTCCATTAACAGGAGCTCTCTGTTTATTCCCTCTGCCTTGAGGAGTAGCAGGTTGTTATGGAGAAGGCATTCTGATTGTTGCTAGTGTTGGTGCTGGCTCTATTTGTCCTGTTCCTTATTAGACATGCCTAAGTTCTGCCCATGTTGCCACCAACTCAGCAAGTGCAGTTCAAAGTAAACAAAACATTGGAGAGCATCTCCTGATCAATAAAAACACATTCTGATCAAATATATTTCACTAAGACAAAGATTCGAACATCTACAAGCTGATCAATCACCGAGCCCTGTCAAGTCCTGCTGTTCTGTCATCTTGATCAGCCTTTCAAGTTTCAGGAAACCCAGCAAACTAGCATTTAATTGCAATTGGCTTTTAGCTTATGTTACTAGCAGCTACATAGGTGCCATGAGCGTTTCCCAGGCCCAAAATAAGCCTAAGGTAAAAGCAGAAGTCAGCAGCTACCTGTCCGCTCTTGACACAGTGGAATCTTTTGGATATTCTGCTTTCATCTTTCAAATACACCAAAGACAAGTTAATATTTCTGTCCCAGGGCGGAATCTGTTTGCGCTGCAATGGAAGTACAGACATTGGCCAGCGGACAATACTTGATGGCCAGGTTCAACAATGTGCTGTCAAAGAGTGGTCTATTTCCATGCTGGAATGGGTGGGCTCTGAATGCTGCATGAAGCTCTTTGCCAAACTAGTGTCAAACCCCTTCATGCACATTGCAGTGACAACAGATTCTGTGACAGGCCCACCGTACACCAGGCATTTCAAAGTGCAAACCTATCAGGTTTTTCTGACTGATAATCTATCAATGTCCTCATTGAAGTCCCTGCAATAGAACGTTTTGTGATCTCACCCTCTAGGGAGATGACACATGTACTACCTTTTACAATTGGCCCAGCTACAGCTTACTGGTGTCTGGTAACTTACCACTTGCTGCTTCTACTTCTGAGCCCTTGAAAGTATGTATCTAAGCTAGTTGCTCCATGAGCCAGGTTTGTAGCACAGTAAGTCAGCAAGGGTCCTTCCAAACACATAATCTCTACCATCTAGAAGGACAAGGGCAGCAGATTCACTGGAGCATCATCACCACCTAGTTCCCATCCAAGCCACAAGCCATCCAAACTTGAAACCATTCCTTCACTGTCGCTGTGTCAAACTCCTCGATCTCTCTTTTTAACAGTACTATGGGTGTTCCCACTGCAGTGGTTCAAAAGGCAGCTCATCACCACCTTCTCTTGGTTAATTAGGGATGGGCAATAAATGCTAGCAATGCCACCAATTGCCCACATCCTAGGAACAAATAACTAAAAGTGATGCTGCTTCTTTATCGGATGACTGTCCTTTCTTTGTCATTTCATGATAAGGCTGTCCTGGTTTGGCGGGTAATAGGTCTCAGAGAATTGAATTCAGAAAGACAGGGGAGAGTTAGCTGAGGGAAGGCAGTGGAGGGAAGCAGCAGTTCCACAACCTGCAAATTGCACTCCATGCCAGAGAGCAGGATGAGGGTGAATTTGGATTTGAGAAGGTGCATAAGACAGAAAAATACTGTCATCTTGAATGTTGTTGACAATGCCAGATGCAATAGCTTCGGTGATGGCCTGTGCTGCTCTGTGGAGCAGTGCCTCCTCCAAAAGGTCTAGGGAAGCACGTTGGCTCAGTGATAAGCACCACTGCCACATAGCGCCAGGAGCCCGGGTTCGATTCTACCCTCGGCTGACTGTCTGTGTGGAGTTTGCACGTTCTCCCTGTGTCTGCATGGGTTTCCTCCGGGTGCTCCGGTTTCCTCCCACAGTCCAAAGATGTTCACGCTAGGTGGAATGGCCATGCTAAATTGCCCGTAGTGTCCAGGGATGTGTAAATTAGGTGGGTTGGAGGGGGATGGGTCTGGGTGGGATGCTCTGAGGGTCAGTATGGACTTGTTGGGCCAAAGGGCCTGTTTCCACACTGTAGACAATAGACAATAGGTGCAGGAGTAGGCCATTCGGCCCTTCGAGCCAGCACCACCATTCATTATGATCATGGCTGATCATCCACAATCAGTATCCTGTTCCTGCCTTGTCCCCATAACCCTTGATTCCATTATCTGTAAGAGCTCTATCCATCTCTTTCTTGAAAGTATCCAGAGACTTGGCCTCCACTGCCTTCTGGGGCAGAGCATTCCATATATCCACCACTCTCTGGGTGAAGAAGTTTTTCCTCAACTCTGTTCTAAATGGCCTACCCCTTATTCTTAAACTGTGTCCTCTGATTCTGGACTCACCCATCAGCAGAAACATGCTCCCTGCCTCCAGAGTGTCCAATCTTATACGTCTCAATCAGATCCCCTCTCATCCTTCTAAACTCAAGTGTATACAAGCCCAGTCGCTCCAATCTTTCAACATATGATAGTCCTGCCATTCCAGGAATTAACCTCGTGAACCTACGCTGCACTCCCTCAATAGCAAGAAAATCCTTCCTCAAATTTGGAGACCAAAACTGCACACAATACTCCAGGTGTAGGGATTCTATGAAGTCTTCTATGAAGATACAGGCATGCCCCCGTCCCTGCTGGTTCTCTGTTACTCCCTCCTATTATTTTGTGACCATTTCCGATAAAAGAAAATGGATGTGTTGTAGGAGGTGCTTTTTGTGGGTGAATAGCTAAAATTCTGTAGAAATTGTGAAAGATGGCGTGTGAGGTTACTGACAATTGTGTAAGAATGAGGTAAATGTTAGGGATGAGTCCTGATTGAAGTAGATTTATGACAGGTGAGTGATGGGACTGTGGTACATTGAGCCAGTGAAAGTTTGCTGGTGAGCTGGCTGGGAATGTACTGGAGGATCCATTGGCCTTGACTTCTTATGTGAATTTACTGACCTTTTGTAGAAAATTAATTTCACAGCCTCTTGCTCCCTTTCCCATTGAAGAGTACACTTTGAAGGCCATCTACTTACCTGTGAGCTCTGTTGACTTTTATAGTTTCTGGGATAAAGCCCGCCACCACATCATAGAACCTGGAAGTATTCTCTCTGACCGGCTACTCCATTGGTTGTGTTCTCCTTACCCTCAAAAAAACTTTACTAAAATTTCCACCATCTACAGCTGTCTGCATATACGTTCTCTTCAAGAGGGACAGTCTGCCTTCAAGAAGTGAAGGACAACTCTAAGTTATGTCAACCATTCACAAACCTGGGCTCCCTGATGGTTATATAGACAATCAGTAACAGGTTACACAGCCACTGTCATTAAAGTGAGCAGGCAAAGGGAATAATGAAAGGGTTTGTTCACAATATTTTTGTCAAGTTTTTTTCCTATATTAACGGTGGTTTTCTCGCACATGCTGAGTAACATCTTAGCTGCTTTTGCCTCAACTTCAGATGAGAAGCAGAAGCAGAAGTCTATAGTAAGGGACCTGCCACTGAACATCAGCTAACAAAGTCACTGAGTACACAGGAACACCTCACAACAGAGTCCACAGACAGAGCTGATTTGCCTCAAGCTGTCAGAAGTATAGTGGTTCAGAAGGCTCAGGTTTCAGCCTCTCTGAACGACAGATGCTTGCTGTATCTCATAATCAAATGGTATATCAGTGGCTGTCAAAGTGACTTTTGCTGTCAACATCTTTGTCATTGGTTTTTTTTTCAGGTTACTACTGAAGACTTAGCCAGATTCTCACCAAAAATATGTCCTGGTCCACCCATATTGATGTGGCTGTCAAGTAAGCACAATAATGCCTCCACTTCCTCAGGAGACTAAGGAAATTCAGTACATCTGTAAAGACTCTAACAATTTTTATACATGCAACATAGAAAACATTCTATCCAGATGCATCATGGCTTGGTACAGCTACTGCTCTGCCCAGGACTGTAAGAAACTACAGAGGGTTGTGTACACAACCCAGTCCATCGTGCAAACCAACCTTCCATCCATTGACTCCATCTATACTCCTTGCTGCCTTGGAAAGTTGGCCAACATAATCAAAGATCCCTTCCACTCCAATATAATTTCTTCTAAACTCTTCCGTCGGGCAGGTGATACAAAAGCTTAAACACACAAACCAACAGGTTCAAGAACAGCTTCGTCCCTGTCATTATTCGACTTCTGAATGGACCTTTCAAATTTTAACTTTAACGTTGATCTCGCTCTTTGTGCGCCTTCTCTGCAGCCATAACATTGTATTCCTCGCTCTGTTCTTTATGTATGTTATGATCTACCTGTACTGCATGCAAAACAAAACTTTTCACTGTATCTAAGTACATGAGATAATAATAAATCAAAATGGCAGGATTCTTGGCAGTGTGGAGGAGCAGAGGGATCTTGGGATCCACATCATTGATCCCTCAAAGTTGCGACCCAAGTTGATAGGGTTGTAAAGAAGGCGTATGGTGTGTTGGCTTTCATTGGCAGGGGAATTGAGTTTAAGTGCAGTGAGGCTATGCTGCATCTCTATAAAACCCTGGTTAGACCACACTTGGAATATTATGTTCAGTTTTGGTCGCCCCATTATAGGAAGGATATGGAAGCTTTAGAGAGGGTGCAGACGAGATTTACCAGGATGCTGCCTGGACTGGAGGGCAGGTCTTATGAGGAAAGGTTGAGGGAGCTAGGGCTTTTCTCATTAGAGTAAAGAAGGATGAGAGGTGACTTGATAGAGGTGTACAAGACGATGAGAGGCATAGATAGAGTGGATAGTCAGAGACTTTTTCCCAGGGTGGAAATGACTATTATGAGGTGGCATAATTTTAAGGTGATTGGAGGAAGGTATAGGGGAGTTGTCAGAGGTAGGTTCTTTACACAGAGAGTGGTGGGTGTGTGGAATGCGCTTCCGGCAGTGCTGGTGGAGTCAGATACTTTCGAGACTTTTAAACGACTCTTGGATAGGCACATGGATGTTAGTAAAATGTAGGGTATGCAGTGTAGATTGATCTTAGTAGGATAATAGGTTGGCACAATATCATGGGCCGAAGGGCCTGTACTGTGCTGTACTGTTCTGTGTTCTTAAAAATCAAATCAGATCTTTGAGTCAGTGTCCCATAGATATTTAAGATCATAGCTGATCATAGCTGATTTCTTTGTCAACTGTGAACTTCAGCAATCAGTAAGAAGGAACATCTGGGAACCGCATTTCTGGCTGACATCCCATCAGTTCAGGGCTCATTATTTTCACCAGAATGGCTATACAGACATCCCAAGATCATGCGGGAACACTGGTCAACCACAGTGAATTTGACTCCATCAATGTGGAGCAGATGCTGCACTGCCACAAGTGGATATTTTTGTAGCTACATACAGGATTAGCAGGGAGATGCCTGAACAATTTTCTTCTGCAGCATTTCAAGTTTTCCAAAGTCCCCGCACCTGCAATCAGACTTGAAGCGCAGTTGCTCGGAGATAACAGGCTTGGCAGAATGACACTTGGCCAACCAATTACAACTTAACAGTGACTACAAATCAGTGCTTTAAAATTTATTTTTTTAAAATGTTATGTCATACTGCTAAGCCAGATGTGATTTGAACTCAGACATAAGCTCGCAACCATTGCACCACGATAGTCTCAATAGTAAATGTCAGACGATCAGCAGAAATGTGAGCAAATTAGCCATCAGCCATCAGCCACCAGCCAACTTGTGTGGAACAGTGCATTCTGCACAATATTGTATAGCTTTGAGTTTCAGTTTACAGCCAGGAGGAACCCAGGCACTGTTTTTGTAGATGTTTCAAAGAGGAGGAGGGAGCTGATGAAGGTAATGATGAAGATAATTCAACTTGCTGCTTGGGCTGCCAAGGTGACCTCATTAGTGCCGAATTCACTTTGATTATAGTGGACTGATGTCAGAAGAACAGTCATGTTTTTATAGCTCTGTCTGCAACAATACTACGAACACAAGACCGCTTGCTGAACAACCAACCTCCACTAGCACATTCCCATAAATTAACCCTTCTCTAATCATCATCAAGCAAGTCAGAAGGTGACAACCTCAAATCATGCAGCCAAAAAAAATTAGGTGATGCTAGAAAACATTTATACTTGCCCACCTATAAAAGCCTTATTCTTCTTTTTCTACCAACCTACTTAGCAGGTCACAGACTGGCTTCACAGATTCCTGTTCTGTCTGCTGACATACGCTTAGCTGATGACCTCTGAGTTTTCAAGCCCCTGAGGTACCCAACAGAGGTTGCTTTGCCTGCACGAAGCGAATCAAAGGCATCAGGGCATGAGAAAGCATGGCTGAAGGGGTGATGACTGCAATGGTGCGAAGCAAAAATGTCTTGAGTGGAGTTTCCACTTCCAGGTCCTCTTTCACCATCACCCTTTCATGGACAGTTGCTGTTCTGTCCCATCTCTATGCTGGACACCACTTTGGTGCCCATCAGTCAAGTGCTTTAGTTGAGGTATGAGTCATCCCATTCAAGGCATCCAGATATACATTATATCCGAGATAACAAGCATGGGGCTGGATGAACACAGCAGGTCAAGCAGCATCATAGGAGCAGGAAAACTTGACGTTTCGGGCCTAAACCCTTCATCAGAAATGGGGGAGGGGAAGAAGGTTCTGAAATAAATAGGGAGAGAGGGGGAGGCGGATAGAGGATGGATAGAGGAGAGGATAGGTGGAGAGGAGGCAGACAAGTCGAAGAGGCGGGGATGGAGCCAGAAAAGGTGAGCACTGCAATAGGGTTAGGCTCCATCCCCGCCTCTTCGACTTGTCTGCCTCCCCTCCACCTATCCTCTCCTCTATCCATCCTCTATCCGCCTCCCCCTCTCTCCCTATTTATTTCAGAACCCTCTTCCCCTCCCCCATTTCTGATGAAGGGTTTAGGCCCGAAACATCAAGTTTTCCTGCTCCTATGATGCTGCTTGACCTGCTGTGTTCATCCAGCCCCATGCTTGTTATCTCGGATTCTCCAGCATCTGCAGTACCTTTTATCTCTGATACATTATATCCAGATGTGCATGACATAATGAACATATGTATGGAATAACATTCCTCACCAACACTGGTGTTTCAAAGCATTGGCCACTCGACCCAAGAAAGTGTCATTACTACAATTCCCTTTGACACTAACCAATTCATGCTTCAGGGGGTTTCCTCCATTTTCTCAGTAACCATGACAATTTTCCAGTTTTCATTCCCAGCTGTTATCATTAATTATGCTTTCTTGTTGGCAGTTCTGGTGTAAAGCACCCATGTCCAGCAGTGTAGACCTGGAGACGATTGTATCTTCCAACACTGTTAACTTTCTCAACTGCTTTGTGCCTGTTTTTTTCCCTTTATTCTTTCATGGGATCTGTATGTTGCTGCCAAGATCAGCATGTTTTGTCAATGCCTAATTGTCTTTGAACTGAGAGTAGTTATGACCCAACAACATTGCCTTAAAAAAAGAACTGCAGATGCTGGAAATCAGAAACAAAAGCAGAAATTGCTGAAAAAATCTGCAGGTCTGGCAGCATCTGTGCAGAGAAAGCGGAGTTAACGTTTCGGGTCCAGTGACCTCCATCAGAACTAATTGTGGCTAGGAAAGAGTTGGTATACATGCTAGAGAAAGGGTAGGGGTAGGAATAATCTAGAGGTGGAGATGGATCCCAAAGAGAGAGAAAAACAGTTGGGCAGACAAAGGAGTGGGTAAAGGTCAGCTGGAATAATCAACGGCTGCTGATGGGGACTGTTAGTAGCTGACAAGGGGTTGCCTGTGGTAATAGCCCATGCAGTGACAGGCCTGGTGTGTAAGGGTTGGGGCAAGGCTCAGGTCCTAAAATTGTTGAAATAGATATTAGGTCTGGAAGGCTGCAGGGTTCCCAAGCAGAAAATGAGGTGCTGTTCTTCCAGCTTGTGCTGAGCTTTGCTGGAGAACTGCAGCAAGCCCGAGATAGGGATGTTGCCCAGGGGACACGGTGGTGTGTTGAAGTGGCAGGCAACTAGAAGCTAAGGGTCTTTCTTGCGAATAGAAGCTAGGTGCTCTGCAAAGCAGTCACCCAGTCTGCGCTTTGTCTCCCCCAAGTGGAGCAGTCTACATTGTAAGAAGAGAATACAGTGGACATTGTTTTGAGTCTGTGTTACTTGTAGGCCAGACCAGATGTAGGGAAAGTATCTTCCCTAAATTAATTGTTGCTTATTGTGAAGCGTCAGTTACCTGGTGTAAATCCAGTTAGCTATCTCCTGCTAAGCGGTGAGTATCTGAACGAGTTCAGAGTGGATTGGCTCCTCTGAGGAGTCATTATCTGTGAGAACCCTGGATTTCTGTTACATACTGACAGCGGCAAGGTAAGTGTGTTGTTACTGACCATTATGCAAATAATTGTATGATACTTGTAATTGAAATCAAGTTGAGATGACTAACTGTTGTATGGCATTTGAGTCACTGATATTTTCTTGTATTTCCAGTCAGTTGGGAGAGTCATATATGGCCATAAATTCTGAGACACTATTGATCTGCAAGAGTTTGTCCATCTGCAGTGGCTAGCTACAGAATCTGTGGAAGACCATCACCAGTTCTCTCCCTCGCTTCCTGTTCTGCATTCTCTTCTCCTGCAACAGCAGTAAAACTAAATCTGTGTGATAGCAGTGAGATGTTTCTCCCCAGTGACTTGATGAATGCATGGAATGGTGTTGCTCAACAGTGCATTTGATCAAATTGAAGTTGATTATCAGAGAAATGCATTAAATTGCATCATGTTCAGGATGAGGGGTGGATTGATGGATGGGGGGTGAAAGTGAGAAGTAGTGGGGGCAAATGTAAAGCAAGGTAAGAGGGTGGGAGGATAAAGAGCACCGCAGAATGTAGGTGAATGTGGTACAGTACCCATGTTTCCAAGCCTGGTTGGGGTTTTAAAGTAGTTCATGCATTCAAACCAGAAAGCTGGCACAATGTACCTGCTGATGAACTCCTTGGCCACCTCCAGCCATGTTTTTGTCATAGCAATACCTGATTCCATTGCTGGGAAATGGAATCACTGCTCCCAGGAGTACTGTCAAAAGGAGGCGTCACTGAAGTGGGGCACAACACGTGAGTATGTGGAAACCATTGATATCCCTTACTCTATCTTGTTTCCAACTTGAACGCCTTCAAATTCCATCTTTGGATTGGTTCTTTAAATACTGGAGTTGAGATTGTGTCATGAGGATCCTCAAGCTGCCCACTGCCAGACAATTGGACAATCTCAAGTAAAATTATTGTAACCTGGCTACACTCAAATACCACTGATAGACACGCTTTTTCCCAGTGATAATGGAGCCACCCATTCCCAAACTGCCTGCAAGTTAATATTGGGACCATGACTCTAGTTATGGAATTAGGGAATTGTTGCAGATTAGTCATGTTTCACCAATTATGGCCATTTATGCCTCTCCCATCTATCTGGTAATGCAATAAAATATCAGTGATCTACCTGTCATGTTATTCTGCCGATGGAGGAGCATCAAGGAAGGTATTGAGCACCTTGAGACTTGCCATCAGGAAAAAATGGAAGCCAGATGAAAACAGTGAAAGGAGCACACTGCCACGCCAATGCCCCTTCCCATGACCACTACCTGCCCCAAGTATAACAGAGCCTGCAGCAGCATATCGGACTCTACAGCCACCTATGGACTCACCCTGAGAGTGAAAGAGTGTCATCCTCATCTGCAAGGGACTACCGATTACTGTTCTGTCCATCATATCTGCACTGGTCCTCTGAGCATTTTGGCATAGTGCCAATCTCCCTCTGCATTATCTC
The DNA here is from genome assembly GCA_024137785.1 of Ginglymostoma cirratum. Taxonomy (NCBI): domain Eukaryota; kingdom Metazoa; phylum Chordata; class Chondrichthyes; order Orectolobiformes; family Ginglymostomatidae; genus Ginglymostoma; species Ginglymostoma cirratum. Next base: position 14,277,136 of record JAHRHZ010000029.1, read on the forward strand.
TATTTAAATAATCTTTTAATGCCCTCATGACTGCCTCAGTTGAACCTGACTCCACCACACATCCAGGCAATGTATTCTATACCCCAAATATTCATTGTATGGAAAATCTTTCGCAAATCACTTTGAATTTGAGTTCTCTGGTTTTTCAATCATTTTATGAGCAGGAACAATTTCACCATATCTACTCAGTCCCAAATGATTTCGAAATCTTCTTTCAGATCTCCTCTTTGTCTTCTTCTCTCCAAGGAAAATAATCCTAACTTCTGCAATCTACTCTCATAATCAAAATTGCACATTCCCGGAACCATCCTTCCTAAAGTGGGGTACTCAGAACTATACACAATACACCACCAGAGGTTTAACTAGTATGCTATATACGTTGAGGATAACCTCCCTGCTCTTGCACTGTATATCCCATTAATGAAACCTAGAATTCTGTATGCTTTATTAACTTCCCATTCTACCTTCCCTACACCTTTTATGCACATTTACACCTATGTCTCATGCTTCTGCACACTATTTAGAATAGTTCCCCAGGTTTACACTGTCACTCCATGTCTCCCATCTGTTGTGTGACACTGTATCAAATACCTTCTCAAAACCTACATTGTTGTGAAATTGGTACAGTGCTTGTGGACTGGAAGGCAAGATATTAGAGGTTGTTTGTAAAACGATGAGGGGGAGGGAGTGCATGGACCCTTTAAAAGGTGTGCTTATTTTTAGGCTCGGTGATTAAAAAATTGTCTGCAGGCAGCAGCAGATCCACAGGGAGTACTTGAAATTGAAACATTGTATCAATAGGCTATACTGTTTGCAGGCAAAGTAGCATTTTTACTAAGACAACAGGTTTTTGAATTTAGCCAATTAATTTAAATCAGGCCCTAGATATCAAAGCCTAATTAAATTTAAATCTGATGGTTTTGACAACGTTGGACAAATCCTATTGTAAGAGATTAATGGGTCTTCAAGGGTATAAAAGAAGAGGGCATTTGAAAATCAGGGTGACAGCAAACTGCCATCTGTTAAGAGAACAGCTCTCAACAGCAATCAGCTCTAAAGAAAGAGAAAATCATTGGCTCTCACAGAAATCACTAAGATCTCAGAGTAAGCACCATCTAAATAGAGGTACTACGGCATATTTAGCTAACATTGCTGACCCAGGAATTTGACAGAGGAAGGTGTTCATTACCGGAGGACAGCAGAGAAGACAAAGAACATTCCAGAAGACTTATTCTGGCTATAATTTTGAGAGATTAAGCTTTAATTTTTTTTTATTTATTTGGTTTATTTAAGTGGGACTTATATCTTTTGGAACAGCACACCTTTAGAATTTTGTTTTATTTGGGAATAGTTAGTAATTAAGGGGAATTGTTTGGTTTGTTAGAAGTTCTGTTAATTCGTTAACTATTAGAGTTAGGTAAATAACTTGTTACTTGTTGACTGTAGAGTGGCTGTCAAGAGTTCATTTTATTTCACCTCTCCTTTATAACAGATTGGGAGCTGAGAGGAAGGTTATACCACTTATCACATTTCCTTCGTAAATGCTTATTGTCAAATAACATTCTATCAAGGCTATTCTTTTACCCCTGAGATTATATATGTATGTATATATATGTATATCTCCAGGAAATAAAAACTAACAAGAATACATCTTTGCTGTTTTGGATGCTTGTAAGCTAACAGTATGTATGATAAGTGCAATGCAGTTTAAAATAGGCAACGGACCACACAGGATTCCAGTGGGAAATATAATTTGAAATGTTGCCTAAAAAGTTTTTTCCAAGAAATCTGCAGCCTTGCAATTGTGCCAAGATACAATTAGAAGAAAACAGATGACACATGCCTAATGGAGATGAAGTCTGCATGTGTTCTGACAGAGATTAACAAAAATGCAGATCTGTCCAGTTTGAAGCAAGGACAGCTCCAGATCAGAACTTTCTGATGCATAGTTGGTCCAATTGTAAGATGATGTCTTTATCAGACAAGACAAAATCTCAGCAAACTTTCATTCAGTCCTGGCAAGGTTTAATGCCTGTCTTAGCTCCAAGCCCAATTTTATTGAATGTGCCCAGTTTCAGCAGTAGCTCTAGAAGTCAGGGATATCTCCCTGAATGAATTAAAAAAACTGAAGGCTTGTCAGGCAGTTAGGCTCAGAGATGGCTGCCTCACTTGACAAGAAGCCTGCTTAGATCAGCGAAAAGATGGGACATTTCAAGTGCAGCCATTGGGGTGTAAAATGGCAATGCAGGTAACAAGATTACCTAGCAGTGGGCACAGAGAGCGTTGATTAGCAGAATCAATATCCTTCAAGAATTTTGTAATTAAGATTGCCCCTTAAGAGTCAAATCAAACTGACAAACTCCTGAGCTACAGAGAATCCAGTAAATTGCACAAGAACAAAGAGAATATGGAAATTACACTTTCTTCAGGAAGTGGAAGTCATCAATCCAGTTGCAGATATTCTTAAGGTGTTTTGCTATGAGTGGAGTGGTTGGTGACAAGAATCAGATGGCTTCACTTGCCGTGGTAAAGAATGAATGGGCTCAGCTGGAGAATTGGGTGAAGAGCTTGGACAACACTAATTCCTTAAGCATGGCATGAAGGTAAAGAACTTTACTTCCATAACGTCTGAAATATCTTGATTTTAGTTTGTTTGTTACACTAAAAGTCTTAAAAAGTGAGGACTTGTCTGTTGGGTCATTTGGGAAATTTGCCTCTTCTAAAAGTTATTGGTCCCAATGGAATTGCAACAAAATCAAGAGCACATTCCCCAGTCACTATCAAAATAGAATTAGATACTTTGACGTATATATATTTCATTTTGAAAGTTATCATTTGAAGAAAATATTTCTCAACAATAGAAAGAGTGGGGTTAATATGACTGATTGGATAGATCTCGATTAATTGGGGAACAGGCACATTTGGCTGAACGCATTTAATTTGTGATATAAGTATTTTTAAGAAAGACTTAAAAATGAACCTCCTGATTGAAAAGATGGAGTGTTATCACCAAGCAACAGCTGACACAATGGTATGTGGCACAATAGGAATAAGATGATCAGTTGAGGTAAGGTGATGCAAATTAGAAGAAGGAACAAGACAAGGGACTGCTCAATGAATGGCAGGATACTAGGAACCTCAGAGGAACAAGGCACTTTTGAGGTGCCTGTCCACAGGGTCCTGAAGTTGGCAGGATAGGTTAATAGAGTGGTTAAGAAGGTATAAAGAACTCTTGCCTCTATCACTGCTGCTGATTGAGGTGTACAAGATAATGAAGTTCATGGACAGGGTGGATAGGAAACAGTTGTCCCCCTTAGTTGAAGAGTCAATAATGAGAGATATAACTATAAGATGAATGGCAGGGGGTTTAGAGGAGATTTAAGAAAATAGTCTGGAATGCACTGGCTGAGAGAGCAGTAGAGGCAGAGAACCTCCCTTTAAAAAGTATGTGGTTGAGCACTTGAAATGTTGTCACATTCTAGTGTATGTACTAGGTGCTGGGAAGTGGGATTAGTGCCAATAGATTGGTGCAGACACGATGGACGAAAGGATCAATGAAAATTACATTACTTGCCTGCAGCATGAGGCCAAAGTCCGTAATTAATGAAACAACTATGTCAATGTTGGACGCCAGAGCTACTAGATATTGCAAAGGTTGGCTTCTGCTGGAAAAATCTGGAAGATCTTGGCTGGATTCATTACCACAAATCCTTCTTGCTGGTAACAAACCACTAAAATCTTATGGGACTGCACAAATGATCAGCAAAGATAGATGAGAAAGTAAGTTTTCAAGAAGAGATAGAAAGTTTACAAAGAGTTACAGACTGGTCGTACAAGACCACAACATTTTGACAGCTAAACTTTAATATGTAATTGTGAAATTGAACATTTTGGCAGGAAGATTAGAAAAGCAATATACTGTTAAATGGAGAGAGATTGCAGGACTTGGTGGTAAGAACACGTCGTTCTGATAGGGTCCTGATAGGGATTCAGAGAAATTTAGTATGCAGGTGTAGCATGTGATAGGTGATAAATTGAAATTTGCAGTTTATTGCAAGGAGAATAGATTGTAAGGAAGGGAAAGTTTTAACACAGCTGCACAGAGCTTTGATGAGACCATGGCAATTCTTTGGAATTCTCATTTTAAATAAAGGATATGATTGCTTTGGAAAGAGTTCAGCAAAAATTCACTTGACTCATTTCTCAGACAAAAATGTTTAAACAGTTTGGGACTTTGTCATGCAGTTTTGAAGACTGGGAGGCAATCTTATTAAAACTTATAAGATCCAGCGGGGTCTGGACAGGGTAGATACCCAAAAGGGGGTCTCCTCTTGTGAGGGACAATAGAAGTAGGGATTTACTTTAAAAATAAGAGGTTTTCCTTTTAAGACAGAGATGAGGAGTTTCCTTTTCTTTCAGATTGTGGCATTCTCTTCACTAGAAGGTAAAGAAGGTTGGGTTTTTTAAATTTATTCAGAGCGGAGAGAGATGGATTTTGATAGACAAGGAAATCAAGGGTTATGGGATGCAGACAGGAAAGTGGAGCTGAGACCACAACCAAATCATCCATGATCATATGGAACAGTGAAGCAGGCCTCTTGTTGCAAATGTCCTACTCTAGCCGTTATGGCCCTGAGTTCCATTACAACAATCAGATAGTGGTAACATTCAAAGGAAAGTTCAACATTTTATGTTTTTAAACTTGCTTTATTCACAAAAACCGAGAACAAAAGTCCATCATGATCTCCTTTCTTCATTTTTCTTTCTGATGGAAACTTCAAAACCTGTTCAGGAACCTGACTTATACAATTTACTATCTTTTAACATTCACTCTTTTAAGTCTGAGGGGAACCACACAAGTTCAATTTACATTTCATATTACCCCTTATCTTTCTTTCTGGTCTTGTTGTGTCTTGGTTTTGGTCTTGGATTATCAGATCAATTGATATTATATTTGCATAAACACACAAAGTATAGATGAATTTATTGCTCCACAAATGGCAGAGACAAGGACGCAGAGACATAAAGTAGGACCTAAAAGAGCTCCAAGTTGAAACAAGTACCAAGATGTAAGCTCACATGTAACCTGCATATAGATTGGGTGAATCAAATTAGTCACAATATCGTAGAGGAGGAATTCCTAGAGCATATACAAGATGGTTTCCTGGACGAATGTGTTGAGGAATCAACTGGAGAACAGGTCATCTTAGACTGAGTATTATGCAATGAGACAGGAGAAATCGGTAATGTAATTGCAAAAGACCCTTTCGGGATCAGTGACCATAATGTGACAGATATCAAGATGAAGAGTGAGGTAGTTGATTCTGAGACTAGGGCCCTGAATCTTAACGAGTGGAACTATGATGTTATATGAGACATGAGTTGGCAATGATAGATTGGGAAAACGTACTGAAAGGAATGACAGTGGATAGGCAATGGTAAATATTCAGTGAGTGAATGGATGAACTATAAAAATTGTTTATTCCTTTCTGAGGCAAGAATGCAAAGAGAACAATGGCCAAACAATGGGGGAGGTTAGAGATAGTATTAGATACAAAGAAGAGGCATACAAATTGGCAAGAAAAAAAACAAATCTGAGAATTGGGAACAGTTTAGGAGTCAGCAAAGGAGGCCAAAAAGATTGTTTCAGAAAGGGAAAATAGAGTATGAGAGCAAGCTTGTGGAGAACATAAGAATTGACTGTAGAAGTTTCTAACGGTACAGGAAGAGAAGAAGATTGGTGAAAACTAATGTAAGGTCCCTTATAGTACCTTATGGGAACAAAGAAATGGCTGAAGACCTAATTTCTGAAGCAAATCTGTATGAGTAGAGAAATGGTGTTGGAGGAATTGATGGGTTGAAGGCAGATAAATCCTCAGGGCCCAATAATCTACATCTCAGAGTACTTCAGGAAGTGGCCTTACAAATAATGGATGCACTTATAGTCATCTTCCATGATTCTACTGACTATGGAACAGTTCCTACATATTGAAATATAGCTAATATAATCCCACTGTTTACAAAGGGAGGTAGAGAGAAAATAAGGGTTATAGACCAGTGAGTCTAACATCAGTAGCGGGGAAGAAGCTAGAGTCCATCATCAGGTATTTTATTGTTGAGCACTTGGAAAAACAGTGGTAGAATCAGATATAGTCAACATGGATTTACAAAAGAGAAATCATGCTCGACAAATCTGCTGGAATTCTTTGAGCATATAACAAGCAGAATTGATGAAGGAGAGCCAGTGATTGTTGTTTACTTGGACTTTCAGAAGGCTTTTTGACAAAGTCCCACATAAGAGATTAATGTGTAAAAGTAAAGCACTTGGGATTGGGGTAGGGGATTGAGATGGATATAAAATTGGTTGGCATGCAGGGAACAAAAAGTGGGAATAATTGTGACTTTTTCTGAATGGCAGACAGTGACAAGTGGGGTACTGCAAGCATCAGTGCTAGAACCCCAGCTACTCACAATGCATGTTAATGATTTATGTATAGTAATTAAACATGATATCTCTAAATTTGCAGATGGCACAAATCTGGGTAGAACAGTGAGGAGGATGCAGAGATGATGCAGTATGACTTAGCCAGGCAGAGTGAGTGGGCAAACGCATGGCAGGTACAGTATAATGTGGATAAATATGAGGTTACCTACTTTGGTAGCAAAAAATAGGAAAGCAGATTATTTGAATGGCTGTAAATTGTGAGGGGGAAGTGATCAATGAGGCCCCCGTGTCCTTGTGTACCAATCACTGGAAGTAAGTAATCACTGGCAGTAAAGATGGAAAACTGTTTTATTGGCCTTTATAGTAAAAGGATTTGAGCACAGGGATAAGGACATCTTACTGCAATTATACAGGATAATGGTGAAGCCACACCTAGAATATTGTGTGCAATTTTCATCTCCTTTTCTGATGAAGGATATTCTTGCTACAGAGGGAGTACAGTGAAGGTTCACCAATTTGATTTCTACAGTGACAGGACTGACACATGGGGAGAGATTGAGTTGGTTAGGATTGTACTCACTGGAGTTTAGAAAACTTGGAGGGAGGGGGTTGGATCTCAAAGAAACCTATAAAATTCTTTATATACCTTTGCAAAAAAGGTCCAGGAAGAGATATAATTATGTTGAGGTTCATCCAAAGCAGCTCCATGGTGCAGGATTCTGTGCTGTACGGGTTACTCCCAGAGATGCACATTGAGACAAACATCAACTGTACCTGGACCATCACCTTGATGAAGGATACTAGCGAGCTCCACTTGGTGGCATGGTGGCTTAGTGGTTAGCACTGCTGCCTCACAGCTCCAGGGGCCTGGGTTCGATTCCATGCTCGGGTGACTCTGTGTGGAGTTTGCACTTTCTCCCTGTGTCTGAGTGGTTTTTCTCCAGTTTCCTCCCACAGTCCAAACATGCACAGGCTAGGTGGATTGGCCATGCTAAATTGCCCACAGTGTTTCAGGGATGTGTAGATTAGGTGGGTTATAGGGGGATAGGTCTGAGTGGGATGCTCTAAGGGTTGGTGTGGGCTTATTGGGCTGAAGGGCCTGCTTTCACACTGCAGGGATTCTATGATGATAAAAAAAAACATGCTGGTCTTCCAGTGCATAGAGTTGTGCCTTGAGACAGTGTTGCCGTCTGGCAGAGTCCAAGAAGCAGGACTACGTGCTGTGAAACACATTTAAGATTGGGGCAGTGGCACAGATGTTTAATGGGGAAAGGTCTTTAGGCCTTTCAGAGATAGTGCACAGAGGGGCTGGAAATTGTTGAAATCCTTGGGCTACATGCCTTACAAAGAATGTACATTGTAAACATCAAATTTATTCAATCGTATTCAGGTACCTTAGAGTGGAATACTGTGTGAAGAGAAAAGTCTATTTCTATTGTGGTTTTTGAGATTTATAATCTGAAATGTTTTGCCTTTGGGCTGTTCAGTTGACATGGAACATATATTAAGTTTTAAAGCTATTTACAAATGAACTGAGTTGCCAAAGAATGAAACATGCTGTATGGAGCCAAATTGAATTTTATGCAAATTCCACAAAATTAAAGTCAAAATGTTTCACAATATATCTTTCCAAATGTTACAAATACAGTATTTTATTTTTCAAAAAGGAGAAACTAAGAAAGCTTGTGAGTCCAGTCTGTGTCTTACAGAGTGGGCCAGCTCACTTGTGAGAAAATTGTACCCTCATGACAGGCTCATTCAAAAGATTAAGATGCATGGGATCCACGGTGAGTTGGCTGTGTGAATTCAGAATCGGCTTGCTGATAGAAGGCAGGGGGTAGTTGTGGAAGGATGTTTTTCAGGGTGGAGATCCGCGACTAGTGGTGTTCTGCAGGGATCTATACTGGGACCTCTGCTGTTTGTGATATATATAAATGACTTGTGTGAAAAGTAGATGGGTGGGTTAGTAAGTTTGCAGATGATACAAAGGTCGGTGGAGTTGTGGCTAGTGTAGAAGGTTGTCAAACGATGCAGCAGGATATAGATCAGTTGCAGATATGGGCAGAGAAATGGCAACTGGAGTTTAATCCAGGTAAGTGTGAGGTGCTGCACTTTGGGAGATCAAACCTTAAGAAATAGTGAAGATTTAATAAGTTTACCAGGAGGATATGAGCTATCAGGGAGGCTAGAAAGACTTGAGTTGCTTTCTCTGGAGCGGCGGAGACTGAGGGGAGACTTGATAGAAGTCTATAAATTATGAGATGCACAAATAGGGTTGATGGTCAGAATCTTTATTCCCAGAGTTGAAATGTCTAATACTAGGGAACAAGTGAGAGGGGGAAAGTTCAAAGAAGATGTGAGGGGCAAGTTTCCCACACAGAAACTGATAAGAGTCTGGAACGCGCTGCTAGAGGTGCTGGTGGAGGTAGATACGACAGGGGCATTTAAGAGACTTTTACTTAAGCAGATGAATATGCAAGGAATGGAGGGATATGGATCAAGGGAGGCAGAAGGGATTACTTCAATTTGGTTTCATATTGTTTAAGTCTAGGTAGATACCACTAACATTAGCAGGACAAATGAAAGGGGTTCTGCTCAGAGAGTATGAACATTTAGGAGCTAAAGTATAAAGAAGAACCTCAAAGTTCTAAATTATGACATGATCCACAAGCAATTTGGAGTAAGATAAAGAAGATTAGAAATTTAAATTCACAGCCCAAAGATTGGAGTAGGAATTGAGTTTTACCTCATAGGCCACAGGCAGCAAGACTAGGGAAAGTAGGAGTTTTACCACGGGGATATAATTACGTGAACCATGCTGGAACTAGTGTTCTGGTGAGTCATATAACTAGGGAGCTAGAGATGATGGGACCAAAGCATTAGATGAGGGAAGATGTGACAAATTAAGGAAAGATGTCAAAGCTGAAATAACTCCACAGAGGCTGGTAACCCACGCCAAGTCACCCAGCGTCAGGGGAAAGGCAACGCAATAGGGAGGAGCAGGATGGTCAGAAGATGCTCAAAGATTGGAACACAGCCGTAGACAGGATGACTGTCTGTACAGGAGAGTGTGGGAACCCATTCCTGTGAAGGAAAGCCATTGGGCAAACTCAACTTCTACCAGAGTCTTCTGAGCATGTGCAAAGCCAAAACCAAATGGCAATGCAGTCACAGACATTTCATCAGGATGGGTTTCAGATTTAGCAGTGAAACAGAACAAGGACCAGATTATTACCCTTCTCTAGGCACTGCAGATGGAATTTTATTTGAGGCAGGATATAACTGGAGGAACAACCATATAAGAAGAATTTAAGAGAGCCCTTGTAATGCAGTGGTTGTAACCCTACCTTTGTGCCTGGAGGCCTCACCTGTTCCAGAGGTGTGTGATAATATCTCTGAACAGGTTGATTAGAAAACAGGCTATCTGAAGATTTTATTGGAGCTTTTGATGCTTTTATTTCTTATTATTCTTTCATTGAATACCTGTATTGAATAACAGATGATTATGAAGATGGAGCCCTGAATTAGGGATTCTACAATGGTTGAAGTCTTTTTTGCATGCAAGGGAAGGCTTGACACTCGCAAATGTGGTGCAGTTGGCAAGGCAAGCATAAGTGATATGAGAAAACAGAACTGAGTTATTTGTTTAAAGCAAGACATGAAAGCATACCTAAGCAGAGACAGGGAAAGCACAAAAATGAGGGTGGTGGCTACCGTGATGCATTGCTCTAGCTGTGACAGAAAAAGGTTACATCAATGCAAAGATTATCCCACCAAAAACATGAAGGGTTTTTAATGTAAAATGACATTTAAAATATTTTGCAGCAACCTAAGTAGTCAAATTCAAAAGCTGAAGGAAAAATGCAACAGAACATGAAACATACAAGAAGTTGAAGACCCTAAAAGAAACAAGATAAATTCCCTGAGAGAAATAACAGGATCCAAGGGAAATTATTGGCCAATTAAAATAAAAGTAAGTAGACATTAAAAAATTTCAATTTTGACACGAAGCAAGTGTATCTATCATTTCAGACAAAAAAAGTGGCTAAAACAAGGCTTCCATTCATAGTCCAATATCTGACTCCAGGGATTAGGAGGCATTCAACGCAATGTAAAAGTCAGTGACTGTGATAGTGCAGTCTGAAGGAAAAGAAGTCACGAAGACCTACTTGCAATCGAAATCAAGCTGGAAAGCTTGCACAGATTGCAATGGTACTCTGCCTTTAAGAGGGATTTGTTCTGTACTGATTCTCTCGCAGAGAGGTGTTGCCACAAGATGAGAGAATGTCTGCTTCTTAAGTAGTGGGTAAATAGCTTTGAGCTCCCTTGGTGTTTTTTTTCAATTAGACAAAAGAAGCATGAGTGGGTGGAGTCAGGCTCACATAGACCTAGGGTTTTAGTTCTGCCTTCGGTTGAAGTTAGAGTTTTTTTGGCTGTTGAAGGTGGTAGTTACAGCTCTCTGAGCAGGAAAGTACTCTGCTGCTAGATTGTTTATAGTGGTGTTCCTTTCTGGACTGGAACTCATATGTCAGAAAATCCTTTTTACTGAATTTCCCTTTGCTAAGGGTGAGTTTATGGAATGCTACTAGATTGGAACTGTTGATGAATAGTAGTTAAAAAATATATTCTGTTAAGTGTTTTGACAGAGTCATAGCTACGTCAATTCTTCTTCTTTCATTTGCATTTTAACTGTGGTGTAAGAATTGAGTGTATTTTGCTTAAAGTCTTGTTGTTTGACCAATCAAATCACATCTGGAACACAGTGCCATTACACTTGCCTTTAAATAAGAAATAAGTTAGGGTCTAGGCTAGATCTCTGATATATTTTGAGGGTGTTGGTCTGGTCCAGAACGAGATATGCAACTTATTTGTAAGGTAAACAAACTGGAAAGCTAGACAAAACAATTGTTGAGTCATCATGAAAGTATTGGGATGTCATGTTGCAGTTGTCCAGGATGTTGGTGAGGCCATTTTTCGAATTCTATGTACAGTTCTGGTCACCCTACTGTGGGACCAATATTAATTTGGAAAGGATGCAAAAAAGATTTAAAAGGGACCTGAGGGTTGAGGGCAACTTCTTCACAAAGAGGGTGGTTTGTATGTGGAATAAACTGCCAGAGGGAGTGGTAGATGCAGGTAGAGTTACAACATTTAAAAGATATTTGGATAGGTACATGGATAGGAAAGGTTTAGAGAGATATTGCCCAGACACGGGCAAATCAGATTAGTTTTTAGTTTGGGAAACCTGTTCAGCTTGGACAAGTTGGCCCGAAGGGTCTATTTCTGTGCTGTATAACCCTATGGCTCTAAGAAAGGTAAAATCAGCTTATCATCACATTGATACTAAACTAGAGTGATTATCCACTCCTAGGGAGATTCCATACTTTCTTTAAAGAAGCTGAAATATGGAGTTGAGTTTACAGTTGCATCAAAGTGTGATCTCACCAATGACTAAATCAACAAATTAGTGCTGTGGCATAATGATAATCCCAAACCCAAGCTCACAGTGAACATGAGTTATTATCAAAACCAAAAGAAAAGCGAATGCTGTAAATCAGGATCAATAACAATGAGTTTTTATCAAAACTGTTGCTAACAGTGACTTTTTGCAACACCTACTGGACAAGGAATCCCATCTACTGACCGTTCTTATCACACCATTTGGAAGTCATTGCTTCAAGTGTAATCTTTGACATTATATTAGTACCAAAAAATTCTAAGAACAACAACAAAGATCCTACAAAGACTGGAAAAAGTTATGTGCCATATAGGTGATTTCCAATTCAGGGCTGCAATCCACTTGAACTTGATGAAAGTGTGCTGACAGAGTTGAAGTGCTTGCAGGAAGGAGGATCCACTGTGACAAAGAAATATGAGTTCTGACAATATACCATCTTTGGGACACATTGCTAACATAACAGGCATCAAGGCTGACCTGCAAAGGTCAAAAGCCACCAAAGATTTTCCCACACCATGGAAATGCAAGAATTCATGGGAGTGTTTAACCTAGGAGGGAAGTTTTTCCAAAATTCAGCACTGGAAAATGAACAGCTATGGCAATTTCTTTGACAGGGTTAAGCATGCATTCTTCCAAATATCATCAGCATTCCTTTGCAAGAATAAAGGTAATGTTCATTTATTCAGACATACTATCTCACTATGACCCAGAACGACTAACAGTAGTAGTGGATGCATCATGAACTGGACTGAGCGCAGTAATTTTTCAAGACACAAAATGTTGACCACTCTTCTCAGCATCTATATCTCTCACTGAAATGAAGCAAAGATATGCAGCAATTGAAAATAAATCACTGGCAGCTCATGGGCATGCTAAATCCTTTCAGATTGCATCTTGAGTTGGAGCTTTACCATTGACACAGATGACAAACCATTAGAACCATTTCAAATGCCAAGGAACTGGTGAAAATGTCAGAGTACAAAGATTTCATACATCATTGATGATGTATAATTATATAACCGAGTAGAAGAGAGAAATATAGAATATAGGATTTGAAGTAGGCCATTCAGCCCTTCAAGTCTGCACTACCATTCAGTATGATCATGGCTGATCATCTAACTCAGATCCTATTTCCACTTTCTCCCCATATCCTTTCATTCCGTCAGCCCTAAGAAACGTATCTACCTCCTTCTTGAAAACATTCAATGTTTTTGCCTCAACCACTTTCTGTAGCACAGAATTCCACAGGCTCACCACTCTGTGGCTAAAGAAATTTCTCACGTCAGTCCTAAAAAGCCTACCTGCTATCCTTAGATGTGACCCTGTGTTCTAGACTCACCAGTCATTGAAAATATCCTTCCTATATCTACCTTGTCTAATCCTGACTGAATTTTATGAGTATTTTTCGGATCCACCCTCATTCTTCTACACTCAAGTGAGCATAGTCCTAAACAATCCAGCCTCTCCTCACATGACAGTTCAGCAGCCCAGGAATCAGTCTGGTAAACCTTCATTGCACTCTGCCAAATGCAAGAATATTCTTTCTCAGATAAGGGGCCCAAAATTGCACACAAAACTCTAGGTGAAGTCTTACCAAGGACCTATACAGTTGCAGCAAGATATCACTACTTCTGTACTCAAATTTTCTCACTATGAAGGCCAACATACCATTTGCCTTCTTTATCACCTGCTGCACCTACATGATCACTTTGAGCGACTCGTGTGTGAGGACACCCAAGTCTCATTGCAGCTCCTCCTTGTCCAATTTGTTATGACTCGGATCATTATTTGCCTGCCTGTTGCTCCTACCAAAGTGGATAATCTCACATTTATCCACAATATGCTTCATCTGTCATGCACATATCCACATATTTAGCTTGGCTAAAACACACTGAAGCTTCTCTGCACCCTCCTCATAGAATACCCTCTGAACCAGCTTTGTATCACAGGAAAACCTCAAATAGCTGTGGACACTACATCATACATTTCTATAAAGAATGAGCAAAAGGACAAGGATTTTGTCTATACTTCTTTGAAGACAAGATATTTAACCACAATGACAAAGCCAGCTGAACAAATTTGCAAACATAACACTAAATGCACACACGTTTTAAATGACCAGAATATGTTCCAAGTAACTTTTCTCAAACAATAGTTTAAACACCAAAGAGATGTTATGTAAGATTTGTGGTTTACACACATTAATATCATTTAGTTTAAGGTTTGGATTTTGAATTACTGGCCTGTAGATTTTGCTCTATGTGTTTCCAGGGATTTCAAAATTAACTTGAGATAACAAGATGTAGAACTGGATGAACACAGCAGGCCAAGCAGCATCAGAGGAGCAGGAACATTGACGTTTCGGGTCGAGACCCTTCTTC
>JAHRHZ010000029.1:14311416-14362479 GCA_024137785.1 Ginglymostoma cirratum
GCGGAGATGAGCTGGGCTGGTTTTGGGATGCGGTTGGGGGAGGGGAGATTTTGAAGCTTGTGAAATCCACATTGATGCCATTGGGCTGCAGGGTTCCCAGGCTGAGTAGGATTTGTTGTTCCTTCTGCCTTCGGGTGACATCACTGTGGCATTGCAGGAGGCCCAGGATGGACATGTCATCTGAGGAATGGGAGGGGGAGTTGAAATGGTTCGCAACTGGGAGGTGCAGTTGTTTGTTGCGAACTGAGCGCAGGTGTTCTGCAAAGCGGTCCCCAAGCCTCCGCTTGGTTTCCCCGATGTAGAGGAAGCCACAACGGGTACAGCGGATGCAGTATACCACATTGGCAGATGTGCAGGTGAACATCTGCCTGATGTGGAAAGTCTTCTTGGGGCCTGGGATTGGGGTGAGGGAGGAGGTGTGGGGGCAGGTTTAGCACTTCCTGCGGTTACAAGGAAAAGAGCCGGGTGTGGTGGGGCTGGAGGGGAGTGTGGAGCGGACAAGGGAGTCATGGAGGGAGTGGTCCCTCAGAAGGCAGATAAGGGTGGGGAGGGAAAAATGTCTTTGGTGGTGGGGTCTGATTGTAGATGGCGGAAGTGTCGGAGGATGATGCGTTGGATCCGGAGGTTGGTGGGGTGGTATGTGAGGACGAGGGGGATTCTTTTTTGGTTATTATTGCAGGGACGTGGCGTGAGGGATGTGTTCCGGGAAATGCGGGAGACACGGTCAAGGGCATTCTCGACCACTGTGGGGGGGAAGTTGCGGTCCTTGAAGAATGAGGACATTTGAGATGTACGGGAGTGGAATGTCTCGTCCTGGGAGCAGATGCGGCGGAGGCGAAGGAATTGGGACTAGGGGATGGCATTTTTGCAGGAGGATGGGTGGGAGGAGGTGTATTCCAGGTAGCTGTGGGAGTCAGTGGGCTTGAAATGGACATCTGTTTCTAGGTGGTTGCCCGAGATGGAGACGGAGAGGTCCAGGAAGGAGAGAGAAGTATTGGAGATGGTCCAGGTGAACTTCAGGTTGGGGTGGAAGGTGTTGGTGAAGTGGATGAACTGTTCGAGCTCCTCGTGGGAGCATGAGGCGGCGCTGATGCAGTCATCAATATAACGGAGGAAGAGGTGGGGTTTAGGGCCAGTGTAGGTACGGAAGAGGGATTGTTCCACATAACCTACAAAGAGGCAGGCATAGCTTGAGCCCATGCGGGTACCCATGGCCACCCCCTTTGTCTGTAGGAAGTGGGAGGACTTGAAAGAAATGTTGTTGAGGGTGAGGACGAGTTCAGCTAAGCGGATGAGGGTGTCGGTGGAGGGGGATTGGTCAGTTCTGCGGGACAGGAAGAAGCGGAGGGCCTTTAGGCCATCAGCATGGGGAATGCAGGTGTATAGGGACTGGACGTCCATAGTAAAAATGAGGTGTTGGGGACCGGGGAATTGGAAGTTCTGGAGGAGGTGGAGGGCGTGGGTGGTGTCACGGATGTAGGTAGGGAGTTCCTGGACCAAGGGGGTGAAAATGGAGTCTAGGTAGGTGGAGATGAGTTCGGTGGGGCAGGAGCAGGCGGAGACAATGGGTTGACCAGGGCATTCAGGTTTGTGGATTTTGGGGAGGAGATAGAAGCGGGCGGTGCAGGGTTGGGGAACGATGAGGTTGGAGGCGGTGGGTGGGAGGTAACCTGAGGTGATGAGGTTGTGGATGGTTTGGGAGATGATGGTTTGGTGCTTGGGGGTGGGGTCATGATCTAGGGGGCGGTAGGAGGAGGTGTCAGAGAGTTGGTGCCTGGCCTCAGCAATGTAGAGGTCAGTGCGCCATACTACGACTGCCCCTCCCTTGTCCACGGGTTTTTTATCTACATTGTTCCAATACAGCTGTAGCATTGGCAGCTTTTGATAATGGGGAAAAATACCCAGTATGTTCAGTCCAAAGAGGTAGGACACTTTCAGTTCAGCCAATTACGATATCATCAATCTCCATTCACTATTACAGTTCTAACAAGTAACACTTGCACCAAATAGTGACCTGACTAACACTCAATCTGCATTTTGCCAAGACGATTTGGCTCCTGACCTCATTGTGGTCTTGTAAGCAAATCCAAACATGGACAAAAGAGCTAAATTCAAGAGGGAAGTGAGATTTTGTTTGTGATCAAGACAGTTTTTAACTAATTATGATTTCAAGGTGCCTCAGCAGACTTAAAGTCAGTGGAAATCAGGGAGAATATTCTCTGATAGCTGGTGTCATACCTAGCACAAATTAAATTGATGCGCTCTGTGTCCAAATACAACAACATCTGGATAACATTCAGACTTGGGCTGACAATAGCAAGTTACATTCATGCCGTAATATGCCCGAAAATGACTATTTCCAAGAAAACAACTTAGGCGGTAAACAGCTTTGGGGGTTTTTTTTCGCTTAATCCCCAAATGTAAAAACTGAACATGGCCAGCCAGATAAATACTGTAGCTTTTGGAACAAGTAGTGGGTTTTAATTTCAGTTCTGTAGAAAGTAGCTCTCAACTGCCAAAACATTACCCATCGTATACACGATGCAAGTTAGAAATGTGATTGAACATTCTCCATCTGCCTGGATAAACGCAACTCCAATAACACTTGAAGAACTTGACACCATCCAGTACCGGGCAGCCTGCTTGTTTGGCACCATATCCACCACAGAAATAGTCACACTCTTCACCACCACTGATGTATAGCAGCCATGTACAAAATACTGTGCAGCAAGCTTCCTTTAACAGCACTTTCCAAATCCACCACCTTTGCCTCTTGGAAGGGTAGCAGACTCATGGAAACAGCATCACTGCAAATTTCCTTCAAGCCATATTTCACCCTGGCTTGGAACTATCATTAAGCCAAAAAACTGGAGCCTGTTTTTTGACTTCTGCATCTATACTGGATTGTCTCACCACCAAGTTAGCTCACTACAACCTTCACAAAGGCAGCTAGTGTTGGACCAGAAATGCTGGACTTTCCAGTGACATTCACATTGTCATGAATGGATAATGGAGTGAACACATTCTAAAAACACAAAAACTGTTAACTATCTCTGTCAGTAAATGAGTTTCATCAGCAACACTATTATGGGCTGCACAGAGATGGCTAGTGGTTAAAACCTAAACCCAATTTGTAGTGCTAGAGTTTGTAGGCAGTATAATGACATTACAGGACATAATGGATACACGAGTCTACCCAAAGTATGAAGAAATTCTCTGTTTGCAGGGAATTCATCTACAAGCAACAGTTATTGATCCTTTGTCTGCTGCAAATTGAAAACCATCAATTGATTCCTCCAAATGATGTTTCATCTATACAGAGGGGTAGTTTAGATGTGGAGCTTGGACTAGTCCTCCAGTGTGAACAAAGGAAATAGAAATAGACCAATTGGCTGCTTAGTCTTGCTCCACTATTCACTCAGATCATAGCTGACAGTTTAGCTCAACACTGTTTTCCTGATTCCCTTATCCTTTGATATCTTCATGAAAGTTGGTTTGAATGTTATCCCCGAATGTTTAGGCAGATTGCTTGTTTTTTCATCATTGCATCTCTCAATTTTCTTAAACTTCAGGAACTTTGCAAAACAAACATACTATCTGAAAACACAGCGTGGAGCTAGGGGAACACAGCAGACCAGGCAGCAGAGAAGCAAGAAAGTTGACGTTTCGGGTTCCGCCTCAGGAGCCAACAGCCCAAAGACCTAAACATAGAATTCACCAGTTTTAAAATCGCCCCACCCTCGGCCTCATCCAATGTCCAATCCTCCCTCTCATCCACGCCTCCTTGACCTAACACAACCTGTCCATCTTCTCTCCCACCTATCTGCTCCTCCCACCTCACTGACCAATCCCCACCACTCCCAACCTGCACTCCCTATCACCATCCCACCTACCTTCCCCAGCCCCACCCTTCATCTCTCTATTTATTTCTGAGCTCCCTTTCCCCTCCCCATTTCTGAGGGAGGGTCCCAATCCAAAATGTCAACTTTCCAGCTCTTCTGATGCTGCCTGGCCTGCTGTGTTCCTCCAGCCATACACTTTGTTGTCTCTGACACCAGCATCTGTATTTTTTGCTATATGTGAGATGCTGTTTGAAAACTTTGAATCATAGAGCTCTATGTACTCCTGCAGATATATGTTTATGTTGTATATTGTTAATTGCACTACATATTGCGTTAACATTAACAATTGCATTAACAATAAGGAAGTCTAACGATGAGGATTCTTCGGCAAACAATAATTAGAACATAATATTCAGATAAGCGTCAAAAATGCTGCTGTATATTCCAGCTGTGATTTTTTTAAATAATGGATGCAATGCTTTTTTCTCTTTCAGGCTGCTCTGAAACCGAAGAAGCTGATATCTTCTTCCTCATTGATGGATCAGGCAGTATATCGCCTGAGAACTTCCAAGATTTGAAAAGATTCCTGGTAGAGGTAGTGAAGCTCTTCACGATTGGAGCAAACCAGGTTCGTATTGGTGTTGTACAGTACGCAGATAGTCCACAAACTGAATTGGAAATCACTCAATATACCAGCAAAACAGGATTAATGCAAGCCATTAAGCGAATTCCTCAAGTTGGAGGGGGCACTAGAACAGGTCACGCATTAACCTACATGAAGAATTTCATCAGTAAAGCGGAACAAAGCCGACAAACTAAAGTGCGGCGTTTCCTGATCACCATCACGGATGGAATGTCAACAGATGATGTAGCAAGACCTGCTGCAGAATTAAGACAAGAGGTCTTTGTCTATGCCATTGGTGTGGGAGATGCAAACGAAAATGAACTACAACTCATTGCTGGTGCTGATGAGAGAGTTTTTTACACAAAAAGCTTTGATACTTTGACACACGTGAAAAACAGCGTAGTCCGGGATATTTGTTCGAAGCAAGGTAAGAATTCCTATATCTTCTCTGAGTGGCCAGAGTTTTAAACGTAATGCATGAATTATCATCCCTGTGAACACATTTCCTTATTATTACAGGTGAGTTAATTGCTGTTTTGGTTAACAACTTAAGAAACCACAAGATTGCACATTTCAAGTAGAAACTTGTGAACGATTTACTTGTTAACACTTTTAAGAGTTAAAATTTGCAAAATTGCTCAATTCTTTCAGTAAAGGAGTGG
This sequence comes from Ginglymostoma cirratum, assembly GCA_024137785.1. NCBI lineage: Eukaryota > Metazoa > Chordata > Chondrichthyes > Orectolobiformes > Ginglymostomatidae > Ginglymostoma > Ginglymostoma cirratum. Next base: position 14,316,546 of record JAHRHZ010000029.1, read on the forward strand.
AATTGTACATTGGATTCTACACTTGTGCACAGTAGGGAACATTGATGATGTAACTTTGCATATCCATGTAGTACATTAGTGTCTTGCTGACTATCTAGGAAGGATCGGGAGGAACAGCTTGAGTACGAATAAATTGATCCCTATCCATTCCAGGGCAATTAAACACCTTTTGTGGTTTTAGCTCATTTGCAACAGAACAGGAATCGATCTTGGAAGTTTGTGGTGTATAGCTGAGTGTCCTTGCTGGGGTCCATTTGAAGTAGGTGACTATTCTAGCAACGTGAGATCTAAAGCGTTAAGATGAGATTTGTCAAGTATAAACTCTATAATTAAGAGAATATCTAGATCCTTCTTGAATGAGCAGGAGTTTTACTGGCTTCTCTCAAGCAGTCTATGTTATATCTCCTTTCCCTCAAGGACTTTGAAAAACTAAAACTTTCCTTTCATTTCCGTGAAGTAAAAGATGGCTTCAGTGCTGTTGAATTGAATCTTGGAGTGATCCCAGAATGGAATGACTCCAATTCCTGTGTATTATTAATTCTAAAAAAAAGACTAAATTATTTGTCAAAAGAAAGCATAATTCTCCAGTAGTGGGGGAGTTCCTGGAGGTCTGTCTACAGAGAGATTCCATACCATTGGAATATGATTTACAGCAAAATTGAATCAATCTTGAACCTACAGTGTGGAACTAAATAGATATCTGTGTATGATTCATAATGTGAGAGTATGCCAAGTTGTGTTCCTGGAGATTAAAATACAAATTGGAATTGAGGGCTGAATTTGACCAAAAATCAGTGAGGTATCAATTTTGAGGAGCTTCATCGAAGGTTTTTCTCTATGAGCTCCAGCAAATTTTCTGACACAGTTCTCCACTACTCACCTTAACAAGTATCCAGCAGACATCCATGGCACCATGCTCATGCTATCATACCCTCTCCAGCAGCAGAAGTACTCATCATTGCTGGGAACTTCCAAGATTTCCAGTGCCAGTGCCGTGATAAAAACTCAGCCGTGTACCAGGTCACCACTGCCAGCCAGGACCAGCCCTTCGCTGGTGTAAAAGAAAAGTTTCTGAGGGCACATAGTTGGCATGGCTGACATTTCCTTGCAAATACAAGATCATAATCATAAATTAATTGCTCTTTTTCATCATTATGTATCCAATGGGCTATCCTTGCAACTGCAGATATACCAATTGAGCTAACAGGATAACATTGCTTTAGAGTGGGCAGCATTGCATCTATGCTTGTCTTTAGTCAAAGGGTTGCATAACTCAGTCAGAAGCCATAGTTGCATAGGGTAGCCCTTAGCACCCAATCATGATTCTTGTGAGGCATCCAGCCATTCTATTGGTGAAGCCTGCTGCATTACAGTATAGTGTTGCCAATGCAGCATGCGTACATGTGACCTTGCACTGTGGGAAAGCCCACTACCTCGGCTGCAGCATTGATTTTGTCGAGGAAAAACAAGATGATGTGGGTGTACTGCAGCACAGATTACGTCAGTAATAGCCTTGATACATTTGAGTTGAGGGTTGCATCATACCACTTGGTTACTCCCTGGATCCGTGGAAGCAGCCAGTTGCAGAAAACATTAGCGCAGGTGTCACCTTGAAAGTTGCTGGATCGGTATTGCCATCTACCACTTCAGCTCGCAGTTGTTCTCCAATTATCTATTTGCTTCTTTGGATCTCTTCTGACCCATGATCCCCCTGCCTGGCAGGTCATGTCTGTCACGGGAGCCATCATTGTTGCTCTGGTAAGGCCTCGTACAAAAGAAGCAGGTCGTGAACTAGCCATTTGGATATAAAATTGGCTGACAGATAGAAAATAGAGGGTGGTGATGGAGGGTTGCTTTCGGACTGGAGGCCCGTGACCAGTGGTATGCCACAAAGCTGGGTCCACTGCTTTTTGTCATTTATGTAAACGATTTGGAAGTGAACGTAGGAGCTTTGGTTAGTGAGTTTGCATGTGACACCAAAATTAAAGGTGTTGTGGACAGTAAATAAGGTTGCGTCAGAGTACAACGAGACCTTGATCTAATGGGCTGATGGGCTGAGGAGTGGCAGATGGAGTTTAATCTAGATAAATTTGAGGTCCTACACTTTGGTAGGGCAAATCAGAGCAGGACCTATACACTTAATTGTAAGACCCTGGTGAGTGTTGCGGGACAAATAAACCTGGGAGTGTAGGTTCATAATTCCTTGATAATGAAGTTGCAGGTAAATAGAATAATGAAGAAGGCATTTGGTATGTTTGCCTTCATTTGTCAGTGCATTCAGTATTGGAGTTGGGAGGTCATGTTGCAGCTGCACAGGACATTGGTTAGAGATAAAAGGTACTGCAGATGCTGGAGAATCCGAGATAACAAGCGTGAGGCTGGATGAACACAGCAGGTCAAGCAGCATCATAGGAGCAGTTTTCCTGCTCCTATGATGCTGCTTGACCTTCTGTGTTCATCCAGCCCCACGCTTGTTATCCAGGACATTGGTTAGGCCATGTTTGGAATACTGAGTTCCCTTCCAGTCTCCATGCTTTAGGAAGGATGTTGTTAAACTTGAAATAGTTCAGAAAAGATTTAGAAGGATGTGGCTGGGTTTGGAGGGTTTGAGCGATAGGGAGAGGTTGAACAAGCTGGGGCTATTTTCAGCGGAAGCTGAGGGGTGACCTTAAAAAAAGATTTTTTTAAATCATGAGAGGCATGGATAGGGTGAATAGTCAAGGTGTTTTCCCCAGAGTGACGGAGTCCAAAACTAGACAGCGTTGGTTTAAGGTACAAAGGGAAAGATTTAAAAGGCACCTGAGGGTCAACTTTTTCACACAGAGGGTGGTGTGTTTATGGAATGAGCTGCCAGAGGAAGTGGTGGAGACTGGTACAATTACAACATTTAAAAGGCATCTGGATGTATGAATAGGAAGGATTTAGAGGGATATGGGCCAAATGCTGGCAAATGGGATTAGCTTAATTTAGGATATCTGGTCGGCATGGACGAGTTGGACCGAAGGGCCTTGTTCTGCAAATGGACCAATCACCTTGAGTTAAAGGGTGAGTTTTCATGGCTAGTAAAAGAGAAGGTTAACATCAAGAAGGGGCAAGAAGGAAGCAGGGTCAAAAAGGTGAGTCATTCCTCCTGTTTTAACACCTCTTTTCCCCGGTTTCACCAGGAAGTGTGTGGAGTAAAATTAAGGCCAATATCTTCTGACTCAATATATCTTCTGTTCTTTGCATTATTGCTCTTTATTCCTGTGGCCAGGAGATTGCAATCCCAATATTTGTGAACACTTTTGTTTCCTTACTAGTCAGACCTTTCCTCCTTTATCATGCAGTTAGTTGCCACAGCAAAGTAACCTTCCCTTAAAATATATCCAATTACATGACAAGACTTTAAAAATGATACATTGCTTTTTGCAGTGTTTGCCACTCGTCTTCACAATGTTCCTAATATATCAGCTCCCTCCCAGCAATGAAATAAAGGTGAAGAGCTTGAAATCTAACTTCTGATATGATCTATGTTTTTCAGTCTGCAGTCAGCTTGACCAAGCCGACCTCGTCTTCCTCATTGATTCATCAGGAAGCATACAGGCCGAAGATTTTGCAGAAATGAAGAAAGTAATGACTACTTTTGTTAGTAAAATCAACTTTGGGTTAGGTAAAGTTCAAGTTGGCTTGATCCAATTTAGCTCCCAGCCCAAAGCTGAGTTCCAACTGAATGTCCACTCAGCAAAAGCTGATCTAAACACAGCGATCAGTAACATGCAGCAGCTGGGAGGGGGGACTCTCACAGGTCGTGCACTGAGATTTGCAGTGGACTATTTTGATGAAGCTAAAGGGGGTCGCCCTAATGTTCCACAGTACCTCATAGTGCTAACTGATGGAGAGGCACAGGATGAGGTCCTTCAACCAGCCAAAGCCCTAAGGGATAAAGGAGTCACTGTGTTCGCTGTGGGCGTATTCAATGCTAACAGCACTCAGCTTCTGGAAATTGCAGGAAAACCGGAAAAGGTCTACTATGTTGAAGACTTCGAATTACTGGAAGAAACAGAAAAACAATTGTTGTGGGAGATTTGCAGCTCACAAAAAGGTGTGTAAACCTTTAGAGATTACATTAAAGACTGAGAGGAGCAAATGGGACAACTTGAGGACTAAGTGGCAGCAATTCACAGAGCTAGGTTTTGCACCCATTATATATGGGAATGGGCCTCACATTTATGGTGGAGCAGGACCACCTGGCTTATATGAGTGGGCTTTCACTAACTTTTCATTGGGAGTGGACCTTCATTAGGCTTAAACTGCAAGTATGCATTCATCAACATTTCACTGGGAGTAAGCATTAATTAAGTATGCACTTGCGAGTATGCATCCATTAACCGTTCATTGGGAATAGACCTTTATTAACTTTGCATTGCTACTAGGCATTCACTGACCTTTCATTGGGAGTAGTCTTTCATTAGCCATTCTCTGGGAGTAGGTTTTCGTTAACCTTTCACTGTGAGTAGGCTTTGAACCAGGAGGAGACATAGCAAAGAGCAAGAAAAGTACAGCACCTGAATAGGCCCTTCAGCCCACCAAGCTTTTGCTGACACATCATGCCTTTCTATATCAAAAACCTTTTGTCTCTATGCAGTCCGTGTCCCTCTGTTCCCTGCCTATTCAGGTATCTGTCAAGATGCCTCTTCAACTTTGCTATTCTGTTTCTACCAACTGCTCTGACTGTGCTTTCCAGGCACTTACTGCACTCTGTGTAAAAAAAACTTGTTTCTCACATCTCCTTTAAAATTACCTCTTTTTAACTTAAATCTAAGTCCCCCGCTATCTGAAACTTCTACATTAGAAAAAGAAAATGCTCCAACTATCTATTCTATCCATTCTTCTCATAATTTTGTAAACCTTTATCAGGTCGCCACTCAAATGTTCAAGTGAAAGAGTCAAGTTTGTCCAATCTCTCCTCAGCTAATTCCCTCCAAACCAGGCAAAACCCTGGTCAACCTTTTCTGTACCCACGCTAAGGCCTCCAAATCCTTCTGATAATGTGGCAACCAGAAGTATACTTAATATTCCAAATGTGACCTTATTAAAGTTCTATACAGCTGCAACATGACTCGCTAATTTTTATACTCTATGCCCTGCCCAATGAAGGCAGGTGTGCTATCTGCCTTCTTGACCACCTTATCCATTGTATTGCCACTTTCAGGGAACTGTGGACTTTTATGCCTAGATCCCTTTGTATGTTAATGCTTCTAAGTGTTCTGCCATTTAATGTATACTTGCCTCCTGCATTGGATCTTCCGAAATGCATCAACTCTCATTTGTCCAGATTAAATTCCATCTGCCATTTCTCTACCCAAATCTCCAGCTTAACTATATCCTGCTGTATCTTCTGGTAATCCTCCTCACTATCTACAGCCTTCTCAGCCATTGTGTCATCCAAAATCATACTCATCAGCCCCCTTACATTTTCTTCCCAATCATTTATATATACATATTACAAACAACAGGGGTCCCAGCATTGAGCCCTGCAGAACACCCCTGATGTCAGATCTCCAGTCAGAAAAACACCCTTCCACTTCTACTGTCTGTCTTCTATGACCAAACCAGTTCTGTATCCATCTTACCAGTTCACTGTGGATCCCATATGACTTCACCTTTTGTATCAGCCTGCCATGAGGGGCCTTATCAACAGCCTCGAAAAACTCAACCAAGTTTGTGAAGCATGATCTTCCCCACACAACGACACTAAAAATCCATATTTTCTGAATGTGAGTAAATCCAGTCCCCAAGAATCTTCTCCAGTAATTTCCCTAATTTCGATGCAAGGCTCTCCAGCCTGTAATTTCCCACATTATATGTGTTGCCCTTCTGAAACAGAGGAACAATGTTAGCTATTCTCTAGTCCTCTGGGATGTCTACTGTGACTAGAGGGGATATAAAGATTTTGTACAAGTCCCCAGCAATTTCCTCCCTAACCTCCTCAGTAGTCTGGGATGGATCTCATCAGGTCCTGGGGACTTGTCTAACCTAATGCATTTCAACATACCCAACACCTTTTTTTAATGTCGACATGCCCCAGAATATCAATGTAACCCTCTCTGGACTCATCATCCACCATGTCCTTCTCCATGTGAATACCAATGTAAAGTATTCATTGAGGACCCGACCCATTTCCCCTGGCTCCGCACATAAATTCTCTCTTTTGTCCTTGAATGGACCTACCCTTTCGTTAGCTACCCTGTTGCTCCTTATGTATGTATAAAATGCCTTGGGATTAATCTAATCGTGGGGAGGCGATTATCACTATTATCACTGGACTGTTAATCCAGAGACCCAGATAATGTTCTGGGACCTGGGTTCGAATCCCGCCATGGCAATAGTGGAATTTGCATTTAATAAATATCTGGAATTAACAATCTAATGATGACTGTGAATCAGTTGTTGATTGTCAGGAAAACCCCATCTGGTTCACTAATGTCCTTTAGGGAAGGAAACTGCCATCCTTACCTGGCCTAAATGTGACTGCAGACCCACAGCAATGTGGTTGACTCTTATCTGCCCCCTGGGCAATTAGGGATGGACAATGAATGCTGCCTGACCAGCGACGCCCTCGTCCTGCGAATGAATAAAGAAAAAAAATTTTCCTCAACCCTGTTTGCTAAGTTATTTCATGGCCCCTTTTAGCCCTCCTGACTCCTTGTTTAAGTTCTTTCCTACTTGCTTTATATTCTTTCAGGGCTCTGTCAGTCTTCAGTTTCCTAAGCCTTACTCATGCTTCCTTTTTTCCTTTTTGACTAAGCTCACAACTTCTCTTGTCATCCAAGGTTACCGAATCTTGCCATCTTTATCCTCCAGTTCCCCCGGAACATGCTGGTCCTGAACTCTAGTCAACTGGCCTTTAAAAAATTCCCACATTGCCAGATGTGGATGTACCCTCAAACAGCCACCCCCAACCTAATTTCCCTAGTTTCTGCCTGATATTGTAGCAGTTTGCCTTCCCCCAGTTTAGTATTTCACCCGAGGACTGCTCTTATCCTTATTACATGTAACTTCAAACTTACAGCAATTTTTCTTTTCCCGTAATCTGTCCACGTATCTATTCCCCTATCTGCTACTAGCTGTTGGGAGGCCTTTAGTATATTCCCATCAAAGTAATTGCACCATTCCTGTTCCTGAGCTGTATCATATGGCCTTGCTGGATAAGCCCCCCAGGGAGTTCTCCCTTTGTACAACTCTAATGTTCTCTCTAATTAGTAACACAATTCCCCCAGCTCTTTTTCCTCCCTGTCTATCTCGCAGCGGGTAGAGATGATGACTGTACTTTATAGCTGCTTTCAATAAAGCACAGACCTTGAAATCTCCTCTGTCCCAGTGGTTGAAGTGCAAAAGGTCTATATTTTATCTTTCAGTAACAATATGGGTTACAAACAGTTATGGTCAGCTCATACGAATATGCAAAAGAGAAGCAGACAGGAACCCATTCAGTCCCTCTAATCTGCTCTGCTATTCAACAAGATCATTACTCATCTGCTTGTGTTTCAAACTCTGCATTTCTCTAAGTTTTGATATCCTTGCCTATCTTCCTGTGTCTACCTCTGCCTTAAAAATATTCAATCGCTCTGCCTCCACTACCCTCTTAGACAGTGAGTTTCAATATCACACCACAGTCTGAGAGAAGAAGATTCTCATCGCTGTCAGGAAAGAGCATCTCTAATTTTTAAACCATATCAACTAGCTCTGGTTGCACCCTTAAAGAAAGCATTCTTTCAGCGTCCACCTTATCAAGACCATTCGGCATCTCATACCCTTTAATCAAGTCACTCTTCACTCTTTTAAACTACAGCAGAAATAAGCCCAACCCATCTAACGTATTCTCATAAATCAACGCACACAGACCAAATGTTATTCTACTAAATCTAGGTCTTCAGGTATGGTCGCAGTTCATGAACATTCTTGTCCTTTGGTTTTCTTAAATTGATTTGTATTTGGCATATTACGTAGTTTGTGAATAACTGCACAGAGGCTGGTATCCCATCACCAAGTCACCCTTTATTTACTTGTGCACGGTACACTAGCCATAGCCGGCCAGCTCAGAGTCAGTGCCCTGAACTGAGGAGACTGTAAATCCCCTGTTTATATTTAGCTGGCCAGGGTTTTCCTAATTGGCCCAGGTTAACAACCCTAATCGAGGAGCTCGTAGTCAATAAAGTTCCATTCACTACAGTTTGTTAGAATTAACTCTCTCAGTAACCAGACACACACACACACGAACTGTAAATCTTTTACAGAATGTAAGTACGGCAAAATGATTTTCAATTGTAAGTTGCTGAACAGGGAAAGGATTAAGCCCTTCAATTCTTCAGGTCTTCTCCACCATTCAGTCAAATCATTGCTGATAATATGTGTACTTCCACTCCATTTTCCCAATGTTGTTTCAGTTTCCCCCAGTTCATGAAATCCTATCAATCTCAGCTTTGAAAGCTCCAAATGATTCAGACTTCACAGAAATTTAGTGGAGACATTTCCAATCATCTACTACCCTTTGTTCGGAAGAATCCAGCCCCAGATCTCCCTTTATTTGAAATTTAGTCATCATTTTATTTGGTTTAAGCTTACTTAATGAAAGAGAGATTATCATCCACTTTTGTATAATGACCCACTTATGAAGAAATTAACGTGATTTAATTTCAAAAGAAGTGTTTGTGGAACAAAGGAGCTTCTAAGGTCGAGTCGTCATAACTCATTTGTTTAAATGTGTGTTTTACTTTTCCTTTCATCGTTTTACTCTCACAGATTGCTGGAAGGCACAAATTGCAGATATTGTTTTCGTAATCGATGGATCAGCGAGCGTATTGGATGCTCAGTTTAACAGCATGAAACGTTTCATGGTAGGAATGGTGAACAATTCTGATGTTGCTATAGACAAGGTTAAGTTTGGAGCTGTGCTGTATGGCACTAACCCTCAAACTGTCTTCCAACTTGATCAATTCACAAATAAAGCTGACATCAGTAAAGCAATTTATGAAATGAATCCCGTGGGTGGAACTACCTTTACAGCAAAGGCCCTCGATTTTGCAAGTGGGCTTTTAGATCCATTGGAAGGTGGTCGAAAGCTGTTTGGAGTGCCGCAGTTTCTTCTGGTCATTACTGATGGGGAGTCGACCGATAGGGATGATTTAAATTCTGTAGTGGATGTCATCAGAGATAAAGGTATTAATATATACACTGTCGGTGTAGCTGATGCAAATCAAGCTGAACTCCTTCAGATTTCTGGATCTCCAGAAAACTCCTTCTATGAACAAGATTTTGAAGACTTGGAACGATCGATAAACACAATATCCCAGAAATTCTGTCATGACTCTAAGCCCGGTGAGTAATTTTGGAAACCTAACAGGTCTATGTCAATGAGGTGAGCTAGTCCTTCAGAATGAAGAGGGCAGTTGCATGGAGTACTGTCTTTCAATATGGGGCCGTGTAATTGCTCCACAGTTCTGGCTAGAGAGGAAACTTTCCCAGTTTTACTACCTGCCGCAGGCCTAAAGGAGGGATTTGCGGGTTGGCATATGATCACCCTTTCTGTGGGCATCAGGTCCTGGAGTGGGACATGATCCTGAAGATTCTGGGGCAAAACCAGGGATGTTACAGCTGCAACACAAGACCACCCCATATCATACCATTAGCAGTGAGAAGGAAAAAAAAATTGATAGTTCATATCAGGGAGAGGAATAGTTTGCTTTCTGCCTAATTGTACTTGAAACAACTGGAAACTGGACATATCCCATAAAGTCCACTGAACTTATTAACGTGGACATTCAGAATTCAACTGGATTTGAAGTAGGCTGGATTTATTTACCTCCCTCTAGTCTAAACAGGGAGGTTAGCTTGTAATTAGACAATATCCTAGGATTATTTTGTCTCATCCGTAAGGAGAAAGGAGAGGACAGGGCGCAGACAAGGCAAGGATATATTTTTCTATCATATGTGTTTAAATATTTTGCATCCTTTTGAAATTTCTTTCAAATCAATTGCCGGCAAGGCCCATTACCTACTCCTAATTGCCATTCAATGGTGAGCTATCTCAAATTTTTGCTGTCTTTGTTGCATGGATACATTCACAGAGTTATTAGGGAATAAGTTCCAGGATTTTACCCAACTGCAGTGAAAGCAAAAATGTAGTTTAGGTCAGGGTAATGTGTTGACTTTCAGACTTTCAGCAGGGTTGACTTTCAGACCCTGTTGATAGAAAGCAGAGACCAGTTTTCTGTACATAACAAGAATTATTATGTATTACAAGTCATTAAACTATAGCTTCTTCCCTGCCATTATTAGACTGATGAATGGACTCTCTAACATGAAATATTGCTGATCTTGTTAATGTTGATCTTAACGAACACATGTCCTGTGTGGTGTAACCTGTATGCCTTACTCCATCCAAGTTGTTTTGTTTCTCACCCTATGATCTGTATGTCCTTGCTTACTATGGTCTGTCTGTACTGCTCACAAACCAAGTTTTTCACTGTATTCAGGTACACGTGACAATAAATCAAATCGGATCAAGTCAAATATGGGCGACAAGAATGGAAAAATCTCTCACTCAGTGGAGATTGCAAACCCCACTAATATTTTGTGTCCTGACAAGATTTGTGTTTTTTTGTTTTCTAGATTGTGACGTTCACGAAGCAGACATTGTTTTTCTAATTGATGGATCGTCGAGTATTTCCCCAAGTGACTTCAGCCGCATGAAAGATTTCTTAAAATACGTGGTGAGGATGTTTACTGTTGGTCAGACAAATGTCCAGTTTGGCATTGCCCAGTACAGCTCAAAACAAACCACTATTTTTCACCTGAATGAGACGAATGTTCAATCTGAAATTTTTGACCGAATTGATAAAATCACCCAACTCTTTGGTGGAACCATGACAGGGGAAGCACTTAAGTTTGTGACAGATTTCTTTCAAACATCAGCAGGAAGTCGAAAGCTGGAAGGGGTCCCTCAGTACCTACTTGTTGTTACCGATGGATTGTCCCAAGACTTTGTGGCTGTCCCAGCCAACAATTTGAGGGAGGAAAATATCAATGTTTTTGCAGTTGGTGTTGGAGAAGCAAATGACAATGAGCTAATTCAAATCAGTGGTGCACCAGAGAGAAAAATTTATATTGAGAACTTTGATGAGTTAGACACAATTAAAAGGAGAATTGTTCGTCATCTGTGCACTCCACCTGTGGAAGGTTGGTAGACTTGGCATGGTTTTCTAAATTACAATTAACTGTAGTGCAATACTTTAATAATATCCATTAACTAAATTAATATTTCCTCTTGTTACCGTGAAAGGAAATAAAATCCAATTTGGAAACAATTTATTATAACATCTACATTTTCTCCCTCTTGGTTCTGTGCTAAAGTGCCTGATATGTTTCAAGAGGTGCCCCAAAATGGCCTGAAAATTCTCATCCAAAAAAAAAATGTGGTACATGCTTAAAATTTGAGATACATCAGGAAATGCTGCTATTGCTTAGCAGGTAAGGTAGCATATGTGGAAAGAGACGTAGAATCCACTTTTCAGTAGAATAGTTCCAAAGGTCCGCGTCTGCCCTATTCCTTTCTCCAAGGTGACCTGGATGTCCTGAGGATTCAGTGTCCAGTCCATACATCAGCTACAAAACAGGCCAGCGTCTCCCACTGGTTCCTTCATGAAGCTGTCTTCTGCTACTTCAAGTTCAGAGTTTTCAGTTGCTATGTTGGGACTAACTGATGATAGGCTCAGGGCTGAAACTAGACAGCATTCTGCTTTAATTGCTTGGTTTCCTTTGACTTTTTACTTGCAATTAGCTTACACATTCATCACCTCTGAAAGGATGACTTCATGCTGGGACAGGAAAAACAATTTCACAGGAGTCACTATGGAGCTCACAGTCTATCAAATATCTTAGAACGCATTTGCATTGTCATGCAACTAACCATTTGTGCATAACAAGGTCCCCCAAACAGCAAGATGCCAAAGGGGTACATAATCTACTGCATTCAGATAGGGGATGCAAGGAGGAATTCCTACGCCTGCTGTTTTACATTATAGAGCTGTGCAATGTCATAGGTGCTCCATCTAAAATACCTTCCAAAGGATGTTTCCTGTGATAATAATGTTCCACAATTTTTCACTGGAGGCCCAGACTTTATGCTGAAATCTCCAGTAAAAACAGCCTTGCAGTCTCATGAATCAGCAGAATTAGTATAAAATTTTTAAATTGCAGTTTCTTTCCATACAAAATCAAAATAGTATAAAAGTTGATTTGGAAACGTCAGTAGTAGTTTACTTAATATCTTGCAGGTCAGAGTTGTTTTCTTAGAAAAGTCTGTTACGGCATCTGAAAATATTTAAGGAAAACTTTTATCTTAATCTCACATGTGGAGTAAGATTTCTGGTCTGACCTCTTCTGATTTCCGTACACAGGCAACTCCTGCATGAGTATCCAGTTCATAATCAGAACTGAGAAACACAAACATTTTTTTAATCTTCCAGACACAGGGGTTGCATACAAAGCTTCCTGTCCAGTGCCTTGTCAAGTACTGCTAAGGCAAGCACAACGTAGGGCTCAATGCAGAATAAAGCTCCTTTTCCATTCGAAGAGCAGCATAGACTCTAGTTGTCATCATGTTACAATTGACCGAACAAACTAGACAATTACTCCACACCCCCATGTTGCACCGCTGTTTGTCGGAGGACCCTCCGCAGGTTCAATCCTCCCAGCTGTCTGTGCACTTCCTACTGGTCAGCGTCCTTTTTTGTTCCTTTTATTCTCTGCACACCTCAAACCCCACACTTCATTCTGCCACCCTGCAGTAGCTTACAGTCTCATCTCAAAAAACTGACCTTTTACAATCGGCAGTTTCATCACTCACTGACTTTAGACAAAGCATCCCAGGATGGTAATGGATAACCACAGGTGCAGCAAATGGCCTGAATTTATGATTCAGAACTGAAAGCACCAACTCTGAGGCAGAAATGTACTCTGATAATTTTGTGTGATTTAGATAATACTTTGCATACTTGGGATATTAAAAAAAATCATTAGGTTGTTTAAATATTTCTTCTTTTGCTGAATTACTAGGTCCTTATGCTGATGTGGTATTCATGGTTGATACTCAAGATACTCAAAATATTCAAGTGCTTAAAATGATTCAGAACATCATTATGGGAAGTATTGCACAGTTGAATATTGGACTGGACAAATACAGAATTGGATTTGCACAGTTTGGAAAAGATGTGAAAACTGAATTTTTACTGAAGCATTCTGTTAGTAAGAAGGACGTATTGAATCACATAATCAAGAGTTACAGCTTTCGAGGTGGGCCGCCACTGGCTCTACCAGATGCCATTAAACGCTTAAAAACAAATTACTTTGTTTCATCGGCTGGAAGTAGGAAGCTTGCAAACGTTCCTCAGATCGCTGTAATAATTACTGACACTTCTTCACAAGATGCTGTTAAAGAGCATTCCAAAATTTTAATCAAGGATGGTGTAATGATTATCTCCATTGCTAAATCGAAACTAGAGACTGATCTGCTAACAATAGCAATGGATTATTCATCGGACCCATTTTTTTCTCTGGTTTCGCCCTTTGGTCCTCTTCAGCACAATGCGCTTGTTATATCTCACGCAATACAAAATATAACTAAACAAAAGAGCAAGGTTGAAAAACCATCAGGTAAAATCCAAACCAATGTTTTTTGGAAAATGATTTATCTTGTACAACATATAATGCCTGTCGGTGTTGTTTCTACTTTTCCACTGAATGCATTTGCCTATCACATGCAAATTGGTCACACAGCACATTAAGACAATGTATTCTTTTCATAAAATCTCTGCAGACCGAGCTGCACTGCAGAAGAAAACATCTTTTTCTTGGAACGTAATGAATAATATTCAAGCAATAGCCAGTACCTTTGCTACAAGCCTTACCACTTGGCAAATTGTTCCTCAAATTACATCAAATGGAAATAATTGGCGTATTATGTACATTCGCACACAATTCTTTCAGATCTAAGATCAGATTGATTGATTACATTAAAAATTCCCCCTTTTCTGCTGCCTGTATTGGTCACATATGAAATAGAGAGACACAGCGCCAGGAACCCAGGTTCAATTCCACCCTTGGGTGACTGATTGTGTGGAGTTTGGACATTCTCCCGTTGTCTGCATGGCTTTCCTCCGGGTGCTCCTGTTTCCTCCCACAGTCCAAAGATGTGCAGGTTAGGTAGATTGGCTGTGCTAAATTGTCCATAGTATCCAGGGATATGTAAATTAGGTGGGTTATAGGGGAATGAGTCTGGCTGGGATGCTCTGAGGGTTGCTATGGACTTGTTGAGCCGAAGGGCCTGTTTCCATGCTGTAGGGATTCTATGATTCTATGATTGCAATAACCTTAGCTAAAAAATCCTTGCCATTATTCTGTCAAGTAAAATTGCTGAATATTTAAAACTCAGGTTAGAAAATTCCATCTGATATATATCTTCAAATCAGGAGCCTATTTTATGTGCTTGGAATTTGTTCTTTTATTTCCCATAAATGGCAATACCTCAGCTATCATAAACAGGCACTGATTGGCTCTTCCGTTTTCTCTGGGATGGGGCCTATGTTGCTGTCAAGATTTTTGAACAGATTCAGTCCTCAGTAGCAGGATGACCTGGGGTGATATCTTGCTGTTCATCAGGTTGATGGTCTAATGTCTGGCCAAGTGCCAAGATGCTTTTTATTCATTAGTATTCACCAACATTCATAGAAGCATTCTTCTCTGTTAATTTTCCCCTTCACTCTTGCCTTCTGTGTAAACCATTAATTGGGCTTATTCATCAGATTGACATGTACATTTTGTCGCCCATTCTGATTCACCATTCTGTAAAAAGTCTTCATCTGCTTAACGTAGCATCTGACTGTGTCTTGGATAACTTTGGAGTTCTTTTTTAACTTGAAATTTATTCAATGTAATTTAGTCATATCCATTATAAAGTCCCTACTGTACTGACCTGGAGTTAATGTCACTGGACTAGTAATCCAGGGACCCAGGTAGTAGAATCCCTATAGTGTGGAAACAAGCTATTTGACCCATTTGGGCCTTCTGAAGAGTGTCCCAACCAGACCCATATCCCTACCCTATCCCTCTAACCCTGCATATCCTATGATCAATCCACCTCACCTGCACATTCTGCGATAGTGGGAGGAAACCCACGCAGACATGTTGAGAATGTGCAAACTCCACACAGACAGTTTCCCCAGGGTGAAATTGAACTCGGATCCCTGGAGCTATGAGACATCAGCGCTAACCACCGATCCGCCATGTCGCTCGGGGAGTGGGAGCCCAGTTTTGAATCCCACCATGGGTTGATTAGCTCAATTGACTGGACAGCTGGTTTGTGATGAAATGTAGTGCCAGAGTGTGGAATCAGTTCACAAACTGGCTGAGATTACAACAAAGGACTCTCCATCTCAACTTCACCCCTAGCCTAAGGCGTGATGGCCCTAGGTTAAACCTCCACCAGTTATCACTCTCTAATGAGAGAGCAGTCCCTTTGGTCTGGTAGGACCATGCTGACTTGGTCTTTATTACATTGTCTTGCAATGTTCTTGCTACCAAAAAAAAAATCACTTCACACTTCTCTGCCTTGAAACCCATCAGACACCTATCTACTCCCTCCACCAGCTTGTCTATCTCCTCACAGGTTACAGCTCTTCCAAGTTCTGTATCATCTGAAAACTTTGAAATTACCCCCTGCATACTAAGATCCAGATCGTGAATAGCAAACCACAAGCCCTAATACTGATCTTCGAGAACTACACTATAAAACATCTTCCAGACAGAAAAATATCCATTGATCATTGCTCCCTGTTCCCTATCACTCAGCCAATTTTGTACCCATGTTGTCACTGATCCTTTTATTTCATGACCAATAAATTGCCTTGCAAGTCTGTTGTGAATCAAGCATCTTCTGAAAGTCCATGTACACCACATTAACAGCGTTACCCTCTGTTGCCTTTCTGTTGCCGTTTCAAAAAACTCCAGCAAGTTAGTTAAACATGATTCCCCTTTCAGAAATCCATGCTAACTCTTCCTAAACAACCAATCGTTTTCCACGTAACTGTTAATTCTATTGAATAATTGTTTCTCAAAACCCTTCTCCATTACTGAAGTTAAACTATCTGGCTGGGCTTGTCATTATAATGGTCCCAGACAAGGCCATAATGTTTGCAGATTTGTAAAACTCTACCACCTTCTCTGAGTCATTGGAAGATTATAAACTTGTAACCAGTGCTTCTGCAACTTCCAATCTCACTTCCTTCAAAACCCTTAGATGCATTTCTTCTGGTCATGTTGCCTTGTCACTTTAAGTGCCAACAATCTACCCAACACTTGCGCTGTATCAAATTTGAACCCTTCTAGTGACTCAGTTCCCTCCTATGTCACCATGGCCTGGGTATTATCTCTCTCTTTGGTAAGGACAGATGCAAAGTATTCAGTTAACACCTCAGCCGTGCCACATACTTCCAAGTGTAAATGTCCGTTTTAATCCCCAGTCAGCTCTTCTTCTCCTTTTACCACCCTTTTACTACTTATGTCACCATAGAATATTTTGAACATTTGTTTAATTTTGCAGCCAGTCTTTTCTCATAGTTCCTCTATGATTCTCTTAGTTTATTTTCATCTCCCCTCTAAACCTTTAATATTCCGCTCGGTTCTCAATTTTACTTTTTAACCTGACATTTATTACTCTTTGTCTTCTTTATCTTAATTTTTGCTTCTTTTGTCATGCAGGCAGGTATGAATTTTTGATTATCCTTCCTGTTTGAAGACATATACCTTACCTATACACAAATCATTTGAAGGTAGCCCATTGTTAAGATAATTTTTTTTCTGCCCTCTCCATTCTAGCCCAGCTCTGTTCTTGTCTCATTGAAGTTCACTCTCTGCTGACTGATTTTTACACATTGGATTGTTACATGTCATAAAACCATAAGAAATAGGAGCATGAGTGGGTCAGTTGTCCCCATGGATGTGCTCTGCCATTCAATAAGATCATGGCTTATCTGTCATTTCTCTCATCCACTTTCCTGCATTTTCCCATAACCCTTGATTCCACTACTAATCTCAAATCTAACTATCTCAGCCTTAAATAAACACAGGGACTCTGCCCCCACAGCACTGTGGCAAGGAGTTCCAAAGACTCTTAACCCTCTGACAGTTCTCCATCATCATCCTGAATCTTGCAATATAATGATCATTGCTTCCTAAAATGTTCCTCAACTAACACTTAATCTACTTGGCCTACCTCATTTCTAAGAACCAGGTCCAATAGTGCAGCCTTTCTTGTTGGACTGGACACATACTGCTATAGGTAGCTCTCCTGTATGTGATTAAAGAACTAAATAATTCACTGCACCATGTACTACACATGTCCCACTCTGTGTTTGGGTAATTGAAGCCTCCCATTATAACTACTCTGTAGTATTGGCATCTCTCTATAATTATCCTGCAGATCTGTTCTTCTGCATTTTGCTACTTATTGGTGGTCTATAGACTACATCTAGCAATGTAATTGTACCCTTGTTCTGTAATTCTAGCTGAATTACTTCTGTGCTTGGACCTTTCTGAAACATCCTCTTTCTCTATCATTGCAATGCATTCCTTAACCAATACAGCCACCCTTCCTCCCTTCCTTCCTTTATCTGAAAACCTTGTACCCACGAATATTTAACACCTAGACTTGCCCTTCCTTGAGTCGGGTCTCTTATTATCACAACAACAAAATTCCACATGATATTCTGCACCTGTAACTTCCCAATCTCATTTACTGTACTCCTTGTATTGACATACATGCACAGAAACCCCAATTTAGGCTTTTTTCCCCCCATATCCTGACTTCACATGCAAACTTGCTATTGCCTATTCTAGTACCAGTTGCATCTCTGAGTACTGTAATGGCTCTTCTCCTCTCATATTCTTTCTTGGTTCCTATACTCCTGCCAAGTTACATTAAAGCTTTCCCATTAGCACCAGCAAATCACCCTGCAAGGATCTTAGTCCCTGCTCTGTTCAGGTGCAACCCATCAAACCTGTACAAGTGCCAACTTCCCCAGAGCCAATCCCAGTGACCCAGGAATCTAAAATCCTCCCTTCTGCTTCACCTTTTCAATCACACATCCATCTGCCTTATCTCCTGTTCATGCACTCACATGCACCTGGAAGTGGGGTAATCCAGAGATCACTACCTTAAAAGTCCTGCAAGCTAATTTTACCTAACTACAGCTACAACTCTGCCATTTATCAGCAATTTGGAAATTCGCTCAAATATGTCCTATTTATAAAAAGCAGGATAGATCCAACCCAGTCAATTATGCTCTGCCTGACCATTCTCAATCATCAGTAAAGGGATGGAAGTTGTCATTAACAGTGCTATCAAACAGCAATTGCTTAGCAATAACCTGCTCTAAGATGTTAACTTTCTGCCAGGACTACTCAGCTCCAGACCTCTTTAAAGCCTAGGCCTAAATGTGGACAAAGCTGACAAAGCACCAGAGGTGAGATGAGAGTGACTGCCCTTGACATCAAAGTAGCATTTGACTGTGTGGAATCAAAGAGCCCTAGCAAAACTTAAGGATAGTGGGAAACAAGAGGGAATATCTCCACTAGATGAAGTCATACCTAGCACAAAGAAAGACAATTGTTCCTGGAGGTCTTTGATGTCAGTTTCAGGAATCTCTAGAGGAGTTCTTCAGGATAGTGTCCTGAGGAGGTCACAAGTGTGTTTCCATTGATCAGAACTAGCCGTATAAATGGCTACAAGAGAAGGTCAGAGGCTAAGCATCTTGCGGTGAATAACCTGCCTCCTGATCCACCCAAATCCTGTCCACCATTTTCATGGTCAGGAGTGTGCTGGAATACTCTTCACTTCACTGGATGAGTGCAACTCCAATAACAATCAAGAAGCTTGACACAATCCAGGAAAATGCAGCTCACTTTATTGGCACAACTGCACCTACAAACAACTATTCCCTTCAACATCATTATGGGTTTTCCTACCCCACATAGACTGCAGTTGTTCAAGAAGGCAGCTCACCAGCACCTTCTCAAGGGCAATTAGGGATGGGCATTCCCTGAATTAATGAAAAAAAAACTCAAGTCTTCCAGTCATTCCTCAAAATAGTTCCTCAGGAATTAGTCCCATGGCATTTCAAAGCAAAGCTTAGTAGAGGCCACCAGTTCCAAGGAAGATGAGAATCATCAATGCCTTGGAAGTGCTGAAGACTACACAATGACAGTTTCTCTCAGAGGCCAAAGTCATGGGTGATGAGTTGAAAAATATGAGATGTGGAATATTCATGCAGACACCACAGAATTTTTTGGTTAACGTACATTTAAAGTCTCTCTCTGAAGAATGAGTTCGCATTGCATCTTTCAAGTTCGTAATGTTATGTTTTTGCTTTACAGTGTGTCTGTCAAACTTGGTCGCTGATATTGTTTACCTTGTGGATGAGTCTAGCAGCATTGGGGAAGAAAACTTTGAACTGATGCGTAATTTTCTGGTCCGTGTTATCAGCACGTTGGAAGTAGGTCCAGACAAAGTGCAAGTTGGTTTGATTCAATATAGTGATAATGTTACACCACAATTTTACCTTGACACATATCAAACAAAGGCCGATGTAATTAACCATATAAAAGGAACATCTTATAAGAAAGGAAGGACAAATACTGGGGCTGCCATTGATTACATGATGCATAATTACTTTGTTGAAAGTCGTGGTAGTAGGAGAAGGAATGGAATTCCTCAGATTGCTGTGGTGATTACTGATGGTGTATCAACTGATGAGGTCACAGCTCCTGCCGCGGCCCTGCGACGTCATGGCGTTATTGTCTATGCTTTAGGAATCAAGAATGCCACTGTAGTTGAACTCAAAAGCATTGCCTCATATCCTCCCAAAAAATATGTTTCCACTATCATGGACTTTGACCAGTTAAAGTCAGTGGAAAGTCGAATGCAGGTGAAGATTTGTAATGAGATTATAGACGTAGTCTCAGTGAAACCACATGAAGATGAGCTTCTTGAGCAAGGTGAGATTTTTGAAATGTGACTTTGTGAACTGTGAATGCACTTGCCATGAAACTGATTTATTTAATGGCCAGTGTCTTTTGTGTCAAATGGGTTCAAATGCTTCTCCTTGGCAGATGATCATTTTATAACTGTATATTTATGGGACGTGTACAGAAGCTATTCTGCCAATGATGATTGTCGATAAAGTAAAGCTGTCAAGAAATAACTTGCAGTTGTACACATTCAGTTACCTGCAGCAGGGTTTGAACCTATAATGCTAGGAGTTAGAAGTAAGAGTGTTAGCCTGACTCCAGCGTGAAAGAGCAGTGAGGTGGGAGAGCGGGTGGAATGCTGAAATGTCATTCTCAACAGCATTCCTGGAGTGTCTTTTGGCTGGAAGATTTGGGTTTAAGCATAAATCAGCCACTCTACTTTGTGAAAAACTGTCCAAGTTGAAGATTGATGTAATCTCTTTCATCTGAGGGAGTCCTACTTTAGAAGCTGTGGCCTGCGATACCACTGGCAACTAGACATTTAGCGCTGAACAAAAAATAAAGTTTGCTGCAAGAAAACAGGGCTTAGTATTACACTCTGCCAGTGGCAGGTTTGAAGGTGGGAGAGAGCACTGCAGTTCAAATGGGACCTGGGGGGTGCCATTAAACAGACCAACAGTCCTTTGGCCTGTTGAGACCCTAAAGTGACTGATTAATCCAGGCCGAGGCAGTTGGGAGGGCCAGGTGTAGCTTTGTGAGCTACACAAACACACATGCACGCACGTACACACACAGAAATAAGGAGACTACTACTAGGGATAGAGAAAAACTAGAAAGTCAGCTCCCTAATTCCAATGTTGAGGTGATTCTACTTCAGCTAGCCAGCCCCTTGGTGTTTAGCTGTCTTTTGTAAAAGCTTTCACTGATTAGTAAGAAGTACAGAGTGATTGATGCACTTGAAAAATATCTCTGAATTATCAATTCACAGCTCAAAGCCACTGTTGCAGAAAAGGTGACTTATTTTTCCAAGTTTTTTTATTGCAGAGAACAGACAGCTTCTGATGGGGGAAAACAGCAGCATTCCCTTCTGTGTGTGTGTCTCTTTTTGTCTGTGTCTCTGCAAGTTGTTTCCAGTTCCAACCTGCTCAGTTAGCTGAGAACCAATCAGCTCCAACTGTAAAGAGCTCCTTAGCTATTTAAATTGTCTGCTCATTGCAGAATCCCATGGCCTCAAAGCAAAGAGATCACAATAGACATTATATTTCTTGTTATGAAATTGGGCAGCCATCCTGCTAAATCAGTGACTTTAAAAACCATTCTTTCTCCTTGTAGTCCACAGGTTTTAAAGACACAAAAATAAATAGTCACAGTCCTTACAACTACAGCAGTCCAAGTGGTGCTGGTGCCCCACAGAGTTCAGGATTTTGACTTATTGACAATTCAAGAATATTAACATATTTCTGAGTCTAGACAGGATAGGACTTGAAGGGAATTTTGATTGTGAGGACAATCTCATGCACTTACTGCCGTTGACAATTGAGGTGATGGGGGTGTGCATTTTGGTGATGCTTCTGATGGCATATCTACAAGTTACTGCATACACATTGTGAATAAATTACACTGCAGCTGCATTGCACCCAGTGCTGAAAAATGAATACTTAACATGGTGGATGAGGTGCCAATTAGTTTTAAACTCACATCTTCAGATTGCGCCACATAGTAACAACTCACTGCATAAAATGAATTCTTCTCATGTGGCCTCTGCTTCTTTTATCGATCACATGGTTGTCAACCTTCTTGCTGGTGAAAACCCAAACTACTTGGTCAAAATCCATCATAATTTTGAACTTCTCATCTGAGTCACTCCTTAACTTTCCTGTTGAAAGGACAGTAAGCCTAGATTTTTGAGACTCACCACATAATTGAAGCCTATCTTCCCGAGTACCATTGCAGTCAGTCTCCTCTATATGCTCTGCAGTTAAATTGGTTAGCATGGGCAGAATGATGGTGATGAGTAAATTTGCCCTGCTGCATTGAGTGCAGTGAAGGAAGCACACATACTTTGTACTGCATGCCAATCATAGTGATTTCTGCATATAGTCACTGTGTAGTTCATTGGCTGCATACGTCAACAGGTTACCTATACTAACTGCTGGTTTGCATGAATTAAAGCTAGTTGATGTACCTTTAAAGGGTGTTGTTGTGGCTTGATCAGGTCATGGGATTGTTCTGAATTTGGAAAGATGGAATAACTCCATACCATAGATGTCTTGATGGAAGAATGGAAAATTGGAAAAAAATGTCAAGTGTCCTCAGCCGGGTAGGAAGCTTTCCAGAAGCAGGAAGAAATGGAAGTTAGCACTGATAGCCTTGGAAGTTGATTCTAGGAAAATAATCCAAGGATTTAGATACAGTAGTGGAATATTGTTAATGACCTTCCAAGAATGGTCAAAGTTAGTCAAGATATCTTTAAATGCTATAGAACACTGGTTGCACTAATTGTCTCAACCACTGCTGAATTCACCATACCATCATCATTCACCAATTAGTAATCTGCCTCATACATAAACCCAATGGCAAAATCTGGTACTTGCTACTGAATCAGATTTGCAAAGCTTGAATTTCTCCAATTTTGAGAGTCAAGTGAAGGCAAGAAGTATGAGACGATTGGTGGATTGGTGTTACAGTTTCTGTTTCCACACTTGAATTAGTCATTAACATACAAGGAGTTGTCCACTTTTTATTCTCATGTGCTCTTCACCTTCTTCTGCTTCCTCCTCTTCCTTCTGGACTTGCTCCTTGACTCCTCATCTTATAGGTGGTGGCATGGCTATCAAAACCAGTTAGCTGATATTGTCTTCTCCTGCCCTTTCACCTGTATGTACTTTTCAGCTCATGCACCTGAAACAGTCACCTGCAAAACTTCCAGCCCCTAGCCTGAGTGTTACATCAAAATTACATTCAATCTTGCTACTTCAGGTGAGATTGCACAGTTCAAGATGGATTGGGAAGTGAACACATGAAGTCCCAAATTTTATATTTGATGTTCAAGTTGATGCCATCTGCGATGCTGTTTTCCTCTCTTAATTCAGAAGAATTATGTTTTTTTTTTTGCTGTGCAGCTTAACATAGCTTAAGTGCTGTTAATTTGCAATTTTTCTTTGCAGGTTTACCAAATTCATGGTTCTACAAATAGAAGTGAAAAATAGCAAATCTTGAAAGCAGGAGTTAGAATAAATTCTACAAGTGAGCATCAGTGCTGCTGTGTGTTCCAGCTATTTTTTTTTTAGTAACTGAAGCAATGTCCCTTTCTTTTTCAGGCTGTGTTGAAACTGAAGAAGCCGATATATTTTTCCTGATTGATGGGTCAGGTAGTATAAATGCTGACAACTTCAAAGAGATTAAAACATTTCTATCTGACACAGTGAAGCTGTTCAGTATTGGTGCAAACCAGGTTCGCGTTGGGGTTGTGCAGTATTCAGATCATGTACAACCTGAATTTGAAATAACTCAGTACACCAGTAAAATGGAACTTGTGGGAGCAATTGAACGAATTGGTCAAATTGGAGGAGGCACTGAAACAGGCAGAGCATTAACCTATATAACGACTTATCTCGATAGAGCAAGGAAAAGCCGGAAAACTGAAGTGCAGCGTTTGCTGATCACCATCACAGATGGAAAGTCAGCGGATAATGTAACGACTCCTGCGATGAAAGTGAGACAAGAAGGGGTCGTTGTCTATGCTGTTGGTGTAGGTGCTGCAGAGGAAAGTGAACTTCAGCTCATTGCGGGAGCTGACGAAAGAGTTTTTTATATACAACATTTTGATGCTCTGTCAGAAATAAAAAACAAAATTGGACAGGCTATTTGTCTCGACAAAGGTATGGAAATAACATTCACTGTAATCAGTGTGTTCTTAAGAAACTAATTCCATGTGTGACTTTCTCATTAATGTTACAAAGACTAAAGTAACACTTTACCATCTCCATGCACCAGTAAAAATGGTCTTCTGTAATGGCAATGAGTTAGCAATGGACCATGTCTCATGATCATGACAGTGAGTTAGCAGTGCGATCTTTCAAGTGAAGATGAATGTACCTTGCCTGATCATAAGTCGTGCGATCAAAGGGTAAATGCAGAATCCTTAGTTGCGATTATTAGTTGCGCAGCTTTGAAACTGAGACATATGAGAGGATTAAAATGAAGAATGTTGAAAGGTCTTTGACCCGAAATATTAATACTATTCTACTGTCTCTACTGATGCTACCAGACGTGCTGCGCATTCCCAGCGTTACCAGTTCCTATTATGGAAATGATCAATTATTTGTTTAGGGAGATTCATGAGACACAAGGACAAAGGTACAAATCCAGAAACTATCTGGGTGAGATATGGCTCCAAGAATTTGGTGGTCTAATGTTGCTTGGAAGCCTTGGAAATAGTTCCATTGTTTCTGTTGAGATGGTTTAACTCAGCCACCTCACTATTATTTTCTATCAGGACTCAGTATCCGATCCAGAAGAGTGAAGAGGCACCACAAAACACTAGTATTCAAGGGGCCGATCCGATCTTGCAATTTCAAGGAGTTAGAGAATAGATTTGAGTCCATTCTTTATGCAGGACGTTGGTAAGAATGCACTTAGAATATTGTTGGTGGTTTTGACCTCCTTACCTGAGAAAGGGTACACTCACCACTGAAACAGTGCCACAGATACTCACTCTGTGTAGCAAGGCTGCCATATGAGGAGAAATTGGTTCAACTGGATCTGTATTCACTTGGGTTTAGAATAATGGGCGGGGATCTGATTAAAATGTATACAACTCCAACAGGGCTATGTAGATGAAATACAGGGATGATATATCCCCAGTTAGAGAGTCTCGAACCAGGATATGGGATTGGCCATTTAGGACTGAGGTGAAGAAACATTTCTTCACTCATAGGGCAGTCAACCTGTGAAATTGCACTTTTTTTTTGGTTCATTCAAGAGAAGAGGGCATCACTGGCTAGGCAGCATTTAATGGCCATTCCTAATTGTGCAGAGAGCTGTTAAGAGCTAACCATGTTGCTGTGGGTCTGGAGTCATGTGTGGGCCAGACCAAGTAAGGATAACAGTTTCATTCCCTAAAGGACATTAGTGAACTGGATGGGTTATTCCAACAATTGACAATGGATTATAGGTCATCATTAGACTCTCAATTCCAACATTTGGATTTCTTTTTACTTATAAAACATTAAGGTTGCATGGATTGTACATTTATATCATGTATAGATTAGACAGCAGATTATGACCACCCAGGAATTACTGTGCAGCCAGTTTTAATGGTCTGGAGTGCACTTGAGAGATGGGCAGGCTTGGCACTGCACAGGTGTTGAGTGGAGTCACCTGTTAGTGCATGGGCAGTTTAGCTGGTCCATGCCCCCCTGGCATAGTGGGGAAAGGAACAAGGCAAAAGGCGGCCAATTAAATTGGATAACTGACTCATCCAAGGAAGGCAGCGACTCACAATGAGTTTCAACTCCAGGATTTTAGGCCTAGCAGTGACAAATAGTCACATCCCCTGCAGCAAAGGCAGAACTTTGATCATCCAGAGAATAAGGGGCCAGAAGAACACATTTGTACACTCATAGGAATGATTCCTAAAAAAATAAGCTACCTGGACGTGACCGAGAACCAGCCACAGAGCGCTGTTCCCTCATCATCAAAGACCCACATTTGTTATCATGTCTTGCCACTAGCCATCAGTCACTGTGGTCATGAATGTACTTAATGTTGCATATGTCCAAAGATCACTGATCATATGGCCTTTCCCATACTTGGATAGGATAGAGTGAGATGCCTATCCATGAGGCCAAAGTCACCTGATCGTGTTTGTTAGTAGTTGAATAATCAGTACTGAAGCCTTCTTCTGGTGCAGCAGTAGAGTCCCTGTCTCTGAGCCAGGAGGCCTGAATTCAAGTCCCACCTGCTTCTAAGGTGTGTCATGACACTTCTGAAGAAGTTCATTAAAAATAATTAACTCAATATAGACGGGTTCTCAGAGGCACTCAGCTGTTCAGATAAGTCATTAAGTGTCATGGGAAGCACTGATCCTATGCTCAGGGACAACATGCCCTCTGAGGCTGTGCAGCTGGTCTCCCAGCTGAAGAGGGGGACACCCAGAAGCCTGCCATGAGAGCTGAGGAGTGCAGTCACCAATGAGATCACTGAAGGATTTCCACCACCAGACTTAGCATCCGTATTCTGTGTTTCTACTGCTCAAAATCACTAAGTCCTGCAGGCTTGCTTTGGTTGTCCTTCTCCCATTGTCCAGGAAGAGGATGTCTCTCCTCTCCCCCATGGCTTTCAACATCCTCTAGGTGGACATCCAAGAGCATATGAGGTGTTGTACCCCTGATTCCAGATCTACACCACTCTTGAGATAATTTCTGAAGGTCAGCAGTTTGAGGTAAAAAATGATCACTACTTACATCGGACCTGCACTTTAAAATTCCAGTTTCTGTTCTTTCCTTCTGACAGTAATCCCCTCTCCACATCAGTTAGGGATTCTTTCCAGGGGATGTTGCGTGTAATTTCTGATCCCCACTCTTTGACCTCCTGGGATAAAGTAAAGGTAGTTTGACAAACCAAAAATCGTTCCGTCTTGCATTACCCACCCCAACTCAAAACAAATCTGCCCAATACTTTTAAAAGCAAATGGATTTCTTTTGTCATGATGCTTTATGATTCAGGCTCAAGGTTTTACAGTGACTGAAAAGGCCAAATTCCATTGACATAAATGATAGTTGGTGATTTTATTACACATTTCTCCCCCCCCCCAACAAAGAGGGGGAATTTAATTCCATGACAATCCATAATTGTAAAACTGATGAGTGAATGACCTTAGCCTTACAAATTAAGCTGTTCTTATTTTGAAAAAAAACATCTCTGAATTTAGAAAAGCACTCTTTCATTTAGTGTCTCCAATATAACAGGCAGATTATGGAGGTGAGGTGAAAGTGACAACCCTTGACATCAAGTCTGCCATCAAGGAGCCCTATAAAAAACAGGAATCAATTGGCATCAGAGGGAAAACTATCCCCTTGTTGGAATCTTACCTAGCACATAGAAAGATAGTCATAATTGTTGGAGGTCACTCATCATAGAATCCCTACAGTGTGGAAACAGGCCCTTCAATCCAACAAGTCCACACTGACCATCAGAACATCCCACCCAGACCCATCCCCATACAACCCACCTAATGTACACATCTCTGAACACTATGGGCTAATTTAGCTTGGCCAATCCACCTAGCCTGCACATCTTTGGACTGTGGGAGGAAACTGGAGCACCTGGAGGAAACCCACGCAGACACGGGGAGAATGTGCAATCTCCACACAGACAGTCACCCAAGGGTGGGATTGAACCTAGGTCCCTGGTGCTGTGAGGCAGCAGTGCTAACCACTGAGCCACCACGCCACCCTGAGTTCTTGGACATCTGTGCAGGAGTTTCTCGGGTTAGTGTCCTAGGCCCAACCATCTTCAACTACTTCATCGACGATCTTCCCTCCATTGTAAGATCAGAAATGGGAATGTTCACCACACTGCATAATGTTCAGCACCATTCACCATTCCTCAGAAACTGAGGCAGTCCATATGCAAATGCAGTAAGTCCTGGCTTGGGCTGACAGGTGGCAAGTAACCACACAAATGCCAGGCAATGACCATCTCCAATACGAGAAAATTTAACCACAACCCCTTAATGTTCAATGGCAGTATCATCACTGAATCTCCCCACTATCAACATCCTTGGGATCACGATTGACCAGAGACTTGACTGGACTCGTCACATAAATACAACGACTATGAGAGCAGGTCAGAGGTTAGGAATACTGTGACAAATAATTCATGTCCTGAATCCCCAAAGCCTGTCCACCAGATACAAAGCACAAGCCAGAAGTTTGATGGCGTACTCTTTACTTGTTTGGATGGGTGCAGCTCCATCAACACTCAAGAAACTTGACACCATTCAGGATAAAGCAGCCTGTTTGATTGGCAGCACATCCACATGCATCTACTCACTCTACCATCAATTCTGAGTAGCAGGAGTGTGTACATCTACAAGATCCACGGCAGAAATTCACCGCAGATCCTCATTAAGCACCTTCCAAACACATGACCGCTTCCATCTGGAAGGACAAGGTCAGTAGATGCATAGGGATTTGACCACCTGTAAGTTCCCATCTAATCCACTCACCATCCTGTCTTGGAAGTATATCGGCACTTCTTCGCTGTCACTGGGTCAAAATTCTGGAATTCTCACCCTAACAGCTCCAACAGCACGTGGATTGCAGCAGTTCAAGAAGACAGCTCACTACCTCCTTCTCAAGGGCAACTAGGGATGGGCAATAAATGACATCCATGTCCGACAAGATAATTAAAAACATTTATATTACATAGTTTGTAGGATCTGTGTATGTTGATGTTGACTTGATAATAGAAAGATCATTGGAGGATACTGAGGCCTGAATTAAAAGGATTGCAAAAACTATATACATTTCACAATATGGACTTCTTATTTTTCTCATTCCATTTAAAGTTTAATTTTGGACAAATGAAATCTCAAGTTATCGTGAAATGAAATGACGTTTGATAGTTTAGTTTCGAAAAGCTTTTTAATTATTTTGATTGGATGAACTGTGATGGAACATAGGGATGCAGATAAGCAATACTGCCCCTTGAGCCTGTTCCCCTTTCAGTTACACTGTGATCGATCTGAATGTCAGCTACATTTACTTAGAATCATAGAAACCTGACAGTGCAGAAAGAAGCCATTTGGCTTATTGAGTCTGCACCAACCCTCTGAAGAGCATCCCACCCAAACCAAGCCTCTCCCACTCTATTCTCATAGTCACACATTTCCCCTGGTTAATCCAACTAACCTACATATCCCTAGACACTGTGGGCAATTTAGCATGGCCAATCCACCTAACCTGCACATCTTTGGACGGTGGGAGAAAAACAGAGCACCCAGGGAAACTCACTCAGACACAGGGAAAATGGGCAAACTCCACAGAGACAGTTACCCAAGGCTGCAATCAAACCCAGGTTCCTGGCGCTGTGAGGCCCCGTGCCACCAAATTTGCCTTGGTTCCACATTCCATGATGGCATAACAAAAGGAAGTCTACAGATCCCAGTCTCAAAAGCGCATTTATCTCAGAATGCACAGCCTTTTGGCTGGAAAGTATTCAGATTTTTAATGCAGTTGTGTGTGGAAAAATTAATTTCTCAATGAACCTAGAATCCTAAGATTTTGAAAACTCAATTTATGATTCTCTAATCAGAGGAAATAGTACATTTTTACCAACCCTACTGAATTTTGGAATGTTAATGTGATAAGGTTATTCTACACACTTCTTTATTGAAGTAAATACTAGCAATGTTTGAAGCAATATGTGTTGTGATTTAGGTCTCAATGCATTGGCATTATTATAAATGTTTACATTGAAAAAGTTATTAAAATCTTTATAACAAAGTATTAACAGAAATTAAACTGTGTGGAAAAATCTGCCCAGTGTACGAACATGTGAACATGTGTGTATGTACATATATCTATCTATATCATATGTATAATATAGATGAAATTGTGAGATTGCTGTTTTCTTTAAGCTGATTTTCACAGCATTCTTAAAATACTTATTCTGGTTTATTTTCTTTCAGCTTGCAATCCTGACCGTAAAGCTGACATCATCTTTCTAATCGATGGATCAAAGAGTATAGCACAACATGACTTCCAGAAAATGAAGTCATTCATGATAAGTTTTGTAAACAAAAGCAATATTGCACCTAATAAGGTTCAAATTGGGTTAATACAGTATTCCACAGAAGTAGAACTAATGTTTCAGCTTAACACATACTTTTTAAAAAATGATCTGTACAGAGCAATTGGTGACATGCAAAAGATTGCAATGAATACTCACACTGGCAAGGCACTAAAATTTGCAATGGACTATTTTGCTGAAGCTAAAGGGGGTCGCCGTAATGTTCCACAGTACCTCATAGTGATAACCGACGGAGTGGCACAGGATGAGGTCCTTCAACCAGCCACAGCCATAAGGAATAAAGGCATCATCGTGGTCGCCGTGGGCATAGGCAACGTTGACTACAAACAGCTTCTGGAAATTGGGGGAACCCAGGATAAAGTTCACTTCATAGAAAACTTTGATCTGTTGGAAGACCAGGAAGATAAAATTTATTGGGAGATGTGCAATTCACATGAAAGTAAGTAAACATTTTCCTTCACTTCTGAATGTAAAGAGTTTTGAGAGTTGACTGATGCTATATTCAAAAAGATACTTAGAATTAAGATCATAAGATAATAATAACAGATGTGGCCATTTAGCCCATCAAGTGTGTTCTGCCGTTCAAGTGAAGTCTGGCTGATCTGATAGCCCTCAACCTCACTTTTCTGCTTTTTCTCTTTGTGTTTTTTTATTCATTCATGGGATGAGGGCCTCGCTGACCAGACAGCATTTATTGCCCATCCCTAATTGCCCAGAGGGCAGTTTAGAACCAACCACATTGCTGTGGGTCTACAGTCACATGTAGGCCAGACCAGTTGAGAATGGCAGTTTCCTTCCCTAAAGGACATTAGTAAACCAGATGGGTTTTTCTGACAATTGACAATGGGTTCATGGTCATCATTAGATCCTTAATTTCAGATATTTATTGAGTTCAAATTCCACCATCTGCCGTGGCGGGATTCAAACCCAGGTCCCCAGGACATTACCTGGGTCTCTGGATTAACAGTTTAGCGATAATACCACTAGGCCAATAATACCACAAACCCTTAATTCCCTTACTGAATAATAGTCTGATTCTGTCAGCTTTGAATGTACTTAGCCACCCAGTTTCTGTGGTAAAGAATTTCAGGTTCACTGTTTCATGTATTAAACGGCAGCCCCTTATTCTGAGATTATACCCTCTGATCCTGGACTCTCCCACAACGGGCAACACTCTTTCTGCATCAATCCTGTCAAGTCTGCAAAGAACCATGTGTGTTTCAATGAGGTCACCTCTCATTCTTCTAGAATTCAGTGAGCACAGGCCCAAACTACTCAAACTGTCCCCATAAAATAGTCCCTCCATTACAAGGATCAATCTAATGAACCTTCTTTGATCTGCCTCCAATTCCAGTGTATCTTTCTTTAGCTAAGGGGCCCAAACTGTTCACAATATTCCAGCTGTGATCTGTCTAGTGCCTTGAATGGTTTCAGCGAAACCTCCTTACTTTTAGACCTCTTTCCTGTTAAAATTCCATTTCCTTTCCCAAATACCTGCTGAACTTAGATGCTGTTTCCTTGTGATTCACAAACACTAATGCCCAAATCCCTCAAGTTTAAACAATTTTGTGGAGTTTTTTTTGAAGAAGTTACACATTCTGTTGATAAGGAAGAACTGGTGGATGCATGGTCCTTAATTTCCAGAAGACATTTGAAAAGGTACTAAATCAAAGGTTACTGTGGGAAAATGAAGCTGATGGTATAGGAGTTAACATATTGGCATGGATTTAAGATTGGCTCGCTAACAGGGAACAACGCCGGCAGAAATGCAGAATTAGTTTTTGCTTGGCAGAAAGTAATAAGTGATATGCTAAAAAAAGTCATTGCTGGGACCTCAATTTTTTTAGAACTAGTATAAAAGATGTGGATGAATGATCTGAAGGTGCACTAGCTAAATATGCTGACACAATGAAAGATTGGAAAATAAGTTATGAAGGGGATATAGGAGATTACAAAGGGCTATAGATAGTGGTCTGGGTGTCCCCTCGTGATTGAATTACAGAAGATTAGTACTGAGGAACAGCAGTTTATTTGGAATCTTAATAGAATGTCTTCATTTATTGCAATGGGAACTAAATACAAAAGTAATGCTTCAGTTATACAATGGTGAGGCCACATCTAGAATCGTTTTGATGGTTTTGATCTTCTTATTTATGAAAGCATATAAATGCATTGGAAGTAGGTCAGAGAAGGTTTACTGTACTAATACCTAGAATGGACATGTTATCTTATGAGGAAAGGTGTTACAGATTAGGATTGTATTCATTGGACTTTAAAAAAGTAAGAAGTGACTTGGTTGAAACGTATATAAGATCCTGAGGTGTCTTGACAGGGTGGATGTGAAAAGGCTGTTTCCTCTTGTGGGAAAAACTAGAACTAGGGCTCACTGTTTTAGAAATAAGGCGTTACTCCATTAAAACAGAAACGAAAGGAGAAACTTTTTTTCTATGTCAGGAGGCCATATATATTTGTACATCTCTTCATGAAAAGACAGTGGAAGCGCACTCATGATTTTTTTTAAGGCAGGGCTAGGTAGATTCTTAGTGAGCAAGGGAATGAAAAGTTAATGGAGGGTAGGTGGAAATGTAGAGTAATCAAATCAGCTGTGTTCCTGTTGAATGGCAGTGTAGGCTCAGTGGTCTGAATGATCTCATCCAGCTGCAAGTCCTTACATACTGCTTACCTTGCTCCAGGATCCAGGTCTGCCTTTTCCATGGAGCTGCCTGCAGTACCAGTGGTGTTCAGTACCAATCTGTTGGTACTACCAAGTCCACTGGAAATGCCTGCAATGAGATTGGCCAGCAGTTCCAAGGAGTAGTGCTTCTTCCTGCATGAGGGGCGAGAGTCCCATTTCAACCTTGCTGTTTGGTTTTGTTCATCAACTTTTTAGTCAGGGAAATGAGCAGTCCACTCTCCCAGCAAAATGCAGCTCTCTGTGCTGGAAAGAAAAACCTCAAGAGGTAGTAAGAATTGCTGATGCTGGAGTCAGAGATAACACAGTGTGGAGCTGGAGCAACACAGCAGGCCAGGCAGCATAAGAGGAGCAGGAAAGCTGATGTTTCGGGTCAGGACCATTCTTCAGAAAAGCCTCAAGTAGTGTGAAATTCTCATTACACATGTAAAGCAGGTGTTGAATGAGAAGGCTTCCATCCCCGGTGAGGAGTCCTTTTTTATGTATCGTTTGCAGAATTATTGAGGTCATATTATCAGTTTACATCATCATAGCACTGAAACGTACTATTCAGCCCAACTAGGTTTTGATGTTTGTACTCCACACAAGCCTTCTTCTACCCTACTCCTTGAAAGCTAATCCTTCTGTTCTGTTCACCCCATGTGCGTATCCAGCTTCCCTTTAAATGAATCTAAAATATTTGCCTCAATTGCTTCATATGGTTGCACGTTCCACGTTCCAAATCATTCTCTGCTGATTTATCTTACGATATTCACTTTTGGTTTGCACAAAAGTAGAAACATACTCTCTTCCTTTATCTTACCAATGTTTCAAAGATTGTAAAGGTCTGTATCAGATCACACCTCAGCTTTCTCTTTTCTAGGGGAGCAAAACCCAACATGTTAACTTTCCCCTAATAATTGTATCTGTTCAGTACTGTAGCACACAATGTCACAG
Organism: Ginglymostoma cirratum; assembly: GCA_024137785.1. NCBI lineage: Eukaryota > Metazoa > Chordata > Chondrichthyes > Orectolobiformes > Ginglymostomatidae > Ginglymostoma > Ginglymostoma cirratum. Next base: position 14,350,054 of record JAHRHZ010000029.1, read on the forward strand.
GCCTAATAGGTTGAATGGCATGTACCTTGTAATGGCATGTACCTTGCTTCTGTTCTGTAATTCTATCATTATATTTTAGCTTACAGGTATCAGGTATCATTCCTGCCCATCACCCCATATCAGAATATACACAGCACAATCTAGGTTGTCTGAAATTTCCAGTCTCAAGTGTCTTTGTCTAAGTGGACATATTGCCTAGTCAGATGAAGACTTTGGTCTGAAGGGAAACCGGCAGGCTTCTCCAGACTAGCATGCCCCCCCGCCACCCCCCACAGCCAACTAACAGCCAGTCGAACTCTCATTGTCACAGAGGACTTCAGCAAAGCTCAACATGGGCTTTTACACTGGATGGCCCAAGACACAAGGTGGGAACATCACACATGCAATCCCCCAGTTCACCCATGCACCCCAGACTCCTGTCCTGGGGTACACCATTGGCAGTCACCAATGTGAAACATGTGGAAAGCGTTGGAAAAGGTGCAGAGGAGATTTACCAGGATGTTGCCTGGAATGGAGGGAAGGTCTTACGAGGAAAGGTTGAGAGAGCTAGGGCTTTTCTCTTTAGAACGACGAAGGATGAGAGGTGATTGATAGAGGTGTACAAAATGATCAGACGTATAGATAAAGTGGACAGCCAGAGACTTTTTCCTAGGGTGGAGGTAGCTATTATGAGGGGGCATAGCTTTAAAGTGAGTGGAGGTAGATATAGGGGAGACATCAGAGGTAGGTTCTTTACTCAGAGAGTTGTGGGGCATGGAATGTATTACCAGAGAGGGTAGTGGAGTTAGCCTCATTAGGGGCATTTAAGCAGCTATTAGATAGGCATATGGGTGATAGTCTAAGGTAGGGGTGGAGGTTAGATAGACCTTAGGTTTAGGGTAAAAGTTTGGCACAACATCGTGGGCCGAAGGGCCTGTACTGTGCTGTACTGTTCTATGTTCTATGTTCGCCCTGGTAGTAGTGTCCTTATGAGGTTACAGAATCTCCTCCAGAGTTAAGACAGGATGGCAAGGAATTTCAATACCTTGTTTTCTCAGACATTATGAAACATTCACTGGATGTTTCTTTCTTCTTTTTCAGCTTGCAGAAGGACCAAACAGGCTGACATTTTATTTGTAATAGACGGATCCGGTAGCATTCAACAGTATCAGTTTGAAAGCATGAGAACGTTCATGTTGGACCTGGTGAATCGGACCACTGTTGGCCCAAACAATGTTAAAATTGGAGCTGTGTTGTTTGGTAGTACACCCCAAACCGTATGTGGACTGGACAAATGGAAAACTAAAGCTGAAGTGCGACAGCAAATCGAGAAATTAAACAGTGTAGGTGGAAGCACTTACACTGTTGATGCCCTTAAACATGCAAAAACCCTTCTGAGAAAAGAAAATGGTGGACGAAGAGAAGATGGAGTTCCTCAGTTCCTGATTGTCATTACTGATGGGGAAGCAACAGTTAAGCAAGGATTAAATACTACTTCTGCAGCTATCAGAGACAGCAATATTCAGATCCTCGCTATTGGTGTAGATAAAGCCAATACAAAAGAACTACTGACAATTGCAGGATCAGATGAGAATTGGTTTTATGTTAACAATTTTACTGGTTTGGAGAATTTATCCCAAAAGATTTCTCAGCAGATTTGCACAAAAACCAAACCAGGTGAGTCATTCAAAGTTAAGGTAATTATCTCTAATTTTTGAGCAAGTTAATTATCAGCGGATCACATGGTAGGTTTGGAGGTTCTACAGTTGTTGAAGAAGGCTGAACACTTCAATGTTGGTTAAATAGTTCATTCCCACTCTCCCCCTCTTCTGTTCTCCCCTGAACTCTGGCATTGGCCAGTCATCACAAGAACTTTCAGTTGGCATGGACCAGGCAGGTACCATAGATCCAACCAAAGGAGGATATACACTAAACTGTCTCATGTCAATTAGCTACATTCCTGCATCTCCCATAAAATCTGATGCCATGGTGTACTAATGGGCATGATCTGGACATTCCTGATACTCCATGGAAATAATGAGCTTTTAATTTCAATTTATGAAACTGACTTGAAGTACATGTTTTCTTAATTTTGAAGCCATTTGTTTTTAGATCTTTCCTGTTTATTTGCATCCTTCTGCATTTTTTCATGGATGTATACATGCTTTGATTCTAAACAATCGAATGCTTACAGCTTAGATGTATAAAAGTAGTTCTGAACAAATCTGTTCATTTTGTTAATTGAACTTCAAACATGCAAGGTTCGGAGGGGTCTTGACAGGGTGGATATTTCTTCTTAAGGAGTCAAGCCCCTCAACCAGAATAGAAATAGATCATTTCCTCACAAAGTATCATGAGCCTTTGGAATTCTCCGCCTGAAAAAGCCATTGGAAGCAGGTAGATGGATTTTTGGCCAGGCAAGGAGATGGCAGGTTATCAGGGGTATGTGGGGAAGTAAGGATTCGTGGTTACACCATCAACTTGAAGAGACATGAGCCCTTGAGAATGGCATGGGAGAGTATCTATATGATAAGCTCACCCACCTGTTTCATTCTCATTTCCCACCCAGCTGCTAAAACAAAATCGGTCATGTATACTTCCCCACTGAACATAACATCCCAAAAGTGATCTTCAGGGAGAATTAATTGACTGGAGACAGGCCTTGCTCCTCTCAATCAGAGGAAACTCTGCCTCAGAACAGCCTCAGTGTTCAGACGATTTTATTGGACCATTTCTGGAATTATAAACCATTCCACCTGTCTATGTTCTGCCACGGGAGAACTCCCCTGTTACTCTTTAAATACTGCTCAGGGTCTTTTATTGCCAACCTACTTATTATCTTCTATAGGGTGGCACAAGGAGTCAGTGGTTAGCACTGCTGCCTGCCAGAGCCAGAGATCTGAGTTCAATTCTGTCCTCAGCAAGTGTCTGTGTGAAGTTTGCACCATTCTCCCTGTGTCTGTGCGAGTTTCCTCCCATAGTCCAAAGATGTCCACGTTAGGTAGATTGGCCATGTTAAATTTCCCAGTGTCCAAGGAAGCGCAGGGTAGGTGGGTTAGCCATTGGAAATGCAGGGTTGCAGGGATACGGTTGGGGAGTGAGTCTGGGTGGAATACTCCCCAGAGGGTCAGTGTGGACTCAATGGGCTGAATGGATGGCTTCCACACTGTAGGGATTCAATGCTGATTCTCACTTTGAGCTGCTTCAGTTTTGTTCAAATGTACTATGTCATGGGGCATTTGTTTTACATTGATAGCAGAATATGAATGCAAGTTATTGTTATATGTTACAATTATTAACGATGTGAATTTGGTTAAAAAGAAATCTCAAGAATTGAACACCCAGATTTTGCCCCAAGTTTATCACAATACTGCTTGCCAGATGATTTAAAACTCAGATTGCTTTCAAAGCCAGTCAGCATTCAAGAGTGGGGTTACCGTCATAAATTGTTTGACGAAGTCCAAAGCTTGTAAAATACGTGAAAAAATTACACCTATAAAATACGGGTGCCATTAAAGATTTTTGTTCTTCTGTTCCAGATTGTGGACTATCTGAATCAGATGTTGTTTTTCTAATTGATGGATCAGGAAGCATTAACTCAGATGACTTTGTATCTGTGAAGAAGTTCTTGAAACATGTCATTAAAACTCTGAATATTGGCCGAACAAAATTTCAGTTCGCAGCAGTTCAGTTCAGCAGAGACTCACAGCCCGAATTTTACCTGAATGAGACTAGGGACCAAAGTAATCTCTTTGATAAAATTGACAAGATCAGCCAAAGACAAGGTGGCACCCAAATAGGAAAGGCACTTAGGAATGTGATGACATTCTTTGAACCATCAGTAGGAAGCCGAAAGCTGAAGGGGATTCCTCAGAACCTCTTGGTGATCACAGATGGGAAATCCGAAGACAACGTGGCTGAGCCGGCCAATGACTTGAGGAAGGAAAACATCAATGTACTTGCCATCGGTGTTGGAGAAGCAGATGAAAATGAGTTGGTTCAAATTGCTGGAGCTCCAAGGCGAAAATTCTATCTGTCATCATTCAGTAACCTTGATCAAATTAAACGAAGAGTAGTTCGTGAGCTTTGCACTGAACCTCCACAGGGTTAGTAGACTTTGCTCAGTGAGAAATGTTTCCAGAAATTTGGCTGTTGCCTCTGACAATATTGCTAAACATATACATAATCTCTGACTATCATGAGGGGAATTAAATGTCAATTCCGACCAGCACTACTTTTTATTAACAAATTGAAGTCAAACTTTCATGCCCCTATTGATCAGTGTTAATACCCCTGATATATGTGAATAAGGAAGACAAAATGGCACAACTCTGAGAAACAGCAGAACAGAGAAGTAGGCATTTACCTATTAAAGGAGTGTGGGGGGAGAATTTTGTTTTTTCTTTACTCTTTTGTGAGATGTGGGCATCCCTGGCAAAGTCAGCTTTTGTTTCCCATCCCTCTTTGTCTTTAAACTGGATGGCACGCTTACCCATTTCAGAGGGCAATTCACAGTTAATCACATTGTTGTGGGTCTGGAATCACGTGTAGACTACACTGGGTAAGGAAGGGCTGATTCTTTATCTACAGGACATTAGTGTACAAGTTGGATTCCACCTAGGTCGAATTTGAACCCATGACCCCAAAGCCTTAGCTTGGGCCATTGCATTGCCTATTCAGTGACATTACGATGCCAGCATCATTTCCCCACTCTCCACAAAATCAGAATAAATGGAAAAGAGAGCAAAGAATTTCTAAGATAGGCACAGGAGGTTGTTTTTGATCAGTATGTTTCTAGTCTACTGATGGAAAAAACAAGTGCTGGATCTAGTTCTGATGGACAATGCATAGCAAGGGGAATGTGTTTGCAAGGGAGACCATTCATTTAGTGATTGCCGTGTGATTAGTTAATATGCAGCCATCCACAAAGATGGCTGAGCATAAAATGAGAGGGAAGCCAATTAGAAATGAGTTGAGATCTCTATACGAGAACACCCATAGTGTCTGTAAATTAGCAGAGGAGTTGGAGGCAGTTATGTGTTGAGAGATACCAGAGATCTTAGGGATTACTGAGACCTAGCTGCAGAAAAATTAGGAATCAGAATAAGCAGCTTTTAACATAATTCACAATGATAGTGAGGGGAAAAGGAGAGGTGGAGTAGTTGTACTTATGAGGGATAATATAAATGCTTGAAAGAATAAACAATGTATCTATGAGGCCATGAGGTATGAGTGTGTTGCTGCTACTTTCTGGAGCACACTAACTGAAAAGATGGAAGCATCTGATTCCACCAAACTTTCGATATGCAACTGGATGTGTCCTTGAAAGGGACCAATTTTCAGGATCTTTAAATGCTCAGTGTAGAACTAAATCTTTAGTAAGGTTAAACCTCATTAAAGAGATTCCACCTGTTTGCCAGACTGACTGTCCTTTGTATCCATTAGAATTTAAATAAATCAGAGTTGATCTTAAGGAAAGATGTGAGACTGTGAAGGAAATTTAGAGGGTGATTCCCTGTGTATGAATTAAGTAGTGATCTTTGGGTTGAAGCGGCTGATTTATCAAGAAGGGCTAAATTAGTTAGGCCTTTATTCATTGGTGTTTAGAAGAATGAGGGGTAATCTTGTTGATATGTGTAAGATTCTGAAAAGGCTTGACAGTGCAGATGTTGAAATGTTCTGCTAGTTGGGAAATGTGAAACTAGGGGAATAAAGTTACATAATAAGGAGTCACTTCTATCAAAATGAGATGTAAAGGAATTTCTCCCCTTAGAGAGTGTATTAAATTCTCCACTTCAAAGAGTTTTGGAGGCTAGACCACTGAAAATATTTAAAGAGGAAGTAAATTATTGAAATACGCTACGCTGAACTGGTACAAAGGAAATATGAGGACTGGGACAGATCTGCCATGATCTTGTAGAGTGGCAGGGCAGGTCAAGGGGCTGAATGGCCTACTCCTGCACCTGTTTCTGATGTTCTTATGTACAGGATTTGCTTTAAAAATAGAGGGGGCTTCCATTAATAATGGAGATAAGGATTTTTGTTCTCTCAGTATTATTGGAATTCTCTTCCCCAGAGACTGGGACATTGAATATCTTTAAGATTGAGTTAGATAAAATCATTAAAGGGTATCCAGGATAGACAAGTGACCATGAGGATACATTCCAATCAGCCATGAGTTTATCATAGGAAGAGACTGGAGGGGCCAAATGGCCTGCTCCTGCTCTGAATTTGCCGGAGTGTCTCCCTATTCCAAGCGGCAGGCTACTTGTAACATTGAATTGCCATGATGAGTGTGGGCTGAAACTATAGGTTCAAAGTCCATTTCAGCACCTTCTATCCATTGAAACACTAACTATCCTAAACTGCTCTCAACATATGACCAAACATATGTTTTGTAAAGGAATCACCAAGAGTAACGCTAATGAATCTGCTCAGCCGACATAAAAAATATTGGACTGCTATCAGACTATCTTTGGCCCTGGTCCGTGATTACCCAGTCCAGCTTCTGCCTCAAATCTCAAACATTCTTACCCTCCCAGGAGTGGTCCAGTGTTGATGCCATGAATGTAAATAAGACCTCAGCCTCACATTTGCAGGAATGAATATTCACTGGAGGCAATAATGAGTTGTTCAGATGACTGGGTAGTTCTTTGTTGTCCTTGGCACTTCTGATTCAAAGCTTCTAAGAACAGGTCACATTTGGGTGTTTCATTTCAATAGCTCAGACTAACTTTTCCATGCTAATTTGTTTGAACCTGATATTGTTGAGCAGACATTGTGAAACCGTACAGCTGCTGTGTATCTTGTACATACAATATCCAGGGAACTTGAAGAGCTGTTTCTGATTTTGTTCATTCTTTTGTTCACCAGCCTGTACCATAGATATTGCTGTGGGATTTGACACCTCAAATCAGAGACAGTTTGAAAACATACTTGCTGGTCAAAATACACTGCAAGTAAAGCTGGATGAAATCTTCAAAAAAATGGCCTCTCTGAGCTCAGTCAGCTGTGAGTCAGCTTCCCATTTGGAAATAAGAGTTGGGTTATATATCAAAGACAAGAATGGGCAGGCTGTCCATGAGACCCGATTTGATGAAAACGTTTCAAAACTGGCAGTTAGCCTGAAAGACGTCAAGACAGGAGGTCAAGTTATTTTAAGTGCGAAAACTTTAGAATCGTTTTTGAGGAAGTTCAATGAATCAACTTCAAAAATCAAGGTAGCGTTTCCTATTGATATTTTTCTTAACAATATTCTTTAAAGCATTTACAGAAGTATTTGATTCTTGTTATGCCAAAGGGCTTTTATTTCAATGAATTTGATAACAGACATGATGTGACAGTGATTCCCAATCATTTTTAAAATTTATTGAAGGGATGTAGACATCTCTGGCTAGGCCAACGTTTATTGCCCATCCCTAATAGCCTAGAGACCACTTAAAAGTCAACCTTGCTGTGGGTCTGGAGTCACTTTTCAGCCCGACCAGGTAAGGATGGCAGATTCAATAGAGTGTGGAGCTGGAGGAACACAGCAGGTCAGGCAGCATCAGAGGAGCAGGAAAGTCAACGTTTCAGGTATGCACCCTTCATTAGGACTAACAGGATGACAGATTTCCTTCTGTAAAGGACATGAGGGAGAAAGATGGGTTTTTCCCAACAATCAGCAATGGATTCATGGTCATCATTAGACTCTTAATTCCGGATTTCTTTATGTTGAATTTAAACTCCACCAGCTGCCATGGGAGGATTTGAACCCAGGTCCCCAGTACGTTACCTGGGTCTCCGGAATAACAGTCCAGCAATAATACCACTCAGCCATCACCTTCCTGATCTTCTCTAATACCAATTTAATTAGACAAACAACTCCATGATGCACCCAATTGTTTTTCAGCTGAATGAATGCATATTTCCACACCTGTCTGGTGTTGGATCTCCCTTATCAGAATTCCATCATTGGAAGCTTCTACATGTGTAGCTGTGGAAGTTTGCCTGGGTGAAGGGGATAGGAGCATCTGGTGTCAGCAGATAATCTCATCAATAATAGACACCAACGCTGTGCTCCTGAAACACAAGTAAAGCAGCTCTGCTTCCCGAAAATTTGGCAAATTGTCTCTTAACTTTCAACCATTTGAAAAGCACTAATATACATGATACAGTAAAGTGATTCAGAAGCTTCACCTGTCCCATCAATAGATTAAAAAAAACATTGATGTTTATTCAGCATCTTGAACGTCCCAACGTGCACTAAAGCCAAATAAGTATTTCTAATTTGTAGTTACTGCTGTGTTCCTGCTATATTTGTTAACTAATCTGTACGTGCATGGCAGTGACCCATATATATAATGATACATTATATAATAATATATAATGATGGGGTTAATTTTTTGGGACACAGTGAAAATTTCATGCAGGCCATTTTACCCTTGAAATATGAATTTTATTTCTGGTGTAGATGGCATCCTGAATTACTTCACCTTTACTTCCATGCAGCTGTTGTTTGATTTTATAATGGGCAAACTCTGTTTCACATATGTACAATATATGGGGTGGCATTGGTGGGTCACTGGTTAGCACTGCAGCCTCACAGTGCCAGGGACCCGGGTTCAATTCCACCCTCAGGCGACTGTCCGTGTGGAGTTTGCACATTCTCCCTGTGTCTTTGTGGGTTGCCACTAGCTGCTCCAGTTTCCTTCCACAGTCCAAAGGTGTGCAAGTTAGGCAGATTGGTCATGCTAAATTATCCATAGTATCCTCAGATGTGTAGGTTAAATGTGTTAGCTATGGGCAATGCTAGGATAGGATAGGGGGATATATCTGGGTAGGATGCTCTTCAGAAGGTCTGTGTGGACTTGTTGTGCCAAATGGCCTGTCCCCACATGATGGGGATTCTATGAGAAGGAATTTGAAGGGCTGTTCCTGTTTCCAATTAATTCCATGATAGCCTTTTCTGCTTTGTTGCCATATGCTCATTATTTAAACAGAATAGTTTGAGAGATTGAAGCTTTCAGAAATATCACTCCATTTGATACAGTAAGGGGTAAGCTATCTAATAAATGAAATCTTCTGTTTACTTTCATTGTTGTAAGGAAGTACTGTCCTAGATTCTCACAAGCAGGGAGGTTAATTGAGGCACATGTGATTTTCAGAAGATCGATTCTGGAGTAGGATCTTTCTCAATCAAGTTTCCATTCCATTTCAAAAGTTCCCATCTGGGAAAAAAATGGAAAGGCTTCACCTCTACTCACCTCAATTAATTGTCAACAGACATGTGCATGAAGTGAGATTAAAGGAATAGCTTAAGCTCTCATAGTTAGTTACCAGTGACATGCTGCTGCATTAAATTCTCTATATGAAGTTAAACTGTTATTGTTTTGTCTCCATTTCTCTCAGCATTGTATTTTATATTCTACCACCCTCTGTTAAAGTCCCATTTTGGATGAAGGACCAGTGATTTACTTTCATCTCACTGGCAGTACTAGCATTCAGTTGGAAAGCCCAAAGATTTGTCAAGGGTCAGGCATTCTCCAGATTTCCTTTCAATCTCCAGATTTAGGTCCTTTAGGCACAATCTCATCTTCTGGCCTTCATGCTACAACGGTTTATTCATAGAATCCCTACAGTGTGGAAACAGGCCCTTCGGCCCAACAAGCCCATACTGACCCTCAAAGTATCCCAAATAATAAATAACGCATATATATTTATTGTATATGATGTATAGAACATCAATATACTGAGCCCTGCTCCTTGTTACATATTGACTAATTTTGGTTTGAGTTCTCAATTTGTGTTTCCCAATGGTTTCCTTGACACAAAACATGGGGCTGAATCTTATGTTTTTTTTTCAGCTAAGTGTAGGTTATATTTTGGAGAGATTCAGGCCATGCGGGCCTAGTGAAATTGCTTGCCACATCTTACCAAACATGCCTCATGACTTGCCTTCCCCAACCCTGTTGTGTCCATGTGTCCAATTCTATCCACATCTTACCATGTTATTCCTGGAATTCACCCACTACTGGATATCCACTGAATGATTGGCATCCCTTCTGTCTGCATCATCTTTAAAAGGCTGCCAGTCACTCAGGTAAATGTTGGTAATCCAAAGTTGCCCTGCTCGTTTCAAGAACATCTTCTGAAGATATCTGCGAAGGGGAAGATGGTACCGCGATTCTCTGACAGATACATAGATGTCCTGGTTGAGGTGATGATGTCAAGGAGAGGAACCCTCTTGCCAGAGCACCAGCAGTGGAAGCCATGCGACCAGACCCTGGAAGCCATGTCCAAGGTTGTCACTTGAGTCGGTGCCATCTTGGTGGTCTACAAGAATGGCCAGCAATGCCATAAGAAGGTCACTGACCTCCTCTGTTGTGCCTGGGTGAGTGTCACATTCGTGTCTCTGCTACCTCAACTCCCCAACACCAGTAACCCACATGCCTCCTCATTCCCTCAGAACAGCACCTTTCACGCACCAGATCAGGACTATTAGCTGTGCCACCCACTTTCATCTCACTCAGTTCCTGCCTTTCTCTCATTGTATGGAGTAAACAGTCCATAACTGGGTAGGAAGAGCCCACATGGCTGAAGGACTGCCTCATATTAGGTTCCTCACTCCCTACGAGGGAGAGAATCCTTTCCCTCTGCAGGGAAGAATGGGACTGCTCCTGATGCTTTGCCATGACATCCATGTCCCACCAACCAAGGAAGTACCATCTTCATCGCACTCGACTCTCACAGGAACCCTGCCACGTTTTAGATTCTTTGCACATGACTTCTAACTTCATTTGCCGCTCTGACTCTTTTTGTCTTACAGGGTCTGCCAGCATTTGCACCAGCACTGCAGTGAAAAGAGGGTCCTGAAGTCTCAGGAGAAACATCAGCAAGCCTGCCTCCTCCTCCAGCTCAGATCCTGACACCTGGATGAGAGCATTAGCCTTAGAAATTATGGGAGCCCAGGCTGGTGAGCAAGCACCTCACAGGGACAGCTCTGCAGCTGGCTGAGGAAGCATGCCCCTGGCACTCAGCGGATTGGCAGAGACCAGGCCCCTCCTCAGCCCAAGCAAGAGGGGACCCTGCAATGTTGGCAATCAGGGGCTGTTTCCATGTGTACAAGGAGGAACAGGAGAGTCCGACAGGGATGTGGGATACAATGGCCCTCGTTGCCCAGAAGCTGCTTTAGTGCAGAGAGTCATGTGATCATCTGGTTGTCTCGATTGACAGGTTGGCGACCGCTATGAAGCACCATGACCCTTCCAATCCACTGTGGACATACACAAACCTGCACTCCATCGCCCTAGCCCTTCATCTGCAGGACTGTAACCACAGGGGCACGAGGATCCTGGAAAGCTCTCCTTGTGACCCTTCCTCACAAAGACACAGGGCAGACACAGGAGGCACTCAACTGGATGTTCCTTGGGTGTTTCCCCTCAGTATATTCCAGAGGTAGCTGGGCCCAGCAGCTGCATCCTGCCTGCCCCCCTTCTAGCCTCAAATGTTCACTCTGAGAAAGGTCCACTTTTCTCTGGTACAGAGACCCTGCGCATGTCTGGCCCATGCAGGCACAAACATGACCAAACCTACAGGACCAACAGGCACCACTGTTGGGCAGGCTCCCTCCAGTCCAAATGTCGAACCAAGAAGTACACTAAGCACTGTGGAAGGGAAAGGAAGAAAAGAACTTATTGGGGGCACTTTGGTGGTACAAGTGCCAATGCACTGTCCATGCACTGAACATTATCTGGCACTCTGCTGTAAATTGCACAGTTTTAACCTTTAATGTGGTTGTTTGTCTCTCTGTGCATCTCAAAATGTAACAGATATAACACAGTGTGGAGCTGGAGGAACATAGTAGGCCAGGCAGTATCAGAGGAGCAGGAAAGCTGATGTTTTCGGTCAGGACCCTTCTTCAGAAATGACCTGAGCGTTCCTAACTTCATATCCACACAGGGTGTACCATGGGTCTCTCTCTGTCGTGAGAGCATACTGCAGCAAGGGGAACAAGGCAAAGTCCTGTTGACACTATCTGCCCTTGTCCCACAACATCTTTATTCTTCCCCTGGCCTGAGTGCCCAGTAGTGTTGATATCAATGAAGTGGTCACCAGCATCAAGGGCAGGGAGGTGCAAAGCCACCAGTGTGCACTGCTTTAGGATGCTCAGTGATCATGGACCTGTGCAGTACATGGGTCTTCATTTAACAGAGCCTCATGTTAGTCGGTCTGGTAGCCTCTTCCCTCAGGTTGAGTCAGCCCAGCCACTTCGAGTGTGGTCGTTTGCTTCCCCACTGCGGACTTCCGTTTTCTAGCACAATGGAAAGTGACAGTGATAAAAGGTACTGCAGATGCTGGAGAATCCGAGAAAACAAGGCGTGGGGCTGGATGAACACAGCAGGCCAAGCAGCATCATAGGAGCAGGAAAACTTGACGTTTCGGGCCTAGACCCTTCATCAGAAAGGT
>JAHRHZ010000029.1:14362879-14374444 GCA_024137785.1 Ginglymostoma cirratum
TTCTACCTCTGTTGTGGTGAAGTCAATTATTCTAAAACCTGACGTTTTGGGCCTAGACCCCTTCATCAGAAAGATTTCTGATGAAGGGTCTAGGCCCGAAACGTCAAGTTTTCCTGCTTCTATGATGCTGCTTGGCCTGGAAAGTGACAGTGATGCTGTTCAGCCTCTGCCCTTATATTGTCAGTGAGGTCCCAAACTTTCAAATGCCCCTTCTATTTAGCCCATAGGCTTTGTTCTTCCCCAGCTCCCCACCCAACTCATCTACATCAGCCTGAAACTGCCCACCTTTAACCCTGCAGCCCTTGCATATGAAGTGACCGTGCCAGATGCAGTCATGCACTATCTCTCCTCCCCCCCCCCACCCCCGCACCACCTTGAAGTCCGGGCACTCTAGATGTACTCTGCCAGGACTTCCTGACTGACGGATGCCTCTGTGCACTGCAGTGAGGACAGCTTCCTGAAGACTTTCAGATATGGCTCCCTGCTTGCTCTATGTGCAGTGTTGCTGTGAGAGCCTGTGGGACATGGTGCGGGTTTGAAATTGATGTGGCACACTGCCATGCAGCAGAATGCAGGTGCCCTTGACTGAGGACTGCTGTCAGTGTGGTAAGCTGCCTGGTTGTGTGACTGCACTAATTGGCACAGCGAGTCAAGGCAAGACATGAATGGTTTAAGCTGCAGGTAGGCAGTCAGTGAGTGAACACTAAGTAAATGAGCAGCAATAAGATGCAGCCTGGTCTAATCAGCGGGATGAGTACCTTTCTGTGCGTGCAAAGTGTCCTTGCTGCATCTTTTCAACGCTGGCTGTTGGAGTGCTCTCCACTGCACATCTGTGTTTCCTGTGTGCCCAGCTAGTGTACAGAGAAATGCCAAGATGATATTGGATTGGTAAATGCTGGATGCCACAATCTTTAGATGATCTGTGCACACAGCTGGTTTGGTCCGAAGCAACATGGAGGACATTGGGAGAAAACAATGAGCAGAAGTTGCAAGGCACCCACTCTAATTTCCATGTCAAGTAAGAAGCTGAATATTAATAAGGTGAGTTAACAAGATGCTTAATAAGCAATAGTTCCCAAAATTGACAACCTGCTGCTGCCTGGTGAGAAATGTAACATTGGGTAGGTGATGGCCTAGTGACATTAGCGCTGGACTATTATCCCAGAGACCCAGGTAATGTTCTGGCGTCCTGGGCTCAAATCCCACCAAGGCAGGTAGTGGCATTAGAATTCAATAATAATCTGGAAATAAGAGTCTAATGATGACCATGAGATTGTCAGGAAAAATCTATCTGGGTCACTCATGTCTTTTAGGGAAGGAAACTGTCATCCTTACCAGCTTTGGCCTCCATGCTCCATGTGCTTCCAGACCACTCCCCCACCCCTGCCCCAGCAGCGGGAGTGACTCTTAACTGCCCTTTGGACAATAAATGTTGGCCTGACTAATGGTGTCCGCATCCTGTGAACATTTTTTGTTTAAAAATGCTGCTCATCAAAAGCATAAAAGACAGTGCATGATTTCCTAGTGCTGATATGGGCCTTATTGGATGTCTCACCCAATTCTGCTTCAAACCCTTATTAGATTCTGCCCATCATTTCTAATGTGTAGAGACCAGACTATTCTTGCAGTTTTCCCATTATCTTTGCAAAGAATTGACCCAAAAGCCTTACATAAGGTGTATTATTACTAAAGTATTTACCTGTTATCCTGAATTTTAAAAAATGACAAGAACAGCTGTACGCATGTTATCATTTTGAATAAGACCGGCCATGATAAGGAGACTGTCATTCTGTGTCTCTTAGTTAATTCTTTGAATTTGTCACTGATCAAAATAATATTTGTTTAAATATAATTGATCTGCAGATGATTTTATTCTTCACGGATGGCTTAGATGACTCCTTACATGAACTGAAGCGAACCTCACAAATGCTCAGAGAAAATGGTAAATATATCTTTCTTTTCAAAACAGCTTGTTTTGGAACTATTGATCCTGACACTAGTGGGATTTCTCAGTTGTCGAGGTAAGTGGGTTTCTGTGTAGGCAGAATGTTAAAATGCTTGAAAGTGCCAGCAGTTTGAGAAGTTGGTCAGAAGCCGCTGACATCTACCTTTAACCCGACTTGGTGTTTAATGAATGGAAAACCCCTGTGGGAGAGATAGATCTCTATTTAAATACGTGAAATACTCATTAACTGGTGTTTCATTACTGGGTTTTGACTTTATATTTGTAATCATACATTTTTGAGGGCTCCTGGAACTCAGTCAGTAATATATGGTGGGAGGGCAGAAGGAGCTGATGGGGCTCAGTAATTGCCAGGCAAGCAAGGTTTTAAATCCTGAATTCTCAAAGCTTCTTCCTTTCCTCAGTGAAAGGCTTGTGGTCACAGGACTTGATTTGAGAATATGCTTTCACTGCTCTGCAAGTGGTTTTCAAAGCATTTGAAGGTCACTCTTGAGCTCTCGGTGTATTTTTGCCTTTGATCTGCACTTCCCACTGTAAACCTTCTCAGCAGCATGATAGTAGCTAATGCAGCCCCTACCTTGGACCTCCGATGCAGAACAGAGAGCAATAGGAAGAGTACCTCAGAAGGACCACTAGTAAGAGGGGCTTCTCAGGAGGACCACCAGTAGGAGAACCAGCACAGGAGGTCCACCAGCAGGAGGAGCACCTCAGGAGGAGCACCATAGGAGGACCATCAGCAGAAGAAGCATGGAAGGAGGAGAACCTTCTCCTCAAACACAACTTGTCTGTCCACAGGGCAGAGGAGGTGAGCACAGGATTCTAACTCGAAGGAGGTGCTTCCCTCAACACAAGGCGTTAGTCTTCTGGACAAGCCTGAGCGCAGGGAGACTTGGCTCTTGCAGATTTGCAACCCTGTGGAAGCAGCCCTTCTTCCAGGTGGACCTGGTGGGCAGTCATTTCCAGTAGTGGTCAAGGTAACTTCTTACTTTTTGCCTGTAGCTCCTTCCAAGGATCTGCTGATGGCATTGGCCCAATCTCACTATCTGATGCCCACATATGCATCTCTTAGGTGATGGATGGCATATATGTCAAGTCTGATATCCATGCACACTTCGCTGTTGATGTGACCAGTTGGAATGAGAGGACACTTGGACTTATGACAGGCCCAGCAGGTCATAAATTGATCACTAAGGTTTCACCAGTTAGCATGCCTACATTGCTCATTTAAAAAGGATTCATCCCATCAATAAGCGCAGTCATTGAAAGAAAAACAGAAATTGCTGGAAAAGCTCAGCAAACCTGGCAGCATCTGTGGAGAGAAATGAGAGATAATATTTCAGGTTGAGTGAAACATTAACACAGATTTCTCACCACAGGTACTGCCAGACCTGCTGAGCTTTTCCAGCAGTTTCTGTGTTTGTTTCCAATTTGCAGCATCTGCGGCTCTTTCCGTTTTTAATCATTGAAAGGTTAGCATTCATGCCTGTGCAAGATACCTGGAGGTTGGGCACAATGTATTCAGCCTTAATCAGGTCTCCGACGTATATTTGCACTCATGCAGTGTCAGTAGATAGTTCTGTAGGGACACGATCTACTCTCTGCAGATATGGCTGAGGAAAGCTGTAAGAAACCCTGCCAGTCTTGCCCAGAAAGAAGCCATATGAGTACCAGAGTTGTAAATGAGAAAATTACTGGGATGCTGAAGGTGAGATTAAGGTAGTTGGAGAGGGGACACTCTTCAACATGCACCAGCATGGGTTTTCAGACTGCATGATGTAGCACACCGCTATCAATGCAAACTTGCTGCAGGAAAATAAAAGTGTTGAATGCTCTGTAGCACTGGAGGACAAGGGTTTGTATGCAGGACGAGAAGGTGCAATGTGAGGAGACTGATATTATAATGGTATCTTTTACTGTTCACTCAACTGCCAGAGGTGTCCAGAAAGGACAAATGACAGATTAAGATGCACTTCAGTTTAAACCAATGTGTGGCTCAGCAACTGTGAGCCCACTGTGCTCCACTAGACCCCTTGCCAACGCAGCTCCACGCTTTGCTCTCCTCTCAGACACCCAATACACATCTTTAATCTTGTCAAACATTCTGTACAATGATGTAAACTACTTGGCAGCTGGCAGGCACAAAAAAGGGAAAAGCAAACACTGGGACTCTCACACAAAATTTATTAGTCATAAACGTCGTTTGGAAACGACAATGTATCATGACGTGACCCACTTGCACACTGTTGTGCCACTACAATTTTTTTGTCTTCCTTTTTTTACAGTGCTACATCCCATGTGTCGTCAATACAAGCAGGTGACTTGTATCCCAAGTCAGATTTCTCCATTTTTTTTAGCAAAGACCCCCGGAGTTTCATGACTGTTTAGGTCCTGCTATCAACTGACCTACCTCACTCGTGCCAGGGCAGACTAAACCATTGGGAGAGAAGGTAGCATGTGGGACTCTGACCTGGAGTGAATGGAGGGTGGGAATGAAAGCTCAAAACTGATTTTAACAGAGGTCTCACTTTCGTCTTGTCTTTCTCCTCACGCCCTCTTATAGTTCACTCACTCTTCTGTGTTAACTAAGACTTGTGATACAGTTTGCTACACTCCAGTTACCAGAGTTGGGTTTTGCTTAATCCCATTTTACATGTTAAATGTATGGGCAGTGAGGACCAGCACGTACTTGGCCCGCCATATAGACCCTGAGAGTCATACTGCATGGAAGCAGACCCTTCGGTCCATCTAGTCCATGCTGACCATAACCCCAAACTAAACTAGCCCCACCTGCCTGCTCCTGGCCCACTTCCCTCCAAACCATTCCTATTCATGTACTTATCCAAATGTCTTTTAAACGTTGTAATTGTACCACATGCAGCACTTCCTCAGGAAGTTCAGTCCACACGTGAACCACCCTCTGTGTGAAAAAAAATTTGTCCCTCATGTCTTTGTAAAATCTCTCTCCTACCACCTTAAAAATGTATCCCCTAGTCTTGAAATCCCCCATCCTATGGAAAAGATAGCTACCATTGACTCTACCTGTACCTATCCACTCGTTCCATGGATGTTGGCACCAGCATGGCTTGGTGCATCATAGCACTCGTGGTGGAGACTGACTGCTCCAGCCTGTCTTCAAGGCTGCACAGCCTCTGGAAGGACTGTCAGAATTTAATACATGTTCTGATGCTGCTCCAGAATAACCCACTTCCTCATTGTCCCCTCAGAGGGGTCTTCATCCAGCTGAGATGAGTTTGGTGTGCCTTGTGTCCTCTGACAAAGATGCTCCCATGCTGTACCTAGCTTGAAAACCTGCTCCTGCATGATTCACCATGTGGCCTCCACTGAGGAAACTTCACCCTCGATGCTCGTAAAGTTTTTGGAGGTGAGGAGCAATGTCTTCTTCTCAGAGAGCGATTACTCTTCCCTAGCCCATCTAGCGGTGCAGACTGCATCATTGAAGGCTGAATTAGTCAGATTTTTGATCAGCGAAGGGGTCAAGAATTTTGGGGACAAGTGGCAAAGTGCTGTAAAGGCCCTAATGATTGTCTTATTAAATGGTGGATCTTGCTTGATGAGCTAAATGACCAACTCCTGCTCCTTGTTCTTCTGTTCTTATGAATTCGAATTGATAAGGGAAGATTGTTCTAAGTCATCGCTGTACAGATTATCACACTTCAGTGGCTGCTGATATCAAATCAGTCTGAGTGAACTTTTATGCCACTATGTTGCTGTGTTATGTTTAATGCTCCAAACTGTCCTCCTCTAGACAGGTATTCCGAGACCTGGCCAACTTCATTGCCATCTCCTCTGCGACGTTTAAGGTGGCGATGATTATATGCTGATGTCCTGTTCTCTGCCTCTATCTGATGTTCTGTGCTTCTTTCTCCTACAAGGAAGAAAAGTGTGAGCTTTCGAATGTTTCTGAGATGATGTCAATATTGCATTTGTGGAAGTTTACTGTAAGGGAGGCTGCTAGAAACAATTGCATTCCCTTGGTGGTTGATCTGATGGTGAAGTGAGTGGATGTCTCTTCAGAAAGGGATGGTACACTTCCCAACTATGTTGGTCTGGAGAGTAACATGCAGAAGCAGATGAGGGAAGGAAGAGTAAGGCCTTGGCAATTGAATGCACCATGCCAGGCTCGATAAGACATAGGAGCAGAAGTCGACAATTAAGTAGTTAATTGATAAATTAATTAATTCAGACAATTAAGCCTGCTTTACCCTTCAATAAGATCATATTTAATTTGCTTATGTTTCAAATTCCACATTCGCATCTACCACCTGATAAACTTTGATTCTGTTGCCCAACAAGAATGTATCTACTTCTACCCCTAGCCACACCCCTACTTGTTCTCTGAGGCTGCCTTCCTCCTTGCCTCCAAAGGAATTTAGACAGAGGTTTTCTGCATTGTATGGCTCATTGCAACAGTCAGCAATGCTATTAATGTCCAGCCTAACAAAAGTTATGGCCGCTGAGCAAAATCAAAGGAAGACAATCTCCCCATGGGTCCTTACAGCCAACAGCATCACGTCCCGCCATGCACCAGCAGTTCTTGGTGGTGCCAATCCACATTGAGATTCCACCAGTAATTATTCCTGGAAGCTGTCATCTGTCGTTCACCACACTTCAAGCCTGACTCCACCAGGGTATCTTTAAAAAGCAGGGCTAAATGAGACAGAACCAAGTCATCATCATCAAGGCCAAGGGAAACCTGGGAGTCAGAGGTAAATGTATTGGCTGGGTTCAAAGGCTGCTGAAAATTACATTCCTGAAACCTCCAGATTGCCTGTGCATTGTTGGCCCTTGCCACTGTGACCAGGTTAGGAACTTATATTGCAAATTCACAACTTGAACACCCACAAACACGAACCCAGTAACATGGCAATCTGTGTGGCACTGGAACACACTGGCACTCATGGTTAATGGGTGTAATGATCAGAACAATTAACAACTCAAAAACAAAATGGTCCATTTCTAATCATTGCAATTGAGATTTATACACAGATTTACTTTCAAAGATTCTGCCTATTTGGTTGCTTTGATCGGAAAGTGTTGCACTGTACAATAGTGCATCAGTAATTTTTCCATCATCGTCTTCTTAATAAATGATTTTGCATAGCAGCCGTAACTTTTGTTAGAATTAACACATACAATGGCACTGCTGACTGTAGCAATGAGCCATACAAAGCAGAAAGCCACTGTCTAAGTTCCTGCACTGTGTTTAGCTAATTTCAGAGAGGGAACCAATGAAAAGTTGGGGCCCCATTGTTTCTCATTATACCCTTAGTCCACCTTAATCAGGAAAAATAGAAAAGTTCTTTGCTTCTCTGGGCTGTCTTTAGGTTTGACCATTTTCAATTTACGTTCGCCAGTTCTACACTGTCAGTTTAATTACCTGACAGAAATCTAAGTTATTCATGCTACTTGCTTTTAAAATCTAAATTTAAAATCTTTGAATTTCTTCCTTGGTGTAAATTTATATAAAATAACTTTAGTTTATGATGTTTTTGATCATTAAGTGCCAACTGAGCCTAAAAACAACATAAGAACAATCATTATCTCATACATAACCTCAAAACACCATTCAGTAAGATCATGGCTAGTCAGATCTTCTTGCCCTCAACCCTATTCTCCTGCCTTTACTTCCTTAAAGTTCAGAAATCAGCCCATTTTAAGCTGCAAAATATCCTCTGACTTAGCTGACACATATCTCTTGGGCGGAGAATTCCAAAAGCTCATGACCCTCTGAAAGAAAGAAATGCCTCTTCACCTCCACCGTAAATAGAGCACATTTTGTTTAGAAACTTTGCCTGCTAGCTCTAGATTCCCCCCAAGAAGGGAAACATCCTAAGAGCATCTAACTCATAAAAGCTTTTCAGAATCTTAGATGTTTTAATAAGATCACTTTTCATTCTCTGAACCTCCAAAAACAAGAGGCCCAACCTGCTCAACCTTTCCTCATTGTATAATGTTATGATAATGGTAAACAGGGGCTATCAATATTTAAACAAAAATACCAAAGGACTGTATCAGAGATATCAGAGATTCGCAACAAACAACTGCACCTCCCAGTCGCGAACCATTTCAACTCCCCCTCCCATTCCTCAGATGACATGTCCATCCTTGGCCTCCTACAATGCCACAGTGATGCCACCCGAAGGCTGCAGGAACAGCAAATCATATTCAGCCTGGGAACCCTGCAGCCCAATGGCATCAATGTGGATTTCACAAGTTTCAAAATCTCCCCTCCCCCAACCGCATCCCAAAACCAGCCCAGCTCATCTCCACCTCCCTAACCTGTTTTTCCTCTCACCTCAAGCCACACCCCCATCTCCTATCTACTAACATCATCCCGCCCCCTTGACCTGTCCGTCCTCCCTGGACTGACCTATCTCCTCCCTACCCCCCTACCTACACTCACCTTTACTGGCTCCATCCCCGCCTCTTCGACTTGTCTGCCTCCTCTCCACCTATCCTCTCCTCTATCCATCCTCTATCCGCCTCCCCCTCTCTCCCTATTTATTTCAGAACCCTCTTCCCCTCCCCCATTTCTGATGAAGGGTTTAGGCCCGAAACGTCAAGTTTTCCTGCTCCTATGATGCTGCTTGACCTGCTGTGTTCATCCAGCCCCATGCTTGTTACCAAAGGACTGTGGTTGCTGGATATTGTGGCGTTCACCTAAGGGGAGTTGAAAACACTGGAACCAATTCAACATTCTCAACTGGATGCTGGATTTTGCTATCAATATTTAACTTGTATTGTCAGATTTTAATACCTACAATCTCCGTGGGCTGAAGTGACTTCTGAAAAAGACTAATACTGACCTATAATGCCCACTGTGATAATCTGACCAGGTTGAGCCAAACTCATGAAGCCGTCAGTAAACAAGGATCAGTCTGAAATAAAATTACTATCATTTTAAAAGGCATTGAAGCTCAAATCTATATCTCTTAGTTGATTTGTGACTTTCTAAAGTCACTTGCAGATCATCCAGTTTGAAAAAAGAATGATGCCAGACACCAGAATTCACAAAGGCGCCGTATTTCAGGCAACAGCTTTTGAGCAACAAAGCAGGGCCAAAAAGAGATATGAACTGATCTCAACAAGAAGCTGGAAACGTCTTGTCCCCTGTCTCTCTCAACTTTTAAGTCAGTGCCTGGTGAAAAAGCAACTTATAACAACAGCAATTCATTGAGAATTCAAGGAAATCTGCAAACCTCACCAATGCTGAAGAAACAAAACTACGGCTAAGCAGTTTGAATTCTGATCATTCTTACAGCTCAAGAACTCTTATAAAATTGAACTGCAATGACCTTTACTTTCATGTCTGGATGAGACACACTCTCTCCACCACTTTCTGTTTAAACGCTTAACCAGTGTTTGTGCGTGTGTGCATTTGATGTCACAGTTTTATTATTTATGGAGTTGAGGGTAATAAGGTAATAAAATTATTCTTTCATTCAAGGGTACAAGGTAATTTGACTCCTTAATTATACTCTAATTAATAATATTTCAATTAAAATATGATTCCTATGTGCTAAAAAAAGTTCAGAATCAACAAAGAAAAGGTTAAAAAGAGTGGAGCTGATTCAATATCTTCAGCTGGGCATAACAACCACCCTTCACACAGGAATCAAATTACTTAACCCTCTTGAAACTGATGTTGAGTATATTCCTCCCTAAGAGATCAAAAGTGGACATATTACTCCACACCTCGTCTTGTCAGTACTCTGTACAATTGCACCAGGTCTTCTCTGCATTTATATTCTATACCTCTTGCAGTGAAGCTGTTCCTTTTGATTAATAACAACTGTTAAACACTTGATTTTCATTTAGTCATCTATAGCAATGTGATAATTAGTGCACATTTTATAATTCCAGGAGTCCATGCCCTCATCACGGTGGCTCTGGAAGGTGCTGTAAATGTTAATGAGATACCTGATATTGAATTTGGAAGTGGATTTACATACAAAACTCATCTGTCAATGCAAATTGACGATATGGGAAGTGCTTTGCTGGAAAAGATAGTAAGTGTCCTTTTGTAAAGGAAGATATGATTGTTCAATATTTTGTAGGTTTCCGCAAAAACTGGCTGAGGTTGAGATGAAGGACTCACCTTCTCAACCCCTCCCTCGCCTGAAGCAATGGTAACCCTCCAGTTAAACCACCACCAGTCGTCTGTCTCTATTGAGAGGGTGTCCGTATGCTCTAGTCGGATTATAACAACTTTATCTTTCCCTTATAGATTTGAATAAAAAAATGAAATTTGAGACAAAAAGTCCCAATCTTAGTTATTTTTATTAATGACTGTTAAAACTATCGGTCCATTAAGCAGGAGTAATTTATGCTATAAAAAAATCTGTTGCTGTGTGAAGTTTGAAAACATTAATTATCATGAATGGATTCATTTGCTTTTTCTAAAATTGTATCAGCTGAATTAACTTTGCAATGCCATTAAAACAATCTTTTTGTTTTGAAAACACAAGAGAGCAATTGCCGAAATGCAATGTTGTAAGATACGTTGCATTTGCTCTGGAGAAACAGGAGTGCGTGGTTTTATAGGAAAACACGGGACAAAGGTAAGATGTAAAAACAAACAGAAGCAATGTCCATTTTCTCCCGCTAATTGAAGAATTATGGAATATGAATTTGAATACACTGCCACTTTTCGAAATGAATCGAATGTAAATGTTTTGACCTCAGTATTCAAACCAACTCACATCATTATTGGAAGTGTGTTGAAAGTGGGCTTTAAGTGTCGCTGATGGAACAGGGTGAGACACTGTTCCAAAGGACAGGTTCAGTTATATCCTTGTGGTTGGATACAGTTAGGTTTTTAGCACTGACATCCTCGTAATAGAAGCAATAGAAAAAAAAATTTGAAGAAAAATGTCTAAATTCCTCTCAATTAGAATTCTTTAAAATGGGAGGGCCTTCCCATGAGTTTTATCAGCATCAATGACATCTGTCAGTTTTCAGCTGGTAGTAGGAACACTGACATTTTAAAAGAAGATTTGGGGCATTGTCCAGGTATTTCCCATCTCCGCCATCACTGTTTTCCCCCTTGGTGTGTCGAGGGAAGGCAGAAAATCCACATCCACCATTGGTTTTTCAGCTAAAAATACAAATAAGCTGGCATAATAGCAGAACTAGATTATACCTTGTTTCCCAATTCCAGTTTACTCAACTCATCACTTCACACATCTTTCAAGTACCCTGGATCAGAATTTTAAATTTATACTAATTGTTACAAACCAGTGAGGAAGTATTTTAACAGTTATAAAGAAATTTGGATAACATGTTTTAACAAAAGAAATTTGGCGCAAGATTTCACATTTTCTTTAGCCACACAAACTTTATTGTCGGATGCAAGAATTAAACAAAGACAAAATTATTGACTTAGCAATATGATTTGTTACTATAAATGTTATGCAACACGATTTCTTTCCCTTTCCCCCAAGAATTTCCTTATAAGACACATCAGTCTTACAGTATTAGAGATAAAAGGTACTGCAGATGCTGGAGAATCCGAGATAACAAGGTGTGGGGCTGGATGAACACAGCAGGCCAAGCAGCATCATAGGAGCAGGAAAGCTTGA
>JAHRHZ010000029.1:14374844-14417402 GCA_024137785.1 Ginglymostoma cirratum
TCAAGCTTTCCTGCTCCTATGATGCTGCTTGGCCTGCTGTGTTCATCCAGCCCCACACCTTGTTATCTCAGTCTTACAGTATTTTTTACTTCTGTAATGTGTACTGTAAGTGTGCCACTGTACTGTTGAGAACTTTCCTCAGCTGTAGCTATTCTCAGAGTTGAAACATTCATTGCCACATCTTTGACAGTGAAGGCTCCGATAACTTTTCCAACATTTTCATGGTATTCTGCTGGTTACTTTCTATTGTAATAAAACACATGAGGCACACTGTAGATTCTCCCGTTGTTTTTTCCTTCTTTATTCGTTCACAGGATGAGGGTGTTTCTGGCTAGGCCAGCATTTATTGCCCATCCCTAATTGCTCAGAAGGCAGTTAAGTCAACCACATTGTGGGTCGGGAGTCACATGCAGGCCAGACCACATTGCCTGGATCGCTGGATTAATAGCCTGAGAGATAACATCACTAGGCCATTGCCTCCCCACAATGGACAACCTTTCATCTCCTGTTCCTCATACAATTCACATTGATATTAGCCTCACTCACCTATCATGCGGTCAGCGATGAATTTGGAGTTTTATTCTCCTGTCATTTATTTTGTCTGGCATTTCTCAGTGAACTGCAAACCACAAGGTCCAAATTGTAATTAAGAATCTCTGCCAGCAAACAGACAGACAAGAACTAGAAAGAGTTTTTAATCTCTACCCATCTCTATGACAACATAGCTTGGGCTCTGAGCTTCTCTCAAACTGAACTCCAAGCCAATTATCCCTCATTTACAGTTTGTCCAGATACTTAAACTCACCCACAGTTTTCTCACTCTACCTTCTCGATTCTGATGCTTTAACCTAACACCTAAAAGTTAATTACTAAAACTAAAGTTATATTCAAACAACCAACCATGAATCACATACTTGTAGTTTAATATAAAATTAATATTTACATTGAAACGGCAGTCTGTTTTGCATTCTAGGTTTAAAACGTGCATTTGTAATTGTTATTAAGTGCTTAATGGATGTGTCGTTATTGCAGGGAGCTCCTGGCCAGCCTGGACCCCATGGTTTTCCAGGACCAGACGGGGATATGGTGAGTTACCCTATTTTCAGTGGGTAGTGGAGAAGTGTAGTTGCTTTTAACTTACCTGTGTTCTTCTGGTTTACAATGTTAATTGATTAGAAATAACAAGATTATCTGACAGTACAATGTGTAACATTATCAGTTTCATGATATTTTGAAGAGTCCTTTGCCCTTGCAAAGCTTACTGGTACCATAAAATGTGGTCAACATTTACATTTTGACAACATACATCAAATCTGGATTCTTGCATTCCCTTTATTGACATCAAACGGAGCTTGGGAACAAAGGGACACAGGCTGCAGGGTCAATCAGTCAGTCCCAGTCACATTCGAACACCCGCATTGTGTGGGGTACAAAGTGAACTTTCTTGCATTGCACTGGGAGTGAAGGTTTAATGTATTTCACAGGGTCCAAGAGGCTCACCAGGTGTCACTGGCCCTCGAGGATTTGCAGGATGCCAAGGTAGCAGAGGCAGCAAGGTAAGTAACTGTTGAATGCATCTCTTACATTAGTAACCAAATTAAGCTCCAATGTTTGCTAATGGCATTCTTACAATTGTAAATTATGTTTCAGGGAACTCAAGGTTATCGAGGAGTGAAGGTAAATCTGATTTATTTACTCTTCTTCAGTTCCAATGTCACGCAAACATTTTCTGTTATCTGTCGTCTGATTTTACTGGTATGCTAATACCCAATGTTATTGTTGTAACAGGGTAGCGAAGGGACCTGTGGTATTGATGGAATCCAAGGAGAGCAGGTATTTGGTGATAGAAAGTTGTCAGAATTCACTTTTCACTTTTATGTGCAAATGTTAATGCAAGATTGTGGTTTCACAGGGAGAATCTGGACAGCCTGGACAAGTAGGGGAACGAGGGAAGCCAGGATATATGGTAATATTTTTTATTGGTATTTTCTGACGCTCAAATGAAACTTTATCCAAAGAAACTTGTAATCATTGTGTATCTTTTAGACTGTTTCACTCATTTTAATTTTCAGGAGTAGCATTTAATTAGTCCTTTTCTTAATTAAATAATAATCACGGAAAGTGAAAACTATTTCAAATCACATTGCCAAGTTGTAAAGTTCAATGATTATTGTAATTAGTTGCTGGAGAGATACTATTGTGCCTGTGTCATTTTGTGTACTAAGCTCTAACAAAGTGTCGTCACTCTAGTAGTAACATGGTATGACAATGGTAAGACTAAGACATTATGTCATGGGGATTCATCTCTTATATTGCAGTGGTAGTATCTCTACCTCTGGGCTCGGAGTCCTGCATTCAAGTCCCACCAGCTGCAGTGGTGTGTTGTAACATATCTGGGCAGTTTTATTAGGAAAATACCTAGGGGCCATAAAAATAGGCACTGACTAAAACTGGGTTGAGGAAAGATTGGCACCAATTTAAAACAGGCTGTTTTGGCACGGTCGTAATATCCCTCCCCCTAAGCTAGGAGGCCCGGGTTCAAGTCCCACCTGCTGTAGAGACACATCATAACATCGCTCGATGAGAAAATAATCAAGACGTTATGTAGTGAAACTACGTAACTGTATAGTGGGATTTATGTGACTAGTGCATTCAAGTGAGTATACGGTAGAATTATATCATTTTATCTTGCATTTATCACTAGAGTAAAAGTCTATTTCACAACTTTAAAACAATTTAACAGTCAAAATTACATTGCAGTCATATATTGGTATGAGTACAGTGGAAGATGATGTTGCAAAGTAATATTACTTTTCATAATTATGAAATAACATTGTGGCCTGCGTGGGAATAATCAAACATCTTATCTTAGGGTAAGAAAGGCTTGAAGGGAGACATGGGAGAGCGTGGTGAACTTGGAATACGTGGAGACCCTGTAAGTAAAATGATATGGCCCCTGTGTGACACAGAAGGATCTATTTATCTCAGAATGGATACTTTGTAAATAATATGCTGTTCCACTGTTCATTATTTTCTAAGGGTTCATTGAACATCTTGGAATCAAGATGAATGTACAGTTGAATTTCCAAATGATGCTGTTAATATGTGAAACAGTACTGACCCATAAATGTTCCCCGCAATCTCTCTGCAGATTTAATCGCATGTCGGGAAAGGTTTTGTTTGTACAACTGTTTGCTATTGACTGACAGTACCGTGACATGTCTTGGCACAAACACCACTGCTGTTTTCTACATGTTGTGTTAACTTTTCATGTTAAGAACTTCAGTAGGCTATGCTATGTATGTCATGACTGTGTTGAGTTTCACTACATGGAACTACCTCCAAATCTTGGGCTCATTCCCTGGTGCTCCAGTGTGTAAACAATGGGTGGCTCACACTGACCTCAGATACACTAAAGAAGCTTCGCTCCAGCAATGACAGACTCAATGGGTCTCTGTGACCCAGCTTTCAAAAATCAGGATTAATTAATCAACAGAGAAGCATTCCCTGTTTGCAGTAACTCATCGCTTTTGCTATTGTACGAGAAAATGTGTTTGCCATTTGGAAATCTTATCTCCCTGAGAACTGCCTGTGCAGCACTTTAGAGAATCCAGGTTGAAAACCAATAAGAGTTATGTTATAGAGTCATAGAGATATACAGCACAGATACAGACCCTTCCAGCCAACTCGTCCATGCCGACTGGATATTCAAAATAAATCTAGTCCCATTTGCCAGCATTTGGCTCATAACCCTCTGAACCCTTCCTATTCATATACCCATCCAGATGCCTTTTAGATGTTGTAATTGTACCAGCCCCCACCACTTCTAGCAGTTCATTCCATACACGCACCACCCTTAGGTCCCTTATAAATATTTCCCCTCTCACTGTAAACCTATGCCCTACAGTTTTGGACTCCCCCAGCCTGGGGAAAAGGCCTTGTCTGCTTATCCTATCTATGCTTCTTATGATTCTATAAACCTCTATAAAGGTCATCCCTCAGCCCCAGTCTATTCAGCCTGTCCCTATAGCTCCAACCCTCCAATTCTGGCAACATCCTCGGAAATCTTTTCTGAAACCTTTCAAGTTTCACAACTTACTCCCTAGAGCAGGGAGACCAGAATTGCACACAGCATTCCAATAGAGACCTAACCACTGTTGTCTGAGAAATTATTGGATAATTAGGTAATTCCAGTAGTTCATTTCATCTTTGAGAGGCAGCCTTCAGTGAGACAAAATGGGCTGAAATTGTAAACCAATTTGTTCTGATCTTCTGGATTGATTTTCATGTAGTTGGGGAAACTCTGTGGAGGGATGAAATGGGACCTGATTCCAAGATTCCCAGTCCCATTCAAAGGATTTCCAATTTTCTGAAGTGCAATTTAAGGGCCAAGGCTGGCTCCAGTTTGAGAATAGACACAACCTGGTCTTCCAAAATTTTCACAGAATTGGTCCAGTTTTAAAGGACCCACTGATATTTCAGAGAAGTCATGAACTATAGTCGGTTTGAGAGAGCCTTTTAAATGATCAGCTCAGAAGGCCTTATCGACTGTCCTCATTGCCATGCAATGCCCCTCCACCCAACCCCGTGGTCAACATACCCTCCATGCCAAGGTGTGGCACTTCTGTGCCCATTCTATTGAAGCAGTGAATCCAATAGTGGCAACAGTATGTGTTAAAAGGGTTTCTGGGCATTCATTCAAAATCTCCCACTTTGGTAAAATGAAACTGCTCTCACTACAGCCAAATACAGCCAATCATCCACACCCTTTAAACTGTTGAAAACAGAGGATGCAGACTTTTGAAATATATTTGTCTGATGTAAATTAGCATTGTGTAATTGACAGAATAGATCAGAGAGCCAGGGGTGCCAATTATGCAATGTTTTTGCTGGGGTTCAGCTTTTTCAATACTATACTGGATGTCTGAGCTCTCAGCTAAGAATGCATAATGAGACCTGTTTCAGCAATGCCCACTTCTTCTGATGGGACTAATGAGGCTCTGCTGCTGCAATCCCTCTAATTGGCATGTGCCTTTGGGAGCCGGCCTTTAATAGGAAACAAACTTTGAGACAACTAATTAGGAGACTGCCTCTGGAAGTTATTGTTGCCTCAGTCCTGCAGGCAGCAAGTATTGGTTTTGGATCAGTATTTGTTACTGACATCATAATCCTGAAACCGAGAATAAAATTCAGCTCATTGAGGTCAGCCAGCAACAATGTGGAATTGGACTGTGAGGCACGTCTAAATCACATATTCCTCTAAGTATTCTGAAAACATTCTTTTCTTTTCTTGGGGAGTTAATGTGTTTAGTAAGCAGTAAGCAATCAGGCTTCATATCAATACTAACTTTAATTGCTAATGCTTAAGTATTTCTGAACCCAAAATAGAATAATCAACCAGTGTGCTAGTACATTGTAATATCAAGGTCATGAATCTCAGTCATTGAAATGGCTTTGTGTTTAGCTCTTCTCTGTTCATTTAGTGTCAAGACCTAGTCACGGCAACATAAAGAATTTGATTGTGTACCAAATTGATTAGCCATTTGACTTCACAACATATTGGAATACTGAAAGATACATTGTTTCATAATTCTGAACCAAGTCCAATCCCAAAGCCTTGTATTTGTTTTTGTTAGGTTTGTTTTATTCACTGACTGAAATAGGAGGATGAACATGAGAAAGACTGCACTATTTTGTTCTGAATCATTGCAATGGAAAGAGGTATTGGGAAAAGAGCCGCCCAAATGAGGAGGAATCTGATTATGGGTGACTGTGTAAACTGAGTTGTATTGATCCAACCACCCACATTATAATCTCTGCCTTTTCATTTCCATTGACTTCAATAGAAATTACAACTTATTTTCATTTATTTTGGAATGAATTCGAACCAAAATGCAAAAGTGATGAAATAGAGTATGTAAGCACCGAAACCCACACCAATTCTCAAGGTTTTTGTGTTCACCTACTCAATATTTCAAACGCCTTTTTTAGAATTTGAAAAGTGCAATGCCACTTTCTGTCTGTACACACATCTGAAAGAAAACAGGGGTTCAGTTTAGTTCTGCTGGTCCTCTATGGAAAAAAATAATTTCTGTTCTGTTATTATTTGAAGGAAACAATTCTAGAATTAAGTAAAAGAGGAAACCTCAAATAATTAAGCAACAAATACAGTAAATTCCAGAAATATGGAACAAGCTTTCCCAAATCTGTATAAAGAAACGGGAAAGCCTAATGTTTTTGAAGGAGAGAGAGGAATAATTTACTTCAAAAAAAAAATAAATTTGTTCTGTCTTTTTCATTTAAGGGCAGTCCTGGTATCAATATGAACACACCAGGTGAAAAAGGCAACAAAGGAAACCCAGGACAACAGGTATATTCACCAATCTTCTATTCTGTTCCGCAGGTTGGATTTCATACAGCAGCAAATATGCCCACTTAATTGGGGAGAGGCCACATGTCATGCTTCCAGCAGCAGGAGAGTCACCCATTGGTGATAAAATTGGAGGGTGGAAGGAACTTGTACACGATTCCCAGTGCCGGCAAGCAGTTGGAGAACTGCTGGTTTCTGATTGCTTGGTAGCAAGTCCTGAATCCCAAGTGTTCTAGTCACAGCAGCACTTGATGCCACCATGGAACTGACAGGTCTTCTCTAAGTGGTGCGAGAGGCTCTTGTCAGGTTGATTAAATTTCAGCTGTATATTTATCATGCATTATGTTATCAGTTAGGTATCTTTTATTTTGCAAAATCATGATTTATATTACACGTTGGTAGCACACTGAGGTAAGGAAGCCAGTGTATATGCTAATGTAGTAGCTGTGTTACTGGGATGGTTCATTTAGAGGCTAATTAATCCAGGGATTATAAACACAATCTCCGCCATGGCAGTTTGAAAATGTCTGAAAGTAAGAAAGGTTTTTTTCAGAAACCGTACTTTTTGTTTCAGTGTCTTTCAACAAAGAAAACATCCCTTTCTTTCCTGATGGCCTCTAAGTGACAACTAATGTGAGCTTCTGACCACCCATTCACACCATCTCTAAGATGGCCTCTTTACGCTTCTGTAATACTGTCGACTCTGCCCCTGCTTTGGCTCATCTGCTGAAACCCTCATTTGTGCTTTTGTGACTATTCACTCTAAACCCGGCCTACCTCCCTGTTCTATTCTTTATAATGTTGAATCCATCTAAAGACCTGCTGTCCATGTCCACACCAATCCATTTTCATGCATCACTTGTCTGCTCATTGATGTACATTGACTCCAAGACAAGCAATTCCACAAGTTTAAAATTCTCATCTTTGCTTTCAGTCTGTTTGTGGCCTTGACCCCCACTCTTTATACTCTCCCCAAGTCCAACAACCTTCCAGGGTATCTTTGCTTCTCTATCTTGAGCTGCCATCTTGATCATCTCTCATTTTGTTTACTCCAGCATTGGTGGTCATGCTGTTTGCTGCATCGACTGTTAGCTCTATCATTCCCTTTCTAAACTTATTTGTCTCTCTAACTGTCTGTGCACATCAAAGATGTTCCTTAAAAGCCAATCCTTTCAGCAAATTTTAAATCTGTTTCTGTGGCTGCGTGTGGCTTATGCATGATTCCTGTTTCAAACCTCCATGGTTGTGTCTTAAATATTCAGGTGTTCAGTTACCTTCTCAGGACAACCCAGAATGGGCAATAACAGTCGGCCTTGCCAGTGATATCTGCTTCCTGAGAACGATGAATAAAGTCAGAAATTTGGGTGTACATTGTTCAAGCATAACATGGCCAAGAATTTGGTGTATGAAAGTGAGAGGCAATGAAGCCCAAAAATCATAGAACATAGGAGATAGAACATTACAGCGCAGTACAGGCCCTTCGGCCCTCGATGTTGCGCCGACCTGTGAAACCAATCTGAAGCCCATCTAACCTACACTATTCCATTATCATCCATATGTTTATCCAACCACCATTTAAATGCCCTTAAAGTTGGCGAGTCTACTACTGTTGCAGGCAGGGCATTCCATGCCCTTACTACTCTCTGAGTAAAAAATCTACCTCTGACATCTGTCCTATATCTATCACCCCTCAATTTAAAGCTACGTCCCCTCGTGCTAGCCGTCACCATCCGAGGAAAAAGGCTCTCACAGTCCACCCTATCCAATCCTCTGATCATCTTGTATGTCTCTACTAAGTCACCTCTTAACCTTCTTCACTCTAACGAAAACAGCCTCAAGTCCCTCAGCCTTTCCTCATAAGACTTTCCCTCCATACCAGGCAACATCCTGGTAAAATGTTCAAACTTAAATTGATCAACTTCTTTTAAAAACTTCCATTTGCTTCCCATCACTACTCCATTCCACCAAACTTCAGCCCAACTCTCTATCTGCGAGGTTTCTTTGACTTTATCTTTTTGGAGGTGTTCCCCTGGAATGGATCCACAGGCGACAGTTCACCTTCCAGTGCCCTGTCCAACTGGAGAAATTGGCACAGCTGGCAGACACAGAGCCAAACCTAACTGTATCTGAATATCAGAGATAAAAGGTACTGCAGATGCTGGAGAATCCGAGATAACAAGCATGGGGCTGGCACACAGCAGGTCAAGCAGCATCATAGGAGCAGGAAAACTTGACGTTTCGGGCCTAAACCCTTCATCAGAAAATCAGAAAAAGGGTTTAGGCCCGAAACGTCAAGTTTTCCTGCTCCTATGATGCTGCTTGATCTGCTGTGTTCATCCAGCCCCATGCTTGTTGTATCTGAATATCCACAGTTACATTTCCTAGAGTGGTTACTAAAGACCAATCAGTAGCATGGGTAACTCTTTTGCCCTTCAAACAGGACATTTTGTCTAGTAACTATGCCCCTGTAAGTGTGTGTGTAAAATCAACATAACTCTTTATGAGCAGCACGGTGGCTCAGTGGTTAGTACTACTGCCTCACAACACCAGGGACCCAGGTTCAATTCCACCCTTGGGCAACTGTCTGTGTGGAGTTTGCACATTCTCCCCACGTCTGCATGGGTTTCCTCCAGTTTCCTCCCATAGTCCAAAGATGTGCAGGCTAGGTGGATTGGCCTTGCTAAATTTCCCATAGTGTTCAGGGGGATGGGTCTGGGTGGGATGCTCTGATGGTCAGTGTGGACTTGTTGGGCTGAAGGGCCTGTTCCCACACTGTAGAGATTCCATGATCTTTACAAAAACCAAAAGAACTGTGGATGCCGTAAATCAGAAACAAAAATAGAGATTGCTGGAAAAGCTCAGCAAGTCTGGCAGCATCTATGAAGAGAAATCAGAGTTAATGTTTCAGATGCTTCCCCACCTGCTGAGCTTTTCCAGCAATCTCTATTTTTGTAACTCTTTACAAACTTTTATCAAACTTATCAGCATGACAAAGGTCCTCATCACATCAATCACTCGTAGCTAAGATGGCCACCAGTGATAACATTGACACTGTTGTGTGGGCATTAGGCTTTAATTTGTTGCAGTTGCTAAATAAAGAAATTGCTTCATGATTTCACACTCTTGGAGTGGAGCATTGACCACATGTTCCACCACTATCTGTAGGTTTCTTTTGTCTACATGCTAGCAGGCCAAGTGGATCCTTGTCCTGAGAGCAAGATGTTGTAAATTAATGTTAGCCAAGAAATGAGGCTGGTCTTCCCCATTCATCTTCATAGTAGTATCTTAAAGTCATTTATATCCACTTGAGAGGGTAGACAGGACTTTGGTTTAACATTTTAACCATATGACTGTGCCTCAGACAATCTCAGCACTAAACTGAAGTGATAGTCTGGGATGTTCTGTGAACATCTCCAGACTGGGAATTAAACCCACAGACGTTTTAAGAGAGACGCCAGGTGAATCACAGCAAACAGTACTGTGGGGATTTGTCGGTAATTTTGGCAGTGACTCCTACAGATTTTTCTGTGCCAGGACAGCAAAGTCATCAAATGTCTTCTTGTGTGTAACAAAAGAGATCATTGTTGGTAAATTGCTGAATGAACTTAAAATGGTTGGAGGGGGAGAAAGCTCCTGTACTTCTTTTGAAATAGAGGCACCTGTTACTGCAGTATTTCCACAGTTTCAGCTAACATTCTATACATAAACCTTTGGACTGGAAGTTAAATGCACAACTTTCTGGTTCAGGGGAGAGATTGTTACCACTTAAGGCTAAGACTTTCAACTATGTCTGTGAACTACCCGAAAGTTTTTATTCCTGATAAGATAGTACAGGTAGCTACTGATTCTGATCTGATCATGATATTTCAGAGGGAATTTTACAGACTCTTTAACAAAGACATTTACAGGGTGCAATTAGCAAGTGAGTAATGATATAAATGGTATCTTTGAGGAGATATGTCTGAAATGGGTCTAACGTGGTCCAATCTCAACAGGCCCTGTAACTGTGCAGAAATTGTTATGACTCAATAGGAGACAGATATTGATCTACAATAGTTGTTATGTGCAATTACAACATCTTCTCTCAGAGGGCTATGAATCTTTGGAATTATTTTCCACAGAGGGCTGTAGAGGCTGGATCATTAAGAATATTCAAGGTTGAGGCAAACAGATATTTAATCAATAAGAGAATCAAAGTTTATAGGGAAAAGGCAAGAAAGTGGACTTGGTGATGACCTAATCAGCCATGGTCTCATCGAATGACAGAGCAGACTTGATGGGCTGAATGGCCTATTGCTGCTTCTATATCTTAACATCTAATTTTACGACTTTTCCACAGTTTGACTTGTTCTGATTATAATAAAGATGGTTTGTTGAACATTCAACCAGCAATTAAATACAGCATTTGTCAAATGTAGTTTTTCTACAGATTGAGAAACAGTTCCGGTTGAAGTTTCAAGGATACCACATTTATTTATGTAATTTAGAAAATAGGGAATATCTTGGGTTACTGTTGCCACCTGTTTGAATAACAATGGCTTGGGGATAATCTGAGGGAATACTGTTTTTAGAAAGTAGTTCAAATAACACTGAAACTTTCTTTTTCAGGGTGACATGGGAGAACCTGGCGATGATGGATTTGCTGGTGCAGCAGGCAATCATGTAAGAGAATTTACTACTTAGTGAGATAATAATAATTCCTGCAGCAATTAAAGATGGGTTAGTTACTGGTCAACACAGGGCCAAAACGCCTACCTTCCTTCTTGAAAATGCAATAAATTCCCACCGTGCGTATACTGTGCTTTGGGAAATTGTCATGATAAATGATTTTCTGTGAACAGTGAAAATAGCTGACTGCACACGCACAACTCACGAAGCATGCAGTGTACAGATTTATCCCCAGTAAAAGAATGAGTGAGCAAACATTGGAGCCACAGCGGGTGAGAGGGTACGTGGGGAGAATCCTGCAGATAAGCCAATTCATAAAGAATGGACACAACAGGACTTTACTCTAGATAATTGCCAAACTGTAGACACCATGAAAGAAAGCAATGATCAGGGATTAGATCACGTTTCATGTTCCTCTGGTTTTCTTGAGCAATCGACTAATCATATAAAAGCGATAAGATGAAGAAGAAAATGGATTTTTGTTTATTAATGTCTCATTGAAGATCAATGAACTAAAACCAGATCACAGTTTCACAGGTAAGGGAAAGCATCACATATTTCAATCAAGATAATTTTGGCGTGAAAAAGAAGCAAAGAACTTGCTTTCATCTACAAATTGCATTTATATCTACCACTAGTTACCTGAAACAGAAAAATAAATCATAGGCGTAAATTTTTATAACGACAAGAGAGTTTCTTCTCGTGAATCCCAGATGTGGCAGGGACTTTGTCTTGTACATGCTATCTAGGTTTTGTTTATTCATATGTGGGATGAAGGTGTCGCTGGCTGAGCCAGTGTTTATTGCCTGTCCCTAATTGACGGAAGTCAACCCTGACTGATAGCAGTAAGTCATGAATTCCTCAACATTTAAGACAGAAGTACAGTCCAGAACTCCCAAAGAGACATGGCAACAATCAGCCACTTTGCTGTACCGTGCTTAATTTGGGGATTGAAACTTTGAAACTTTGCCTAATAAAGAATCATGTTGACGCTTTGATGCCATCTACAAACACTTTACCAGTTAGAACTTTAAGAAAAATTTATGCCTTGGAACTACGGAAGTTTACAGAACAAAATAAACTGTCTCAAATTTCCCAGCTGTAGAGATCTGTGTACTTTCCTAGAAATGTTTACTTTTGCCTATCAGAGCAAACAAAGAGGGCCAGAACTTTAGTTAATGTTGCTTATATTGCAAAGTGATTGAAGTGCTTGCAGTAACTTCCTTGCCTTCAGTGGGTGGGAAGCGATCTGGTAAAGCACAACAAAATCAGTAGAATGGTTCGTCTCTAATAGGCTGAAAATTAGGCAGCTTCTGGATATTTTTAATGAGTCAGCTCAGAGGTATTATTACACACCTCTGAAGTAAACAGGATTTGGTCCTCCTGGCTCTGGTAGAGACACTATGACTACACCACAGAGTCCCTTCTTTGAGCAGATTCTGTAGTTAGCAGCCAATTCCTTTACCAGATAGCAAGGATTTTAAAAAAACACTGCAAGTTTTCTGATTCATTTACTCAGTGTAAACCACTGGCTGTTCATCAAAGTATCTATTTCTGTTCACTCTTGTGGTTGAAGAACAACAATAAGTTGGTGGCTGCAGATTCCTTGATATACAATCATTTTGCTTGAATATCATACTTTTCACACTGTTGATTTCCCTGTACGATTCTGCTGGGGCAAGGAGGAAATTGAGGCAACTACTTCTCTCGCCAAGCCAAAATGTTTTGTTTTACATATTAAATAAGCTTAATGTGTTTTTCTTAATTTTCTTTAGGGCCCAGAAGGTACAAGAGGAATGCCAGGCACGAAGGTGAATTTGATCTTGAAATTTGAAATTGTTCAAAAATTGAATCGTGTGTGTTTTGCTTGTATTTTGCCAATGACCTGTGACTAATGTTAACAAGAATGGTTAACGTTAATCATGTCATTGAATCCAATCCAGGTTTGAGCTCAATACGATGTTAGACCTCTTAATTATCACCAACCACATATAAGACTGGTTCAATAACTTTCCACAGTGCAGTATCATTAGCTGGTTTTAAAAAATGGATGTTGTGCTGTTGGGTGTTCTAACGTAACTGAATCCAAATGGATTTTAAAGCAGTAAATTTAAAATATGGAATAGGCTTGATGTGAATTAAGCTAAAGCTTGTTAAAGTGATTTCAGAGTTGCAGTTCACAAGCACTACGTGAGCTAACGATTCACGATACCCACTGATGCATCAGTGACCAATCTTTATGAATAAGCCTCCAACAAGCCTGTAGGAAAGCAGCAGAACCAAATGGTTTATAAACCAATACAGAAGTAGATTGGTGTTTCCTTCTTGAGTAAGTTTGAAAGTGCCAAATATCTACAGGGTACCCAGGCATTTTTAAACCCCCCTATTCTGGATGGGACTGTACTGTAGGTGACTAAAGTTAGCGTGAGAGTCTCATTATGTGGATACGTACTGTTTGGCTCGAGTGCTATTAATGCCAAATGGTTCTGTATGTGCGTAGATGCAGGAGAGACTTTTATGACATGATATACAGCCCTGTTTGTATCTGTGCATATTTGAAGCTTGTCCACATTTGGCAGTGTAACTGCAGCTGTGCCTTCATTAGTGGTGGGTTTCAATTTGGAAAATTATATAAAGTGAGTGTTATTGATATGCCATTCAGTATAACACATATATGCATTTATCATAGAATCCTGACAGTGTGGAAGAGGCCATTCAGCCCGTCGAGTTTCCACCACCCTTCCAAAGAGAATACTACCCAATCCCCGTAACCCCACATTTACCATAGCTATCCCACCTAGTGTGCACATTTCTGGACACTGCTGGGCAATTTATCATAGCCAATTTATTCTCAATTGAAACCAAAAGATAGAAAATCAAGCCTGGACAGCCAGTTTACCCCTGGAATTTGTATCCTTGCGAAAGATCCTGATGAGTGGCAGATGAAAAGCTTCGAAAAATTTTAGTTATTAGTTATATTTTAATGAAGTAACAGAGTTATGGTTTGTCTCTGTCCTAATCTAGAGCCCTAATTTCAGTCTGGAGTGTGTAATAGCTGGGGTTGGATATACAACAGTATTCCCCAGTGTGTTTAAAACGTACCCACAATTTTAATGTCAATGCAGTGTGGAGCTGGAGGAACACAGCAAGTCCAGCAGCTTCAGAGAAACAGGAAAGTCAACGTTTCAAGTCTGGACCTTTCATCAGATCCTGATGAAGGTGCCGACCCAAAACGTTGCCTTTTCTGTTCCTCTGATGCTGCCTGACCTACTGTGCTCCTCCAGCTCCACTCTGTATAGACTCTGACTTCCAGCATCTGCAGTTCTTGCTGTCTCCCTGCGATTTTAACCTCCAGATATTTAGCATTCACAATTTCCCTTGGTTTTGTGTTCAGACGTGGAGTTTTATTGAAAGGTTTCGATTTAACCACTATGAGATCAGGCAGTGCAAACCCTAGTTTATCATTTTGCAGCAACATTGCATGTTTTTCTATTGAGAGATTAATGTGTCAAAAATTGCAACATTAGAACTGGCCTCTTTTTTTTTGCAAAGGGACAAAGTGGGGATGCTGGGAAGCCAGGTCGCAAAGGAGATCCAGGATTCCGAGGACCACAGGTGACCATCAGTATTTATAGACAATATTCATGCCACCACACTGTCACTGTTTCACTGGTTTCATTACATGATGTGTTTTTATTATAATTTGGAAGATTTAACTCCGCGTGATTTACATCACAGCTATGGTGCCTAATTTCTTTTGTCCTAAAAGCCCAGTGATGAATTGAACTGCATTTATTTTGATGCAAGATGTCAAACAGTAAGTTGTTCGACAAGGTTCCTTATGGTAGACTGGTTAACAAGGTTAGATCACACAGAATACAGGGAGAACTAGCCATCTGGATACAGAACTGGCTCAAAGGTAGAAGACAGAGGGTGGTGGTGGAGGGTTCCTTTTCAGACTGGAGGTCTGTGACCAGTGGTGTGCCACAAGGATCAACGCTGAGTCCATTGCTTTTTGTCATTTATATAAATGATTTGGATGTGAGCTTGGGGGTACGGTTAGTAAGTTTGCAGATGACACCAAAATTGGAGGTGTAGTGGGCAGTGAAGAAGGTCTCCTCTGAGTACAACGGGATTATGATCGGATGGGCCAATAGGCCGAGGAGTGCCAGATGGAGTATAATTTAGATAAATGTGAGGTGCTGCACTTTGGAAAGGCAAATCAGGGCAGGATTTATACACTTAATGTTAAGGTCCTGGGGAGTGTTGCTCAACAAAGAGACCTTGGAGACCAGGTTAATAGTTCCTTGATAGTGGAGTTGCAGGCAGATAGGATAGTGAAGAAGGTGTTTGGTATGCTTGCCTTTATCGGTCAGTGCATTGAGTATAGAAGTTGGGAGGTCATGTTGTGGCTGTACAAGACACTGGTTAAGCCACTTTTGGAACATTGCATGCAGTTCTGATCTCCCTCCTATAGGAAGGATGTTGTGAAACTAGAAAGGGTTCAGAAAAGATTTACAAGGACGTTGCCAGGGTTGGAGGGTTTGAGCTACAGAGTGAGGCTATCAGGCTGAGGCCACTTTCTCTGAAATGTCAGAGGCTGAGGGGTGACCTTATAGACATTTATAAAATCATGAGAGGCGTGGATAGGGTAAATAGCCAAGGTCTTTGCCCTGTGGTTCAGGAGTCCAAAACGAGGGGGCATAGCTTTAAGGTGAGAGGAGAAAGATTTAAAAGGACTTAAAGGGCACCTTTTTCACACAGAGGGTGGTATATATATGGAATATAGAGGAAGTTGTGGAGGCTGGTACGATTACAACATTTAAAAGGCAACTGAATAGGTATATGAATAGAAAGGGTTTAGAAGGATATGGGCCAAATGCTGGCAGATGGGACCAGAATTGTATAGGATACCTGGTCAGCATGGACGAGTTGGAACAAAGGGTCTGCTTCCCTGCTGTACACCTCTATGACTCTGAAGCTAACACAACTCATTCCAGAAGTCATCACACTTTTTCATGGAGATTCTTGCTGCTGAGACAAGACGTGATGGAACCTGTACCATTATGGGGCAAAAATGTGATCCTCTCCTCATTTAGGCTACATAGTGACCATTCTAGAGCAGGGCAGCTTTGTTTTAAGTCAGTTTTAAGTCTGTTTTCCCACGGCAAGACGGAAAGAGTTTAGAAAACAGTACACACCCCTGTATAACATTCACACTGGAGCATTTCTGAGGCACTGAAACAGCAGTTCAACAGGCCGCCTCAAGTCAAGGGTGCATGGAGTGATTGTAAATGGAAAGCAAGAGAAAAAGGCACTAATTAGAATTGTACAGCAAGTAGGGTTAAAGGCTGAAGTTGGTCAAGTGGGAGACCTAAAGGAAAAATGGTTTAGAACTGATTAACAAAAAGTTTGAAACATTATATGAAAAAGAAGAAATTAATTGATCTTAAAGGAAATTGGAAAGATTCCCACTCTGTGAGTGAGTGTGTGTGTGCGCATGTGTGTGTGTGCGTGCATATGTGTACGTGTGTGTGTGCACGTGTGTGCATCTGTGTGTGTGTGAGTGCGCACGTGCATGTGAGCGTGTGCATGTGTGTGTGCGTTCGCGTGTGTGTGCGTGCGTGTGTGTGCATGTATGTGCGCATGCACATGTGTGGGGGTTAGGTGCAATGATCAGGGATGCACTGTAAAGCAAGACAAAATAAAAAGGTGGGCTTGATAGCCTTTCAAGTTGGAAAATAAGAGCTGAATTGCAGAGAATAGCCTAAAACAGGCTGTTCCATGAGTTCACCATGAGTAGCCAGAAATCCAAGGAGTGCTGCCTCTGAATTTGTGTTCATTGAAAATTGGTTGTGAGCAGTAACTGCAATTTCTGTGCAGGGGCACTGAGACTCCTGCAAGTGCCGAAAAGAAAATGACTCCAGAAAACAAGGAAAGCCCTAGGAAAGTAATCACCAGTCCAGAGGCAATGATAATTGTTGTTGGAATATTTGGAATATGTTCTAAAGTCAAAAACCCTATTTTATGCTCTAGAAATTTGCAAGTGTAGGAGCAAAAGTAACAAGGATAAAGGCGTTTGAAAAATTATATTGAGCAAATGGCTTGGTTCAGTTCCTCCTCCGTTGCTCGATTGAAGGATTTTCTCTTGGTTACTAAAATCTGACTATTTTTGCCAGAAGAGATTGTGAAATAAATGCTTGAATGATTTGCTTGGTTGAGTTTGATTTATTGGTAGGGTTCTTTGCTGGCTTGTGTTTAAAGTGTTGTGGCTTATTACTGTTCCACATAAGTCAACATTTGAAGCCAGAGATTTTCAACAGGTTTATTGCTGTTTTGATTACAATAAATCACAAGCTGTTTGGTGGTCAGTCAAGCAGGATTTCAATGTCATTTAGAAATAAACGGTAACAGCTAAAAGAAAAATGACTGAAGATTAGTTATTATCTGCGTAATTAGTGTCTAATATGTCAATTACCAAGCAACATCTGATTTTTTTTCTCTCTTTATAAAGGGAGAACATGGGCAGCCTGGATCTAAAGGTCAAAAAGGTGGGAGTGGAAACAGAGGTCAACAGGTTAGTATTATCTGAAACTTGATAAATGGTCAAGAAATATGACAGTAAGAGGACGTGTTGGAAAGGCATGCCAAGTGAGCTATGTGAGAAGATAAGGCAAATGACGGTGCTTCGGGTACCTGCCTTGCATCAGAGTCAAGAATTGGAATAGGAATAAGCTTTTAGTAAGGTTCGAACAAAACAGAGGATAAAGGAGAAGAGCTGCATGAGTTACAAGTTACAGAAAAGGAGCTAATGGGCTGAATGACCTGCAAGAACATTTCAGTACAATTCTGTTAGAATTAGAAGTTCATCAGTGGAATAATGGAGAAACAGAAATGGGAAAAAGAAAATGCAAAAAGTGATTTAGCCCCACATGAAGGGCAGATGGGAAAAGGAAGTAAAAGGCAAATGGCAAACAGCAGTTCTGAAATTGTGAAAAACTGGCAACCATGTTGTTCCCTTGTCCGCTCCACACTCCCCTCCAGCCCCACCACACCCGGCACTTTTCCCTGCAATCGCAGGAAGTGCTACACCTGCCCCTATACCTCGCCCCTCACTTCCATCCCAGGCCCCAAGAAGACTTTCCACATCAAGCAGATGTTCACCTGCACATCTTCTAATGTGGTATACTGTATCTGCTGTTCCAGATGTGGCCTCCTCTACATTGGGGAAACCAAGCGGAGGCTTGGGGACCGCTTTGCGGAACACCTACGCTCAGTTTGCAACAAACAACTGCACCTCCCAGTCGCGAACCATTTCAACTCCCCCTCCCACTCCTTAGACCACATGTCCATCCTGGGCCACAACGATGCCACCCATAGGTTGCAGGAACAGCACCTCATTTTTCGCTTGGGAACCCTGCAGCCTAATGGTATCAATGTGGACTTCACAAGCTTCAAACTCTCCCCTCCCCCAACTGCATCCCAAAACCAGCCCAGCTTGTCCCCGCCTCCCTAACCTGTCCTTCTTCCCACCTATCCTCTCCTCCCACCTCTAGCCCCAGCCCCATATCCTACCTACTAGCCTCATCCCGCCCCCTTGATCTGTCCATCCTCCCTGGACCGACCTATCCCCTCCTAACTCCCCACCTACACTCACCTTTACTGGCTCCATCTCCGCCTCTTTGACCTGTCTGTCTCCTCTCCACCTATCCTCTCCTTTTTCCATCTTCTATCCATCTCCCCCTTTCTCCCTGTTTATTTCAGAATCCCCTTCCCCTCCTCCATTTCTGAAGAAGGGTCTAGGCCTGAACCGTCAGCTTTCCCGTTCCTCTGATGCTGCTTGGCCTGCTGTGTTCGTCCACCTCTACACCTTGTTAACTCACGTTGTTAAGTAGATTAAATTTATCTTGTTCAGGCATGACTTGAAGAGTTGCACAGGTAAACTAGACAGGGAGAATGTCATAGTTGAAATGAGTTGGGGAGAGCACAATTTAATATTCATGGATGGGAATTAAATATATCCAGTTATCACAGAGTAATGCTCCTCATTTATTATTCCTGTCTGTGCTCATTCCCTGTGATATTTTACATCTTTTCACTAGCAAAGGAATCCTGCTCTCAGTAGTCAGCAATGATTTTTAACAAGGTCAGAAACGCAGGTTCAGAGCCCCTGCCACTGTTCTAGCCTCTTTCCCGAGAATTAAATCACTCCACTTGCTTCACACATGACCAAACTATCCCTCCCAATTCAGTTAAAAGAGGTAAACATAGATTGGTTCAGATTTCTGGTAATAGGGTTCAGAGGAAAGCAGTTGAAAATACTGAACAGAAATATTGAATACTGTTCCTAATGCTTTCAGTGAGAGCTGCATAAACAAGACCAATAACTTAAATTATGTAGTGCGCTTAAAGAGAGTAATATGTCCCAAGGTGCGACGCAGGTCTCTTATCAAACAAAAACAATTCTGGGGTTGCTAGTAGGGGAACCCATGCCTCCTCTCTCTTTCTGAAATTCCACAGTCCAACCTGAAACTGTCTGATTGGGGTAAAATGGTCAAGGCTATCAAAAGCAGAACACAGTGTTCTTTCAATTCTTTTTTGTGTACCACTGATAGCATGCAAACGTGGTGCATTAATCCCTCAATTTCTATCCATAGCCACAGATAGTGTTCCCTTTCATTTCCAAGTATTAATTACACCCACAATTATTTGAAGAAGATTCATATTGGATTTAAAACATTTCTCTCTCCACAGATGCTGTTAGACAGGCTGAGCATTTGAAGCAGTTTCTGTTTTTCACTTTCAGACTCCAGCACCTGCACTATTTCACTTTCATTTATTGATGAATGTTTCCATCAGTGCAGATACTCAATCCTGCTTGTGGTTATCCTTCTAAGTTGCATCTCCATCCCTAAGTGCACAGTTCTAAAAGTACAAACAAGTCTAATGTCATTGATAGTAACGGGTTCATCTACAGTTTTGCCTGGCAATCCCATTTTTGACAGTAACATCTTGAATCTCGTATCAATTATTCTTTAACACACCAAGTGTTTTGACAAGGCCTATTGTGGACTTCGACTGGTGAATGGGTTTTGTCATCTGAAACAGATTTGGAATCAGCAGTTCCAAGGAATTTGGGTGTCAAGCCAATCCTAATGGGATCACAGC
The DNA here is from genome assembly GCA_024137785.1 of Ginglymostoma cirratum. Taxonomy (NCBI): domain Eukaryota; kingdom Metazoa; phylum Chordata; class Chondrichthyes; order Orectolobiformes; family Ginglymostomatidae; genus Ginglymostoma; species Ginglymostoma cirratum. The sequence goes on from JAHRHZ010000029.1 coordinate 14,395,051, forward strand.
TGTTAGCTTTTAAGTGCTGTGTTCAGTATAGTCTCAGAAGTTCAACAGAAAACACAGCCTGTTCAGTCTGGTCAGTCACATATAGCTGTATGATCACAATCAGGAAAACACATTATTGCATTTATCTGTCCAAATACTTTCATTTCGGATATCGGCTCTTTTTTTCTTATGTTCAGTTAAAGATTGTGATTGTTGCTGGAGTATTAAGTTTGGCCCATTTCTGATGATTTTCAACTTACCGTCATGCTTCATTAGGGTAGCATGCTGAACATAAAGCCCCACTATTCCCAGAATCGTCACTAAAATTAAAAAAACTTCTAAAACGTGCACAAAATTCCCTAATTTACCTCATTTCTAAACCCAGGTTGACAGAAAGCACAGGATCAGATTATCTGCTTAACAAAAATAACCATTTGTTAAATAGGAAACAGAGGAAAAGGAGTAGACCACTCAGCCCCTTGAGCCTGCTCTGTCATTCGATTAGATCTGATTAGATAGACTGATTTGTGGCCTAACTCCATATATCTGCCTTTGGCCCATACCACTTAAAAGCTTTCACTTAATAAAATTTATCTATCTCAGATTTAATATTAACAATTGATCCAGCATCAACTGCCATTTGTGGATGAGAATTCAAACCCCTCCCAGCCTGTGTGCGTGGAAGTGCTTCCTAATTTCAGTCTAAATAGTCTGGCCATGATATTTAGACGATGCCCCTTACTTCTAAAATCTCCGACCAGTGGAATTACTTTATCTTTATTTGCTCCATCTTTTCCTGTTGATATCTTAAAGGTTTCAATCAGATCACCACATAACCTTTTAAATTCTCAAAAAAAAGCCAATATTTTATAATCTCACCCAATAACTTCTGAAGTCCAGGTATCACTCTTGTAAATCTACATTGGACTCCTTCCAAGGCCAGTACATCATTCCTACGGTGTAAATAGACTCTAACTACAGGTAGACAATTGTGAACTAATTAAAACTGTAACACCTTTGTAAACCCCACCTTATATATGAACATATGTAGAATAAAAACATAGGTGGCAATGGGCTAAAGGACAGACTGAGAAGGAAGTTCAGTGGTTCCTGTTCATAAGGCTGTGGAGGTGATTCAAGCTGATCAGAATGTTGCTTCTTAATCTTCCTTCTCCGCCTGCTTTCACTGGCTTACTGGAAGCAAAGGGTGAGCAGTTTACAGTTACAGAACTGTAGTCCCACCTTCAGTGACTTTGCATTGAATTTTGAATTCTGACTTATTCATTAAGTCGCAGCCTGTTGAAGGAAATATAAACTGGTTTCCATCAGGCTCAGAGTGGATTTTACTGTAGGGAACCGAGACAGCTCCTAGGCAGCTCTGTATCATGTTCACGGTTCTAAGCTGTTCAGCTACCTGGGAGTAAATCACATAGTTGTTGGCAAACAGAAGGCCTTTATCATCACCAACTAGTCATTAGTCCACAAACCAACCAGCTATATGTTGCCAGTTGAATCTCCATTGTACGTGCCCTTGGCTCCAGCTTATCTGCACCTTCTCCTATTACTGCTGAAATCAGCAGCTGTGTAAACAATATTTACAATGAGTGTCAGGCTACTTGCTTTCAAAAAGGAATGCAGCAATCTTTGATTTTAAAACGATTCTTTTCCCATTTCAGTCCACAATTAAAAATAGGGAAAAATAAAAAGGCATGGTCCTCACATTACAAACTGTCTTATAGTCACATGACTCGTAATGACAGCTCCTTTTGTTAAAACGTGTTCTTGCTGAGGGACTAGCGAAGTCAAACCCAAAATTTTCCCTGCTCTACTATCAATGATCTGCCTGTCCTTGCATTCTTCAATTTGTTCCCCACACTGATTCCTTCACCCAGATGCATGGCTATGATCACAATCCCATGACCAAATTAGTTGTCAAGACCTCTGAGATCTCCATGTTGTGTCAATCTCTATCTTGTATTTTTACTGAGGCACATTCCCCTCTAGGCTCATCCCTCCTTCATTTTCACTTTCTCTGTTTGGATAAAGAAGCCCTTGAACACCCTCCCATTCTGATGCTTTTCATCTGGAAAGATATTAATGATCTTCACAACGACTTTAGTTCCACCTTCAGTGACTTTACATTAAATTTTGAACGTGTTCTCAAGTCTGTCACTCTGTATAACAACAGCCACTCCATGGCTCGGGTCCATGGAAAGTAACTAGAAATGTTAATGTTGTATGGTCAGCTTTTGTAGTTTATAGCAAGGTTTCACATCCGCACTGAAAGACATTCATTATTTTCTCTCCCAGGCTATATATTCCTGATACTTCAAAATAATGTTGGGGAGTAGAAATAATTCCAACCCACTACTTTCTCAGTCAACTGCTGGTCTGGTTTGGCTATTCTCCAGCACTATTTCCGTTGCTTAAATTGCTTCTCTTTACAGTTGATAGCTGCTTGCTACAATTATTGCTCTTTCTTGGATAACTTGCTGTGAGAGTCTGTTTATAATGTTGAGAAGCCCCATAACATTGCTGAGTGGAGTTTTCCCCTTCCTGAAGGTGGCGAGAGTGTGTTATGCCCCAAGGTCAGTAGATGAGTATACCTGTAAGAGACACAATGCTTTTCAGAGACATCATCAGTGCCTAATGACATGTCATAGAATCCTCAGTGTGAAAGCAGGCCATTTAGTCCATCGAGTCCACACCAACCCTCCCACCCAGATTCACCCATGTTCCCATAACCCTGCATTTCTCATTACCAACCCACCAATCTTGCACATGCTAGACGCTAATCTGCACATCTTTAGACTGAGGGAGGAAACCAGAGCAAACTCATGAAGACGTGGGGAGAACGTGCAAACTCCTCACAGACAGGGTGAAATCAAACCCAGGTCCCTGGCACTGTGAAGCAGTAGTGCTAACCACTGAGCCGCCATGTCGCCCTTGTGATGCAAGGGCTTAAAGATCTCATATTCTATCCTAACTGGAATCAATTGAAGCATGACGAGGGTACTGGAAGCATGCTGCTCTGTATAACTTAATGGTGTTATGTTAGTCCAGACACCTGTGTATCTGTGAATGTAATTTTTATATATAATCACTAGTTGTTATAGGCATTTGTTGCATTTTCAATACCAAAATATTCACATCCATTTTGTTATGTTACAAGAGTTAATATAAGCATTGCTACAACATATAAACTACCCTTTTGGACTCAATGCAGGGAGCGAGAAAGAAAAAATTGGGTGGGTTAACCCTGGGATCATATTTACCCAACTTCTGGACACTGAAGGGTCTAGGCCCGAAACGTCAAGCTTTCCTGCTCCTTTAATGCTGCTTGGCCTGCTGTGTTCATCCAGCTCACACCTAGTTACCTCACAAATTAAGTTCTGAGCAAGAAGTTTCACTGTTAATTTGCCTTAATTTGTAGACAAATCAATTGCTGGCAACTGTGTATTGGTTTTTATGACGGTCTTATTCGAAATGCGCAGGTAGAGATCTGCCTTAGTTACTGCACCAAAGCAATAATCTGAAGCATACAGAAAAATTCTTTATCTTTATGCTGTTAGCATCTCATTATCCACATAGCAGTCTTCCTTTATATATAACCAATAAAATAGATGCCCCTTCTATGTCATAGGTTAATCTCCATCACCCACTCAGGGTGTAAACAATCAATCTCACCCCAGATGTTGCTGTCTCATCGTTTGGCAATATTTGTCCTATGCTGTCTTGTCCCAAGACCTTCTTGGAATGTTTTCATAAATGTAGGCTCCTGTTTACAAAGGTGCTACTGAGATTCTACTGTCACTAACTCTAAATAGTTTTTAGTACGGAGGTATCATTTATCTCTTACAGTCAAGAATCAAAATTTCCCCCTAGCATTAGTTACAATACAACACGCCTGCTTCACATTTTGACTCATGCATACTGATTTCATCTCTAAATAGCACTAAGGGTCATGGTGGCGTGGACAAATTTTGATATGGAGGCTCTGCATTATAGTGAAATTTTCCCAGAGGCCCCCGACTGGCTCAGGGCCCAGTGCAGTTGCAAGGAGTACAGTTCTAACTCTGCTCTAAGTAGCACCAACACCAACCTTGAGGTTTGTATTTTCAATTAGTCTCTGTTGGTATCAATCTAGCACAGTGACAAATCTGATATCACCCTTTATTCATGGAAAATTAGATAAGACTCTCAAACCATCAGCCATGTAATGGGTAATGTTTGAATCAATATGCAGATAGGGACAGATGGGTGAGTTTTCAATATTTCAGTTCACCCCAAGATTGTGCATACGTTAATTCCAATGTACGAGTGACTCCTATGAATACAGAAAGGACAATTTAATATAAGATTGAGCTCATATATTTTCAGGTTGTACTTTAATTATTTTGGAAGTTTTACAAGGTGCCCTTTGACCAGTCAATTACATTACAAATTACAATTCCTACAAATTACAATTCCAACAAATTGAAGTTGCTGAAAATTAATGCTGGATATCTGCAGTGGACAGCAATGACCTGACTTGGTCTTTCTCCAGTTCATAACAGGAAATGTCTTTGTTCATATGCCCTTTTTGTGTCTCTGCTAACTGTCAATAACAATGTAGGATGGTGTGTTTCCCTGCCTGCTTTTGAGATAAAAGTAAATAATTTCATAATGTGCTGGAGCTTTGAGTAGTATTTTTGTCTGTTAATTAATAACAGGGTCCAAATGGAATTTCTGGTCTTGATGGAATAGAGGGAAATCCTGGAGGACAAGGACATTCTGTAAGCGTACCTTTCACTTTTAATCCAATTCACCATTCTAGAAAAATAGGCTTTATAATTCCACGCTCAAGTTACAGAGTATTATTTACTGCATAACAGGAAGACAAGTCTGTCAAACTGACTAGCTTTTAGGTGGAGACCCTGCTGTAAAAACAAAGGAATCTTTGGATTAATTCCATTGTGATTTGCCAACCATTATTCATGTGATCAGAACTCCTTTATCCTGCTCAGAAATCTCATCATTTAAGAATGCAATGTCCTCTTGTTGGATTAAAATTCCATGTAAATTTGCAGTGTTGTTTCTCCTACAGTAAGCACAGTGAGGAAACACTATAAAGAAAATAGGAAAGTAAAACAGGACTGGAAAGTATTCCTTTCAATCGATGGCCCAGTGTTGAGGACATTGCATTGTCACCTTTTGTCAGTTTGCCCCTGGGTGCTTACTGAATCTCAAATTGTTTGGGGTTATCAACTCGCTCTGTCTCCATTGGTCAATTCCACACATTCATTAGCCTTAGGCAAAATTTTTAAATCTCTTAGTTGTCTTCAGCCCACAATTCCAAGTTCAATGCAGAAGAAAAAAATCATGGTCTAGTCATGGATAACGAGGATTTCCAAAATTAAAGACTGGAAACCGAAATTGGATCTTGGATACATTGGAGGAGACAAAACAGAGATTCAGTTCTTCACATGGTTTTCCAACCATTTAGTTTGCTTGTAGAAAATTCAAGAAAGCACAGTCTTAGTTCCTCTTGCTTCAACCTGATGAGGGCTATGTCAAACGCAGGCAATAATGTTAGAAAAAAGTTAACATGCAAATTCTACTTCTGGTCCATGGGGCAGATCTGAAGAACCAATCGCTGTTTCATCTCTTCCAGTACAACCCTGAAGAACCAATGTCAGCCTCCTGTCTAAAGTTTTAGTATCACACATGACCCATAATTAGACCAAAAATTGGTTTCTGCATTGATAAACATTTTAAACATACTAAAAGAGTAAATCATTGTTTCAGGAAGGCATGCCTTCCTTCTGGTTGGAAACAATTCAAACTGGGTGTTTACTTACATTGCATGGAATGGTTTCGATGAGATAGGTCTTATGATGTACCTATTGATTGGAGTAAAATAGGCAATATCCACTTCTGCACACATGAACAGAGCAGGAAAGGATTTTACTAATCAGTCTTTCGGGGCATTCAATAGGGTCAACATGGAAGTCCAGGAATCAAAGGCATCAGAGGACAAGTAGGACCTCGGGGAACACCGGTAAGCTTCTTTTTGTTATTATTCTAAGTTGTGTTAAAAATTTCTTAAAAACAAAACTAAAAAATTTGATCCCGAAGAGAAATGAGAAATAGTCTTGCACTTAAAGAACTCCCCAGTCTAACTGACAACTAGCAAAAAGGTACAATTCATCAACAAGTTTACAAAGCAGGGCTCCGTTATTACTGTGGCCTCAGAATATTATAATGTATATGTAAAAGTAAGGACAGAATGTGATCTGGTCCAATTATCTCCTGACTTCTGCACTCTTATCTAACGATTGTACTGGATCTTGCTGCTCTAAGGGTAATTTTGCCTTTCGTAATTATGTATATTGAACCAGAATGAATTGGGATCCTATTCATTGAAGTCACTGAAACAAATGACCATGAGAGATGTGAATGGCTTGCTGATTTACCTGTTTAATTCCATCACACAATGTAGTCAATGACCTCATTACCTGTGTACATCAACATGGAGATTGAGTAGTTACTAATAAATCATGACAAATATGTTCTTTGTCACACAGGGCACAGATGGTGCAAGTAGATTTGGATCTCCAGGAATAAAAGGAAGAAAGGTAAAGACTACATTATTGAAAAATGGATTAGGTTTCCAGACTTTTCAAAATATGATCTGCAATTGCTGAAGCATTATTAGGGTTATGGCATCGCGTCCTCCCATGATACAGTGTGGTTGAATAGTTAGTCGCTGTACAGCATGGTAAATAGCTGCCTTATTGCAGAAATATAGGGATAGATTATAGTTGCAGAAACTGAAGTGCAAGTCTCATTATCTGAATCGCTATTCTCGTTGGCATTCTTAGGTGACACTATTGAGAAACAATTTTTCTTTTTCAATAATGTCGAAGATATGAATACCAAAGAAAATGTTAAAACTCAGTGTGCTTTTCTGACTTCTGATGCCAAATTGATTACTTTTCCACACCTTACAAGGCCCTACCGGAAATAGTGGCTTGAAGAGAAAGCATAAAGAAAGGAAAGCGGATAAATAGTTTGAAAAGAGTAATCTTGAATTATTTGAAGGAAGATGCGTTTCTGCGAGATATGTGCTGAATTTTAACTAGGGGTTGGTGTCTTTGAACCCTGGTGTAAAGGTCTATGGCAAGCCCACGTGGCTGACTAGCCCTGTTTAAAGACCATTGAGATGTTGGACTAAAAGCCAAACCTTAGCTACCATCAGAGAGAAGTTCCTATTTTTGCCTGCTGCTGGCCAATCAAATAGCATATAACTTTCCCGTCCAGCAGCACCAGAGGGAATAATATCCTAAAGAGGAGACGATGATGGGTCTTCACTTTTCACATATGTCGGGGGTCTTGGTGAGACCTGTTAGCAGACCACAAGGAGGGGTTTGGTGGGTGCCAATCAGTAGGGCAGGTAGTTGGGGTAATAAATTAGACACAGGATTCCCAAGTAGGGTACACCCCTTTCTGGGTGTAGCTGCTAGCCTGGACACTTGGCATGGACCATGGGAAAAAGTCCCTTGGCGGTTGAGTGTAGACATTTGAGTACCCATTAGTTAGCCCAATATGATCCCCACTGAAGGGTCTCAATTACCTCATGGGCAAGCAGGCTTCCTTCTCAACAAAAAATAGGCAGGTGATGGGCATGGCACTGAACTTTACAACCCCTTCACCTGGCATTGCACTCTATGAAAAATTCAGCCCCAAATCCAAAGTGGCCTCCTTCTGTGCTGTAAACTTCCCAAAAAGCTTGTTTTGCAAACATTGTTTTCACCTATTACTCCCGTGACTTCCCAGCAAAGCAGCAGCTCTGCTAAAATCTCAGAAAATGATTGAATATGTTCACTGCAGATCAAGGATAATGTCATTTGATGAGTCTTACAAGGTCACTTTCAGGATTGTATGAGTTCTGTTTGAGTAATTATTTTGTTTGAGGTCGCAACATTCTTCATTATGGAAAAGTGGAGAACAATACGGATGCAGATTGCAAATGCCTATCACAGGGAATTTTGTGCAGAATCACTCATTCTGCTCAACCATAAGTCTCCGTTACGAATCTTAGTTCACTATGCATTCAATTTCAGATCATATGTCCCACATGAACTAAATAAGAAACTAGCCTGTAGACAGGATTTCCCTAGCTTTTTATTTTAATTTACTCTTCAGCTTCTAAAGTTCACTTCAGGCAGAATCTGTCGCATGATATATGCCCTTCCTAAACTGCAAAACTGTGGATTGGTCGATGATCACATTTGTTGAACAAAGTTTGTGTTTCTCAACCTGTGAATGTAGACAAAACCTAAGGGTAATCCAGTTGTGAGGTTTAAGATGACTAAAGAACATGAGAGAGTAGATAAATGACCAGTGTGGGAGGATTGGAAACACCAAGAAATAACTTTGAAATTAGCATTAGACTGTTCAAGGGGGGTGAATGTAGGGAATTGAGCACTAAACTGATAAGTAAAGGTAGGGCAAGAGCAGCAGAGGTTTGAATGATCTTATCTATAAAACATAGAATGAAGGAGACCAGGCAGCAGTGGTTGGAATAATCTAGTCTGGAGACAACAAAGATCTGAATGAGGATTTCAGCAATAGTTGACCTGAGAGGCAAAGATAGGCAATGTTTTGGAAGTGCAAATAGATGGTCTTAGTGGTACAGGGAGAGAGATGCAGTTGGTGGCTAGAAAGTAGATTTTGGAGCAGGGACCAAAGACAATGGATTCGGTCTTCCCAATATTTAATAAGAGGCCATTTCTTCTCATCCAGGACTGGATTTTTGATAAGGAGATCAATAATTTAGCAACAGCAAAAGAGTTGATGACGTAGAGTTGGATACATAACAGTGGCAATGGGAAAATTGCACTGTTGCTCAGGGGTAACATGTCGATAAGCAACAAAATGTACCAAGGTATCGTGAATCAAAAATCGTTGATGAAGCTAAGATGCAGGCCAAACATGATCTAATGCAATGGAGGAAAGCTCTGGGGCTGATGGCTTACCTTAATTTCTGTGATCTGAACTGGAGCATTGACTAAGAATCAATTGGAATCCGATCTAGTTATTAATTGCAAAGAATGACTCAGCAGTTTTGAATGACCGCATGCAAGTAACACAAAAGTGAATTGGAAATGGATTTTAAAACAGCCATATATTTTATTGCTGTTAAGTATGTTAACCATAGTTTCTCATCACCTCTATGCCCCTGGGGACTTACATCATTTTTGTCATCAGTAATGATTTTGATCACATGGATATCTAATTATGAATTTAGTTGTTATCTTTTCTAACACTAGCTGAAAGAGCTTTATAAATTATATTTGACAGTCTTTATTTTTCCTCTGATCCTTCAGGGACAGCCAGGAGTCATCGGAAACCCTGGACCTCAGGTACTGGCAATATTTCAAAGGCGTTTGAGTTTTTCATGTTGTTTAATAAGATGAATCCTGCTTTTCATTTTATTTTCATTCATTGCTTTCATTTAGGGAGAAGTTGGGAAACCTGGTCAACCGGGCAAAGAAGGATCCAAAGGAGCTAGAGGGTCAAGGGTAGAAGTTCCATTTAAAACATTTACTTGATCAAAGACGCTTGTGTCTTCTTTCAATGAAATATGTTGTATTAGTCGATACTTTGCTATCACGAGCAATTTTAAAAATGCACAAGATTATTTCCATTTAGTCATTTTCAGTGCCTGGCTGTGCATCATGCATGTCCAGATTCATAGCTAACATGGTGAAAAGATGAAAATGAAGAGAATTTGAACAGATTAAAAGCTGTCAGTCGCACTGCTTCTTTAATAAGTCATCCAATTGAATTTTGCAGAGTATTATAAAATTATATCAAGAGTATACAAGTAAAGCAGAGCTACTCGTCACTAAATGATGGATGCAGTGATCTGCTGAGATTTAAAATGAAATAAATTGCTGTCTTTGCTCTGTTTTAGGGTATTGCTGGATCTCCTGGTCAGCCTGGGATTCCAGGTGATGATGGACCTCCTGGACGTCCTGTAAGTTTACGTTTGCATATCTACATGCTCTTTGACAAATTCAAAACAAGTGTATTCATTGAGAAGATGCCAAAGGATTTATGAATTATTAATGAAAGGTACAGTTGCCATCGTCCTACCGACTCATAACGGCTACTCTCTTATTAGAGAGGGAGAGACAACTGGTAATGGTTTAACCCGAGAGGAAACTTCGTAAAGGACAGTCCTTCATAGTAACCTCAGCAGGTTCAGGAATTGCAACGACCCTGTTGGTATCACTCTGCATTAGCCATCCAGCCAACTGAGATAACGGATTGTAAATAAACTACCAACCAAAAGAATAATTTATAGCTCGTGCTGCTCCTGTCACATGGACAAGTGAACATTGAAAATATGAGCTGAAAATATGAAAAGACTCGACAGAGGCCGGTCTCCCATCACCAAGTCACCCTTTATTTACACATGCGCAGTACATGGGCTCTGACCAGCCAGGTCAAAGCCAGTCCCTAGACTGAGGACACCTTCTGAATCTCCTGTTTATATCTGCTGGCCAGGGCTCCCAGGTTAACTGTCCAATCAAGGACCTTGTAGTCAATGAGATCTGTCTGGCCTGGTTGCAGTCACCACACAGATCATTCAGCCCTTTGAACTTGCTCCATCATTCAATAAGACCACGACTGATCTATTTGTGTTTCTAATTGCACGTTCACTTTTACTCCCCAATATTCTTTGATGCACTTGCCTAACAAGAATCTATCTACTTCTGCCTTAAAAATATTGGATTGATGTCATCTCCTTGCCTCTGAGGTGGAGTTATGGACAACCCTGCTGGAGAAAATAATTCTTCTTCTCTCTGACCTAAAATGCTGAGCTCTAATTTTAAAACTGTGCCCCCGGGTTCTGGATTAATCCACAAGAGGAAACTTCTTTTCCACCTCCACCTTGTCAAGACGATTTAAGATCTAATACACTTCAGTCAGGTTACCCCTCACTTTTCTAAACTCCCAGTGGAAAACAAGCCCAGTCTGTCCAACATATCTTCACAAAACAACTCACTCATTACAGGTATCAATCTAGTAACGAAGTTCTGAACTGCCCTCTTTGCATTTACATTCCTATATCATAGAATCTCTACAGTGTGGAAACAGGCCCTTCAGCCCAACAAGTCCACATCAACCCTGACAGCATCTCACCTGGACCCATCCCCCTATAACCCACCTAATCTGCACATTCCTGAACACTATGGGCAATTTTAGCATGGCCAATCCACTTAGCCTGCACATCTTTTGACAACATTCTTCCTTAAGTTAAGGGCAAGTGTCATATATAATTGAAACACTGTATCCTTCCTGTTATATTCCATCCTCTCAAATTAAGTTTATCCTTCCTTATTCTATGCTGTACCTGCACACTCATTTTTGTGACTCATGCCCAAGAAACACCAACGTCCTACTTGGAATTCTACTGTTGTTCTCCATTTAATGTTCTCCATTGTTTCTTTCTTTCATTCTATCTGCCAAAGTGAACAACTTCACATTTTCCACACATTATCTTCCATCTGCCATATTTTTGCCCAGTCACTCACTCACTCAATCTATCTGCAACAAGCTTATATCTTCTTCACAACATCCTTATGTAACTTGATGTTGGCTGTGAATTTAACTACCAAGCCTCTTCTCCCTTGAAATAAGTCATTGGAATAAATTATAAAAAGCTGAAGCCTCAGCACAAAACCCAAAATGACTCAACTAGTCACATCCTGCCAAACAGAGAAAGACCTGTAACTGCATAATTTTTGTTTTCTAGCACTTAGTGTTCTGTCATTGTTAAGATATTACCCCATACACCATGAGTTTTTGTTTTCCACAATAACCTTTGACATGGCACAGTGTCAAATGCCCCCTGGGCATTCAGTACGTCTACAGATTCCTCTTAATCCACAGCACATGTTACTTATTCAGACAACTCCAACACATTGGTTCAGCATGATCTCCTTTGAAGAAACTGTGTTGACTTTCCTGATTACCTGCTTTTCTAAGTGTGCAACTGTAATCTAAGCCCAACTGATCCTCCTCAGTGCAATTTTCAAGCGTTATCCCATCTTCCTGACGTCAGAACCTGGCTCCCTGTTCTTTTCCCTTCCAGCTTTTCCTGAAATGTTCATTCACATTCGTTGGATGAGTGTCACCTGAATGAGAGGGCTCTTCTCACCTCTGTGATACTCAGTGTACTTGGCACATGGATCTCTAAAATTTGTTTTGAGGGAACATTTTAATTCAGGTCTTTTTTTAATTCATTCATGGGATGAGGGTTTCGCTGGCTAGCCCATCATTTATTGCCCATCCCTAATTGTCCAGAGGGCAGTTAGGTGTCAGCCACATTGCTGTGAGTCTGGAGTCACATGTAGGCCAGACCAGGTAAGGATGGCAGTTTCCTTCCCTAAAGGACATTAGTGAACCAGATGAGAATTTCTGACAGTCGATAATGATTTCACAGTCATCATTAGTGTCGCAATTCAGGATTTTTATTCCATTCAAATTCCACCTGCCATGGTGGGATTTGAACCTGGGTCCCCAGAACATTAGCTTGGCCTCTGAAATAACAATCCAGTGATAGTACCACATAGCCATTGCCTCCCCACATATAATATTTAATAATATTTCGTATCCGTACTTAATTTTGGAGAAAAAAACTGGGGAAGTCACAGGTGATGAACAAGTGTTTCTGTACCCTGCTAAATCGAATGTCTCATTTCTCCTCATTGTAGGGCCAGAAAGGACCAGATAGCATTACATCTATGGAGGTAGGTCACGTTGTACATGTATGAAAGATGTTTACAGTTTATACATTATTTAACGTTCAATTTTAAGCCAATCTTTTCTACTTTTCATCACAGCCATGTGAATTAATATCGTATGTTCGAAAGAATTGTGGTAAGTACGTTGTTGAAGTTGCCTGTAAACTTTTAGGGAGTGGTCCAGCAGGTAATGGGACACCAGAAACTCCAGCAGCTTAGCTGGGAGCATTATGACCATCGCCAATCCTCTTTGGCTGGAATGTTTCCCAGTGATAAGTTAGGTATTGGGCAGACCACCTACCCTTGGGCTATTGAAACTCTTAGGTAACCTTGAGGCCTGCTCAAGCTGTTGCTAATATGTTACTGGTGACAGCAATAGACTTCAGGCCATCCCCATTTGTCTCTCACTTCATGCCCACTACCATTACCCCTTGTGGTTACTTGTCACGACTCCTCCCTCCCATGACCACCAACCCCCCACCCACCTCCCTAACCTCACCAGGACCTAAATGACAGACCCCTGTAATGCTGCCCCATTTAACCTGGTTATCCGGTCTCCGTGTCTCTTCACCATCAGGGACAGGAGAGCTGCTGTCCCTCTCTGATTGTCCAGCAGCTCTTGCAGTTGAGCTTCTTTGCTGGTGGGGTCAGACCCCACACCCTCAAGCAGTTAAAATGCCACGACCATACAATGTTGTGGAGCCAAGCTCACCCCACTGACCTTTCACTGGGCGGGAGGGAGGGACCATGGACATAGAGGGTCATAGAGTCCTACAGCATGAAGATCGTCCCTTCAGCCCAATCTGGTCCATAACGACCAAAATGTCCATCTACACTAACCCCATTTCCCTGAACTTGGCCCATATCCTTCTAGAACTTTCTTACCCATGTATTTGTCCAAATGCTATTTAAATGTTGTTGATGTACCTGTCTCAACCACTTCCACTAGCAGTTCATTCCATATGCGTACCATCCTCTGTGTAAAAAAGTTGTCTGTCAGGTTCCCATTTATTCTTTCCCCTCTTACCTTAAACTAATGCCCTCTAGCCCTCAATTCTTCAACCCTGGGAAAGAGACTGAGTGCATTCACTCTATCCATGCCTCTCATGATCTTGTACACATCTGTAGGATACCTCCTCAGTCTCCTGTGCTGTAAAGAAAAAGGTCCTAGCTTGTCCAACCTCTCCCTGTGACTCACTCAGTCACTTCAGTCCTGGCAACATCCTTGTAAATTTCTTCTGCACTCTTTCCAGTTTAATAACACCCTTCCTATAGCAAGGTGACCAAAACTGAACACAATACTCGAAGTGTGGCCTCACCAACATCTTGTACAACTGCAATGTAGCTTCCCAACTTCTATACTCAATGCCCTCACTAATGAAGGCCAGTGTGCTAAAAGCCTTCTTCACTGCCCTGTCTACCTGTGACTCCACTTTCAGAGAACCGTGCACCTGAACTCCAAGGTCCCTCTGTTCCTCTATACTCCTTAAGACCCTGCCATTCGCCATGAAACCCCTACCTTGATTTGACTTTCCAAAATGCGACACATCACACCTATCTATAGTAAACTCCATTTGCCATTTCTCGGCCCACTTCCCCAGGTGATCAAGATCCTGCTTCAGTTTCTGATTAGCTCTCACTATCTACAATACCGCCTATTTTAGTGTCATCTGCAAACTTATTAATCATGCCTTGTACATCCTCATCCAAACCATTGATAAAGATAACAAACAGCAATGGGCCCAGACCGACCCCTGAGGGGTCACAGGCCTCCAGTCTGACAAGAATCCTTCCGCTATTACTCTCCGCTTCCTACCATCAAGTCAATTGTGTATCCAATTTGCCAGTTCTCCCTGGATTCCATGCGATCTAACCTTCCAGACCAGCCTACCACGTGGAACCTTATCAAAGGCCTCACTGAAATCCATACAGACCATATCTACTGCCTTGCCCTCATCATCCTTCCTGATCACTTCATCAAAGAACTCTAACAAATTTGTGAGACATGATCTCCTATGCACAAAGCCATGCTGACGACTCCTAATCAAACCCAGTCTTACCAAATGCATGTATATCTTATCCCTCAGAATCTTCTCAAGTAACTTACCCGCCACAGATTTTAGGCTTAATGCAGCCATTCTTGAATAAGGGCACAATATTCGTTACCTTCCAGTCTTCTGGGACCTCATTCTTGGCTAACCAGATGCAAATATATCAGCTAAGACCCCGCAATTTCTTCTCTAGCCTGTTGGATATATCTGGTCAGGACCAGGAGATTTATCTATCTTCATACGTTCTAATACTTCCAAAACCTCCTCTACTGTGATATGGACTGTCCACAAGATATCACCACTAACTTGTGTAAGTTCCCAAGTCTTCATGTTGTTGTCCACAGTAAACAAAAAGGAGAAATATTCATTGAGGACCTCGCCCTTCTCCTGCGGTTCCACACATACATGTCCACTTTGGTCCTTGTTATTCTTTTTAGTTATTCCTTTTTCTTTAATATACTTTAATCTACTCACCTTAATCTTCTCAGCCAATGCTATCTCATACCCCCTTCTTGCCCTCCTGATTTCCTTCTTCAGTAAACTCCTGTACCCCCTATATACCTCCAGGGATTCCCTTAATCCCAGCTGACTGTACCTGAGCCATGCCTCCTCCTTTTTACTGGTCAAAGCCTCAAAATATCTTGTCATCCAGGGTTCCCTACTCCTGACAACCTTGTCCTTCACCCTCACAGGAACATATAGACCTTGAACTCTAGCTATCACACTTTTAAAGGCCTCCCACTTGCCAGGGTTCCCTTTGCCTGCAAACAAACTATTCCAATCAACTCTGCCATCTCCTGTCTATTTCCATCAAAATTCGCCTTGCCCCAATTTAGAACTTGAACCTGTGGACCAGTTTTGTCCCTCTCCATAACTATTTTAAATAGTTAATAGAACTATGGTCACTGGTCCCAAAGTGCTCCCCTACTGTCAGCTCAGTCAACTGTCCTGCCCTATTCCCCCAGAATAGGTTGTGTTTTGCCCCTTCCTGAGTAGGACCCTCCATATACTGCTTGAGGAAACTTTCCTAAGCACACTTAATAATTTCCACCCCATCTAAGGCCTTAACACTATGGCAGTCCCAGTCTACGTTAGGAAAATTAAAATCCCCCACTATGATAACCCTATTGCTCCGGCCAATCTCCCTGCATATCTGTTCCTCTAATTCCTGTTGACTATTTGGGGGCGAATAGTACAACCCCAATAACATCATCATCATCCCCGTCTTATTTCTTACCTCCATCCACAAAGCCTCACTGGGTGATCCCTCAGTTATTTCATCTCTGACTTATCCCTTGATACCCCCCTTAATCAAAAATGCAACTCCCCCTCCCCTCTCTTCTCCACCTCTGTCCCATCTGAAGCATCTGTACCCTGGCACATTAAGCTGCCAGTCCTGTCCCTCTCTTCGCCCTGTTTCTGTAATGGCTATAATATCTCAGTCCCACGTACCTATCAACACCCTGAGTTTATCGGTCTTACCTGTCAGCCCTATTGCATTGAAATAGATGCAGTTTAATCCAACAGGCATTCCTCACTCCCTGTCCTGTTCCAGTCTGACCCATCTCTTCACTCACTATTTCTGATTACTGTGTCTCCTTCCAGCCTCACACTTGCCTCCCTGCTGTTAAGGATCCCACCCTCCTGCCAATCTAGGTTAAACCCTCCATTGTAGCACTAGCAACTCTGCCTGCCAGGATATTGGTCTCCCTCCAGTTCAGGTGCAATCCATCTCTCTTGAACAGTCACCTCTGCCCCAGATAAGATCCCAATGATCTAAGAATCTGAATCCCTGCGCCCGCACCAAATTTTTTGCTATGCATTCGTCTGCCATATCTTCCTGTTTTTACCATCCCTAGTACATGAGACTGGAAGTAATCTGGAACTTACCACCTTTGAGGTGCTGGTTTTAAGTTGTTTTTCCTAGCTCTCTGTAATCACTCTGCAGGACCTCATCCCTTTTTCTGTCTATGTCATTTGTGCCAATGTGCACAATGACTTCTAGCTGCTCACCCTCCCCCTTGAGAACATTCTGCAGCTGCTCTGAGACATCCTGGACCCCGGCACCCGGGAGACATAACACCCTCCTGGATTCCTGTTTGCAGCCACAGGATCTCCCGTCTGTCCCCCTAACTACCGAATCTCCCATCACTCAGGTCCTGTTTACCTCTACCCTTTCCTGCTGTGCCCCAGAGCCAGTCATAGTGCCACCAACCTGCCTACTGCTGCTTTTCCCCTGACCGGTCATCCCCCCCAGCAGTATCCAATATGGTATACTTGTTTTCGAGGGAAATGGCCACAGGGGATTCCTGCATTGTCTGCGTACTCCCTTTGCCTTTCCTGGTGGTCACCCAGCTACTCTCTGCCTGCATCTTAGGTGTGACCACCTCACTAAAACTCTTATCTATGATGCGCTCAGTATATCGGATGATCCTGAGTGCATCCAGCTCTAGCTCCATCTCCCTAACACAGTCTCCCAGGAGCTGCAGCCGGGTGCACTTCCCACAGATGTAATCATCAGGGATGATGGAAGTCTCCCTGAGCTCCCATATCCTGCAGGAGGAACACTGCCTTAACTGCCATCTCAACCACTCTAAGACTAAAGAGGAAAGTTAAAAGGACTTTACCTGAGCTTACCTGTACTTTTTGCTGCGCCGCTGCTCACCGAAGCCTCTCGAGCCAAAGCCTTACTTCTCACTCTGCTACTAACAAATTTTCCAACTTTAAATTTCCATCAAAACATTCCTGAATGGAAAGGTGTTTAAAATCTGGCCCAACCTGACTATGCGAAGGGAACAACTCTCAAAAATGCACCAAGAAATCGAGATAGCAGACTTTGCTCTTAAACAATCACAAATCCTTTGGCCTTTGTTCCTACTAAACATGCTATGTGGCACTGAACATGCTGTGAGGAGTAACTGAGGTGAAGTAGTATTGTGTTGGTGTGTTTGCTTTAAACAGTTTAATGCTTTGGGTAAAGTGCTGGACTTCTCTGCAAAGACTGGTTATTTTGTCTCTTGTACTTCCTAGGGTTAAAATTGTTTTTTTTAATTACAGCAAGTAGCTAAAGAAGAGAAATTAACAGTGAGAGTTTAACTAAATCTGCCTAGAGACTTTGTGGAGAGAGGATTATTTTTATTTCAAATCTGTCACCTGCACAAAACAAAATTGCAGCTGCTTGCATTAAGTAGGCTGTTTATTTTTATTCGATTTGCATGTGCAGGATTGGAGGAAATAATGAAATTAATCAAGAGTTGCATGATGCTGAACATTATCAGCAACTTTTCAAGGTAGCTTTGGAGGTGGGATGGTGAGAAATTTCTGAAAGGTCCTCTTCTGGTCGTCTATCTGACTTATTCCTGTCTCTCTGTAATCTTGTTGGAGACAGTAGAGATTGTGTTTGTCTAACATCTGGTCTGCCATGTAGGTGCTAGTGCCAAAATTGGGAGAACTGTCTGACAGATGTGTCAAGCAACAGCCTAAAATAGTCATACTCACAGATAATGTTCCAGACCCCACGATCACCATCCCTGCGTATGTCCTGTGCCCCTGGCAGGACAGACGTAACTGTGGTGGCAGCACAGTGGGTAGACAGTTGAGATGAAGTTGCCCTGGCAGTTCACTGCATTGTCTTTGGGCCCAATGACATCTCATGGCATCTGATCAAGCATGACAAAGGATCCTCTCTATGATCAGCATCTATCGCACCCCGCCTCCCCCTTCAGCTAATGAATCAGTACTCCCCCATGGTGAACAACACTTGAAGGAAGTACTGAGGGTGGCAAGAGTGCAGAATGTACTCTGGGTGGGGGATTTCAATGTCCACCACCAAGAGTAGCTCAGCAGCAGCACTACTGATCGAGCTGGTCAGATCCGAAAGGACATAGCTGCGAGAATGGGTCTGCAGCAGATGGTGAGGGAACCAACTAGAGGGAAAAGTGTTCTTGATCACATCCTCAGCAATCTGCAGGCTGCAGGTGCATATATTCATGACAGTATCAGTCAGACTGTGGACAGCACAATCCTTGTGGAGACCAAGTCTCCTTGTGTTATGTGGCACTGTCAACTTGCTAAATGGGACAGACTTTGAACAGATCTAGCAACTGAAAACTGGGCATGCACGAGATGCCATGCACCATCACCAGTAGCAGCATTGTACTCCAGCACAATCTTGGCCTACAGAGGACTCCAGCATCACTCCATGTGATATCAAGAAACACTGGGAGCCACTAGATACTGCAAAGGCTACATTGATCCTGAAGACTGTTGCTCCAGAACTTGCTGCTTCCCTAGCCAAGCTGTTCCAGTACAGTTATAACACTGGCGTCTACCTGACAATGTGGAAAATTGCCCAGATATGTCCTGTACACAAAAAGCAGGATAAATCCAACCCAGCCATTGCCATACCATCAGTATACTGTCGGTTATCAGTAAAGTGGTGGAAAGTGTCGTCAATAATACTATCAAAAGACCCCTGCTCAGCAATGACCTGCTCAGTGATATCCAGATTGATTTCTGCCAGGGCCACCCAGCTTCTGGACTCATTACAGCCTTAGTTCAAACACGGACAAAAGAGCTGAATTCCACAGGTGAGGTGAGAGTGACAGCCCTTGACATCAAGCCTGTATTTGGCAAGGAGTGGCATAAGGAGCCTTAGCAAATATGCAGTCATTAGGGATTGGAGGTAAAATCTCTTTGTTAATTGGAGGCATATCTGCCACATAGGAAGATGGCTGTAATTGTTGGAGGTAAATCATCTCAGCTCCAAGACAACTCTACAGGAGTTCCTCAAGTAGGATCCTAGGTCCAAACGTCTTCAACTGCTTGATCAATTGCTTGACCTCCCCTCCATCATAAGGTGTTTGTTGAAAATTACTCAGTGTCCAACACCGTTCCTGACTGCACAGATACTAAAGCAATCAACATACAAGTGCAATAAGGTCTGAACCATAACAAGAAACAAAGAACTGCAGGTAGGGAAATCTGAAACAAAACTGAAACTGCTGGAGAAGCTCAGCAGGTCTAGCAGCATTTATGGAGAGAAATCAGAGTCAGCATTTCAGGTCCAGTGACTCTTGTAAATGTATAAATGCAACAAGAACTGAACCTTAGCCAGGCTTGGGCTGAAAAGTGGCAAGTAATATTCGCACCACACAAATGCCAAACAATGACCATCAACAAGAAGAGAGAATCCCTTGACATTCAATGACTCCCCAGAACATGTCCACCACCCACAAGGCAAAGTCAGGAACTGAAACGTCAGCCTTCCTGCTCCTCTGATGCTGCTTGGCCTGCTGTGTTCATCCATCTCTATACCTTGTTATGTAAGGAATGTGATGGATTACTCCCCGCTTGCCTGGATGAGCGCGGCTCCACAACACTCAAGAAGCTTGATGCCATCTAGAACAAAGCAGCCCGCTTAATTGGCACCACATCCACAAACATTCAGTCACTCTACCAGCAACAGTCTGTTAGCAGCAAGGTTACCATCAACAGGATGCACTGCAGCAATTCGCCAAGGTTCCTAAGAAAGCACCTTCCATGGCCATGATCACATCTAGAAGGACAAGGGCAGTAAAATAATGAGAACACCACCACCTCAAATTTCCCCTTGAAGACACTTACCATCCTGATTTGGAAACATAATGCCATTCCTTCAGTATCAGTAGATTAAAAATTCTGGAGTTCCCTTTCTAACAGCATTGTGGATCTACCTATAACAAATGAACTGAGGCAGTTCAAGAAGGCAGCTCTCCACCATCTTCTCAAGGACAATTGGGATAAATGTAAATAAATGTTGTCCCAGCCAACAAAGCCCACATCCCACTAATGAATGAAAAAATTCACATAATCTGTCCAAGTCCACTTGAAGTCCTTTGCGTCTTTATCAACTTACATTGCAACTGGTCCATGTATCAAAATCATTTGTATAGATTTTGAACAATTGCATTCCTAATACTGATCCTTGCGGTACCCCACTGGTAACAGCCTGCTATCCTAACAATGAATCATTTATTTACTCCCTGCCTTCTCTCTGTTAATCAATTCTCATTCCCAATTCTATCTTCCTACCAATTCCATCGCTCTAATTTTATTTACTAACCTCCTGTTATTGATTGTTATCAAAAGCCTTCTGAACTTCCAAATGGACCATATCCACTGCTCCTCCTTTGTCTATGCGGTAAGTAACATCTCAAAAAGATTCCAACACCTTTGTCAACCATGATTTTCCTTTTGTAAATCATTATTAACTCAGCCCAGTTTTATTATTTTCTCAGCGTCCATTTATCACAACCTTTATAGTAGATCTTAACTTTCTCGAAGAGGTCTGAACTTTGGCGGTCTTCCTTTTCCATTCTTTCTTAAATAGTGGAGTTGCATTTGCTACTTTGCAGTCTGCAGGTATTTTTCCAATATCAGTGAAATTGTGAAAGATAACTATCAATGCATCCATTATCTTGATAGCTACCTCTTTCAACACTCTGGGATGTTGTTTATCTAGTCTTGGGGATTTATCAAGCTATGATCCAGTCAACATTTCAAGTACCGCCTCTTAATAATGATAATTTCTTTAAGTTCCATATTATCATAAGTCTGTTGGTTGCTTAATATTTCTGGGAGCTTTTCTGTATCCTCTCCTGTGAAGTCAGACACAAGGTAATTGTTTGGTTTCTCCACCATTTCCCTGCTGCCCACTATAAATGCTCCAGTCACTACTTGTAATATCCAGATTTGATTCATCTTTCCTCCTGGTTGTTTCTGCCTTAGAGGAATGTATATCTGTTGTAATACTTCTTAAATATTAACCATTACCTGTCAATTGTCAAATGTTTTCCTATATCTTCCCAAAACACCATAGCCAACTAGCCCCATACCTTACTTCAGTTTCCTTTGTTATGATTTAAGTCACTAGTTTTAGAATTCGGGCATAATGTGAAATTAGATTTAGAATTAGGTGTTATTTGTTCTATCACGTTATGATCTCTATTTCTCAAATGCTCCTTTAAAGCATGGGTATTAATTAGCCCTTTCTTATAACATAATACTAAATCTAAAATACCCCAAGGCATTGTTGGTTCTTCAGTGCACTTCTGCAGAACCCCATCTCATGTACACTCTAAGAATTCTTCACCCAAGCATTAGTGTTGGTTACATTTACTCATGCTATATGTGAATTGAAGTTGTCTATTCTTACTGTATTACCCATGTTATGTATATCTCTAATTTCATGATTTATACCATGCCCAAAATTACCATGATTGTTCACTGGTCTATAAACTACTACTATTTGTTGATTCTTGGCTCCGCCCAAATTAATTTCTACATCTTGATCCTTTGAATTAAGGTTCTTGCTCACTAATATACTGATCTCGTCCCTTTTCACTACCACACCCATGTATTGGACAGGGCCCTCACAGCACTACAACTTAATTGGCTGCCTCTGAAGATTATGCACGCAGGCAGGACACAGACAGCGATAGTAGGAACTGCAGATGCTGGACAATCTGAGATAACAAGGTGT
>JAHRHZ010000029.1:14417802-14457286 GCA_024137785.1 Ginglymostoma cirratum
CTGAGATAACAAGGTGTAGAGCTGGATGAACGCAACAGGCCAAGCAGCAGCAGAGGAGCAGGAAAGCTGATGTTTCGGGGGAAGGGTCTAGGCCCGAAACGTCAGCTTTCCTGGTCCTCTGATGCTGCTTGGCCTGCTGTGTTCATCCAGCTCCACACCTTGTTATCTCAGGACACAGACAGCTTTGGCTTTGGGATTGGGATTGGGATAGGGATATGGTCTCAGTCGTGAGTTATAAAGAATATTAGTAAGATTATGCTTGTGAAGTGTTTAGCGTAGAAAATAATGCAATGGACTGCACAAAACTGCAAATCCAAAAGAAAATGCAGAGCTGGAGAAGAAAATGTGAAGATGGTTGAACCGGTATTGATTAATAACAGAGGGCTTTAGACAGGCTTTTACAGAAAAACACACAGCCTGCTCCAAGATTGATTTGAATTCCAGAATGACGATATTTTCAAATATTAACATTTTTGATTTTTTTCTTGTACCTACAGCTTGTTGTTCACAAAGTAAGTAATTCCCTTCTGTTTTTATAATAGCCAACTGGTAATTCCTTTGAATTTTATCTCTTAGACATTTGAATAAGTTACATCTCTAAATATTTTGCTTCTCTGCATTGTTCCAGGAAGGGGAGAGTGCCCTGTCTACCCCATAGAGTTGGCATTTGCTCTGCACATGACTGAAGATGTTACACGAGCTATTTTTGAAAGGATGAAGAACATTGTAAAGAGTCTTCTCAAAGATATCAGCATCGCTAAAAGCAACTGTCCCACAGGGGCTCGTGTAGCAGTTCTCACCTATAATAATGCAGCAAAGACTTTCATTCGATTTTCAGATTTTAGGAAAAAACAGTTACTGCTGAAAGAAATAGAGGCACTGACATTTGAACGATCACAAAATGGACGGAATATTGGCGATGGTATGCAATTTGTTGCCAGAAATACTTTTAAACGAGTTCGTAAAGGTGTCCTTGTGAAGAAAATAGCTGTCTTCATTACGAACGGTGGATCCCAAGACGTCAAGGCCTTAGTTGAAGCTGACAATCAACTCATTGCTGCAGGCATTTCTCCAATCATCATCTCCTTCAAGGACATCCGAGACGTAGGACAGGTTTTCACGGTAAGGAAACAATGTCTTCTTTTATTGGATTCCACTGAAGTAATTATCCTAAGCAACCATACTAATGTACAACAAACATTTCCTTCATCTCTCAGCGTTGGGTATTCGTTGGTCTCATGCAGGAGAAGCCTGTCTCTCTTAAGCCCCTCAGAATTGAGGATGACTTGCTTCCAATCCAGTTTTCATCGAGCTCTGAGGTAGCTCGTATATTTGCATGAGGTTGGGTGGTTTCTGGAGGTTTGGGTAGTTGATTTGTTCGGAGGTTTCTGTGCTGTTTGCAATGCCACTTCTTTCTCTCTGCATGTTCTTAACAAAGTCTGTAATGGGTTAGGTACCTTTCTGGATGAATGTTTTCTATTTCGCTTGAGCACAAGCCATTGATTCCCATGAGATGGCAGGAATGTTTGACCTCTTCATGTATGCCTTTGAGGATATTTCTGGAACCTTTCTGCCAACTCCTAGAAACTTCCTGCTGTAACTGAGTAGAGCAATTGCTTTTGGAGTCTGGTGTTCACACATTCGAGCAATGTGCCCTGACCAGCAGAGCTGGTTTCCAGTGGTTTGTATCTCAATGTTTGGCCAGTTGGCTTTAGAGAAGATGTTGCTATTGGACTGCCTTTCGTATCACTGGATTCGGAGATCTTACAGAAGCACCACTAGTATTACTTCTCCAGTACTTTGAGGTGCCATGATACTGGAACCAAACCTACTGCCTCATGTCTAGGGCTCCATAGTGCATTTTTACAAATGCTGAGGGAAGTGCCAAGTGCTTTGATAGAGCATGGACCAATTGAGGCCCGGAAATGGTTGAATAACATCCACAGGTCTGGTTTACATGTGACTCCAGACCCACAGCAATGTGGCTGACTCTGAACTGCCCTCTGGGCAATTAAAGATGGGCAATAAATGCTGCCTAGCCAGCGATGCCCTCATCCCGTTAGTGAATTAAAAAAACCTTAAGGGTCACGTCACTTTGCTACTTGGAATTCTCACCAAGTGAAACGTAACTGAATGGTGTTCAGACGCTGAGGTTCCCTGTTTTACAAGTCCTTGATGTCCACTGGGCCCATGTCAAGACATTCCTTCCCAGCACACAAACCTGTGCCCCATTTCTTCAATTCCTCCTTGCCCTGTCCACTCCCACCTCCCTTCCTGAGGTCTACCAAGATGACCCATTGAGGCCCTGGAGTTAGCTTTGGCTAAGTTCCATCAGCATTTCCCCTTTAGGATTGTCACAGTGCCAAAAGGACCCACCTTCTAGTGGCAGGAGGGAAGTTGCTGGCCATTTGGTAGAACTGTTGCTGGCAGAGGCAAGGGTTTCTTACAAATGGGGGAAGGAGGGATAAGAGTGAATTGTACTGGTACCACCACCCACCTTTCTCTTCCAGTACTGACATCAGTGGAAATGTGCATGTGGATAATGTAGGTGTACCATTCATCGCTACACTCCTTGGGTGGTAATCTCAAAGCGTCGACTTTTCACCAGTTATAGTACCTGCCTAGTCCAGTTCCACAGAAATCAATGTAATGTACAATTGCACTTGTTTTACAACATTGCATTTCACCAAATTATGATCTGATTGAGGTCACAACCACCAGGCATTTCCACAGTACGGTCAGTGAACTGTGAATTTTTCATTTCTTGATTCTGTGAATTATATAGCCCATTGAATTTTATTTAGTTTTCCAATATAAAATGTAAATAGCAGCGAGTATTACTTTTAAAACAATATCAAATGTTAATTTATTGCATAGCTATTGTTAAAGTTCTCAGTAAAAATGTGATACAGTCATTGGATAATAAACAGATATATAAACTGGAGAAAAGGTACTGAAAAAGATGGAAGTCCATACAGTGTGGACCTGCTGTGTTCTTCCAGCTCCACACTGTATTGATTCTGACTCCAGCATCTGCAGTTCTTGCTATCTCCAAGATGGAAGTCTATTAGTATTGCAGACTTGTTACTTACATGAAGATTTCCATTTTGACAAGATGGTATTGTAAACTTGAAATCAGAATTCAGCAGTTGTGATGGCTTCAGTAGTTGAAATAATTGGAAGTCGCTTGCAGAAACTCAGTTAGCAGAACTGGCTTTGAGAGAGAGACGAAGATTATTTGCTCCTCATTGGTTCTGTGGTTATGGTACTTGAAAACTGGCTGTACTCTTTTGGCAGAATTGTGCTTAACTCCTGAAACCAACCTTTCTTTTCGGCCAAGAACTCTGTTTAGGGTGTTGTTTCAAATGTTTCTGGAGGAGTTCTGGTTTCTAAAACAGAGTTTCACAGCTTTATCCAACTTAAATTAGCTTCTGTTAACTTTTGATGAATCATTATCCCCACAAGGCAAAGTCAAATATACTGGAATTCCCTGTCAGAGTGTCTTCCAGGAACCTTCAGCCTCGCCTCGCATACATTTTCATAGAATCTGCAGGAGCAGGCCATTCGGCCCATCGAGTCCACACCAACCCTCTGAAGGGAATATCCACCCACACCCACTCCCCCTACCCTGCCTTTCACGTGGCCATCCACCTAACCTGCACACCTTTGATCCTGGGGGGATGTCCACACAGACACAAGAGGAATGTGCAAACCCCATTCAGTCACCCAAGATTGGAACTGAACTGTGAGGCAGCAGTGCTCGCCACTGTGCCACTCCATTGTCAGGCCTCTCTTGTAATCCAATCATGCAGAGAGGAACAATCCATTTGATGCATAGAAATGTATGCAATCTGTAGATATTTTTCCATTGACTATTGCCATAATGCACGTTGTAAATAGTAAAAACATCTCTTTCTGAACATTTCAGCTGATCAAGATCTTGGGGGGTTTCTCTATATCATTAATGATGTCCTGCAGAAAGCATTCCCTATATTTTACAGCTGATTCAACTGTATTTCTCCTGTTGGGATTATAGCAATAAAAGCCCTCATTTCACCTCTGGGTGGGAATCAGTCTGACTGAGCATGTAGCTTGCTTGAAACAACCCATCCCCAGTGGCAACATTAATGTGAGTCCAAGAAAGCCCAAGCTTCAGTTTTACTCCCCGGGTCAGTTTCCTGCCTGAGAAAGACGGGAAAACAAAGTTAGGTGATATTCAGGCTACCGGTTGAGATCTTCTGACCTCTGAAATTTGGTGCTAAAAAATTACTTGTCTGGTTAGATCACTTCTGGCTCTGGTTCCCCCTTCCTGCTCTGTATTCCTAATGGCAATCACACTGTGAGTGAACTTCATTGTTACATTTATAAAGTTTTTTAAATAGTTTTGAATGTTTGATATTTTTTCTCTTTTTTTTGTACAAGGATGCAGTGTTTGTATTGCCAAGACAGGCGGCAGGAACTCAAGAACAGTTACAGCGCATCCACTTATGCATGTTGTGCTTTGGTAAGTTTCAGATTTGTCGCATTTTTTATCGAGTAAAATTCTTACATCCACATGCACTTCTGATATACTTTTCTCACTAAAACTTCCCATGCACACTGACTGGAACATCTCTGGCAGATAATTGATTTAGGCATGCATTGGACCAATGATAAAAGATATTGAAGGCCAAGAGGATGGTGCCAATCGCTGGGGCATCATATACTAGTGAGAAAATAAAGGGCCTCACATTTAAAACTGCGGGTCTGAATTTGTTCACTCAGAGGGTCAGTAGTCTTTGTAATGCTCTTCTGCAGGAATGGAGGCTGTGTAATTAAATATATGAAACAGTGGATTAATTAAGTATGGATTATGGGGGCCAGGCAAGAAAGTGTTAAGGCCACAAACTGAACAGCCATGTTCTGACTCAGTGATGAAGCAGACTCAAAAGGCTGAATAGCCTACTCCTCTGCTCTTGTTTTTTCTTATGGTGTTGTGACGTTCTGTGGAAAGATCACAAACCTGAAGTGTTAGCCTATTTCTGCCTCTCCACAGATGCTGCCAGACTTGCTGGGTATTTCCTGCAGTTACTGTTTTCATTGAGGCAGTCTTGTTAGATTCTCGTTGTAATCACTGAATCTGCACACTATTCAAAGATGATGCAGGAATGCAGTGATAACAAACGGCCTCACATCCATATTATAAACTCTTCTTAAACTGCCTTCTCTCTGCCCTCACCTCCAACAAATGTGAGGAGCTCGCCAGCACTTTTGTAACAAGAACAAGCCCCTGTTTTGCCTTCCTCCCTTCCACTAGGCCACTGGGCCAGACGTCCCCACATATCTCTGCTCTTTCCCTGAATTTGTATCTTTCTGCAGACTCTGCTATCTGTTACCTTGCTTTCAATAAACAAATCATGGCATGAGATTTAACTCCTGCTCTGAAAGACCTGTTCAGACCAAACTATTGGCTACCACGCACCTCCAATCTCCCTTTCCATTTCAAAGCCCTTCACAGTGTTACCACCTTCTAAAGTTGTGTCTATTTTTTTTTCCCTATAATTCTATGTTTGACTGTCTTTGGTCAGGCTCTAGGATAATACCTAAATGACTCTTCTCAAACACACAAGTTATGATTTTTGTGACTGTGACTGATGACAAACTGTTCATCATCATCTATCTTGACCTATCAGTAGCCTTTGACACAGTTGGTCACAACAACCGTCTCCAAAGGCTCTCCCACTGAATGGAACTGTCATTAATCTGATTCCATTCTTAACTATTAATCATAGCTAAAGCACAATTTGCAATGGCTTTTCCTTCCACTCCAGAACCATTATCTAAGCAGTCCCCAAGAACCTATCTTTAACCCCCTTCTATTTCTCATCTATATGCAACTCCTCACGATATCAGTGAAAACGTACCCAGATCCACATGAACACTGACTCAGCTTTATCTCACCAGCACCTGTCTTTACTTCCAAAATGAATTCTTCCATTTGCTGATTTGCTATATATTGTGTTCAACATCCAGTATTAGATGGGCAAACATTTCCTGTAGTTAATTGTTGGGAAGATTGAAGCCATAGTTTTTGGTTCCTGTTACAAACCCCACTCTCTCCCTATATTCTGACAGCTGTATGGAACTAATTCAGACTGTTTGCAAAATTGCTGTTGTGTTTGACCCTGACCTGAACTTAAAAACTACCTATCTACTCCACTACCAAATTTTGAAATTCTACCTACACAATATTGTCCAACTCTGTTCATCTGCTGCTGAAGTCCTATAGACTTGAACAATCCAGTATTCTCCTTGAGATAACAAGGTGTAGAGCTGGATGAACACAGCAGGCCAAGCAGGATCAGAAGAGCAGAAAAGCTGGCGCTTTGGGTCTGGACCCTTCTTCAGGAATATTCTCCTTGCTGGCCTCCCATCTTCCACCCTACATCAATTTGTGTTCAGCCAAAATTCTACTGCTGACATCCTAACATGTTTCATATTTCATTCCTCATCATTCCTATACTTGCTAGTTTACAGTGGCTCGCAGTCTGACGATCCCTCAGTTTTAAAATCTTTGTCTTTGTTTTGAAATCTCTGTGAGAGTAACCCATTCACATTTGTGTAACCTCTTACAGTCCTAGAAGTTTTCAGAATCACTGTGCTCCTTGAATTCTGGTCTGATTCACACCCCTAATTTTATTACTTTTGGCAGCCACGCTTTTAGTTGGCCAAGAGCTATGTTTTCCTCTCTAAACCTCTAAACCATTCCCTCTTTTAAGATTATGTTTAATAGCTACCTCTTTGACAAACATTTTGGTCATCTTCCCTTATGACTGTGTTACATTTGATGCACAATATGGACACGTATGATAGTTGTGCACATTCACAACAGAAGTTGCTTGTATAAACTTAACCATGCTATGTACAATTCTACCACTAGAGGTGTTAAACCACTGAGAAGATGAAATTACAAGTTTAAACAGTTTTTTACGTTATAAATATGATATTATAATTTGTAATGGAAGTAGCTAAATGAAGATCAGAACACATAGGTTCAGAGAGGGAACTAAGCTGTGTTAACTTACTTGGGCAAAATCACCCCCTGCCCTTTCATCTCAAATGAACATGAAAACTACCTTTGGGCTTTACCAGCCATGGGCAACAGAATGGGAGAACAGTGGGAATGAGTTATATATGGTGGCAGATGTAAAATTATTTTATTCAAAATGTTTAACACTTGCAAAGTTTGGTTCTATTTGTATGGAATCTTACAGTAATAACACGTGCAAAATATTGTTCAGCAAAAAGTAAGCTCAGGACTTTTATACTCTTCCACAGATATGTGTGAGCCATCTACTGGATGTCCAAAACCCAGAACCCCCTTTATTTATCCAGAGAACTTGGAAGTAACATTAATTGTTCATGACCTACAACAAATGGAAACTGGAAACTCTGAAAAAGTTCAGCATTTCATAAACTCAATTATTAATGAGTTTTTAAATTCCATGAACCCAAAAGCCCCTGATCTTCACCCCGGTCTGGCTGTGGTACAGTACGCACCAAATCACTCCTTACGTTACAGGAAAGGCCCATTTAAAGAAGAGTTTGGATTTTTGGATTACATTGCAAAAACGCTAAAGAAGAGACATACCCACGACTCATTCAATCAGGTGAATTCCAGTAGCATTGGCAGTGTTATTGACTGGAGCTTGAAAAACCTCTTCTCAAACCAACAAAAGTACAAGGTTGTCTTTACAATATTTTCAGAGGAAACAAACATCGATGAGAAAAAATTGCTGGAAGTATCTCAAGATGCTAAATGTAAAGGCTTTGCAGTAATTGCCCTGGCCCTCGGGAAGATAACTAATATTACACTCCTGGAGAAATTTGTCAGTTTTCCTTCTGATCAACATCTAATTCATCTGGATAGAGCCCAGAAGGATGAAATGGAATATGCACTGAAATATATAGTGGCTTTTCTGAAAAATCTTGCAAGTAAGTACAAGTAACCTTAGAAAAATTTGGAAATGCAGCACGGCCAGCCAATGTGTTATGTTTACTATTCATAAAACCATACTGCAAATACAGTCCAGTCATGTCTTTTGCTAATTTAAATCAATAAGAATGAATCTTTTAAGTGGTTTTATAACCAATGTTCATGAATGCTATGAGAATAGAGCAGAAACATCTGTTCATTATCAACTTAGTCGCTGAAAATAACAAGAGCAGAAGTGTTGCACAGTAAATGACAAATTTAGGGATAAATTTTCCTTTGCCAGTTTCAGCACCAAGGCAGCAGTGATAATAGGGCTGTTTTATATTAATATGTACTTTGCAGACTGGGAAAGATGTAAGCCTTTAACTGCAAGGATCTCTCAATTTATTATCACCAAATCTTTCGCAATTTAAGCAAAGGAAACCTAAAATCTCAGTGATAAATAATTAGCAGCAGCATTTGACTCAAATATATTTAGAAAAAGCTTATTTTCTTTACAGTGAATGAAACATCAATTGTTCAATTTGTTTGAAACAAAGGAAGGAAATCATCTTGTTTATTCTGCAACCTCAGCATTTTGTAGCCAATAAAATGTTTTTGAAATGCATCCCACTATCATGTTGTGAGAAATATGACAACATCAGAACCTAAGAAATAGGAGCAGGAGCAGGAGCAAGCCCCTGATCCGTCATTCTATAGGATCTTGGCCGGTCTTTCCGTTGACTCAGCTCCACTTACCCACTCGCTCACTGGAACCCTTAATTCCTTTATTGTTCAAACATCTACCTATCTTTGCCTTAAAAACATTCAACGAGGTAGCTTCAACTGCGTCAGTTGAAGTCAGTTGCAGCTTTCACAAACTGCAATGATATAAATGTCAAGATACTTCAGTGATGTTAGTTGAAGGATAAATATTCACTAGGTCACTGGGAGATCCCCTACAATTATCTTCTACATAGTGCCTTGAGATCTTTGCTATCTGGCAACTGTTTAAAATCCCACCTGGAAGAGACACCCTTCATCAGTGTAGCAGTCTCAATATCAATCTAGTATTTATGTTCAAGCCTCTCAAGTGGGACTTGTAACCATGACCTTGTGACCCAGAGACCCATGTTCAATGAGGCAGGTCACCTCTATCTTCTGAAGGGCAACTAGAGACAAGCAATAATGATGCCCATGTCCAATGAGTGAATAAAAAGAAAAACTCTTGCTACTGAGTGTGGCGCCAGTCGTCGCTGGTGCTCAACATATGTGACTGCATGAATTATCCAATACTGCTTAGATCACAAAATCTGTCAACTGTGTAAGCAACCCCTCCAGATGGATAACACATGCCCTCTCCTGATGTGTTTGTAGCTGGGGTAGGCGGCATGTCTATCAAGTTTATTATACGGCCCACCATCTTTCCGCTCACCCTTTTGAGCTCATGAATATGAAACGAAGGGTGGGCATATGCCAAGATAAACAATAAAATCCGAAAGAACTGCGGATGCTGGAAACCACAAACATAAATTGCTGGAAAATATCAGCAGGTTTGGCAGCATCTGTGGAGAGAAATCAGAGTTAACGTTTCGGGTCCAGCGACCCTTCCTCAGAACTGATGGCAGCCAGGAAAAACTTGGTTATACACAGAAGATAGAGTCTGGGGGAGGTGGGGGGGGGGAGAGGTGGGAGGTTGGGGCGAGTGGTTGGGGGAAGGTGGGGGAGGAGTAAATGATAGGTGGGGAATAAGACCCAAGGTCAGAGAAGAACAGTTGGACAGACAAAGGAGTGGATAACAGTCAGCGTAGGTGATTAAATGGCTACTAAGGGGCACTGTTAATGGCTGACAACAGGTTGTAGGTAATAGCAGACCATGTGATAACAGGGCTGGAGTCACCGTCTCCATGTCCTTACTCCCACCCCCACACACCAAGCCTTTTTATCACATGGTCTGCTAGTACACACAGCCCATTGTTAGCCATTTACAGGGCCCATTAATAGCTATCCATTCTCCTAGGCTAATCATGATCCACTCATTTGTCTGTCCAACTGTTCTTCTCTCTCTTTGGGCTCTATCTCTACCTATCATTTACTTATTCCCCATCTTCCCACCCTCTCTTCTGTATAAAACCAACGTTTTCCAGCTCCCATCAGTTCTGAGGAAGGGTCACTGGACCCGAAACGTTAACTCTGATTTCTCTCCACAGATGCTGCCAGGCCTGCTGAGCTTTTCCAGCAATTTATGTTTTCGTACCAAAATCGACAGCCCATCCACCATATGTATATGAATGATAAAGGGTCGTTTGAACTAGTTAGAAGGTCAGTTAGCCCCAATATCAACTCGCTGACACCATAAAATTGATTGTGTTAGACTTTCTGTTTTTATTTAGTTTGTAAAATGGCAGGAAGAAAGTGGGGACCACTTCTGGATCGTGCGTTTTGGAGTAGTTGGGAGAACTGTGGGTAAGGTTTGTTTTGCACCTTGTTACCAACTCCCCTCTCCTGGGAAGTACGGAAAGGTTTGTTGAGCCATTTTTCCCACCTTTATCGTTCAAATTTCTCGCCCATACACCATCGGTTCTTGCAAAGGAGCTCATAGTTCCCAAGATTGACCAACATCTTCAGTATGAGTAGAGGCAGTGGGACCTGCATTTGGTCAGCTTTTGCCAACTTCCATCCTCATTCCAACAGATGATTCACAACTGTCGATAAATAAATTTATCCTCATGTCAGTCCTTATGACTTATCCCCAATATTGAGACTGAACCCTTATCTTAGATCTACCAGCATCTTCCCTATCAAGTTAATCTTCAAATGAGACAATTTCTCAATCATGTAAACTCTAGAGAATATAGGCATAGTCTACTCAGTCTCTCCATATAGGACAACTCATGATGGCAGGACTCCATCTGATTGGACTCTATCCAAGGCTGGTATAATTTGCTTAGTTAAGGAAGCTTTTGTGGGTGGCGCAGTGACTCAGTAGTTAGTGGTGCTGCCTCACAGCACCAGGCACCCAGGCTCAATTCCATCCTCGAGTGACTGTCTTTGTGAAGTTTGCACATTGCCCCTGTGTCTGCGTGGGTTTTCTCCAGATGTTCCAGTTTCCTCCCACAGTCCAAAGATGTGCAGGTTAGGTGGATTGGCCATGCTAAATTGCCCATCGTGTCCAGGGGTGTGCAGGCCAGGATGATTAATCATGGGAAGCACAGGGTTACAGGGTTGGGGTGGATCTGGGTGGGATGCTGTCCGGAGGGTTGGTATGGACTGAATGGGCCAAATGGCCTGATTCCATGCTGTAGGGATCCTATAACAAACTAAACACCAGTAAGAATCTATCGATGAATAATGATATAACCAAGCTATATAGGGTTAGGAAAGAGGTGAACATTAAACACATAGACAGCAGAAGGGTATCTAATAAAAGAGATTAAGAGAGAAGTCAAAAGCATTAGGAAGGTAAAATGGAACAATGAAATCAAGGGACATAAAATAGTAAAATATTTGACAAGGACATCAATAGAAAAGATATACTGCTTTGGAATAGGACTATTAAAGAATAAGCAGGATAATACAAAACAAAAACAGAAATTGCTAGAGAAACTCATCAGGTCTGGCAGCATCTGTGGAGAGAAAGCAGAGTTGACATTTCTGAAGAAGGGTCAATTGACAGGAAATGTCAACTCTGCTTTTTCTCCACGGATGCTGTCAGACCCTTTGAGTTTCTCCAGCAATTTCTGTCTTTGTTTCTGATTTCCAGCATCCACAGTCCTTTGTTTTATTATGGGCAGGGTAATATTTAGATTTAAATTTTATTGTCACGTATGCTGGAGTACAGGAGAACAGCGCAAAGTGTACAAAGATGTCATTCCCCAGTGCCATATTAGCATACAAAAGACAGGATTAAAAACAGAAACAGAACTAAAAGAAACAGCCAAAAGAAAAGGAAACATCCAGATCACTCTCCCATCTCCACCTTGAGTCCTCGCCACCAGAAAAACAAAGCCACAAGGTCCATCCCTCAGTCTGCAAACACTCAGGTGATCCAAGTCTACGCATGCCAACATAGCCTGAATGCTACCATCTCCACTGTCAGGTACCCAGGTCGCAAGTCACTAGAAAGAGCTGGCAGAAAGAACTACCAGGGAAGTAGAACAGATCAACATTGCATTATGGAATGAGCATGAGATAGATGTAATAAAAGAGTAAAAAAAATGTATTGATTAAATTCAAAGATAGATGGATGTATTGCACCCATGTATTTTAAAAGCATCTAGGGAGAGGATAGCAGAGGCATTACTAATTATAGTCAAGAAGTCATTAGGTAAACAATCTAGTGTCAGAGATCTAAAAAGTGTAGGACTACACTTAAGAGGGAAATCAGAAGAGCAAAAAGAGGGTATGAGATGGATCTGGCAGATAAGGTTAAGGATAATCCCAAGAGGTTTTGTAGCTATATTAAGAGTAAGAAGGTGACAAGGGAGAGAATAGGTTGCCTTAATGATCAGCATGGACATCTGTGTGTGTAACTACTGGAGATGGGGGAGATTTTTAATGATTATTTCTCTTTTACTGAAGAGAGAATCATGGACGGTAAGGAACTAAGGAAAACAAGTGGAGATATTTTGGACCATATACACATTATCAGAGAGGAGGTGTTTGCAGCCATAAAGCATATTCAGGTGGATAAATCCCCTGGGCCTGATCAAGTCCATCCACAGATGTTGCGGGAGGTGAAGAAAGAAACTGTAGAGGCCCTCGCAGAGATTTTTGCTCTAACTTTAGCCACTGGTGAAGTTCCAGAAGACTGGAGGGTGGCTAATGTTGTTCCATTGTTTAAGAAAGGTAGCAAAGACAAGCCAGGGAACTACAGGCCGGTAAGCCTAACATCAGTGGTAAGCAAGTTATTGGAGAGGATACTGAGGGACAGGATCAACCAATGTTTGGATCGTCAAGATCTGACTAGGGATAGTCAGCATGGATTTGTACATGAGAAGTCGTGTCTGACAAATTTTTTAGAGTTTTTCAAAGAGGTAACCAAGAGGATGGATGAGGGTAGGGCAGTGGATGTGGTCTATATGGACTTTAGTAAGGCCTTTGACAAGGTCCCACATGGCAGGCTCATCATGAAAGGTTAAGCCTCATGGGATCCAGGGAGGGATAGCTAATTGGATTCAAAATTGGCTCGATGGTAGCAAGCAGAGGGTGATGGTTGAAGGCTGTCTCTCAGACTGGAGGCCTGTGACTAGTGGTGTGCCACAGGGGTCTGTGTTGGGACCTTTGTTATTTGTTATTTACATAAATGATCTGGATGTGAATGTACAAGGCATGATTAGTAAGTTTGCAGATGATATAAAATTAGGAGGTATCATTGATAGCGAGGAAGGTTATCAAAAATTACAGAGGGATCTTGACCAGATGGGAAAGTGGGCTGAGGATTGGCAAATGCAATTCAATATAGATGATTGTGAGGTGTTGCACTTTGGAAAGTCAAACCAAGGTAGGACTTATACAGTGAATGGTAAGGTCCTGAGGAGTGTTGTGGAACAGAGGGACCGAGGAGTACAAGTACATAGTTCGCTGAAAGCTGTGTCACAGGTAGACGGGGCAGTGAAGAAGGATTTAGCGTGCTGGCCTTCATCGGCCGAGGCATTGAGTATTGGAGCTGGGACGTTATGTTACAGTTGTATAAGTTGTTGGTGAGGCCGCACTTGGAATATTGTGTACTGTTTTGATCACCCTGTTACGGGAAAGACATAATTAAACTGGAAATTGTGCAAAGAAGATTTACGAGAATATTGCCAGGACTAGGAGGCCTGGGTTATAGGGAGAGGTTGGCCAGGATAGGACTTTATTCCATGGAACATAGGCGAATGAGGGGTGACCTTATTGAGGTGTATAAAATCATGAGGGGCATAGATAGGATGAATGCATATAGTCTTTTTCCCAGGGATGGGGAATTGAAAATAGAGGGCATAGGTTTAAGGTGAGAAGGGACAGATTTCAGAAGGACTTGAGGGGCAACTTCTTCACATAGAGGGTTGGTGTGTAAATGGAATGGGCTGCTGGAGAAAGTGGCTGAGTTAGGTACGATAGCAACATTTAAAAACATTTGGATTGGTACATGGATGGGAAGTGTTTTGAGGGACATATCCCAAATGCGGGCAAATGGAATTACCTGAGTGGGCACCATGGTCAGCATGGACCAGTTTGGGCTGAAGGGCCTATTTCCATGCTGTATTATTCTATGACTCTGACTCTATTACTGGTGGATAGCTAATATTGTTCCCATCTTGAGGAAGGGATAGAACATGGTTTAGGAAATTATGATTCAATCAGCTTAACATCAGGGGAAGAAACATAATGGAGAGAATCAAAGAACATCTAACAATAAGAAATATATTCATGAATAGTCAGCATGGATTTTGAAGAGGAACTTTTTGAGGAGGTAACAGAGTGTGAAGTAATTTGCCTGAATTTTCCTTCAATAAGGTGCCTTGTAATAGACTAATGAATTAGTTTGGAGAATGTTAATTCAAGGGACAAGTGGCAGAATGGAATGCTGACTGGCTTCAGGACAGGAAACAGCCAGTGGCCCGAAATGGTAGAAAAGTGGCCGAAGATGACAAGTCCCTTAAGGACTTGTGACCTGTGACCGCTGTTGTTCACCATTTCACCATTTACTTTAATGATTCGGACTTTGGAATCTAAAGCACAGTTTCTGAACTTGCTGATCACATCAAATTTGAAGTTTTGGGGGTATAGTTAATACTGAGGAGGACTGCAACAAAAATTTACACAGAGTGCAAACCATTGGCAATTGCCATTCAACACTGGGTAAATGTGAGAGTATATTTTCGTAGGAATAGGAAGGTCAATAATTAACTGGAAGGTGCAAAATTAGGTGGGAAGGGCAAACAACAGAATCTCGGATTATAAATGTATCGATCACTAAAGACTCTATCATAGGTTAGCAAAACCATACACAATGTAAACTACCCAAAGGAAAAGCACTGTCAATTATTTCTGGAAGTACGGAATTGAAAAGTAAGGAGCTTCTGCTAAACCTTGGTTAGATCATATTTAGAGTACTACTCCATGCAATTCTAGTCACTGAACAATAAAAATAATAGACAGCACAGAAGAGGGTAAAGAGAACATTTACAAGGATAATGCCAGAATTGAGTAGGTATGTTTGTCGGGTAAGAATTGAAAAATTGGTCTCTGCTTTTCAAAAAGAAGACTGAGATGTGATCTAATAAAGGTAATTAAAATTACAAAAGTTTTGATAGCATGGATATTGAGAAAATATTCTTCTGTTTTGGGGATAGGTATAACTGGAGGTGACCAATATTAAGTACTCACCAAGAATTCAGTATAAATTCAAGAAACATCTTCATCCAAAGACTCATAAGAATGAAGAATTTGATCCCATGGGAAGTGGTGGGAGCAAATGGTTTAAATGCATTAAAGAGGAAACTAGCAAAGGCACATAACAGAGAATAAATAGTTCCAATACTTCATTTAGGTGAGGAAAAATGGAAAGAGGATCAGCTGGAACGTAAACATCGGCATAAATTAATTGGCTGAATGACCTCTTTCTGTGCCACATATCCTTTGCAATCCCATTTAATAGCTTTTAGTGGTATACGCATGTTAACTTCCTATGACTATGTACAAGGGCACCTGTATCTCTTTTGGCATTGAATAAATTATGGGACTCCCAAAATCTAAAACAGTATCATTCTTAATTCTGCCTCATGGTTGAAGTATTTGGGATTTTATTCCAAAAACATCCATTTCTCCCCATTTCCTTCTCTAAGGTATTGATGGTAAATGTAAGTTGTCAGTCTGTTCTGGCTACTTGGCCCTCTTTATATTTTCTGATCCATCTCCCTTGTGATATACAGAGATAATTAAATATAAAATACAAAAATTGACAAAGAGACAGCAGGAAAAGTCATTCATTAGTGATCAGGCAGCAGAAAGAAGCTTCTTTGTCAATCCAATCCCAAGGAAATAAGGTAAAATCAATTGCTGTTTTGTTAATATTGAAATCATTTTTTAAATTCATTACGGGATGAGGGCATCATTGGCTAGCCAGCATTTATTGCCAGTCCCTAATTGACCAGAGAGCAGTTCAGAGTCAACCACATTGCTGTGGGTCTGGAGTCACACGTGGGCCAGACCAGGTAAGGATGGCAGTTTCCTTCCCTAAAGGACATTAGTGAACCAAATGGGTTTTTCCCAACAATTGACGATGGATTCATGGTCATCATTAGACTCTTAATTCCAGATATTTTATATTGAATTCAAATTCCACCATCTGCCATGGCAGGATTCAAACCCAGTCCCCAGAACATTATCTGGATAAAGCTTTCAAGAAGATTTGTAGCTTGGGTTATGGATGAGGTTGTAGACATGCTCGCCAAGCTGGTGGATTTGTTGCAGACGTTTTGTCACCCTGTCAGGTAACATCGTCAATGAGCCTCCAGTGAAGCATCAGCTTTCAGTTTTTAAATGAGCCACAACACATTGCAGCAACCCAGAACTACGCAACAGTGAACAGGAACACTTACGCGGAGACTTCAGGAGAAATGGATACTTGAAAAGTACAAACTGCTGTTACCTCTGAGACAGACCACAACCAGAATACCTTATCACCCTACCATACATCAACGACATTTCAGAGATGACCGCAAGACTACTCAGACCCCTAGGTATCAGAGTAGCCCACAAATCAACACTCCATGGCAGCTACTGACAAACATAAAGGATCCCATACCCAAAACTGGCAAAACTGAGGTAATATACAAAAAACAATGCAAGGACTGTGAGAAATACTACATAGGCTAAACCAGAAGAAAATTGACTCCACAGATACATGAACACCAACTAGCCACCAAGAGACACGACCAATTCTTACTGGTCTCACTACACACAGACAACGAGGCACACAAATTTGACTGGGACAACATATCCATAATCGCACAAGCCAAGCAGAGACATGCCAGGGAATTCCTGGAGGCCTGATATTCCAACCGGAACTCATTCAACAAGCACATTGAATTCGACCCTGTGTGCAAACCACTGAGAAACAAAACCGGAAGTAATACCCACCCCCAGCAAATCGAGGCATATGAATAACAAGTGGGACAGAATGCTTCACCGGAGGCGCACTGACGATGTTACCTAGCAGGGTGACGAAATGTTTACAACCAAATCCAACGGCTCGGCAAGCAAGTTCGACAAACTCACATTATCTGGGTTAACAAGGCGTGGCGCTGGATGAACACAGCAGGCCAAGCAGCATCATTTGGCCCCACTCACGTTATCTGGGTTTCTGGATTAGCACTCCAAAGACAATACCATCGTCTCCACGAGGGCTGCAGTAAAATTTCATTGTATACTTCAAAGAAAGAAGATAGTCTCTCCAATAGGAAAGTAAACCTGTTGACAATTGATGTCATGACATAGAATTTTTACTTTCTGGGTCACTTCTTTATCTAGTGTTCTCCAGAATGGAGTAATTCATGGAAGCTTATCTCAGGCTTTACTTTGATGTGAATTCACTGCCACAGTTCTAATAAAGAAAAAGTCTGTTTTTAATTTTACAGTGAAAATCAACAATTATCCACCTGCAGCTCTACAGAAGGATTGTGAAGGAAGAAAATCTCACAGACCAGAAAGAAACAGTACCTCAGCAAAGTTATACCTGTATGTTTTATTGACATTCAGTATCAGATGTTGAACACTGATGTTTGTCTTCATCAATGACTAATATATAACCTCTTCATTCCAGACTGCAAGATGAAGTGCAAGAAGTGAGAGACGAAGAAGCAAAGGCCAATATTAATGGCAAGTAATTAGGAAAATTGTAGGAATATTAGAAATAGGAGGATGCCTTTCAGCCCCTAAGACCTGTGTAACCCTTTCAATTATGGCTGGTCAATGCCTCAATTCATTTTACTCACACGTGTTCCGTATTATTTAATAGCTTCATCTCCAAAACTGTACTCAAGTGGCCAATTATTTCTGAGAACTATATGCTTTGACAGAGTAAGTTCCATAAATGTTTAAATATATTGCTGAATGTGCTTTCATTGATTTAATATGACAGAGTTTAGTAAATAAATAATGTTCTAGGAAAGCTGATGCCTCAATGCATAATTATTATTCTTTAATTAATAAAAATACAAAGCTACAGAATTTGTCTTTACACCAACTAATATAGAAACAAATTAAATGCTACAAACACAGTGGTGATCACTTTCCAGTGGCTCTAAATATTACAAATGTAATAACAATCACTCTTCTGTGAACATAATTATTCAAAATGCAATAACATTCACTTTTCTGTGACTAAGTGTTGCAAGTACAATAATAATTCATCCACTGT
Organism: Ginglymostoma cirratum; assembly: GCA_024137785.1. Classification (NCBI taxonomy): domain Eukaryota; kingdom Metazoa; phylum Chordata; class Chondrichthyes; order Orectolobiformes; family Ginglymostomatidae; genus Ginglymostoma; species Ginglymostoma cirratum. Next base: position 14,436,159 of record JAHRHZ010000029.1, read on the forward strand.
GATCATCCATATTGAGCCATATACATTTTATCATTTGCTTTTTCCCTTAGTGTCACCGAGGGAATTTTTTGAATGTTTATTACCTGGCCACAGCCCCACAAATCTCTTATAATCCATAATATGCTTAGCTCTGTTACCATCTCTCTGGAAGAGGAGACTGTTGATTCCAAAAGAATTTGGACACAGGACAGTTTTAAGTGAGAGCTGCATTGACCACATGTCTTAATTCAAATGACTCTGAAAGGTGTAGGGTTAGAATGGTAGGATTGTTCTGGAATGTTGATACTAAACTGTCCTTTCTTCAATCCCTTTCAGATCACAACTTTAATTTACTGTCACTTTGTAACTTCTCATTTTGTAACTTTGTAACATAATCATTACGCTCTGCCCTTCGGTGTGATCTATCTCTTATTTCTTTCATTTTCTCCTGCACAACTCTTGAATATTGAACCAGCCTCTAACACCAGATTTTCACCTGTTTACACATTTAGGCTTCCGCTCAAACCTCTTCACTTTATTTTCTGCTCCATCCCATTCCCTGGCTACTTGTTCAGGCTGAAATAGTTTTAATGTTCTGTTTGCAAGTTTATCTGCAGCATGCAGATGATGCTTGTGTGCGCGTGCAATCTCAGAGGATGTGCTCCAGACCATCATCGGCACCTTTACGGGAGTCATATGAAGGCATGGCTCTCGCCCTGAACCTGGCCTGGCATTGTGGAGCAAACTCCCAATCGTCAAGGTCCACAGGGAGGCCTTAGAGACCGCTTTGATTACTTCGGAAGTGTCCTGTCAGCCAAAACAGCTGTAGATGAAGAGATTCAGCATTGCCTCCAAAGTCCTAGTGCAGCCTTTACCTACCTGAGGGAAAGGGTGTTCAACAACAACATTAGATCTGACACCAGGATCATGGTTTACAGACCTGTAGTGGTTTCTGCGTCCCCCACTCATAGCTCTGAGACATGCACTGCCTACAGCAGATACCTCAAGGCACTGGAAAAGTAACACCAACACTGCGCAAGATCCTGCAAATCCGCTGGCAAGAGAAAGACGCACCAACACCAACATCCTCAACCAGGCCAACATGCCTCGCCTCAAGGCACTGACCACCCTTGATCGGCTACCATGGGCTGGACACGTCATCCGTATGACCAACACAACACTCCCCAAGCAGGTGCTCTGCTCCCTGCTTCAAAAAAGTAGGCAAGCCCCAGGTGGACACGAGAAGCGCTTCAGTGATGGCCTCAAGGCCTCACTGGCAAAGTATGACATTCCCCCAGACACCTGGGAATCACTGGCCCGAGACCATCCAAAGTGGAGGAGGAGCATCTGGGAAGGCGTCGAGTACCTGAAGACTCGCCATTAGGAAGAAATGGAATCCAGGCAATAACAACAAAAAGAGTGCGTTGCCACACCAACATCCTGCCCACCTTTCCCCATGACCATTACCTGCCCCAAGTGTAACAGAGCCTGCAGAAGCCACATCGGTCTATTCGGCCACATATGGACTCATCTTGAGAGCAAAGAGAGTTATCTTCGTCTGCGAAGGACCGCTGATGCTGATGATGATATCTCAACCGTTATATAGAAAACCTACTCTCAACTGTACATTGTTGTCTATTGTCATCAGATCTTGTAACAGCACTGCTTAAACCTTTATCCACCAACATCATTAGCTCTAGAAAAAACCTACAAATGCCCAATCTGTTGGCTTCCCAACTTTAACTGTCTGTCCTATGTAATTGTTCAATGTTTGGTTATGTAAGTCTGTTTATTACTGATGCTCATTGTATTTGATTTGCTAAACCTGGATGCGGACAGAGGAAAGTGTTAATGGAAGTGCATTTAAATTTACAAACTCTTCTACCATCTTTTTCTTTCTTTGCTGGATGTTCGACCTATGTGGTGGTGTCTGTAAATTTCAGGGTTTGAGATTTTTGCTGCAGGAATGGACAGTCCTAATGTAGTAACAATCTGTAGGAAGGCAACACGTATGTTGTCTCAAAGCAGAGCTAAGCAAACATTTAAAAAATTCACAGAAAACAAGTCGTTGTTTAATGTAGTGCTCTAGAAAAATACTTTGGGCTGAAGAAAAGTGCGATGATCAATGATATATATTCGACCAGAAATGCTTGGGAAATTATGAGCCTGTCAAACAACACATTGCCAAGTGCTGGCATTTGACTTCTTTTTGTGTCAATTTGGCGGACTAAACGCTGAGCTAATTCATTACCAATTAATTGAAAAGACTAAATTCCGCGAATTATTGGGCAACTCCCTAATTGAAAATGATGAATTAAACTTGAAAGGAGGCACGGTCTTGGTGGTCAAATCAAATCTAAGGTGCAAGATTCAGAAATATTATGCAAAAAGGCACCCTCAGCCTGGGGGTTACCAACACAGCTTGCCCAGCCAGCTGAAGTACCAGGGATATCATGAAAAAGATCTCAACAACACATGCCAGATCATGGTCAAATATCTTGAAAAGTGTGCCCAAATTGTGGAGGTACCCAGCAATTCATAATGCCACGTCTAGCTCCAGGGCAAAGAAGTATAAACATGCTTAAAGAGGATCAATATTGCAAAGCTACATAGGTCAAAGAAGAAAACTTCATCAGTTCAACACCTGGAGAGTGAATTACAGCATGTGCATTAAATCATGTATCATCATGATCTATAAAGCATTGGGTCCTTTTAGGGAAAACAGAGTAGAGATCGAGGGTATCTCAGTGACAACAAACTTGCTCAGTTCGATGACTGTATTACGTGCAAACATTGAGCTGTTATCCCAAAAGTGTTAAGCAATGTGTACTGTATCTTGTTCATCTATGACATTCATCTGTTGTTCAAATCCTGTGGAACAAACTGGTGGCCAGCAACAGATTGCTGCCTAGAAGAGCTTGTAAGAAACTGTTCAACTTGTACACTCTGTAAAAATTCTGTTCACCTCGGCTCTGCATTTCTCCAACTTATCGTACGGCCAACAAAACCATGGCAACAATTCTCCTATTTATTTAGAAGATGTGGAAGCAGCCCCAGGGAGTCAGTCTGTTTTGCCTGTTGTTGGGAGGCAAACATAGCAAACAGCCATAAATCTCAGAACCAGCAATGACATTCATGTTTACAAAATCAGGTTTGGCAAAGACGCTCATGACAAAACAATAGACTGCAGCTTACTTCCATTCTGTTGATAGAGTTCGCAGCAAATTATGGATTTCATCACCATCTGACATTGCAGTATGACCTGCAATCGTATGGTGGCATCAGACAACTCAACAGGGTGATTGAGGACTTTCTGAAAACTGGGGCAAATCATTCTGATTCTGCAATGCACCCATTGATAAATCCCTAACTTTCTGAAAGGAAAGACTCTGGCTAAACGTGTAGTAAGTTGTAACTACTGCAAGGTGTTGACCATCCTTAAGCCATCACTGCCATTCAATGAGGATGTCAAGGTGAGAGCTGAAGAAATTGCAAAGCAAAGAGATTAATCAATACCATATTTCATCAAGGAAGTCAGAGACCCATGATTTCAGATTGGAGATTGGTTTTGCATCAAACAGCCAAATTACAACCAGAAACTTGCATCATCTCTATTTGGACTAAAACAGATCAAGTGATTACCTGGTACCAGGATTTACCTGTTAGGTGACAATGCACATGGAACACATGACACTTGATAGCGAGCGCACCAGGATGTTTCAAGGACAGTTATTATGTTAATACATTTCTTTTCTAATGAGCAATTTGATGTTGATCAAGTAACCACACAAAACTGCAACCTCAAATTCCTAGATGCCAGCATAATCATCAAAGACTTTCATTTCTCAAGATATTTTGGAAAAATTGGACAAATTCAAATCAAGAAATGCAACATTGCTTGTTGTTAGGATTGTTTCATGAAAGGTACGTTTTTTGGTTTATATGGTGAATAAAATATAGTGTTCACTTGTTCTGTGTTTGATTATGTGAGACTCCTACTATTGCTGCACACTCTGCTTTATTGGTTAGGCCTGGGTATGTTCACGGGGAAATGTAAATAATGCAAGAGATAGAGATGGAAGCTATAAATGGAGTAGACATTTTAACGGACTGCAAATAAGATTCCTACTTTAGAAATAGAAACTAGTGTCATTTCTACATACTCTGAGAAGAACAAGGTATACAATGCCTTTCTTGGGTCGCAAATGTTCCAAAAGATGCATTTATGCTGTTGCAAATTTAGAGTCACTCACTCATCAAATACCCATCTTACACCTTTAATACCCAGTGCGGGTCCAACATTTCCCAATACATTTACTCAACACACACTACTTCTGGAACCTTCTCCAGCTTTACGCTTGTTCCCTTAACTCTGCTCCCAGGTCATCTGTTACTTTTTTCTTGGCAGAGACATCAGTTCCCTCAGTGCAGACTTTGAAACTTCATTTGCAAGAATCTTCAATTCCTCCTTCCCCACATAAAAACATCTGAAAAATACATGAGGAGGCCCAAATTTTCAGTCATCTCACAAGCTTTGGCTTCAACTCAGTTTCCTTCTCTCTTTATGATTATAGTAAGACAATTTTCTGCATTTTGGCAGTGAAGTTGATAAATTGCAATGCCAGGCCTGCTATTGAGCCCATCCAATTCCCATTTCCTGCTGAAACCTGTGAGCAGGAACATATTTTATATCGGGTGGACATCCTTCTTCCATCATCTCACTGCCTAAGGCCAACATCCACCTCTATCAAACAAGCCAATTGTATAGCCTGCACATCTGCCAATGTGGTATACTGCATCCACTGTACCCGTTGTGGCTTCCTCTACATCGGGGAAACCAAGCGGAGGCTTGGGGACCGCTTTGCAGAACACCTACGCTCAGTTCGCAACAAACAACTGCACCTCCCAGTTGCGAACCATTTCAACTCCCCCTCCCATTCCTCAGATGACATGTCCATCCTGGGCCTCTTGCAATGCCACAGTGATGCCACCCGAAGGCTGCAGGAACAGCAAATCATATTCAGCCTGGGAACCCTGCAGCCCAATGGCATCAATGTGGATTTCACAAGCTTCAAAACCTCCCCTCCCCCAACCGCATCCCAAAACCAGCCCAGCTCATCTCCACCTCCCTAACCTGTTTTTCCTCTCACCTCAAGCCCCACTCCCATCTCCTATCTACTAACATCATCCCGCCCCCTTGACCTGTCCGTCCTCCCTGGACTGACCTATCTCCTCCCTACACCCCTACCTACACTCATCTTTACTGGCTCCATCCCCGCCTCTTCGACTTGACTGCCTCCTCTCCACCTATCCTCTCCTCTATCCATCCTCTATCCGCCTCCCCCTCTCTCCCTATTTATTTCAGAACCCTCTTCCCCTCCCCCATTTCTGACGAAGGGTTTAGGCCCGAAACGTCAAGTTTTCCTGCTCCTATGATGCTGCTTGACCTGCTGTGTTCATCCAGCCCCATGCTTGTTATCTCCAATTGTATAGCAGTCTGGGATGCCACGTGTATTTTACCATTCACCATTAGCTTTAGCTTGGAGTTATTGTATCAATCTGCTCTCACATGCTTCGACACATCCTGGGGAAGGTGGGATTTGAACCCAGACACTATCTCCACACCACGAGACCACTTTTTTTTTAAACCTGGCTAATTTTCAGGAGTCTTTCATCGTAAAAACATGCACACAGATTTGAACCATAATATGTGACTCCTCAAGAAAATGTGTGATTTTCCCTAAAATCAGGAATTGCTTTTACCGTAGCGATCCTTGCAGATGTAGCTATCATTACTTCACTATCATTAGAATAAGATTCATAAAGTCTAGTAGGGTACCATATCGCCCATAATTGTATGTCAGCTCTTTGAATGAGTTACCCAGTTAGTCCCATAACTTTCACCATAGTTCTCAGTCAATGATGTTAAGAATGTGAAACAAAAACCCATGTCACACAATGTGCTGTAGAGCAAGAGCTACACAATTTCTGTGTGGAGTGTTTGTCTAGTACTGGGAGAGATTTGAAGCTATCCTTTTATATGGTGCTAAAATTTAATAAAGAATCACTTGCGATTCTTCTACTGGCAAGTAGGTCTTCAGATAAAAGCGTAATACCATTTCTGTATCACTGATTTTGATGTTGATCAATCCTCTAAAATTATACTATACAATGGACAATAATTCCTTAAATTATGCCAGGATCATGATCAATGGCAACCTGTAGTGCTGAGCTTACAAGTTCATTAGGAGATCTCAAGATATGAATGGGCAGGTTTGAATACATGACACATTCCTTAGGTATAACTTGTCCACTGCCCAATAACCCTGGCCCCGAGGTCTTCCAAGTTCCCTCACCTCTCAGTTTGACTTCAGTTTGTCATGCATCTATAGGCATGCAAAAGATGGACAGAGAAAGTCCTGTCATATACCTTTCTGCTGCTTCTTGCATTGGTCGGAGTTGCAGCAGGAGTGTACTGGAATGGCTAAGAACTTCTGCCCCCTATCAGGTTTCTTAAACTCTGTCCCTTTTCTCAATAAATTCCAGCGTAGTGGCCTGTATATTCTAATTGATTTCAGATTTCTTGGATTCTCTATTCTGTTCTAGATGTATGTGCACTGAAGTTTGAAGAAGGGAACTGTTACAACTACAGATTAAAATGGTACTTTGATGCAACATTACAACTCTGCAGAGTGTTCTGGTATGGTGGCTGTAAGGGAAATGAGAACAGATTTGACACGCAAGAAGATTGTAAAGCCTATTGCCTAATGTCCACCTTCTAAATGTTATGTGCATGGCCTAAGTTTTTTTAATGTGCACCTTAGGGAGGTTAAACAGCAAATGAAATGTTGCATTGGAATAACACAAAAACTCTTATCTTGTTTTGCATATGCAAAATTGAAAAAACTATTGTGAATAGAAATGCTACCAATTCATACCAAGCGATAATAATCCTCCACAATTCTGAACATAATATATACTAAATAATGCACTCAATATCAAGCAATGTCTCTTTCTACATTTATCCTTAACTCTGTATTCTAGTCGGACAGTTTAGAATTTGTTTTCGACTCAACAAACATTTTTGTGAATTGATCAGCAAGGAACTTCAATGTAGGAGAGATATGACACGATGTGAGACTTAGCTATATTCATCGTTGAACTCTCCAAAGTTCACAGGGTTTAGAAAAATACATGTTCTGTTACTGGAAAGATGTTTACATTTTTGAGTTTATGACTGGTAGGGTAATCATTAAAGACCTTGTTTTTAGTTCGGACAAATCTAGGACAGAAATATAAATTTTTCAGTTCAGGTCAGATGATGTCAGGTCTAAATTTAGTAGCAAGATTAGTTTCTGTCCTAAAAGGAATTCAGGGACCCAGTTACCTCACCGGATGGATTTAGTTTGTGAAACTACCAAAACAGGAGTGTTTGGTTAGTAATCTGCAGGTTATCAGAACTGAGAAAGTTAAGTTTACAGTTTTGAGAATAGACCATGCCAGCAGAATTGGGAAGGATGTATCGAATTGTCTGCACAGTTCAGAGGACAAGAAAACTGTAAGGAGACAGCTAAGTAGAACCCTAAAGTGTTGAGTTAGGAGGATAAATTCTTCGTAACAAATAGTATCAGAAAAAAAACTTGAAGCTTTGTTCTAACGTTTGTGTTGTAAGATCATTCTAATTGCCTTCTATATTTAGATAGCTCTGTTTTGTTTTATCATTTCATTTTTGTAATAAACTTCTATTGATAAAAAAATGTCTGCAGACTTGTGTGAATATGTTTCAGAGACTAGCCACCATGCAAAATGAACAAAAACCTCTAGCAAGCAGTATTTCATTCTGGAATCTGACCTTTTCCAGTAGTACCATCAGCTGATGACATAACAGTGGAACTCGTCCAGTATTGTAATTGAATAAATTTAAGAGTGATATGTTTTAGAGAAAGGGAAATTTGGTGTATTTAAACATAAACATGAGGTTTGTGGTGAAGATTATTATACATATTGGATTTTCTGAATGGTTTTGAATGTTGTCAAGGCTTTTCTGCGAGTACAGGACGTAACAGTGGGTTCTTTGAGATCTTTGTCTAAGGCTAAACTGAGAGAGTTAGCAGATAATTTGAAGTAGAATAAAATGTAGGATCTAATAAGGATGAAATGCTAGCTGTGATTGCCAGCATCTAAAATTAGGAGGAGGAAAAACTGAAGTTGAGATGTCACAGTTCAAATTAATTAAGATTCGGTTTGAAATGAGACAAATTGAGTTGAAGAAAAAGAGAAAGCAAAATGGAAAGACTTCAGTTTGATGAAGAAGAGAGCAAAAGAGAAAAGCAAATAGAAGAGAATAAAAAGGAAAGACCATTGGAAAGGGCAGAGAAAGAAAGAAAAGGATAATTATAAATAAGAACTAAATTGGAAAGAGAGGATGAAGAGAAACAGACTTTAAAAAGGTTCAACTCCAAAGAGATAGGGAAATCAGATGAAATGACTTGGTCAGAGAAAAGCTTACATAATGGAAGGAAGAAGAAGTAGTAACTTGGAGGATGATGTTAATTCCAATGAGCCATTTGATTTAACTACAAATCCGTGCTTAGAATCTGAATTTATTGAAGAAGGAGTCAAAAGATATTTCACTCCAATTGACAAGATGGCTGGATGGACAAAGTGGCTAAGAAGTATTTGGAACTTTAATGATAGAGTGCTTTGACAGGTTCAGCTTGGAATATGCATGCAAATTTGTCAGAAGAACAATCTACAGACTACAAAAGTACAAAAATGTGATACTCAATGCTTATGAGATTGTCCCTCCAGCTTTTCTTTTAAAGTGTAGGACTACAGGAAAGAAACTAAATCAGACATTCAGAGATAGTAAGAACTGCAGATGCTGGAGGCAGAGATAACACAGTGTGGAACTGGAGGAACACAGCAAATTTTCTGAAGAAGGGTCCTGACCCGAAACATCAACGTTCCTGCTCCTCTGATGCTGCCTGGCCTGCTGTGTTCATCCAGCTCCACACTGGGTTATCCAAATCAGACATTTGTTCAAGTTGCAAGAGAAAAACAAGTGCTAAGGGCTAAGTGATTCAATCACTGGAGTTAAAGAAAAATTTTCAGTCATTATGGGAGAATTCAGAAAAAGGTAAAGTGAATGGGGCTGACATGTTCAGTCCTTTTTCTTGGACAGAAATACAACAAATGGATCTTAATTTGAGAGTTATATCAGGCAATAGACTCAGAAATTTAATAAGACCCCAGTTATCGTTTAACAGACAAAGTACTAATGGGGAAATGGTGATGACTTCAAATGCCAGTCAATGAGGAATGGACAGGAATCCATCAGGTGGTATTCTCTGTTGAGTATCGTAAGAAAGTTGAGAGAGTGACATCCAAAATTCAAACAGCATGTCACTTAGGTATTAAGAAAACACAGGCTAAAATGCTAAAGTGTTTTATTCACCAGGATTACATAAAGATGTGGTCAGATTTGGCAGACACACTATGCATACTTGATAGTGGGTAAAACTCAAGTATTAAACAAACTTGTGCATTTATTCCTGACACCAATTTTTGAAGTACCAGTTAGCAGAGTTCCCTCACCAGTCTTGTGGAGCAATGTGTGCTAGGATTATGCAGCATGCTCTGTCCAACCTATATTACAGGGATACCCAGACAGGGATGAAGTAGTGGAACGTCATCTACAAGAGGCCTTTCATCTCCTCCACCATGGCACTAGTAAAAGAATGGGCAGTTTTTTCTCGTGCTTAGCCTCAGTGGGTGGTTGTGCAATAGTATCATCAGCTATGGTCACAGAGGTAAACTTTGTTCCATATGAAACAAAACCAAGGGCTGATAAGTGACAATAGCATTTGTATCATGCTAGAGCCAAATAATCTTCATCTTCAATATCCCCATAACGGGAAAATTTAAGTTTGTCCCTTTGACATTAGCATCACTATGCTAAGAAACCTAACTGGAACAACATTCTAAATACAGTGGCTGCAAAAACAGGATGGGAAAGTGATGATGGGCACAGACTCAATGGACCAAAGGACCACCTTCTGTGTTGTAAAAACTTTATGCCTTTACGTTGGGTCAGTGGTTAGCACTGCTGCCTCACAGCGCCAGGAACCCGGGTTCAATTCCACCCTCGGGCAACTGTCTGTGTGGAGTTTGCACATTCTCCCCGTGTCTGTGTGGGTTTCCTCCGGGTGCTCTGGTTTCCTCCCACAGTCCAAAGATGTGCAGGCTAGGTGGATTGGCCATGGAAAATTTCCCATAGAGTTGAGGGATGTGTAGATTAGGTGCGTTATAGGAGGATGGGTCTGGGTGGGATGCTCTGATGGTCAGTGTGGACTTGTTGGGCTGAAGGGCCTGTTTCCACACTTTAGGGATTCTATGAAGTGACTGCTTCCTGTCTCTCCACAGCCTGTAACCAGTCACAAAGCAAGAATGTGATGGGAATAGCCTTCATCTGTCTGAATGAGTGCAGTTCCAACAACAATCAAAGCACCCTGTAATAAAGCAAAGAACTGGGGATGCTGGAGGTCTGAAACAAACATAGAAGTTGCTGGTGAAACTCAGCAGCACCTGGCAGCATCTGTGGAGAGGAAGCAGCATTTACATTTCGAGTCCAATGACCGATGAGTCCTGCTGAAAAGTTACTTGACATGTTAACTCTGCTTTCTCCTCACAGATGCTGCTAGACCTGCTGAGTTTTGACAGCAATTTCTGTTTTGGTTTTAATCAAAAAACCTATGCTTATTCAGAACAGAGAAAGCCACTTGATCAGCACGTCATCCAGCACTTATAACATGCACTACCTCCATCACCAGCACACAGTGGCAACACTTTTGTATCAAACACAAGATTCACTGCAGAAACCCTGCTGAGGGTCCTTCAACTGCACTTTCCAAATCCATGATCTCTAACATCTGGAGGAAAAAGAAGCTTGTCCCACAACTGTGAGTTCCCATGACATCCCATTGGCTTTGAACTATTTTGGTATTCCTTCACTCTTGTTTTGTCAAAATTCTGGAATTCCTTTTCAGACAGTGTTTTCTGTGAACTGTCCCCTATTGTCTGTGTGGTTCACGAAAGTGGTTTGCCATGACCTCCTTACGATCAGAAATCACACGACACCAGGTTATAGTCCAACAGGTTTGTTTGAAGACATAAGCTTTCAGAGTCTTACTCCTTCTTCAGGTGTCAGTGAGAGGTGGCATCGGATACAGAATTTATAAGCAAAAGATCAAAGGGTCATTGAACTGATGCAGTGTTGAACAAACCTAAGATGGCTGTTAAATCTTTTGTAAGTTGGAAAGGTTAATATGCAAATTCCTAAATTTGTTTCAATTTGCAGATTTGTAATTGCAGATACATTCTGTTTTGTTCAAAAAGCAGACAATTTGTAGACAGTCAATATGGCATTTTATAAATTCCTACTTTGGAAATAAAACCAGTCTGACTCCAAGATGACACACAGCCAGATTCTAAAGAAGGCCTCACACCTAAAATGCATTGCCTGACCTGGAGATGTCACCTCTGGTCCCTGAGGGAACTGATAAAACCTTTAGTAATCTCAGTGCAAACAGGAGAATTTGCAATTTTAATCCGTTCTAACTGATCTAACATTTAACAGCCGTCTTGGCTTGTTCAACATATTCACATCGGTTGTATGACCCTTTGACCTTTTGCTCATAAATTCTGTGACCAATGCCACCTCTCTCACTCACACCTGAAGAAAGAGCAGAACTCTGAAAACTTGCGTCTTCAAATAAACCTGTTGGACTATAACCTGGCGTCATGTGATTTTTTGACCTTGACAAACCCCAGGCCAAAACAACTGAGGCAACTAAGGGTAAATAATTAAAAATGAAATGCTAGAATGATGCTAGAAAACACCATCAGATTTTCCTGCGTTGCTTTTATGTCCTTAACACACTGGAAGTGTTGAGGAACTTCATCCTCAAAACCATACCACAGAAGCATACATTTCATGGCAGTAAAACCATGACATATTAGAAGGCAGTTCTGATATTACAGAGAACAGCTTGTAATTTCTATGGAACATTTCTGGCACAATATAAAAGGAATGGTTCCAATCTTTAAATTATCAAGAAAACCACACGTGTCCCAATTTCATACTTATCTTGGAAGCCTTGTGGAACTTTACTACAAAACGCTGAGAGATACAGATAATATTAGGAGACACTAGCTAATTAGGATAAAAAGTTATGAATGAAAAGATTTGCTAACTGGTCTAGATTTTTTTTAAAATTAAACTAAAACACTGCAGATGCTGGAAATCTGAAGAAAAATTCTGTAGGTGAAATCTTGCAGAGCCCTGAATGATGTAAACTGTAGCAGGAAATCTGGTGGAATCATGTGAGGTTTTTCCCAATGTTGGAATGCATTTTCCAACAGAGGTCTGGGTGTCAAGATGAGATTGTCACTGGAGGGCAGCAAGATGGCTATTAAAGTGGATCATTGCTCATTATCACCCTCATTATCATAGCCACACTGACCCACCCTGTGGGTGGCAAAGTAGCACAATGGTTAGCACTGCTCCCTCACAGCGCCAGGGACCTGGGTTCAATTCCAGCCTTGGGTGCCTGTCTGTGTGAAGTTTGCACATTCTCCTCATGTCTGCGTGGGTTTTCTCCAGGTGATCTGGTTTCCTCCCACAAGATGGTGGTGGATTGGCCATGCTAAATTGCTCCATAGTGTCCAGGGATGCGTAGGCTAGGTGTGGTGAATGTGGGATTGTAGGGATATGGTGGATCTGGGTGAGTTGGTCTTTGGAGGGTCAGTGCAGACTTGATGAGTCAAATGGCCTCAATCTGCAGTGTAAGAATACTATGATTAACACCAAATCTCAACTCATTGATATGTAGGTTGCTATTTTACCATGTGCCAGATAGAAACACGAAAGTTACAGCAGATATCTGTCAAATCCTCTGTACTGCCATCTTGGATTACCAGTGCAAATGTCTCAGGACATGCTCCATGGTAAGTGGCTGAACACACTGCCCATCCACAGACCCTGCCATTTGGTTTGTAACAACCTCTCCCCACCATCATGGCACATCTCTGATCTACTAACAGTACCTTTGGCAATGTAATACTGCAGTTTGGGGTACGCTGGGAATTATCATTGGAATGCTGCAAGAAGGGTGCTTTGCACAAAGGGAAAGGCACTGATTGGATCAGGCTGCTTGTTCACTCTCTTCGTGCTTACTCACTTATTGTTGATCTTGGGTCTCTCAGCATCCCTGCCTTGCCTTGACTTCCTTGAGTTTTTTGCATTTTGCTCCTTCAGGCAGAACTTAAAGATCCTTGCCTCTTTGTGTGGGCACAAAGCCTGGCAGATTGTTACACTGCCATGTCAATTACTAATGAACAGCGTGTTCCAACACAATAAATGTTCTTCAATCAAAAGACTATGTCTGAAAGTCACAGGAGAATCATCAAGTCATGTGGGGGTGGGGGGGTGGCTAAGGAATAGCCTCAGCTATAGGGCTTCAGTGCAATCAGTCAAAGGCAGCGTCCTCTCACAATCCAGGGGACTGAGCACAGTCAGGCATTCACTTGGACTAGTCACAGTCAGGGCTCTGCATCACTACAGTCCAGGGCATGGGCCAAGGTGAGTCTCGGGCATCAGTGGAACAGGTATTAGGGAGTGTGGCATCAAGTGCACTGTGGGGTGTGGGAGATCAATACTGAGGATTCTTGGCAGAATCCAGGGCTACTGAGGGCACCAAGATGGCAAGAGGAGAAAATCTGATATTTAAGTGGCATACACTTGGTTAGGGGCAACACGGTGGCTCAGTGATTAGCACTACTGCCTCACCGTACCAGGGACCAGGGTTCGATTCCACCCTCAGGCAACTGTCCGTGTGAAGTTTGCAAATTCTCCCCATGTCTGCATGGGTTTTCTCCTACAATCCGAAGATGTGCAGGTTAGGTGGGTTGGCTGTGCTAAATTGTCCATACCGTCCAGGGGTCTGCCTTGCACAACAGTGGGCATCACCAAACTGTATTGAGAGAGCTTGGAGGGTAAGATAAACAGGTGGGGTCTCATTTTGAGTTGGTTTGTGAAAGCATGTGTTCAGCGAAGATGGACTGTCCAGGGAATGTGAGTCGAAGTGGACACGGAGTTTACTTTTTTGGGAGTGGGTGCATGCACCTCACAACTTGGCAGAGCCTGATACTCATGGTTTCCAGTGTAATCTACACTGCCTACAATTTTGAAAAGTAACCTGCAAATGAAAAATAATTAGGACCATGTCTCGAGTGGGCAGACAGTGGAACCAGTGACAGTTTAATGGCCAAAGACATGGACTCCATTTCTGCTAGGCAGGAAGCTTTTCAAGGCACAATTGCGTCAATCCTGAACTTGCAGAATGCAGGGATCGGGTCATTTCCAATCATATCATCATGTGTGGGAAATTCGAGCAGTATGGCATGTTTTGGAGTCAAATGCTGATCACAGGAAATGTCAACCATGTCATTGCTCCTTTCAAATTGCAAATAGATATATCTCTGAAGCAGAATTCATCATATGCAAACTTAAAAGAGGTACAAAAATAAAGTTGCTGGAAAAGCTCAGCAGGTCTGGCAGCATCTGTGGAGGAGAAAACAGAGTTAATGTTTCGGGTCCAGTGACCCTTCCTCAGAACTGATGGTGGCTGGGAAAACGTCAGTTTATATGCAGAAAATAGGGAGGTGGGTGGGTAGGGAGTAAACGATAAGATAGAGCCCAAAGAGAGAGAAAGACAGTTGGACAGACAAAGGAGTTGCTAACGATCAGGTTCGGAGGGTGAATAGTTGTTAATGGGGACTGTTAGTGACTAACAACAGGGGGTGTATAGTGGCAGGCTATGTGGTAACCAGGCTTGGTGTGTGGGTTGGGGGGCTGGGACATGGGAGAGTTTAGGCCCTAAAATTATTGAACTCAGTATTGAGTCCAGAGGGCTGTAGGGTCCCCAAGCAGAAAATGAGGTGTTGTTCCTCCAGCTTGCGTTGGGCTTCACTGGAACACTGTAGCAAGTCGGAGACAGAGATGTTGGCCAGGGAGCAGGGTGGTGCATTGAAGTGGCAGGGAACTGGTAGTTCAGGGTCTTTTTTGCGAGCAGAACATAGATGTTCTGCGAAGCGGTCACCAAGTCTACGCTTCATTTCCCCAGTGTAGAGGAGACCACATTGTGAGCAGTGAATGTAGTAGACTAGATTCTTGGAAGTGCAGGTAAAGTGTTGCTTCACCTGGAAGGTATGTTTGGGCCCTTGGATACTGGGGACAGAGGAGGCAAATGGGCAGGTGTTACACCTTCACCAGTTACAGGGGAAGGTTCTGCAGGGCTGTGGGGAGGTGTTGGGGGTGAAGGATGTGTTAGACCAGGGTGTCCCGGAGGGAACAGTCCCTACGGAACGCAGACAAGGGAAGGGAGGGGAATATGTGGCTGGTGGTGGCATCTTGCTGGAGGTGGCAGAAATTGCGTCTGATGATCTTCTGGATGTGGATGCTGGTGGGATGGTAGGTGAGGATAAAGGAATCCTATTGCTGTTGCGGGAGGGAAGAGAAGGGGTGAGGGCGGAAGTGCGGGAGATGGGTCAGACCCGATTGAGGGCCCTGTCAACAACAGAGCTGGGGAATCCTCGGTTGAGGAACAATGTGGACATTTCGGAAGCTCTCTTGTCGAAGTTGGCCTCATCTGAACATATGCGATGGAAACGGAGGAACTGAGAAAATGGGATGGAGTCTTTACAGGAACTAGGGTGTGAGGATGTATAGTCCAGGTAGCTGTAGGAGTCAGTCGGTTTGTAATGGGTATTAGAGGCCGGTCTATCCCCAGAAATGGAAACAGAAATGTCGAGGAAGGGAAGGGAGGAGTCAGAGATAGACCAGGTG
This sequence comes from Ginglymostoma cirratum, assembly GCA_024137785.1. NCBI lineage: Eukaryota > Metazoa > Chordata > Chondrichthyes > Orectolobiformes > Ginglymostomatidae > Ginglymostoma > Ginglymostoma cirratum. The sequence goes on from JAHRHZ010000029.1 coordinate 14,452,045, forward strand.
AAAGTGAGGGCAGGGTGGAAATTGGAGGCGAAATTGATGAAGTTTTCCAATTCTAGACGAGAGAGGGTAGCAGCACAGATGATATCATCGATGTACCAGAGAAACAGTTGTGGATGGGGGCCGGAATAGGACTCATTTTCCGCTTGGGGACCCTACAGCCCTCCGGACTCAATATCGAGTTCAATAATTTTGGGGCCTAAACTCTCCCATGTCCCAGCCCCCCACCCCACACACCAGGCCTTGTTACCACATAGCCTGCCACTGCACACCCCCGTTGTTAGTCACTAACAGTCCCTGTTAACAACTATTCACCCTCCCAGCCTGATCATTAGCAACTCCTTTGTCTGTCCAACTGTCTTTCTCTCTCTTTGGGCTCTATCTTATCATTTACTCCCAAACCCACCCACCTCCCTATTTTCCACATATAAGCTGATGTTTTCCCAGCCACCATCAGTTCTGAGGAAGGGTCACTGGACCCGAAACATTAACTCTGTTTTCTCCTCCATAGATGCTGCCAGACCTGCTGAGCTTTTCCAGCAACTTTGTTTTTGTTCCTGATTTACAGCATCCGCAGTTTTTTTGGTTTTTAAAAGAGGTACAGGTGGGCAACAATACACACAGTTAGTGCAAATCTTCCTAAGGTGCAAAGAGACATGGAACTGGTTCCGTCTTCTCCTGAACTGTTGGCATAAGACTCTTTAATCTGTAATGGTGCCTTTGACATGTAGGGTTGGGGGAAACTGTTCAATGCTCATGCAGCACTTAAAACTGTCTCTTCACAATATGACTGGTGGGATATTCACCAAAATATGACCCAAAGTCAAAGTGCCAAGATGAGTCATTTCCCACTTGTCAGAATATAAAACAACTCACTCTTTGGAAGAGCATGTTAAGTTGTCATTTGAAAGGGATGCAGCTGTTGACAGTCCTCATTGCGAAAAGTCGGTTCTATTCCTTACATTCCTCCCAACAGCTCAATCGTGACTGACGGATCCAGGCACAGTGACAGTGGCTGTAAGGATTCGGGTCACATCATGGTTGAGCATCACACCAGAATTTTACACACCATTCAATAACAATATGAATGACAAATTTCAAAAGCAGTTATACATCAAAAGAAAAGATTAAAAACTAATGCAGCTAATTTCTTTCTGCCAAGCCAAAGAAAAATGACTAAGCAACAATATGACTAATAGCTGCATCTGGCTTATGTACAAATAAGTCTCAGGCAAGTAGAGATACTTGGGAGAACAATGAAGATGATCTTCCTCATTAAACTCTGACCAAACTGTAAACTGAAACCACCTCCTGCAAAAAATATTACTGACAGTTTTACTGTTAAAATATTTCGCTATTGGAGAGCATTTGTTGAACATTTAAAAATATGAATTAGAATAAAAGACAAGTTTCCCTCAATATTTTAGGCACCAGAAAATGCTGGGATAGAAGCAGGAATGTTGCTATCTGGAAAGAGGCCAACAGGTTCCTGCTACATGATTCTTAAGAGACAGTACTAGTCAGTGGTAGTGCAAGATCCCTTAAGAATTAAGAATTTGGAAGGTCAGAGTGCTGCAGGTCATGGAAAGGCAAAGTACTGTTTGGATCTATCTATTTGCAAACTCTTGATGGATGAGAAATCCATACTGCAAGTAACTGAGACACTGTGATGCCGCCACTGGAAGAGTCCATTCTGATCTTAAACTTTCTGGACATCCTTCTGGTCACTGCTGACAATATTCGACTATGGACACAAAAAGATTCTGTCCTGGAAAAACTACAACAGCTGGTGGTGATGGGAAAATAGCCTGAACTGAAACCTTCATGGACCAAGTGTGAATAGACCACCGTAGAAGATGGCATGTTATTATGGAGAGCAAGAGTGATTGTCCCAAGTGAAGGTCACCACCAAACACTAGCTGAACTCCACTCGGGCCATCTAAGGGTTTGCAAAGTGATGATGTAGGTGAGGAGTTATGTCTGGTGGCCAGGACTGGATGCCAACATAGCCACAATGTGGTTGTGCCCAGAGTGCCATCAAGGACAAACATTACCACTAATAGCTTCCCCATATTCGTGGTAATAGTCACTGGGCTCAGTGACTACATTTGTCCTTTCATGGGCTGTATGTTTTTAGTCACAGTGGATGCCCATTCAAAGTGGTTGGACATGCATAGAGTTCATTTGTCAAACACGGGGACGATGACTGAAAAGTTGTAAGCATCTTTTGCAATACATAGACTCCTGGAGGTGTTGGTCACAGACAACAGGCCATCATTTTCCGGCAGGGAATTCATAGAATCCGCACAGTGTGGGTGCAGGCCATTCTTGTCCATGATGACCCGCTGACCCAGACCCACCCCCTACCCTATCCTATGCATGCATTTCTCCACCCTAGACACGATAGGCAATTTAGCACGGCCGATTCACCCAATCTGCACATTTTTGGACTGTGGGAGGAAACCAGAGCACCCAGTGAAAACCCGCACAGACACAGGGAGAATGTGCAAACTCCACACAGACAGTCACCTGAGACTGGAATCGAACCCAGGTCCCTGGCACCGTGAGCACTAACCGCTGAGCCACCATGCCGCCCTCAAGTATTTCCTTGGCACGTAAGGACAGCTCCACACCATCCATTATCCAATGGTCTGGCAAAAAGAGCAGTCCAAATGGTGAAGGCAGGCTTAAAAATCAGCCTACAGCTTCACTCAATACCAAATGTCCTGGTTCCTTATTGATTATAGGACCATCCTTCATGCAACTACAAGGACAGTTCCAGCAGAGTTGCTAATGGGAAGAAGACTCTGCACCAGGTTAAATCTGATTTTCCTGGACATGGTGGGGGTGGGCAAGGGTGGAACAGCATCAGGAACACCAGTGCCAGATGCCAGACTCCTCCGAGCAAGAGAGGCATTTTAATTCAGGGAATGAAGTTTGGTGTCAAAACCACAGGCATGGCCCTGCATTGGTAAGAGACTTGGTCAACGTGGGGTCAGGTCTCATGACATACAAAGTTCGGGTCAGTGAGGCAGTCCAGAACAAGCAGGTGGACCACATGAAAGCTGCAACCTTGGAAACAGGGCAGCGGTGAACATACCCGACCTCTCAGAGCATCTGGCAAGGCTATCAGAACCTGTGGGTTGACCCCTTCCACCTAGCATCGAAGAAACCTCTGAGAATGAGATGGACACGGCAGATGTTGCAGCCTCGATGACGTTACCCCCTGCAGAGGAAGATGAGTTTCAGCCAAGACAGTCTGTGTGCAAGAGGTGGGCTGAAGTCCAGTACATGCTGCCAGTATCCAAGGCCGAGTTGGAGGAACCAGACATGGTGCATAAACACCCCAGGAGAAGCTACAGGAAAAAGAATGGGACTATATCCCAGAACTTAGAGGGGGAAGAATGTAGTCACTGGAACAAGGTCAACCAGGTGGATATCATAGAATATAAGTTCCCTGATTGGGGCTGTTAACCTGGTCCAATCAGTGAGTCCTGGCTGACAGATATAAACAGGAATGTGAGAAGTTCTCACTCTAGGAGCCAGCTCTGAGCTGGCTGTGTTGGGTGTCATATATTATGCACATGTAAATAAAGGGTGACTTGGGTGACAGAATACAGGCCTCTGTGAAATTATTTCAATCAGTTTTTTCTTTGGAAAACTCTTCTAAAAGTTATGCCTTCAAAACCTTGGCTTTAGACAGAACTTAAATCTATTTTTGAAATGAACTCTGAGGGTCATTTGACTTTTTACTTTGGATTGAGACTCGAACAGCTTCCAAACTGACAAAAAGATATACATCTCAGAGATATATAAATAAATTCTTGCGTGCATGCGTGTGTACATGTGTGTGTGTGTGTGTTGAGACTAAATAGAGTTTGTGAGTGCACATTGCTGGGAGAATAAAAAATCCAAATTACCTGCGAGTATGTAAGAAGCTGAAGAGGTCAAGTGTTCCAGGTGGAAAAACTTCAGCTCCAACTATAGCCATGACATCTGCCACGCTCTCCCAATTATTGCCAGAGGTGCAAATCGATTTAGAAGATTGAGATGTTATTTCATTCAAACGAACAGAAGTCTTATAGGACTCAACAGGGGAGATGTAGCAAGGAAATTTACTTCCCTGCTGGCTAGGAGGGTCTAGAAACAGAGGATATAGTATCAGAACAAGAGGTGAGCCCTTTAGGACTAAGATGAGGAGGAATGTCTTTACTCAGAAGGTGATAAATCTTTGAAATTGTCTTTGTCCAAGAACTTTGGAAGATCCATCATTATTAAGACTAAGACTGATAAATTACTAACATAGTGAAAATATCAGGGACTTGGAGATAGTGCAGGAAAGTGACACTGAAGCAGAACATCAGCTAGGATCTCACTGAATGGCTTACTCCTGCTCCCATCCCAAAGTTCTTATGTAAGTACTTCTGCAAAGAATGCCTGCAGAGCCCATTAACATTGCTATTTCCAGCAACTTCAACTATTTCTTGATATAAATTGGAGTGAATCAATTGTCTGATGACTAGCATCAATGATACTGGAGACCTCAGATAGACACGGAGATGAATCACTCAACAACACGACTAACCAAAGATAATTGCAAATGTTTTAGCCTTGTCATTTGCACTGATGTGCCAGCCTCTGACATTATTGACGTTTGTGGTACCCCTTCCTTCTTTTTCTTGGATAATTATTCAACACCATTCACAACCAGGCATGGCAGGAGTGCAGAGCATTAATTTGATTCATTGGTTGTGGAATTGCTTCATTCTGTCTATAGCATCGAGCTTCCACTGGTTGGCATCTTTGTTGTCTTGTATTGCACCTTAATTTTAGGTATGCCTGGTGTCGCTCCTGACATGCACTATTACATTTTTCATTGACCAAGGGTTGTTTCCCTGGCTTGATTGCAATGATAAAGAGACGGATGTGCTTGACCACACAATTAAAGGTTGAATAGAATTCTGCTAAGGCCAAGGGTCCAGAACAATTACACCTGCTCTGAATCAATCCCAGCTAGGACAGTGATAAAAGGTACTGCAGATGCTGGAGAATCCGAGATAACAAGGTGTGGGGCTGGATGAACACAGCAGGCCAAGCAGCTTCATAGGAGTAGGAAACTAATAAACTCACTCTTTGATTCAAGAATGCTTAGTTAAAGCCTATTTCTGAAGAAGGGTCTAGGCCCGAAACGTCAAGTTTTCCTGCTCCTATGATGCTGCTTGGCCTGCTGTGTTCATCCAGCCCC
>JAHRHZ010000029.1:14457686-14507030 GCA_024137785.1 Ginglymostoma cirratum
CCTTGTTATCCCAGCTAGGACAGTGGTGGTTTCTCTGTGTGTTGACAGAAGTTCTTCATAGGGACTATGTGCTTCTCATTCCGAAAAATTCTGCCTTGGACAGCTACAGCAAAACAGACTGCTTGAGGGAGATGAGATCAGGTAGATGTTTCCTTCTTGGTGGTTCCTGTGTATCTAACGCAGTCACAGTCAATGGCTATGTCCTTCAGGTCTTGGCTAGTTCAATCAATAAGAAACTCTTGGTGATGCCACTGAAAGCCCTAACTCAAAGTAAATTCTGTGTATGCCCTTGCTACTCAGAGGCTTCTTCCAAGTGGTGTTCAATATGCAGAGGTATTGATTCATCAGTTCTGAAAGGGCAACTCAGTGGCATTCGGCATGTCGTTTCCTTACTCATGATTGGCCTGATGGCATGAATTGTAAGTGGAATGGGATTTGGCCTGGCATGTTGATGGGGGACAAAAACAAAGTTGCTGGAAAAGCTCAGCAGGTCTGGCAGCATCCGTGAAGGAGAAAACAGAGTTAACATTCCGGGTCCGGTCTGAGGAGGGGTCACCAGACCTGAAACGTTAACTCTGTTTTCTCCTTCACAGATGCTGCCAGACGTGCTAAGCTTTTCCAGCAACTTTGTCTTTGTTCCTGATTTACAACATGCGCAGTGCTTTTGGTTTTTATGTTGATGGGGGAACCTGGGGCATTAGCTCAAATGTAAGATTCTATGAGTAGAATTATCTCAGGCTGTTGCTCTTCCAACCTAGGCACAGAAACTGAAATTGCTAGGGAAATTCTGTAGGTCTGGCAGCATCTGTGGAGAGAAAGCAGAGTTAACATTTTGGGTCCAGTATCCCAAACACTGGACTCAAACATTAACTCTGCTTTCTCTCCATAGGTTTTGCCAGACCTGCTGACTTTCTCCAGAAATTTCTTGGTTTGTTTTAGATTTCCGGCATCTGCAATTCTTTATTTTACTTTGCAGTTTCCCAGATGTAAGTGATTAGTACTTTTCATGGTCAACTGTCTTGGGTACAGATTTGATTTGTCTGCTACATAGGTTGATATTAGGAACTCTTTCAAGTTTTATTCTGGATTGTGGTTTTGGTAGCAGTTTGATACCGAATGACTAGGCCATTTCAGGCAGCATTTAAGTGTCAAACATATTGCAGTGGGGTTTGTAAAATGCTCAGGCCAGACCAGATAAAGATATAAGACCTCCTTCTCTAAAAGGCGTTAGTAAAACAGCTGAGTTTTTCAACCATACCCTGGTTATAATCTCTTCCAAACTCTTCTGTTGGGCAGAAGATACAAAAGCTTAAACACACATACCAACAGATTGAAGAACAGCTTCTTCCACGCTGTTATTAGACTTCTGAATGTTTCAAATTTTATGTTGATGTCACTGTTTGTGCACCTTCTCTGCAGCCATAAGATTGTATTCTTCTCCCTGTCCTATTACCTTCATGCAGTTTGCAATGCACAATCTGCATATACTACACCCAGAATAAAACTTTTCACTGTACCTAGGTACATGTGACAGTTATAAATCAAATGAAATCAAATTTAGTCCAATAGCTTCATGGTCGCTGTTACTGAGACTGTCTTTCTTAATTCCAGATTTATTTATTCACCAAGTTCATGCATCATCCTTCCTTGCCTGCTTTTCCATTTCAAAACAGAACATAGATGCGTTCCTGCAGCAATTGTGAGCAATTGCATAAGAATAATATGGGCAGACTAGAGAATATAAAAAATGCTAAGGATTGACCATTGAAGTTCATCCCTCTTGTTGCCTAAACCCACCTTCTTAAAATCCCATTGGAACTTGGACACACAGTACTTTGACATAGCTCTTGTTTTGCCTGCGACATGATTGCAGGAATTTTTTGTGAGGATTTACTTAAAATGTTTTTTCTCTCTGGTTTAGTCTTTTTTTTTAAATAGAAACCCTACAGTGTGGAAACAGGCCCTTTGGCCTAACAAGTCCACACTGACTGTCAGAGCATCCCACCCAGACCCATCTGCCTATACCTACCTAATCTACACATCCCTGAACACTACAGGCATTTTAACAAGGCCAATCCACCTAGCCTGCAGGAGGAAACTGGAGCACCTGGAAGAAATCCATGCAGAAACAGGGAGAATGGGTAAGCCCCACACAGACAGTTGCCCAAGAGAGGAATTGAACCTGGTCCCCTAGTGCTGGGAGGCAGCAGTGCTAACCACTGAGCCACCATGCTGCCCTTTTTTTTTGGAGAAACTTGTTTTATTTTAAAGTAATATACTAATAATAATATGTCAATTATCTGCGATCGGAGCTCTCCATCATCTATACATTTTGTTTAGATCCTTAAATTCTGGGAGCATTGATAATCTTTGTTGACCTTCTCAACATCAATGGACAGTCCTTTGTTCTGAATCAAGTTCTTGTGTCTAAGCTAATGTCTGTTGCAATATATATTCTTCCGTTTAAAGTGACATGGTAATATGTGCTATTTTCAGACCATAAAGTGACATAGCTATGCACTCTGGCCCTTCAATCTCACTATGTTTACTGAGACATGGAAAGGTAAAAGTATGCTTCAGCTTGCAAGATCACAAGCTCCATTGAAGCTAGGCCACAAAGCTGAAACCCTTAATAATATGGACTGGCAATCCAAAAATGAAACACAGCCATACTTTGAAAGGCTGATATGTTTCCAGAAGTTTTATCATTTTCTTAAGTTTGTAGGAGACCGCATATTTCTCTTTTTCGGACAATAAGCTCAAATTGAAATGAAACTGCCATATAGAGAGTAATAGAGATGTACAGCATGGAAACAGACACTTCAGTCCAATTTATCCATACCAACCAGATATCCTAAATTAATCTAATCCCATTTGCTAGTATGTGGCCCATATCCCTCTTAACCCTTCCTATTCACATACCCATCCAGATGACATTTAAATGTTGTAATTGTACCAGCCTCCACCACTTATTTTGGCAGTTCATTCCATACTTACAGCACACTCTGCATGAAAAAAGTTGGGTCCCTTTTAAATCTTTCTCCTTTCACCTTAAATCTATGCCTTCTAGTTTTGGACTCCCCTACACTGGGGAAAAGACCTTGTTTATTCACCCTGTCTATGCCCCTCAAGATTTCATAAGCTCCTATATCTGAGATATTAGGAAAGTTTTGCAAGAGTCATAAGTTAATACATTACAATTGTTTGCTTTTCTTTGCTTTCGGTTAAAGTTGAGGATGTTCCAATTAATTGAGTTTTTTTTTGTTAATGAAGAAAGACCTGGTGGGAACTGCCTTTGTGGAGTCAGTCAAGCAAATTGGACATCCTGATGTTCTAACAAGGATTTTATATATTCTACATATATTAAAATATATTTATATCTATTAATAATATCTAATATATTTATATATATTATGTGATGACTTGTGGATCAGTGGGGCATGATTATTGGTGCACCCTTCCTAATTAAGTCATAACCGTGAGAGTAGTCAACTCCTAGCTATAAAACCAGAACTTAAAGAGGCACTAAAAAAAGAAGCTAATTTTAAAGGAATTCTTAAAAATTGAATCAAAACATTGTGTGGAGCAAGATGGTGCACGCTAACCTCTGCAGTGCCCAGCAGGCACAGAAGGAGGAGCAATTTATTTCCTAAACAGAATGATATTAATATAAATTATGGTTTGCTATGTGAAACTCACATATGTGAAAATGAAATTTTAATATAAAGCACATGTTTAACATGTATTATAAATGTACATTCTACCTTGTTTGATTTTACATTGTCTTTATTGCTCACTGCTGGAAGTGAAGCACTGGTTAAATATTTAGCTATTGCAGAAACTTGCATGCTTATATTTAGGCTCAACATTTTCTTGCTATATTTTTTTTCTTATAACTATTTCATTCACTGGGAAGAACAAATTACCACTAATAATTTGGAAGCGCAAAAGGTGAAACATTTCCTTGAGCACTTTAGTATGTTTCATTTTTACTACAATAGTGGCAATTAAATCCTGCAAGAACCTGAAATTAGCAACAATATTTGCATAACCAGCATTGCTTCGCTGAATGAGATTCTAATTACTTGTTGACTCCCAGCACAGGATTTTGAGTTCCTTACAGACTGTACAGTTCTGGTCGCCGTGCTACAGGAAGGATGTTGTTAAATTAGAGAGGGTGCAGAAAAGATTTTCAAGGATGTTACTGGGACTGGAGGGTGTGAGTTCGAAGGAGCAGCTGGATAGGCTGAGACTTTTTCCAATGAAGGTTCAGAGTTGACCCTACAGAGGTTTATATAATTATCCCTAGGGTAGGAGAGTTCAAAACTAGAGGCACCATCTTAAGGTGAAAGAAAATGATTTAAAAGGGACCGGAGGAGCAACATTTTCACACAGACAGTGGTTCATGTGTGGTATGAACTGCTAGAGTAAGTGGTAGATGCAGGTACAGTGACAACATTTAGAAGACATTTGGACAGGTACCTGAACAGGAAAGGTTTAGAAGGATATGGGCCAAGTGCAGGCAAATACGACTAGTTTAGTTGGGGAAATTTGGTCAGCATGGATGAGTTGAACCAAAGGATCTGTTTTGTGTGCTGTATGACTCTATGGCTGTTTGACTCTATGGTCAAGGAGAAGACATAGTCAAGGAATGTCTTCAGGCTTAGACTTCACATTAACACTATTTATTGTACATTCATATTAAACATTGTTTTAAATGGTAATCATACACGTACTAGGCTCTGACTTATAGTTAAGTTAGATAAGGATTAATTTATCTTCTGTACGCGCTCATGTGCATGCATTTTTAGTTTTTATTCTGAATCATTGCAGTCCACTCAGTGTTCCTTCTGGTGTGTAGAGTGCAGTGTTACCTAACTGTGCCCACATTGTTATTTATATGCAGTGATGTACAGCTTCATGACATCATAATCAGGTTGCTCCAGGGTGCTGAAACACTCCTATCTTTGTGAAGTAACATTTCTTCTGATACTGTGACAATACTATGCCTTTAAGAGGTGTATTTTGTCTCTTTTTTGTGAAGGGACATTGAAACAGATGTAATGACAGCCTGCTCAAAGCCAATGAAGTAAACAGCTTGTGTGGCTTTGGGTTTAATTTAAGTTGGAACAATAGAAGCAGCCTGAATGGGTGGAGTCAAGCTCACACATTGAGGAGTTTTAGTTAAGCTTTCAGTAGCAGTTGCTGGGGACTTGAAGCTGGATGTGGAAGCTCTTTTTCCTCTCTCTGCTACAGTTAAAAGCTGGGGTTCACATCCTGCTGCTAGAATTGTATGTGAGATAATCTATTTTACTAACTTTGCCTTTGCCAAGGGTGTGCTTATGGGATGTTGCTATACTGGAACAGTTAATGAATAGTTTATTATTTTGTTAAGTATCTCAATAGACTTACAGTTAAGCCAATTCTTTTCCTTCAATTTAATTTTGTCTGTATTTTGACCATAGTGTATGATTAAAGTGTGTTTTGCTTTAAACCTGGTAGTTTGACCAATTGAATTGTATCTGGGACACAAGGCCTGGCACTTGCCTTTAAAATAAGAAAACATTAGAACCTAGGCTATCTCCTTGTCATGTTTTGAGGGTGTTCAATCTGGTCCAGAACAATACATAGGGCACAATTTAATGGAGCCTACTGGAGTATGCATGCTAGTAAAAGTGGGAGTAAGGAACTTTTAGAGACTTCAAGCAAAAGAGAGGGAAAGAGAAACTTTGACAGAGCTTTAGGTGTTTGAATCTTTTGCCCAGGTTGTGACCAGGCCCATTATAGCAAAGTTACCTCCAAGAGACATATTGAGTCATCCATAAAAGTCATGAGAAATGTTAATCCTGCCACAATTCTCAGGATTGTTGGCCTGTCCATTCTCTGAATCCATAAAATTCAAATAATTGCTTATTGCAAAAACCAGTCCTGGATAAATTTAACAAGGTGTAGAGCTGGAGGAGCACAGCAGGCCAGGCAGCATCAGAGGAGCAGGAAAGCTGATGTTTCGGGTCTGGACCCTTCTTCAGAAATGGGGGAGGGGAAGGGAGCTCAGAAATAAATAGAGAGGGGGGAGGCGATGATAGAAGCTGGATAGAGGAGCAGATAGGTGGAGAGAAGACAGACGGGTCAAGCAGGCAGGGCTGAATGCAGTAAAGGTGAGTGTAGGTAGAGAGTTGGGATGGGGGTTGGTCTGTGAGGAGGGAGGGGTGGGTAGGTGGGAGGGAAGACGGACAGGTCAAGGAGGCGGGGATGAGGCTAGTAGGTAGGAAGTGGGGATGGGGGTTGTTCAGTGAGGTCAGTGAGGGGGTTGGTCAGTGAGGTCAGTGAACTCCCTACCTACACGCACCATAACTGGCTTCATCCCCACCTCCTTGACCTGCCTGTCTTTTTTCCACCTATCTGCTCCTCTATCCATCTTCTATCATCACCTCCCCCCTCACTATTTATTTCAGAGTCCCGTTCCCCTCCTCCATTTCTGAAGAAGGGTCCAGACCCGAAACGTCAGCTTTCCTGCTCCTCTGATGCTGCCTGGCCTGCTGTGTTCATCCAGCTCTACACTTTGTTATCTCAGACTCCAGCATCGGCAGATCCTACTATCTCTGGATAAATTTAAGCTTAAAATAGGCTCTTCAATGGCAAAATCAACGGAGGAGTGGGTAAGGGAGAAAGAGTGGGTGATGGAGGGGTGGCAGTGGTAGGGGAGGAAGAGGGTGGAGGGGATGGTGGGCATTCTGTATTGCTTTTCAGGACCACAGACAGCAACAGCTTCATATCTCTCCTGGTGCCTGACCACTATTCCACTAATGCACATAGAACTTGCAGGATCCTATTTAACTGTGCGTTAACTGGCATAGATACTTGCTTCAGGTCATTCAGTTTTTGTCATTCTTTGAAGACTGTGTGGAATAACAGACTATATGATTAACTGGTTTGCTCTTTCAAAGGTCTGGCACAAGTATGAGAGGATGGTAGCATCCTTTGGCATCTTACAATTTGTGTCATTACAGTGGAAAAGTCAAATGTTTTACAATCTGCAATAACCCCTAAGAAGCCATTTCTGCAGACTTGACCTGATGGGCTGGTAGCTCTGTGCCACAGCATTGCCAGTTTCAAGTGAGGACCATTGGAATCACAGCCAGTCCCTGAACAAGAGGCATCATGGATCTGAACATCAAGGTAAGCCAGGCTTATCAACAGGACTTGGCTGGCAGACCACATTGAGGAGAATGAGGGCCAGGTTTGGGACACATTGGAGGCTGGGTGTGAGAGGCTGAGGAGAGAGTTAAGAGGGTTGGTGACACGATCTTGGATGGGGTGCCCCTCTACTGCCACAGGGCACCCCAAATGAAATCACGCATCATCTTGCCCAACACTAACCTGAAAGGTACTTGAGTAAACACGTCATGAAACATTTGTCAAAAATGAAGGACTGGACAATATACAGTGTTTATTTTTCATAAAACCACAGTACAAACATAATATGGAAAAACCTAATTCAAAGTTACCTGAATATGATTGACAGTTTGATTTTTGGACTGTGACCTAGAGTGTTTAAGGACTGAAAGCAGCTTTTAAAAGAAAAGTTATCTAATTCTGCTTCTAGTTTCCCTTGGAAGCAGTAATTTTCTTAGGGAGGTAGTGGAGGCAAAACTTGTCTAATGAGACCACTCAAACATGGACTCAATTGAAATCAGGCCCCATGCAATAATGTATTGACACTCTAGTGAGTTCATATGTCATCACCAAAAGCTGCAAGCAGTTTTGATCCTAACATAATTTACAAAGTTGTTGGCCTGTCTATTCTCTGGCCCTATAACATTCAGATAATCAACTGTCAATAGTGTGACATTTTTAGTTGAAAACCTGCCCAATCAGAAAAAAAAATCGGGGCAAGTGTATGTGGGGTTGCAAATCTTTATTGCATTTTCTCAGATCCATGGACAATAAACAGCTTTGTTAATTTCCTGGTACCAGATAGCCACTCCAATAATCCACATTGAACATGTGCATGTTATAGATACTTCCTTCATGTTCTTCCCAACTTCAGCTTTTGCAGTTTCCAGGTGAATTGAGGTTAAAGAGCAGAGTATAATCTGTTCGGGTAAGTTGGAATAATTCAGTTCCCCTTTTCAAATTGTACGCTCTGCCTTTGTCTATTTCCACTAAAACTTTCTTTTTCAATATTATAATGTAAAAAGGCACTATAAACTTTTATTTCAGCACCCACTAGTGTTGCGCTTTTGGTGATGGAAAAGTAAGCTACTTTCTGTGACCAGACTCCCAGATCCCTCTGCATCTCAGAGGTCTGCAATGTCTCACCATTTACATAGTATGCTTCTTCTTTTTATCTCCTCTGCAAAATAGAAAATTTTGTACTCTTGCACATTATATTCTTTTTCCCAGATCTTGGCCCTTCACTTAACCTACTTTTATGCTTTTCTTGGCTCTTCATGTCCCAGGTTATAGTTTAAGGAAAAGGTTAAGGTCAAGAGCAGCGATACGCGAAACACTGTCACCTAAAAGTTTCCTGTAAGCCATTCTGATTTGGAAACATATTGCCACGTCTTCACTCTCCTTGAACTCACTCCCTAACAGCACTGTGGCTGCACCTATTCCAAATGGAATTTCGTGGTTCAAGGAAACAGTTCACTATCATCTTCTGAGCAACCATTAGGATTGGACAACGAATATTGGCCCAGCCAATGATGGCCACATCCCCTGAGTGAATGAAAAGGATCCAATTAAAGTTCCAGTGGCGTCACTGGGGCCCAGCTGCTAAATTAAACATGAGTCTAAAGGGGGAAACATATGCAGCTTTGTAACAAAGACAACCACTCAATTTACTGTTAATATCCCCACAAATCCTCAGCTAATGCATCGTTGAACCACCAATAGTCACTCAACAGGCTCAGAGTTCCCCTTAACATCAGGCTGACAGTGCCACCCACAGATTACACACACTCACTACATCTGGTGGCATCGCTTACTGAAAGATTACAATTAAATGCCAGTAATACAATACTGTATCGCACCTTAACAATATAACACTCATTCCAAATTCACTCCCACCACTAACACAAAACAATTTACTCTGTACCTAAACAAAAATCCACTAAACTGCCCTTCTTTGTATGAGGGAGGGTTGGGGAAGACTTATCTGCATCCAATTCATTAAGTTCTGAAATGGCTGATCCATTCATTGCACTATCTGCAGTTTCTTCCATATTTGGAGCAGGAGACACTTGAAGGATAAATGGGCGGTTACATGTTTGTGAGCTTCCCATGATGCTTCGCCATATTCCCAGTGAAATCTTTCGATCTGTTAGATGCCTTCCAGAATGAGCTTTCTAGTTGATCGCTAACTATTGTCCCTTGTGCATCAATGGGAATGCAGGTTTTCAAGGATGTTGTCCTCCTGGAATCACCCTTCATGACTGAAGTCCAAAGAGATCAGTTGCTTCAGGAGTCTGGCATTGTGCATGTGAGTGTGAATGAATAATTGGCCAGTTGGTTTGAGAGCTCTTGAACTGCCTTTCTTGCTGCTGGATTTAGAGAATTTTGCAAAGGCAGTGCTGTTAGTAACCCTCCAGCGTTTTCTGCCAATTGTCATTCATCCAAGTCTCCAAAGTGTATAGGAGTGTGGGCATCACTGTTGCCTAGTAAACCATTACATTAGTATGGAGTAGGACATCCTGATCCTCAAATACTCTTTTTCTCAGTTGTCCTGAGATTAAGCTCACATATTGTAGGTGATGTTGAAACCACTCACACATGCTACCTGACTAAGTCGCTACCTCAAACTCAAAGGGAATCTGGAATGCATTGCCTAGTCGGGTAGTGGAATAAATACTTGGATGAGCACTTGAAATGTCATAAAATTCAAGGCTATGAATCAAGTGATAGATGGTGGGACGAGTGTTGATTTAGAGTAGCTTCTTATCAGTCCAGACTCAGTGGGCTGAAAAGCCTCTTCTGCACTTTGAAACTCAATTTGATCTTTGCATGCTACATTTTCCTAATGTTCATCCATTAAATACAACTCTGATCAAACTGACCCAAGTCTTTGCATTCACAACCAACTTCTTTAACACTTGTTCCTAATTATTCCCTCCCACTTAATCATTCTCCATCTTTCCAGCAAACCCTGACATTCCCAAATGCAGATTTTCCCCACTCATCTCACAGTTTCAAAATTCAATTTAGCTACTCTCCTTCTGTTGAATCCCAACATAACACACTAATACTGGGCCTGCTTTTGGCTTAGTGGTAGAAGCCTTTCCTCTGATGGAGCGTTTTGAATAGACTTTATATAGCCTTGGTGAGTGAAGGCCAGCCCCGACATCCAGTGAAATAATTGCATCCAGTGATCACAGCAGGCTGGACAGCAGAAATTCACCAAAGTTCCTTCGACAGCACCTTCCAAACCCACAACCATTACAATCTGGAAGGACAATGGCAGCAGATACATGGGAACATCATCACTTGCAAGTTCCAAGCCATTCACTGTCCAGATTTAGAAATATAACACTGTTCCTTCAATGTCACTGGATCAAATTCCTGGAACAGCCTCTCTAATTGCACTGGTGGTGTACCTACATCAAATGGACAACAATGGTTCAAAAAGGCAGCTCACTACCACCTTCTGAAGAGCAGAAAATGCTGGCCCAGCCAGTAATGCCTTCATTCCATAAATTAATTTAAGAAACTGACAGTTTCTATTGTATCCACTAACCTGACATGAAAATTCAATAACCTTACAATTCTGAGAAAGGTCCTTTCCCTTGGTTTGAAAGCTTTTAGATTCCATAGCTGCTGTTTTCATCCCCATAACTATTGGAGACGGTCTGTTTCTTTCTGATCTGTCCCATTGTTTCCTAGTTTTAAACAGGAATGACAATGATGTAGTGATAATATTCCCGGACAAGTAATCCAGAGACCCAGAATAATCCTTTAGAGACAGGAGTTCACATTCCACACAATGATTGGTGAGATTTAAATTCCCTTGATAATAAATCTGGGATGCTAATAGAAACTAATTACCTTTTTGTCACTAAAAATATATCTGCTTCACTAATGCTTTTTAAGGAAGGAAATCTGCTGTCCTGAACTGGTCTGAACTACAAGTGACTGAACCCAGAGTAACCCAGAGTCCAGAATGTGGCTCACTCTTAACACCCCTCTGAAATGGCCTAACAAGTCTCTCAGGGTACCAAAGCCTTCCAGATACCACATGGACTGGATAAAGACAGTAGCTCACCATTTTCTCAAAGGCACTTAGAGTTATATGCCAAATGCTTCCCACACCAGCAACATGCACATGAAGAATAAAAAGAATCGCAGTTACACCACAAGACTTGACAATGTGCAATGTTCCAAAGAAAATAAACTCCCTCTTCCAATGTAACAAGCAAAAGTATTTCATTCAGTAAGTTAAAAACCAGAATGAGAAGCAACAATCATGAAAGACAATATAATAATGATTTAGAACTAGATAGTCCGCAAAAGCTGCCAACAAAAGAAAGGAAGAAAATTTGTAACTGCGTCTTGAAGCCAAAACAAATCACACTCAGTGGGTCATGAATGACACTGACAGCAGCCCAGTTATGTGGAACTAAGACATTGTTCCAAATGCTTTGTGAAATTAGCTTGAGGTGTAATTTAGAGCATTCTTTTAGATTCCGAAAGGCTTAAAAATAATCTGTTCTGTACGCAGTTTCATTCTTTTCAACAGAATTGCACATTAAGATGTTGCAAATGTCTCAAGTACATTTCATTGAAGAGGCCTACTCCTATTTCTCAAGTCTGATGGCCATTTGTCAATGTAATTGTGACAATGTGATTGCACTCTAAGACTGATTACATTGTCACAGCATCCGTACTGTCCAGATTTCATTTTTGTTAAAATATAACTAAATTTTTATGATGTAATATCTATTCATCATCTTTTGTGAAACTTAACATACAGTTGAAATAAAGTGGAGCAGTAAGAATACAACCAGCAAAGGATCAGCAGAAAGGGGGGGCCTAGATAGATGAGCAACTAACAGCTGGTGCTATCGACAAAATGCAATCTCTAGCAACAGGAGATGGTCTCATATCTCAACACCAGTACTTCTTTTTTATTTAAAAATCAAAATAAAGAAAAAAACTGTAAATTCTGTCAATCAGAAACAAAACCAGAAATTGCTGGAAAAGTTCAGCACGTCTGGCAGCATCTGTGAAAAGAAATCAAAGTTAACATTTCAAGTCGAGTGACCCTTTCTCAGAACTGACGGTAACTAGGAAACTGTCAGTTTATATGCAGAAGATAGGGTGAGGGGAGGGGTAAGGAGTAAACAATAGGCGCAGGTAGAGCCCAAAGAGAGAGGAGAACAGTTGGACAGACAAAGCAGTGAATAACGATCTGGCTAGGAGCGTGAATATCTGTTAATGGGAACTATTTGTGGCTACCAATAGGTTGTGTATCATAGCCAACTATGTGTTAACAAGGCCTGATTTGTGGGGAGATAAAAGGTACTGCAGATGCTGGAGAATCCGAGATAACAAGCATAGGGCTGGATGAACACAGCAGGTCAAGCGACATCATAGGAGCAGGAAAACTTGACGTTTCGGGCCTAAACCCTTCATTTCTGATGAAGGGTTTAGGTCCGAAACGTCAAGTTTTCCTGCTTCTATGATGCTGCTTGACCTGATTTGTGGGGATTGGGATAAGGACATGGGAGAGCCCAAGCCCTGAAGTTATTGAACTCAATAATGAGTCCAGAGGGCTGCAGGATTCCCAAGCAGAAGATGAGGTGCTGTTCTTCCAGCTTGTGCTGAGTTTCTCTGGAGCACTGCAGCAAGCCTGAGACAGAGATGTTGGCTATGGAACAGATTGGTGTGTTGAAGTGACAGGCAACTGGAAGCTCAGAGTCGTTTTTGGCGGATAGAACGTCAGTGTTCTACAAAGCAGTCAACCAGTCTACGCTTTGTTCCCCAATGTAGAGGAGCCCATATTGTGAGCAGTGAATACAGTAGACTAGGTTGTGTGAAGTGCAGGTAAAGTACTGCTTCACCTGAAAGGTGTGTTTGGGCCCTTGGATACAGAGGAGAGAGGAAATAAATCGACAGGTACTACACTTTCTGCAGTTGCACAGGAAGATGCCATGAGGCTGTAGGGTGGACATGATGGCAGTGAAGCAAGAGAGGACCAGGATGTCTCAAAAGGAATGGTCCCTGCAGTAGTCTGACAAGGGAGGGGAGGACAATGTATCTGGAGGGGGTAGAAATGGCGGCTAATGATCCTTTGGTTGTGGATGCTAGTGGAATGGTAGATGAGGACAAGTGGAACCCTATCACTGTTGCAGGAGGGGAGAGAGGGGCTAAGGGCAGAAGTGTGGGAGATGGGTCGGACCTGGTTGAGGGCCCTGTTGACAACGGCGCCGGAAAATCATTGGTTGAGGAAGAAGGTGGACATTTCAGAAGTTCCCTTGTTGAAATTGACTTCATCAGAATAGCTGTAATGGAGATGGAGGAACTGAGAGAATGAAATAGAATCTTTACAGGAAACAGGGTGTGAAGATGTGTAGTCAAGGTAACAGTGGGAGTCGGTGGGTTTATAGTGGATATTACTGGCCAGTCTATTCGCAGAAATGGAAACAGTGATGTTGCGGAAGGGAGGAGTCAGAGATGGAAGTGGGAGCAGGGTGGAACTTGGAAGCAAAATTGATTAACTTTTCCAATTCCTGACGAGAGAGGGAAGCAGCACCGATGGTATCATCGATATACCAGAGAAAGAGTTGTGGGTGGGGGCCAGAATAGGACTGGAACAAGGAATGTTCCATGTACCCCATGAAGAGACAGGCATAACTAGGGCCCATGCTGGTACCCATAACTACCCCTCTGACCTGAAGAAAATGAGAGGAGTTAAAAGAGAGATTGTTAAGGGTGAGGAGGGGCGTGGTGAGTGAGAATTGTTCAGGCCTTTCTACAGGAATAAGCAGAGAGCCCTAAGACCATGCTGGTGGGGGATGGACATGTACAGGGATTGCACGTCCATGGTAAAGAGGAGGCGGTTGCAGCCTGCAAACTGGGGATTCTGAAATTGGTGTAAAGCATCAGAGGATTCACAGATGTATGTGGGCAGGGACTGGACCAGGGGAGAAAAGACTGAGTCAAGGCAGGAAGAGATGAGTTCTGTGGGGCAGGTGCAGGCAGAAACAATGGGTCTGCTCAGGCAGTTGTGTTTGTGAATTTTGGGAAGGAAGTAAAAGCGAGCTGTGCAGGATTGGGGGACTAGCAGCTTGGAGGCTGGGCGGGAGCAAGTGGGATTTGGGGGTTATGGGGGAGATTGCAAGATGAAATGAGGTTGGTGACCGTAGTTCACACAACGGGCTAATGATCCATCATGGGCTCATGGTTCAGGAGGAGACAGGAGGAGGTATCAGAGAGCTCGCACTCAGCCTCTGCAATGTAGAGGGTAGCTTGCCAAACAACAACATCATCACCCTTATCGGCAGGCTTAATTACAAAGTCAGGGTTGGATCTGAACGCATGGAGTGCAGTCAGTTCCCAGGAGGATAGGTTGAGATGGGTAAGATGGGGTGGGGGTGGGGTGCGGCACGGCAGAGAAATTGAGGCAATCTATGTCTTGTCAACAGTTCTCAATGAACAGGTCAAGTAAGGAAAAAGGCCAGAGGGAGGGGTCCAGGTGGAGTCAGAGTGTTGGAGGTGGCCGATGGGGTCTGTGGGACGGGGAGAGGACTCTTGTCCAAACAAATGGGCGCAAAGACGAAGGTAATGGAAGAAGAGTTCAACGTCACGCCATGCCTGAAATTCATTAAGGTAGGGACGCTGAGCGATAAAACTGAGGCCTTTGCTGAGGACAGAATGTTCAGCGTCAGAGAGCGGAAGGTTACAAGGGGCAGTGAATACTTGACAGCAGGTGGGGTTGAGGAGGGGATAGAATCAGAGGGAAGGGAAGGAAGGTTCCGGAGGGACAGCGCCTCATTTTCCATTTGGGGACCCTGCAGCCCTCTGGACTCAACATCAAGTTCAATAACTTCAGGGCTTAAGGTCTCCCATGTCCTTACCCCTAAACCCCACATATCAGGCCACACAGTTGACTATTGCACACAATCTACTGTTATCCACTAACAGTCCCCATTAATAGCTACTCACCCTCCTAGCCAGATTTTTATCCACTTTTTGTCTGCCCAACTGTTCTCCTCTATCTTTGGGCTCTATCCCCACCTATCATTTACTCCTTACCCCCTACACCACACCCTATCTTCTGCAATATAAACTCACATTCTCCTAGCTAACATCAGTTCTAAGGGCCACGTGACCTGAAATGTTAACTCTGATTTCTCTTCACAGATGCTGCCGAAACTGCTGAGCTTTTCCAGCAATTTCTGTTTTTGTTTCTGATGTAAAGCACCCACAGTTTTATTTTCAGTTTTTTGGCGTACTTAACTCACTGCCACTTCCATTCTAGGCATGCCCACCTTGAAGAAGTTCTGCTCCTCCCTCCAATGGGATTTTCATTCCAATCTTTTGTCTTGTCCACCAACATTAATTTCGCTGTTGCTCATGGTGTTTGACCAGGTATTTGCTAAAACCTGTCTCCACAGCCAAATCGCATTCCTCAGTGACTGCCTGCGGCTCAGACTCACCCCATGTGGATTCCAACTCAAGCTCTTCCTTTGTGCATTGAATCCACCCAGGATCATATGTATCTCCACGATGTTCAACACTGCACAACAGCTACGCTCACCGCATCTTGAGATCCACACTCAGTGCCATGTATCACCAAATGCATGCACTTGACCTCTCTCTCCAAGAGCACCGCATCATGCTGGCTCAGGACTTCACCACTTCCCAATTCTACTTCATCCTCCTGCTCATTTGACATGCTAACATTTTCTTTTCCTTTCAGGCATCAAGGCCCACAAGGTGCAACAACTCAAAGATAACAATGGCCCTCTGGAACCTTCCTCCACTCCCCTTCCCTCTGACTCCATTCCCTCCCTCAACCCAACATCCTGTAGGGTATTCACCATCCCTCCTGACCTTCCACTGATCTTAAATTGTCTGTTAGTGTGATTCTTAGTACTGTGAGGACTACTTATCAAAGGTTGTCCCTTTCTGGAATCACATCTAATGTTCACAATGACACTATGTTCTTATCTTTGCAAGGATGGGTTGATTAAGTACAGTGCACTGTCTGTTGTGAACAGTCGAAGGGAACATGCTGCTTGAAACAATCCATCAATGTTCAGACCATCTAACCTACATAATGGGATTCACACTGTGCTGAAATTAATATGCCACATTACTTATTTATATGGCAGGTAGAATGTATTTCTGGCTTGATAGCAGCATCCTGTAGGTGCAGAATACCACCCAAGTTGTGCATTTATATTAGCAGCACAAACTGAAACTGAAATTATTTGAATAACCATGAGAAAAAGAAAAGATTAGAATTAGATTTTATTGTGAAGTGCACCCAAGTACCAGGAATACAAGAGTACAGTGAAAAGTGTACAACGTCGCCATTTTACATCTCCATCTTAAAATTCAAAATACAAAACCAGAATCTAAAATAAAACAAGAGAAGAAATTTTAAAAAGAGCCCAAAGAAAAAGAAAAAAGTGCAGATCTTAAAGTCCTTATCCAAAAGAAAAAGGAAGAAGTCCAGTTTTTAAAGTCTTATCTCCCTGGGCCTAGCCCTGGCCTGGAGTTTCAGCTGGCATCTGCTTGGGCCATGCTCCACTGTTCTGATCACCCTTTGCTGCCACCAATGCCACCACCGATCACCAGGATGAGCCACCTCTGTTGCCGCCGCTACAGCACATGCTCGGGAGGACGGGCCCACTCACCCGACACAACTCCAGTGAAACATCCACAATGGGGAACCAGCTGAATAGCTCAAGCACCATTACCAACATGATGGACTCAGTGGCGTCTTTCTATGCTGTAATCATTCTACAAATCTACATTCAAAGTTTACCACTATTATAATCTCACAAACTCTTTCTAGGATGTGACATTTACCAGCATTTGAACAATCATAAATTAAATTGAACATGGACAATGCAAATCTAGGTCAGGTAGAAAAACAAAACAACCAGAGAGATCAAATACATGAATTGCTAATAGTTCATTCTGAGTTAGCAAAGCCACAAAGGTAAGGACTAGTGCTCAGTCTGCAAGCAAAAGCAGACTAAACACTAGTGTTTATTTCTAGAGGCACAAAACTGAATAGTAGGGAAGTTATACTGAACCTGCAGTGAACTTTAGTTAGTCCTCACTTAGAGGACTGCATGCAATTCTTTTCAGTCTTTGATAAAAGGATATAGAAGCACTGGTAAAAGTGCAGGGGTTATTTACAAGGATGATAGCAGAAATGCATGAGTGTACATAACAAAAAAGGACTTACAGGCAAGGCCTCTTTTCTGTAGCAAAAAGAACATCAAGGAGTGAATTAATAGAGCTTCTAAAATCATAAATGTTTCAGATAGGGTGGATACAGAGAGAATATTTCCTCATGCGGGGAAAAGCATAAATAGAGGCCTTCAAAACAAGATAGTCACCCACAAATCCACTAAGGAATTCAGAAGAAACATCTTCACCAAAAGAGTAGTGAAAATGTGGAACCTACTAGCACAGAATGGGGCTGTAAAGAATAAAAATATGCATTTAAAAGGAAACTATAGAAGCATATGATGGAGAAGCAACTAGAGGATAATGATGATTGATTTAAAAGAGGAAAAATAGGAGAAGGTTCAAGTTCAGCACAAAGACCAGCATGGACTGGTTGGGCCAAATGGCCTGTTTCTGTGTTGCATATCCCATGCAACTCTATGTAACCCTTTATTTGACATTGAAAACATTTACACTTGATATTCACCATATAAATTCTGAGCAAAGTAGTGGGTGTTGTTCCATTTTTTATCTTTGCCTGATTAGCATAGCAAACTATTCTAATGAATTAAAATAATAAGCACTCTCATAATTTTCTTAAAACTCTTATCAGTTGGGTTCTGGGCATTACTTTACAGGTACAAAGCTAGTTAGAATTGTCAATGTATAAAGAATTGCATCATTTCCTTTTGTAAAGTTTGTTGGATACTGTATAAACTATCTGCAGCAGTGAGATAGGAAACATTCAGCACACTTCCTTTCAATTTCCACAGTCAACACAGTTAACATTGACAAATTGGCTTTGATTCGTGCCTGGCAACCAGTGAATGAAGTCATCAGGCCATGGCCAAACCAATCCAGTAGAGAGCCAAACAATTTTGATGGATGGCCATCATTTGATTACAATGGCTATCTGCCTAAAATTTATTCAGTAGAGACAGGAGGCTAGCTAATGAGAAGAACGGGTTGTCTGGTCAGCCTATTCAATAGCCGGTTGCGAGATGTGTTTCTTTTTACTGTGGAATGAGCGTACAGTGGCCCCAAAATTCTCTGACACAATGACGGAAATGCTGCTGAAGAGATCAAGGCAAACAAGGCGAACTTTTCTCCTCTCTGGAAAGACAGAAGAAGGGTCCTCAGGCAGATTCTACAACAACCCAGGGGGAGATATGGAAAAGGGTAAATTATGTCAGCAAGGACACTGGGACATGGGTACAGTGTAAAAAAAGTTCAAAAGCCTTACCTAGTCAGCTAAGATATGAATTGTTTTGTTCCAACTCGTCTTGTGCATCAAACCTGGAACCAAACTCTGCTCACTCATCAGTCACACCCCTCTCCCACTCCTCCAATCACAATTGCAGAATGCACCATGCTGTTCATTATAGTCACTCCCAACAGGTCACATGGTCCCTATGAGACAAGAGGCATTCTGGTGCCAATTGATAGCAAAGTCTAAAACAAAATCTGTAGTCACTTCTGAAGAAGGTTCACTGGACCCAAAATGTCAATTCTACTTTCTCTCCACCGATGCTGCTGGAGTTTCTCCAGTTCCTGGAGCAGCTGACCTGATGAGTTTCTCCAGCAATTTCTACATTTATGTTAAAGTCTGTTCATTCTAATTGCTTTCACATATTGAGCTGCAGCCACTTCCTTGTTCTGAATTGTATCAAAAATCAGTTAAAAGTCAATTTTGTGGAGTCTTGTGCAGGGTTTCTCTCCATGAACTCTAGTGATTTGTTGCACACAATTCTCAGCAGCTCACCTCATTAAGCGCGCATCATGTCTCCACAGTGCCATTCTCACGTTATCTTGCGCGCAGCAGTGGAGAAACGTTTGCCAGGGCCAGGACCTCACGCATTCACACCATTGACACCAACTGACCTCTAGGTCAAACACTGCCAGCCTGATCAGAACTAGCCACCCAAGGCAGTGCAGTGTCCATAGTTTGGAGGAAAATGCTAAAATGCTGCAGGAAGGTCAATGAAGGTTATTTGTGAATGTCATTACCTTCACACTGCTACCTCACACTCTAACTCTGTCTTTGCACCCATCTCCCCACCAAAGCTTGTGGTCTACCACTTTCAATATTGCATGCAGCATCTTGTGCCCCAATGGCTCTCACCCATCTCCATTCCCCTAAACTACTCATCCTTCTTGCCCTCTGGACTTCCTACACACTCACCTGGGGACACACCACCTTTCCTGGCTGATGAAGGACTAAATCCTAACTGACCATAGTCTTCCTTGGCTGTTCATTGCTGGCAAGCATGACAAGTTGACCCGCTATCCATTTGCACTAAAAGACAAGTAAAAGATGTTTTGAGCATCCAAGTAAGTGCAACATGAGTGAGCATTAAGACAGCAAGCTAACAGCCCTCAGATGAACCCTATTCATGTGCCTGTCCCTGCGTGCAACGTCACCTGGCAGCAGCATTGTATATAAAGTGTTAGTGAACTCCAAAGTGTAGTGCCCTGATGAAAGAAGAAGGTTGGTGCTTTTGCTAATGCCATCCTCCATGGACAGAAGGTGAAGTAGGCATGGAACATGGCCCCAAAGTGTTAGGAAAGACTGGACAAGATAGGTACCTGAGGAAGACACCAGTGAGTTGCAAAGGCAGGATACCTGCTAAGATTGTCATATCAGGAATCATCGCTATCTAGTTTCTCTGCACTACCTGGGAAAATAGCAAACTGCATATAAAAGAGGCACGATTAGGTAATGGTGAGCTGTTAATACAGGCAAATAGGCATCATGCTATTCAGTAGTGAGATTCCTGTCTCATTCTTAAAACATTAGGTAGAAAATTTGGATATTTTTACTCAACATCTAGAATCTAATTCTTTTCAATTCTCACCATAATTTACCAGTAGACTCGTAATCATTGTTCAGCAGCTAGGAAGATTCCGACTCCAGTTTCAGATTAAAATTTATTTATCATTCATAGCCTCAAAAACTTAGAAATATTCTGAAATATTCCAAAAATGCCTTTTCTTTGGTGAGCAAGGTATTGAATTATATCCAACAGCAAATTGATACTGCATCATTGTTACAGATTAAGTCTGCAGTTGAGAGGTTTTATTGAAGTATGTCCAGAACAGATATATTACAAGTGGAACAGCTGTTGCAAGTTTATTTTTATTCAAGTCGAAGGATAATATCTTTGCAGCTGGAACAGGTGTGCTGCAGAAATAGAGTCAGAAAACATACATAAAGAAACCTAAGAATTCTCATCATTATACTACAAAGGAAATGAAATGAGACCACCTTTTCTATCTAAAGTGCCCTCTCGTTGTCCTATGTCAGATTCCACCTGCCTACAAAATATACAACAAAGGGCACAGGTCAAGTTACAATGGTGAAACATGCAACTTTTCAAATGTTGAATACAAAAGACACTGCTCTCTTATTTGGAATACCTTAACCGTAAGAACACATATGATTTTAACAGACAATTAGGTGATATCTGCACAAACAACGATGTATTTGCATACATGTAATGCTTGGTAGATTTTTTTTTCAACAATTTCACCTGATACAACCCCTCTCACTTCCCAACCAAGTATGTTTCTTTCCTTTCCAAAGCTCTATGCCAACAGACATTTGACAAAAGGCACATTGTTATAGTAGTCTGGAAATTCCTGGCTGACTTCTCGCTCCTTAGCCCAGGGGAGCTAAACCTCTACCAAAGTCCAAGTTATAAATAAGATGGGTGCACAATCCAAATCCAGCTCAGTTACACACTGGCTAGGTCCACAGAGCTCTTGGCCTTATTCATTATGATGCAGTAATCTCCCAAACATCTATTTTCAAAATCTGATTCTTATTGTACATTAGTACTGTGATATTTCCTAGTGGGATTTGGGGCATGAGGCTTCACATTCCTCCAGACTGTCGAACCGATTCTTGTTTCCTCCACATCCGCCGTACCAGAAC
Organism: Ginglymostoma cirratum; assembly: GCA_024137785.1. Taxonomy (NCBI): domain Eukaryota; kingdom Metazoa; phylum Chordata; class Chondrichthyes; order Orectolobiformes; family Ginglymostomatidae; genus Ginglymostoma; species Ginglymostoma cirratum. The sequence continues at coordinate 14,479,027 of JAHRHZ010000029.1, forward strand.
CGGACACAGCCTTGCTGTTCTTGGTCAAAGTACCACTTCAGAACATAATTCTGACAGGTCCCTCCATCTTGATCGAGCGAGCACATGTCTGGAAGGGAACAAGAAAACAAGTTTAATGCTGGAAGGGAGAGTTATTATACTGACTCAGATTTTGTGGTAAATGAACATGCCAACAAGGAACAAGCCTAGGCCAATCAGCCCTTCTGAGTCTGCTCCACCATTCAATAACATTGTGGCTGACATAGTTTTAAACTCTACACTCCTGAACTCCATCACAGGTTTTCTATTGCCGTTTGCAATGGAATATGCAGCAGTTCAAAACAATAGAGTGCCCTCAATAAAGGGATCAAAGACCTGTGTAAAACTGATGGAAGGCTTAGAGAGGGATCTATAACCTAAAGCAGGAACCATAAGCTAGAATATTTAATTCATGATCATATCATGAATGGTAAATCAAATAATGAGAGATAAAGTTGGAGCTAAAATCAATCAATAAATAAAAATTATAAATAAGACAAATTTAAAGTTAAACATCTCCAACTATAACTGGGAAAGAATGATGCCTAACACTTGTAAAAATTAATTTTCAGTATCCAATAGGGTTGTTTGGCAGCATTAGGATGATTGGGTCGCAGAGTCATTCAGTGTAGAAACAGGCCCTTTGACCCACCATGTCTATGCTGACCAACAAACACCAAACTACATTAATACCATTTACCTGGTCAATAGTCACTATGCCCTGGTATTTTATGTACTCATCCAGATGCTTTTTAAATGTTGCAAGAGTATATGCCTCACCAGCCTCTGAGACAGCATGTTTCATATTTCTACCACCTTCTGGGTGCAATGATTCTTTCTCAGATCTCCTCTGACTTTAGCTCTCTGGTCCTAGGCATGTCTTCCATAGTGAAGAGATTCTCACAATCCACTTTGTCTATACCTTTCATAATTATGCATACCTCAAATCAAGTCCCTCTTCAGCCTCCTCTGCTCCAAGGAAAATTAACCCAGCCTATCCAGTCTCTCCTCATAATGGAGCCTTTTCAGCCCAGGCAACATTCAGGTAAATCTGCACCCTCTGCAGTGCAATTACATTCTTCCAATTGTGTAGCCACCAGAACAGCATACAGAATTACATGTGACCTAGCCAATATTTTATAAAGTTGGAACAATACTTCCTTTCTCCTAATTCTATGTCCCTGTTGATGAAGGCAAGCATCCTGTATGCCTTCGTCACCACCCTGACTATCTGTGCTGACACCTTCAGCGATCTATGGACATGTATATGTCCATTTGTTCATCAGTACTCCCCAGGGACCCACTGTTCATTGTGTGTGTCCTTCCCCTATTAGACCTCCCAAAATGCATTACCTCACAATTATTGAGACTAAATTCCACCTGCCATTGTTCTGCCCAATTTACCAACTAATCAATACCAGTCTGTAGCCTGAGACCATCCTTCTCATCATCAACACCTCCAATGTTGTGTTATTTGCAAACTTACTAATCATACCTTCTACATTCACATCCAACTAATTAATGTGAATAATACACAGCAAGAAGCCCAGCGCTGAACACCATGGTTCACCACTGGTCACAGGGTTCCAAACACAAAAACAACCATCTAATATCACTCTTTGCCTCCTATTTGCAAGCCAGTTTTGGATCCCAGTTTGCCAACTTGCCTTTAATCCCACATCCTCTTACCTTTTGGACCACATGGAATCTTGTCAAAGGCCTGACTGAAATCCATGTAAACTATATCAACTGTATTATCCTGAATATATTTAGTCAGCCTTTGAAGTAACTCAATTAAATTAGTCAGATAGGATCTCTCTCTAGCAAATCCATACTGACTATTCCTCATCAATCACTGCCTTTCCAAGTAATGATTAATCCTGGCCTTCAAAACTTTTTTCAATAATTTCCCTTCCATTGATATCAGACTTAACTGGTCTTTAATTACCTGGCCTATTCCTGCCTCCCTTCTTCAACAAAGGAATACATTAGCTATTCTCCAGTCATCTGGCACTTAAACTGTGGCCAATGAAGTATTAAATATATCTGCCAGGGCTCCAGCAATCTCTTCCTTTGCCTGCCATAGCAGCATGGGATACATCTCATCAGGCCCTGGGGATGTAAGCACCTTTATGTTCACTAAAACATTTAATACCTCCTCCTTATTAACCTTAACATGCTCTGTAACCTCACCAACCCAAGTGAAATTCCCAGCTACAATGTCCTTCTCCTCTCTGAAAACAGATGAGAAGCATTCATTTAAGATCTCACCCATGTCCACTAGCTCCCTGCACAGGTTGCCATTTTGGTCTCTAATGGGTCCCACCAAAGATATTTTGTGGCTCCTCTTTGCCCTCCTAATTTCCTTTTTGAGCAATCTCCTACACTCTATACTTTTGAAGGCATCCCCTATTTTTAATGCACTGTACCTGACATATGCGTCCTTCCTTTTCTTTATCAAACTTTTGATATCCCTTGACATTCAGGGTTTCCTGGGCTTGTTGCACTTGCCCTCCATTCTCAGAGGAACACACTGCCCTGAATTCTCACTGTACTACTTTTAAAGGACTCCCACTTTCAAAATGTAGACTTACCTGCAAGTAGCTGCTCCCAGTCTATGTTTGCCAGATCCTAATGATTTCTGCACTGTCCATGTGCCTTTCCATTATGACTTTGAACTAACAGAGTCATTGCCACTTTCCCCAAAATGCTTGCCTACTGAAACTGCAACCACTTGACTGGCTTCATTCCCTAGGATTAGGTCTAGTACTGCCCCAAGTCTAGTAGGACTATCTACATTCTGGTACAAAGAGCTCCCCTGGATGCACTTTAAAAATTCTACTCCATCTGATCCTTTCACACTGAGGTGATCCCAGTTAATGTTAGGAAAGTTGAATTCCTGTACCACTATAACCCTTTCTCTCTCGTGCTTTTTTATGATTTGCCTACATATTTGTTCCTGTATCTCCATTTGACTGTAGGGGAGCCTGTAGGACAATACCCAGATGGCCTCATTTGACGACCCTTTACAACATCCTCCCTCATTTCTGCAGTGATGGTTTCCTTTATCAATAATGGAATAAACCCACTCTTTCACTTATACATCATCGTACCTGAAATATCTACACTTTAGAATGTTAAGCTGCCAGTCCTGTCCTCCCTACAACAACATCTCAGCGATTGCCACAATATCATATTCCCACGTGCTGTTCAATGCTCCATATTCATCCACTTTATCAGTCAAGCATCTTGCATCAAAATAGATATAGTTTAGCTTTCTGGACCTCCCATGTGCCTTTCCTGTCCATGTCTTCTCCAATTACTGGACTGTCCTTGGTACCGACATTCACCACGACTGCTGGCTGTTCACTTGGCACTAGGAAGGCACCATATCATTTGAGAGTCTTGTTTGCTGCCACAGAACAGTCTGTCAGTTCCCCCCACAAGTGAGTTCCCATCACTAAAGCTCTCCCAGTCTTTCTTCCCCCATGCTGTGCAGCAGAGCCAACCATGGTGCCATAAACGTTAAGATGTGCCATGCCAGTAAAAGTCCATTTACACCAGAACTGACAAGTTTTATGATAAATTTAGTGGCAATCTAGTGGCCAGCAGACTCATTCTGTCATTCAATGCATAATTCTTGAGCTATATGCCAGTTAAGTGAACCATCCATGGAGGCAAGGCATACCAGATATTAATTTTCACTCTTAACTACACATGCACAGTCACCATAAGTGCACATTTAAATCAAGGTTTAACAACAGCGAATGCCAAAACTCTACCTTATTAACAATAAATACTGCCTATTGTTGTTAATTGTTAGTGAAATCTAAACTTCGAAACAAATGAAAAATACATCAAATTTGACACAACTTCTGTTTGGTTTGGTGAAAAAATATATATTTATCCTGCACCTTTCAAGTTTTCAAGGGATCTCAAAGTGTTTCCAGCCATTGTTGACTTTCTTTAAAATGCAGTAACTTTGTTATATAGGAAACAAACTAGCCAATTTATGGACAGCAAGCCCCCATGACAACATAGAGATTAATAACCAGATTATCTCCTTTAGGTGTTAGTAGAGGGATAAGTGCGGGCCAAAGTTTTTTGGGGGACAAGGTCCCTGTCCCTCTTCAAAATAATATTATGTGACCTACTATTTCCACATGGGAGGGTAGATGGAACCTCAATTTAATATCCCATTAAAAAGACAACTCAAACACTGTAGCATGCCCCCAGCATTTGACTGATAATCTAGATGGTGTTTTTATGTCCCTGTTTTATGCCTTGAACCTATGCCCTTTTGATGTAACAGTTGAAAAGGACAATTCTCTAAAAATCAAAATGACTTTAGTCAGAACGTTCGCATGATACTTATTGAAAAAAGCTTAGTGAAAGGAAATTAAAGGCAGTATTATGGAAGTCACTATGACTTTCTCTGTGAGAAGTCCCATGACACCAGGTTATAGTCCAACAGGTTTATTTGAAATCACAACTTTTAGAAGCACTGCTCCTTCATCAGGTGAAGTGAAGGGAAGCACACAGGAACAGAATTTATAGGCAGAGAGATCATTGCAAGATAATTCTAGGTAATTAAGAGTGTCAAAGGATAATACAGATGGTATGGGTGGAATGTCGACAGGCTGAATAATAAGTCTTTGCAGACAGACAGACAATGTCAGACAGTTTGAGCAAAGTGTCAACAGCTGAATAGCAAGTGAAGAGATGATCTATGATTCGATTAATTAAACCAGAGAGATAGTTACAAAACATCAAAAAAGATATGGTGCTAGAGTCAAACCAAATGGCTCAAACAACATAGAAGATTTGCATACCAAGTGTCTAACCAAAATAACGAGTAATCCAAAACTGTACAAACTAATTAAGGTAGAGAGATCATAATAAGTTATCAAGGTGATGCTGTCAAAACAGGACAGTATGGAAGATTTTACATACACAGAACAGTACGACGGGGTTACATGTAGCCCTGCGTATACAGAGGATCTGTTTAGATGAGGAGGAATGTGATGAACACCTACAGACGCTGAAAGACGCGCTCATAAGAATGGGATACAATGCTCAACTCACCGATCGCCAATTCCAACGTGCCACAGTGAAGAACAGTAACAACATCCTCAGAAAACAGACACGGGACACGACTAATAGAATGACCATTTGTCATTCAGTACTTTCCCGGAGCAGAGTAACTACGCCATGTTCTTTGCAGCCTTCAACATATCATTGATGACTATGAATATCTTGCCACAGCCATTCCTACATCTCCAGTTCTCACCTTCAAACCACTGTAAAACCTCAAGTAGTCCATCCTTCACAGCAAACTACCCAGCAGAACATCAACCATAACACCCCACAACCCTGCCACATCAACCTCTGCAACACATGTCAGATATTCAAGATGGATATTACAATCACATGTGGGAACACCACCCCTCACGTACACAGTAGGTACACATGTGACTTGGCAAATGTTGTCTACCTGATATGTTGCAGGCAAGGATGTCAAGGGGCATGGTATATCGGCGAGATCATGCAGACGCTACAGCAATGGATTAATGGGCACTGTGCAACAATTTCCAGGCAGGCATGCTCCCTCCCAGTCAGGGAACACTTTAGCAGTCAAGGACATTCAGCCTCCAATCTTCTGGTGAGCATCCTCAAAGGCAGCCTTTGAGATACACAACAACTCAGAACTGACGAGCAGAAGCTGACAGCCAAGTTCCGTACCCAGGAAGACAGCCTCAACCGTGATCTTGAGTTCATGTCATGCCACATGTAACCCCACCATACTGTTCCGTGTTTTTAAAATCTTCCCTATTGTTCTGTTTTGAAACCATCACCTTGATTACCTGTTATGATCTCTCTACCTTAATTAGTTTGTACAGTTTTAGATTATTTGTTACTTTGGTCAGAGCTTCGTCTTGCGACTCTTGTCCCTATCATGTTATTCCAGCCATTTGGTTTGTCTCCAGTACCATATCATTTTTGATGTTTTGTAACTATCTCTCTGCCTTAATTAATCGAATCATAGATCATCTCTTCACTTGCTATTCAGCTGTTGACACTTTGCTCACACTTTTTGATGCTTTTGATCACCTGCAAAGACTTGTTATTCAGCCTGTCAACACTCCATTTACACAACTTGTACTTTCTTTTGACACTCTTAATTACCTAGAATTATCTTGCAATGATCTCTCCGCCTATAAATTCTGTCCCTGTGTGCTTCCCTCTACTTCACCTGACGAAGCAGCAGTGCTCAAAACGCTTCTGATTTCAAATAAATCTGTTGGACTATAACCCAGTGTTGTGTGACTTCTGATTTTGTCACTCCCAGTTCAATATCAGCACCTCCACTTCTTTGTGAGGAAGGCTCCCCAATCACTTGGGTAAATACCTAAACAGCTATTTGCAATGATGAGAAATCCTGTTCATTCTCTTGGGTCCAGAAGCTCATCACATTCATACATCTAATCAACAGGTGATAAATTTGTTTTTTCCTGTTCATTTCTGGGATGAGGGAATCACTGGCTGGCCAGAATTTATTGCCCATCCCTAGTTGCCCTTGAGAAATTGTGGTGAGCTATCTTCTTGAACCGCTGCAGTCCTCCTGCTGTAGGTTAACCCAAAAATGCTATTAGGTAAGGAATTCCAGGATTTTGACCTCCAGCAACCACGACCATCTCCCTGTGTGTCAGGTATGACTCCAACCACTGGTAAGTTTGCCCCCATTATCCATTGATTCCAGTTTTACTAGGGCTCCGCAATGCCACACTCAGTTGATAGCAGCCTTGATATGAAGGGCTGTCACTCTCACCTCACCTCTGGAATTCAGCTCTTTTGTCCATGTTTGAACCAAGGCTGTCATGAGGTCAGGAGCTGAGTGGCCCTGATGGAACTCAAACTGGGTGTCACTGAGCAGGTTATTTCTGAGTAGGCACTGCTTGATAGCACTGTTAATGACACTTTCCATCACTCTACTGATAAATGCCAGAATAGTAAATTCTTAAGCATTAACTTCCAGAAATTGGGACGTTCATGCAGGTAAAGCTGTTTCAATGTCATGTTTCTAATTTCAGTACTATGTACCCAAAATCGTGCACAGTAAATTAATTGAAACTTCTCTTTTAAAAAGAGCTGCACAGCAATCTTCCATTAAGCCTACCATAAATCATGTCTGTTGTACTCTCAGCTTTTTCTCCTTCTGGGAATTCCATCTCTTCTTCAAATTCTTCCTCCTCTACAGTTTGTATGGTTTCTGGTCCCCCTACACTTGCACTGCAAAAGAACCATAACTGAAATCATTTGCATATAAATCAATGAAAATGTATTGAAAATATAATCAAGTGTGATCAAAAAGGTGTTGCCTATGAAAACTTACGCTCCTTCTAAAGATTGTGGTGTTTCTTCTGGCCTAGACCGAACTAATGCTGCTCTCTGACATTCTCTCTGCAAAACTGGATATGGGTACCTGTTGATTCTAACTGTAAAATATAAGTTGTAATTAAATCACAACGTTCCACACATTTCAAAGTTGCCAATAATTATTGCTGCATGCCTCAAGAACCAACAGTAATAATTTCATAAGTTCACTAAATTTCATTCAGTAATTTATTTTTCCGTTTTCATATGCAATGGAATTTATCAGTGCCGTATCTACCTTGAATTAATTTAGATAGAACTTTTCACAACCTCAGGAAGTAGCTATACATAATACAGCTAAGGTATTCTGAAGTGACCTACCATTGTAATGTCAGAAACACAAATTTGCACACAGTGAGATCCTAAAACAGCCATATAACAACAAAAACATTAGCAGTATTTGTTGACGGATTAATGCTGGCCAGGACACCAGCCATATAACAACAAAAACATTAGCAGAATTTGTTGACGGACTAATGCTGGCCAGGACACCAGGACATCAAAATAGTACCCTGGGATATTTTTCAACCCAGGGTGTGGTTTAAATTTGTATTCTAAAAACATTACTTCCAACAATATAACACTCGCCCCGTAAGTAAATCTCTGGAGCAGGACTTAAAGTACTCAGACTCAAGGCGTGTGTGCTACCAACTGAGCCATTACTGGCACAATACAGTCAGCAGAATGTTGCGCTCCTCAGTTCTTTTAACAGATGATCTCTATGGTGTGTTTAAAGATAAAAATAAAATCTGGAACATCCAGCAGGTTATATAGTTAAAAATAACAACATTTTGGTGCATCTTGAAGTCATGAAAGACACTTCATTACTGCAAGCTTTTTTTCAAAAAATTCTACATTATGTTAGAAAACCAGCCTCTGGAGAATATTCTCTGTAAAGGATTTATACACAGTAGTTTTTCTCATATATTGCTACTTTTTAAATCAAGCATAACTTACGTGTGAGGCTTTTCAGAAAGGCTCGTGCAAACCTGTGGACATAAGTCATTTCATGATTCAATAGATGGTCCAGGTGAACTAAATGTTGATCAGAAGGAGCACTCACAAGCTCCTGCAGATTGGTTCTGGTGACATCCTTTCCAAGGAAGAATGCGAAGATCACAAAACCTTTACACTTAGCTTGTAATGATATAGCCTTTAGCTTCTCTGTGTCAAAGACATTGGTTTCTCCTGAAAGTATTAAAAATATCACTTTATGTCGTCGTGGATTTGGAGCGGTTAAGAAAACGTTATTGAGAGTCCATTCAATGGCATGGCCAGTCCATGAAGAGCCTTCTAACTTTTTAAAGGAATTCTCTATATGTCTCTTCATCAAGCTTTTGGTGCCATAGCTCAAGAAGCCAAACTCCAGGTTGACTGGCATCTGGCCAGATCTGGGCAGGTAACCTGGCGGCGAATATTGCACGAGGGCTACCCTGGCACGATTATCTGAGGTCTTCGGGCTTCTTGAGATTATAAACGTGTCAAGTATTGAGCTGAGGAAGTCCTTTATTCTCTCAAAGTCCATCATTCTCAGATTGGGTGAGCCATCAACAACAAAAGCTATGTCCATGTTGATTGGGATTGGTGGTGGAGAGATGGCCTGTTGGCACTGGGCATTTGGTTCACATGTGTCTGTGAAGGAATATTAAAGCCTAAAGTTGGACTGCTGTAAATGTAGATTACTATTTTCAAGAAATCCACTGTGTAGTATGTATCTTTAATTTCATGTACAACTATAGCCATTTTGCTATTGCTTCATTTTAACTATGCAGAACAATTCCATTTCCTTAAGTTCTGATCTACAATATTAAGTGAATATGGTTAAAATACATACCAAAACAGAAAGTACATAACCGGACTTTGCGTAACTGTCCTTGTGCTTCTTGCCGTTGTCTTGACAGCACAACCACCTGAAACATTCTGGTTTCATCAATCTTTTTTCAGAGGAAAGGGAAGGAAATTTCCAAATTCAGTTAGAAAGACTTGATAACTTTTCAAAATGCTGTGAATATTCAGGTGCCGAGCTTAGCTAGATTAGAAGCCAGTGGTGACCATCCAATGGGTCAATTAATCTAATGGGTCATTTCAGGAAGGGTGAATCATTAGATTTTCTTTTCTAAGAAGTGCAGGCAGAAATGTCAGATGCATAATGTAATTACATTTCATTCGAATATAGAATTGTCTAATTCTTTTTTCAACAAGAGTATAAATATTTGTTTTCTCCACTTCCATGGGAATATTGTGTAATATACTATAATATATTATATAATGTGTGTAATATATAAATCACATTCCAGTTTTTGCATTAGTGTCAACATTGCAGCTGTTGTATGAAAATGATTGCTTGCATTTGTAGGATAACTTGAACAGTCCATCTCAAGATGTCATAACGCATTTTACAGCTATAAAGGTACTTCCAGAATCTATTCAATTATATCATGAAGCAAACATGGAAGCCAACGTGCATATAGGAAGGTTACACAAAATGAGCAGATGCTCTGTTTTTAGTAGTTTTGTTTGCGCAATATTGAGGTTGTTGACTTGCTCGCCAAGCTGGCTTGTTTACGTTCAGACATTTCGTCACCATGCTAGGTAACATCATCAATGAGGCCTCCGATGAAGCGATATTGTTCAGCTCCGCTAGGAATTTATACTGTCGGGTCTGTTATGGTAAGAAGTATCATTTGCGGTTTTGTTCTGTGTGGGTTTGTAAATGGGGTCCAATTCTATATGATTGTTGATTGCATTATAGGTTGAGAACCATCCCTCTAGGGATTCCTGTGAGTGTCTATGTTTGGCCAAACATAGAACAACAACGCTTCATCGGAGGCCTCACTGATGATGTTACCTAGCATGGTGATGAAATGTCTGGACAAAAACAAACTAGCTCGGCGAGCAAGTCAACAACCTCACTCACCATTCGAGCTACAAATCTCTGCTAAAACCTTTGAGGAATATTGTCCAGGACACATATGAACATATGAAGTAGGAGCAAGAATACACCCATCAGCCCTTTGAATCTAATCTGCCTTTTGTTAAGAACATGGTTGATCTTATTGTGGGTCCACTCTGCGTTCCCACTTACCTCCTCTTCCTCTTTAAAACCTTATCAATTGTTGACTTATCTAACTTAGCCTCAAAAATATTGAAATGCCCTGCCCCTAGTGTTCCCCAGAAAGCAGAATTCTACAGAGCAAAAAAACTGAGAGGGGAAAATTGTCCTCATATCCGTCTTAAATGGGAAACCCTTTCTTGAAAGCTGTATCCCCTAGATCTAGACAAGAGGAAACTTTCCCCTGTCAATTCCCCTCAGGATCATAAATGATTCAATAGATCACCTCTCAGTTTTCTAAACATATAGACCTAAGCTGTCCAAAAGTTTATAACTGATAAGGAGGAGGCATTGGATAGGCAATTTGCATTAACAGTTGATAAGGAACCAGGACCGGATGAGATACATCCAAGGATCCAGAAGGAAGCGGGAGTGGAAATTTCAGAAGCACTTCCACATCTTCGGATTATAAACCCTTCCAGCAACCGAATTTCCTCCTCCTTCACCATGACTTGGGTAATGTCGCCTTCCCTGTTTGAGACACCTTTTCACTTATATACCTACAGAAAAATTTGGGATTCCCTCTTATGTTATCTGCCAGTCTCATTTCATACCCCATGTTGTTTCACTTTGCTCTTTTAACACCACCCCTCTGAATCTTCTTTACTCGGCCTGATTTTTAATTGTATTTTCTAACCAACTTTTGTCATAAGCACACCTTTTCTTTTACCAAAGTTTTTCAAATTTTCTTATTCTCAGAAATGTTGACAGAGGGCTAGAAATTTTCAAACACTATCACCCTTCTTCAAAACATGGTGTAAGAGTAAGCAAAGCAACTACGGAGAAGTCAAGAGATAAAAGGTACTGCAGATGCTGGAGAATCCGAGATAACAAGCATGGGGCTGGATGAACACAGCAGGTCAAGCAGCATCATAGGAGCAGGAAAACTTGACGTTTCGGGCCTAAACCCTTCATCACTTTGAAAGATGGGAAACTTCTAGAAATAGTAATTATGGGCAAAATTAACAGTCACATGGACAAGTCTGGGTTAATTAAAGACAGCTTGCATGGTTTTCTAAAAGAAAAATGATGTTTAGCTAAGCTGTTGGCATTTTTGAAGAGGTAACAGAGAAGGTTGAACTGGGCGATGCTGTTGATCTGGCACAGATGGACTTCCGGAAGGCATTTCGTCCAATGGCACTCAGCAGACCTGAGAGCTAAGCTAAACATCATGGCTGGTATAAAAGGGACAGTAGCAACATGGAAACAAAATTGGCTGCGTAACAGGAATCAAAGAGCAATGGCTAACGGATATTCTCCACTGTGGGCAAAGGTTAGTATGGGAATTCACTGGGAGTCAGTGCTAGAATCCCTATTTTTCCTAATAAATATTAACGACCTAGATGTTGTTATACAGGGTACAACTCCAAAATTTGATAAGAAATTTAGAAGTGTTGTAAACTGTGAGGAGAACAGTGTAGAACTTCAGAAAGACATTAAAAAAGTGGAACAAAAACAGCATCATCAGAATGTGGTGAAGACGGATCACTGGACCCGAAATGTAACTCTGCTCTCTCCCTACAGATGCTGCCAGACCTGCTGAGTTTCTCCAACAATTTCTGCCTTTGTTTTGGACTCCCAGCATCCACAGTTCTTTGTTTAATCATAGTCAGATAGAGTTGGCAGATGAACTTCAATACAGACAGGTGTGAGGTGATACACTTTGATAAAAACATAGAGAGAAAATTTAAAAGGGCAAAATTCAAAATGGGGTGCAAGAACTAAAGGACCCAGGTACACATGTGCTTATGTCATTAAAGGATATAGCACATGTTGAGAGAGCAAATAATAAGATATACATTATCCTAAGCTTTATTAGTAGAGGCACTGAATACAAGTGTAAAGAGGTTATGTAGAATGTGTATAAGAACATAGTCTGGCTACAGCTGGAGAACTGTATCCAGTTCTGGGTTCCCACTTTAGGAAGGAATTGAACACATTGAAGACAGGGTCATGACAATGATTCCAGGCATAACTTCATTTAAGATGATTCATTGGAAAAGCTAGGGCTGTTTTCCTTGTAGAAAAGAAGACTGAGACAAGGTCTGATTGAAGTATTTATAATCAGGAGACATCTAGATATGGTAAACAGGGAGAAAATATTCCCACTCATGAAATGATTGACAACAAGAGAGTATAGATTTAAAGTAATTGATAAAAGAAGCAAAAGTGATGGAGGAAAACATTTTTCCATACAATGACTAGTTAAAGTGGAGTGTACTGCCTGAGAGTGGTGGACACATGTTCAATCAAGGCATTCAAGTGAGAAATAGATGATAATCTGCAAAGGGTCAATGTGCTGACAACAGGAAGATGGTACTTAGTCACAGGTTCATTCAGAGAGCTGGCTTGGACACAATGGATGGAATGGTTTCCTATAACAAACTGGTGATTTGGTGAGTGAACACAAAGAATCTAAGAACTTAATTAAACTTTACTTGCATGAGGACACCTCAAGACAGCATGCTGTCCCTTTCCTGCTGGACTGCTCTGTGCAGTCAGTGATACCCGACAACCTAAATAATGCACTGAGTCACACAGCTTTCAATGGGCCCTTCAGCCTATGCTTGAAAATGGATCTGCTCCAGGACAAATGAATTTCTCTCCTTCAACGAAATAACAGAACAATCCAAACGCGAAAGTTTCTTAGGGAAAAAGTCAAAAGTTGAAAATCAAATTACCTTTGTAAGCCTAAGTGTTATTGGTGAACTATCCTACCCGTTTAGGTATATATTTTTGTATTTTAACTGGCGGAAAGTATGAAAGTACTAGTCAATTTCCTGTTGTATTATACCAAGGGACTTGAGCAATGTAGTTTTCAGGTGAAGCAGGTGATAAATGAACATGAATTTTAATTCGTTTAGTCATTATGTCAACATCATAGAGCACATTTTTTCCCTTAACTGGAGGAGGCCAGGAAAGTCATGAGAAGAGTGAATAATTGGACACGTTTGCCCTGGAGTGATATTCTTCTCCTTTTCACCACTACAGCAATGATGTACTGGGTGAGAGGTTTTAGTGGAGTCCCTCTCAACACGCTCCAAGCCCTAAAAAGTGGTCAGTTAAGAGCCACTACTAGGAAACCAGGATGACCTACCTGTCAGAGATAGCAAGAACTGCAGATGCTGGAGTCAAAGTCAATACAGTGTGGAGTTGGAAGAACACAGCAGACCAGGGGGCATTAGAGGAGCAGGCAAGTCGCCGTTTCAGGTTTACACCATTCATCAGGGTGTATTGACCTACCTGCCTGGTTGGGGAAGACGCTTGCAGTTGCCTCAGTCTGGGGCTATTTGGGGCAGGGTTGGGGAAAGGTAATGGCTACTGATTACTGACCCCTTGCTACTCTCGCCCAATGACACCCACCTCATGAGACACAAAAGAAAAGGCTCTGCACCTCCTCCTTGATCTCCTTATGTCCAAAGTCCAGGAATAATCTCGAGGATGCAGAAGCTGCTGGCCTTTGACTGGCTGACAGATTGTTCAAGGTGGGATTCAACATTTAAAAGATATTTGGATAAGAACAACAATAGGAAAAGTCTGGAGGAATATGGGCCAGGAGCAAGCAGGTGGGACTAGTTTAGTTTGCAATTATGGTCAGCATGGACTGGTTGGCCCAAAGGGTCTGTTTTCAAGCTGCATGACTCTATAACTCCATGTGGATCTGTGACTTATTCAGAAGATCAGCAGTCAGCTCTTAACAAGCTGATTGCAGCTCAGTTCAGCTTGTTTTCTCATTGTCAGTCATTACTGAACATGCTCGCCAAAACCCTACCCACATTTAGGCAAGAATATGGAAAATCTCAGCCTTAAGAATATATCAACAGTTTTATAATGTTATTAGTTGCTATATCCCACTTTATATTGAAACTGCCTATCTAAATGTGTCATGCTGTGATTATACGTTGCCACCTACTATGGTGCTGTAGAACCTCCGCTAGCAGTTGGACATGACTACAACATGAGGTTCATATTGCTAATGTGGATATAGAAATTCACAACAAGGTAAGCTGACAGAAGTGTATATAAGTGAAATGTTTCAAATGTAATCATACAGCTAAGTCTCCTACCTCAAAGGCACGCTGAATTTCGGGGACATTAGCAAAAGAAATGACAACTGGTGTGATATCCATGGCACTGAACTCCAAAGCAGCAGTCGCAACCTCTGATATTTCACGAGATGGACCGTTAGTAATAAATATTGCCACTTTCCTGCCTAGAACACCATGGCGGACACGCTTGAAAGTATTTTTTGCAGCAAACCTCATTGCAGTCCCTACATTCCGCCTGCTGTTTGATCTCTCGTAAGCTAGATTCTGTAGTCCTTCTAGAAGCTTTTGCTTGCTTCTGAAGTCTGAGAATCGGATGAATGTTTTTGCCGTGGAACTGTAAGTAAGAATCGCCACACGGGCTCCTGTTGGGCAGTTACTTTCAGTGATTTTAAGATCCTGCACAAAATTAATGACCATGGTCTTCATTCTATTAAATATGGCTTGTGTGACATCTGCAGACATGTCTACAGCGAACACCACCTCAGTGGGATACACAGGGCATTCTGTTCTTCCTGAAATAAAAGGTCAAACAATTAGCAAATAAAAATTAAGATTAAAAAAGGAAAGATTAATGTGACACCTTTCATAACCTCAAGGCTTTACACCCAATTAAATACGTTTTTAGTGTAGTCACTGTTGTAATGTAGGAAGCATGGGAGCCAATTCACACACAGCATGCTCCAACAAATAAGAATGTGAAATTGACCTAATCTTTTTTTGTGGTACCTGTTGATAAATAATGGTCAGGATACTAGGGAAAACTCTGTTGTCCATCTTGAAATAGGATCATTTGGGGCTTTTCATATGCACCCCTGAGGACATGTAGAGCCTTGGCTTAATGTCTCCCTCAAATGATGACACCTCTGGCAAAGCAGCATTCCCTCAGTGCTGCACTGAAATGGCAGACTGCATCATGTGCTCTTGTTGCTAGAGTGGGATTTAACAATGCTGTAAATGAGGGACTGCTAATATCTATGAAGTCATGATAAATAATTATAAATGAAGAAAAAGCACTGACCTGATGAACAACAGGCTAAAAGGAAAAAAGAAAGGGCTAAAATTAATATTTCCTTTAAATTGAAACACAAAAGCTTAAAAATTACGCATTTATGTGAGAGGTGAATTTTACCAACAATAAGACATGTCACATTGTTTGTTTTTTATCAAAAGGATTGTCTCACTTTATCCAGTACAATGATTCACAGTATAACTCACAAACATCATGTTAATAAGGTAAGCAATAGACCCACCGAATAAAATTTTATCTGTGAGGCATATGCAATGGAATAAACCAAAGAATGGCTTCTAAACCATCAAACACAAAATAAATGTTCGGGCTTATTGGGAATTTGGTTAACAGGGGACTTCAGTTAGGTCTGCAGAATTTGATCATCAGAGACTTTAGCCATTTGCAACATTGCTCCTTGGGACACAGGATAATTAGTCAACTGGAAGATTGATCATCTGGGAGTTTGACCATTTACAAGTCTGCTTCTAAGGGATATAAGTCCTTTGAGAAATTGCTTACCGAGGAGATTGGTTACCAGTCCTAATAATGTTTTGTAGTCTCACATCGTTCTGTACATCTACCACGG
Organism: Ginglymostoma cirratum; assembly: GCA_024137785.1. Classification (NCBI taxonomy): domain Eukaryota; kingdom Metazoa; phylum Chordata; class Chondrichthyes; order Orectolobiformes; family Ginglymostomatidae; genus Ginglymostoma; species Ginglymostoma cirratum. The sequence goes on from JAHRHZ010000029.1 coordinate 14,495,235, forward strand.
ATCTCATTGTCATGGTTATCAACTTGTGCCACAAGAACATATCAAAGCTAATTGTTCTGCCTAAAAACATCGTGACTTAATGATGAAACAAACTACTTACGACATTTTTCTCTAAAATATGTCACAAATTCACATGGCTGCAAAATAAAAATGGAGAATTGAATATCTAGTCACTAATGTTAAATTCTGTGTTGATATGAAATCTCCATGCGCACAGAAATAACTTACTTTCATAGGTGTGATCCCCGGTGGCCCTTTGAAACCCTGAAATGACAAAGCAAATGGAAAAATCCTCAGCAGTTCCACTGATTGCAATTTCACATGGGCAGCTATGATTGAAGAATGCTCAAGTTGGGAGCCCACATTCAAAGCAAGCTTTTAGATTGAGAGCTAGGTCTATTTAATTATACAGTCATTATTTCATTCACAACCCACACAATACATGGTTGATCCTCTATGTACTAAAAACAGTGGCCTGCAATTTAGTAGAGTTGGGACGAGTCAGGCGTCCTTTAAGAATGGCAGATGGAAGCTTCAAATCAAGCACTAGCTCAATTTTAAAACTGTCATCCTTCCTTTTAGATCCATCCAAGATCTTCCTTCTCCCTATCTCTGTAATTTCGCCCAGCCCTTCTGAAATACCTTCACTGATATCTTAATTTTGGCTTTTTGACCATTAAAGTCTTCCAGTTCCACAGGGCCTAAGCTCTGGAATTCGCTTGATTCACCTCTTCTCTGGAGAAAAATTCTTTACAACCTACCTCTTTAACCAAGTTTATCATCATCTGATCGAAAATCTCCTTATGTGGCTCACTGTCATATTTATAGTACTGTGCCTGTGAAGAACCTTGGGGTGTATTGTTACATTAAAAGCAATATAAAATTGTAAGCTCAGCAGTTCTGGCAGCATGAGAGAAATCAGAGTTAACGTTTTGGGTCCAGAACTCAGAACAGCTCTGAAGAAGGGTCTCTAGACCCAAACTGTTAATTCTGATTTCTCTCCACAGATGCTGCCAGACCGGCTGAGCTTTTCCAGCAATTTCCGTTCTTGTTTCTGATTTCCAGCATCTACATTTCTTTCATTTTTTTACAAATGTAAGTTGTTGCTCTTTCATTGGAATGCATGTTTCCTCTCATGCAGGCTTAACATTATTTGCAGCTCAGAGTAAGTTTCAAATCACATCATTGCTCATTAAATGATCGGATAGTCCCCAGTAAAATAATTCTCTCTGCTAACAATTGGCAATGTTGGCCACAAGAAGAATTGGTGCTATTGGATTTATGTTAACTCTCTCACACTGAGATTGCATACATGTTGCTGCTGCCTGTTCGCTACGTGAAGATTTCTTCGATGCTATTTTATCATGATAACCCCTTAGAAAGTCAGTCAGTATGATTTCCACATAGCTAAATTTCTATGAATTCAGGTGATTGAAGATGTTTAGTAAACGAGTTTATAGATGATTGCTCTGTGGCTATAGCAATCCAATAGAGATCAGCCCTCTCTCTCCTCCGTTTTGTTGAATCTATGAATTAGATAACAGAAAATTTTCTCCTGAGGCAATCATGGCAGTTACGACAAGCTTATTTTCCAGCATTTCAAAGTCACTTAAGTTGCATTCAGCTTGTTATGCTCTGTAATCCTACAATGAAATTCTTCAGGGTCATTTATTCTAACATGAAAACATGAATTGGTGATGAATCATCCAAACTGTGATCTTGCTATGGTCAGGTTGAATGTTTGCCCATCCCAAAATAAAATTCTCATTCATTAGAAAGCTCTCCCATGATATTTTTCACATGATTAGTCAGATGTTGCACATGTTGAAATAGAGGTCTCTGTTTGACTAAGATATTTAAAAGATATGAAATCAAGACAGGCAAAGTGAATTAAGATACAATTTAGTTGTGATCTAATGGAACAGTGGAACAAGTTCAAGGAATGAAAGGTTCCAATGTTCCTACTTCATTATATTTATTAATCTACAGAATCACTAAACACCCCTGTGTCATCTCTGTTCTAGCATGCACAGATTTCACTAACATAGTTGTTCCTTTTGTCAATAAGCTTCAAACCTTTCTTGTTCCTAAGCTTTGCAAGATGAGCAAAGGAGTACAGTACTGAAAAAGGGTCTGCCAATCTTGGGAATAGGGACGAGGTTCCGTAAGAGCCTAAGGTGAAGAGTGCAGCAGTCAGAGACCTTGTGTTTAAAGAAATCCGAACTCTAATGAATACATTAAATGCTTTGAGATAAAGGCCAGTGGGAGATTGCCTCATTGTGGAGGCTTCTCAGTCAGGCAGCCAGATCCAAAGTCACTTAACTTATGAATTCACCAAATCCTCAACTGATCAGTGAAGCTGATGGGTATCCCAATGCTCTGGAAACCCAGTCAGCAGCAGCTAAAATTGAAAAACTTCACAAGTCTCACGGCGTCATTATTGTATTTAAAGTGACAACCTTCTGGCTTCAATTTAAGCCAGACCTGGTGGGTTAGAAACAAGTTTAGTTCAGGACAATTACTCTTCTTACTTTTTATGTCTTCACCCATTCTAAGTGTAATTTTTCTTCAGATTAAGAATTCAGCAGTACATAAATGATGACACTCCAAACAGTCGCTAGAGACAATACAGAACAACTTCCATTGGGCACCTTACCCTTATTCCTGGAGGTCCTGCTTCTCCCAGATTTCCTCGATCACCAGTAACACCAGAGTCTCCCTCAAATAGAAAGGTCAAGCAAAAGTCATTTAAAATACTCAAGCAATCTCATTTTCTTTAAATATTTGGTGGATTTGGATGGCTAATGCAAGCTGGGTTATTTTAACTTCATATATCAATGAGGCACCTTTCACTGCAGTTCTGCTAAATTTGCCTAACCTTAGGTTCTCAAAGGGATTTGTTCACAATTTTTGTGAGGTTTAGAGTACTATCATAATGTTGAGCTGCTTAATCTTTTAAAGCTTATCCTTTAGGATCATGGAGTTAAATATGCGACATTCAGGAGATAAAACCTAGAAATGGCTCAGGTCCACCAGACAGCAGATGCAAATATTTTTATTCCTTCCCAGAATGTGGCCTTGAGATGACGGTGGTAAATGTTTCCCTTGATCATTGCACTTAATGTGGTGCAGATACCCCCACAGTGATGTAAGGTAGAAAGTTACATGATACTGATCTTGCAATGAAGTAGTAAGTTTAGTTTAAGTAACTAATAACTTAAAAATATTTCCAAATTAATGTGATTTGTGGCTCAGAGGGGAACTTGCAAGTGAAGGTGCTCGCATATGTTTGTTGCCTATGTGCTTCTACATGGCAGAAAGTATGGGTTTGGAAGGTGTTGTCAAACGTGAGTCAGAGATTTTTTGACATTCTGTAATACATCTTATAGATGATCCACTCTGATAGCACCATTCAGCAGTGACTGAGGAACTGAACATTTAAGATATAGTGTAATGTAACATGTCCAAAGAAGTTGATTTTAAAAAAAGGGCAAAATGTGCAATACAATGGGGATGTTTTGCAGTTACTATTTGTGAGAATGGATTGTAAAATCTAGATTGTTGTTTTGTTATATTATATTTTATATTCTTGGCCATAACTAGGTAATTCACTCTCCATTGTGATTGACAATGCATTACTCTGTTAAGGTAAAGCTGTATCATTTTAAGTGCGCTGCAATTGAGCACTTGGCGTTTACAATCAGCATGGACAGACACATTCTGCCAGAATTGCCTTTTGGAGCAAGGAAGGGTCTAGTTATAGGAGATAGCAAGAACTGTAGATGCTGGAGTCAGAGTCAATACAGTGTGGAGCTAGAAAAACATAGCAGGTCAGGCAGCATCAGAGAAGCAGGAAAGTTGATGTTTCGGGTTTACACCCTTCATCAGGAATGACTAACATAGACAGTAACAGTTGAGAAGGAAGATTTACATTTCCAGGAAGGGTGATCAGCAAAGCCCCAATTTAGCACATAAACTTCATTCATTTAATACAAGTGACCAACACGGAACAAGTCCCTCAACTATTTGTAGGGGTTTACAGCATTTCCTAGACACTTCTGTGAATGGTAACTAGTTCATTATTATGGGATTCTTGCAATAAAATTGTGGCTTCTATCTTCACACTTTCAACTAGGAGGAAAACCAAACAACATCACATAACAGGGTGATACAATTTCATTCACACATATTGACTGCTCTCATTTTTTCTTGCTGATTGATGATAACCTGTTACACAGCTACCAACACCATTACTTGGACTGGCTACTCAATTCACCCAAGTGTCATCAATTGAAATCAAATTATTCTCGTAAAAATAGACAAGTAAAAAAAACTCCAAATTACAAACAAAAGCGAAGAATCTGATCACTTTAAATCATAACCCCAAATATGCTGCACTAACAGTGAGGCTATCAGAACTTGCTGTTATTTTTAGATAAAACCGATGGCAACTTCTAGCTTCCACAAATGTTCTTTAAAATATAAATGTGGATGTTGCTGTCAATGATAATGATATCTCCACAGAAAGTCACTGCTAAAGCAACAGCTTTACTAAATATTATTACGCCAAACATAAGAGCTAGGAGAAGGAATAGGCAATTCAGCCCTTCAAGCCTGCTATGCCATTCAATATGTTTACGGCTAATCTCACCTCAGCCCCAAATCATCTTCGCTGCCCACTCTCCATAATCCTTCAACCCAACAGTAATTGAAAATCTGCCTATCTCCTCCTTAAATGTATTCAATGGCATCCACTGCATTCTGGGGTAACCAATTTCACAGACTCATGACCCTCGATACAGGAATTTCCTCCTCATCTCTTTTAAATCTGCCACCCTTAACCTAAAATTTTGACCTCTCACTCTAGTTTGCCCTGCAAGGAAAACATTCATTCCATGTCTGCTTGGTCAATGTTCTTTCGCGCTTTATATACCTCAATTAGATCTCCACTCAATCTTCTAAACTCTAGTGAGAATAGGCCTAAACTGCTCAATGTCTCCTCATAAGTAAAGTCTTTAATTTATGGCATTAATCTAGTAACCTTCTCTGACTGTCTCCAATGCAAATACATCCTTCCTCAATTAAGGGGGCCAAATCTGTACAAAATACTCCAAATGTAATCATACCAATGCTTTGTACAGTTGCAACAATGCTCCATTCCTCTGGCAATAAAGACCAAAATTCCATTTGCCCTCTTTATTATCTTCTGTATTTGTACCCTAGTCATTTGCAATTCATGCATGTGGAGGACCAATGAAAATATTAAGCCTTGTTCAAAGAGGAACAACTGAGATGTTCACAGCAAACTCTAACGCATATTTACTTATGAACAACATTTTTGTCTCTGAAATATTAACTATAAAAATGTGGACTTTCATTCCAATAGGAAAAAATTAATCATCCAGATCTTTCTTTACAAAATTAGCCATTAATACAAGTTCACCCCTTAATCCTATGTGTGTGTGTCCCGAACCTTATTTGATTTTCTGTGCAATGATTTAAGTGTATTTTATATTTCCTGCCTTTGACTTTTCTATTTGGTCATCTGTGAGAATTCTACAGTCTGATTCATTAATCCTGCTGCTTGCCCTGTGCACAGATTCTATAGGTCCCCTGTTAAGGGCACCAAACTCAAAATAACACTGGAAAAGAGTTTTTTATTTTTTTTCTGATGAAGGGTCTAGGCCCGAACCGTCAAGCTTTCCTGCTCCTATGATGCTGCTTGGCCTGCTGTGTTCATCCAGCTCCGCACCTTGTTATACTGGAAAAGAGGAACTCTGCACTCTCCAGCCTACGAAAACCCAGCAGGCTGCCTCCTCAACGTGAGCAGTGAGCAATATGCTTCCACTACTAGCCCTAAAATCTGAGTCAATGGTGTCAACAATGCAAGGTAGTCTCATATTTCACAATGAGCCACAGGATGTGTCAAATGTGTTAGTGAATGCAACTCCTTTGAGATTCCTGTAGCCAGTGATCACTTTAGGATTTTTAAAATCCATCAAAGAGAGAAGAATTTCTAAGATTTTTCTTTTGCCAGAAGCTTACCTTGTTAAATTGTGAATGGATAATACATAGGTTCAAACTTGAAATGAACACAATCAATACCATACCCTCTGTCCTCTTATTCCTTTAGGTCCTCTTCTGCCATTGATGCCGAGGAAACCATCTACTCCCTAAAGTTTCAGAACACAATGTACACAGGTAACTGTTCATGGCTTTTAGTCGAAAACAATCATGGAAATTTGGACATATTTTTACAAATTTAGCCAATACCTGCACACCAGGATAACCAGGGAGTCCCGGTACTCCCTTGAATCATAAAAAGAGAGGAGAAATCATTGTTTAGATGTTGACAATGTAGACATCACAACATTGCTTCTGCTTAAAGTTGAAGTGTTTTCTTAAAAAGGGAAACCATTTATCTGGCACTTATAACACAGTTACATCACAAGGTACTTCACAAAATTTGACTCTGAATTATGAGGAGATAGGAGGTCAGGTAATCAAAAGCTTGATGAAAAGATCTTAAAGATATAGACAAGCACATGCCTAAGGTTCAGGCTCCATCTCTGCATAGGGAGGACCAAAAACAAAAATAAACTTTCCACTTACTGTGAGAGTAGTACAGTCGTGAATGCATGCAATTATTGAATTTTATTCATCACCTTTTGTCCTTTTGATCCAGGCCTTCCAATGTTATCATACCCGTCCAAACCCTGTGTGACGTCAAACAGGATACGCATACATCATCATCTTTAAACTTCTCAGTGTCTCAGGCGGCAAGAGACTAATTGATAATAAATTAATCTGTACGATGTTTTGGTAATGCACATTACCGAGGATCCATAACTTGAGGAGTTAGCTCATCGTGTACAGAAAGCAACAAAACATGTCAAACTTCATATTCCAGGTCATGCTCAAAAGCCTGGATGGAAAGTCAAGACCATTGAAACTGAATGCATTGAGCTGTTTTCAGATTCCCCCTCCAGGCTCAAGTTAAGTATAATCTCACACTGAGTGTAGTCTTCACAATTGTACCACTTCCATTACGCTAATCACACTCACAGACATACAGATACACAAACACTAGCTGACAGGTAACTGTCTTTCTAGCTTTTCTAGGTCTCTGTCTTTTCTCCATCATAAAGTGAGATTGCCAATTCATCTGAAGAATTTTAAGATGATGTGAAATATCACTGAGGGTAACAATTTTGGCTTTGTGGAGTAATATAAAATGGAGAATAGCAGAGAGGGTTGGGCTAGGAGGCATGAAGGCTGGTAATATGGCATGGAAAGGGGTCAGTTAACATGCCAGACTCATTCCTGGGCCATTATATTTTGTCAGTTCCACGTAAGGTGGTGGGTTACTGTAGGAGCCCAGATGAGTCAGGTAGATGGCCACTTCTACTCACCTCCACCAATTTCTACCAGCAACAAGGGGCGTGTCCATGTGGCAATACCACCGGGTAAGCTCTGACAGCTTCCGAGGCTTCAGCAAACAGGTGGGGTCCTTTTTGGCTAGTCTTGAGCTAATGGAACTGCACCCCAGCAAGTAAAGACATCCTCATAGTGTCACCATTATCTCCCTTTGGCAATCACCCCTTCCCTTTCATCAAGGCCAACCTCAATGCCCCCAGAGTCCTGGGATCCCACTTACAGACTCCTGTCTGCTGATGTGCCCTCTTCCACCAGTTCATGCAGCCACAGTAGAGACCACCATGAACAGTGAGATTGCTGAACTGCTGGACTTCAGTGACACTTCTTGACAGCTGATCACACTCCTTAGTTTACTGGCACCGATAAAAATACAGCCCAGACAGCAAGAAAAGCATCCTACCATTTCCAAATAATCCTGACGAGATCACTGAGATTTAAGTCAGTGAGATCCCTGAGGCACGTGAATATTACTGCAACTCAGGAATCCTCCTTTCGAGTTCCCTGCCTATAGACAGGTCTAACCTGCATCATCACAATTTCCACCATAGACAGGGAAAGGAGGAAGATCCCCAATCTACCACAGATGGAACAGGGGTGAAACACCTTGCTGTTGGCTCCAATACAAACCTGAACTGACCCTCCCCAAACAGTCCATATGCATTATAGATGGAGATTGATGCCAGGGGCTCGAACTTATTACATTACATGTATGAGCTTTGCACAATTTCAAAATGTATTATAGGCATGAATTCAGTCAACGTAATTTAGGAACTTTTTCCACAGTAACCACCTGCCACATGCTGAAATGATTTACAAATTTACACTTGTCTTCCTTGGTGATGAATCCCTGTGGTGAGACCTGAACTCAGAACTCTGCCTCAGATGACCAGGGTATTTCCCAACGTGCTAAAACTCCAAAAGAACAATACCATGTTTTGAACACGGTATCTTCAGATATAAGCACAGTCGTAAACAGAGGTATAGCATGGGGGCTTGTTCTTTATCCAGTGAAGTTATACTCAATATCTACAAACCCTTCCAACCATTGATTTTAGCTTAAGCATTATTTGCTTGAGCTGTTCAATCTATTTTATTTGGCATTTCCCTCCCTGTATTCAATGAGACTTTCTTACATTTGTCTCTTTTCTGTTACAGAAATAAAATGTAATTTTACAGAATCATTCTTTTCATGTCTGAAGTTGTATTTGTTAAAACAAACAACCCCACACTACCTATCCAGTTTAATGTTTACTTCACAGCACGTGTGTAGTAAGCTTCAGTGAGGCTGCTTAGGTAAAGTGAGGGTACAGTGGAGTGCTTTCAGACCTCCTGTCTCAGTTCACAGCTATTGGGTGGGATTTTAGTTTAAACTGGTGTCTACAGGTCCCACTGCAAATGCAGGAGGCCACACTGAATCATGCATTTAAGGATCTGGCTGAAGAAGCTATCATTTTTATAGCACATTACAAAATCCTTGAGAGAGTGAGTCTCATTGCCACCGAATGGGGAGGGCTTGTGTTAGTGGATGAGCTAGTACCTGCAGTCAAATGGTACTTGTCCAGCTATGTCTCCTTACTATTTACTGTCAATCTTCAGTGATGCTCTTCTTCAGTCATCAAATACTTTCTTAAATCTCTTTTCCACTAATGGGGCATTGATAACTTAAAATCCAGTTGGAATTTCCTGAATATTCATAACTTAAAAGGAGTCCATTTTTGAAAGGAGCTCCTGTTTATTTATGTGTAAGTGACAACACTCGTTTTTTTTAAAATCAGCTTCAATCAGTTGCACCACAGTTACTCACACAGCAATATGCAAACCATCTATAATCCACAACCCGTGACTTGCTAGGGGTCACAAGTTAACAATGTCCCAGAATCATTCCAAACATCAAGCTAACAGCATAATAGAAATAGACCAGTCATTTCCCTCGGCCATTTCCTGGCAGTTATCACTCTCCTAGTGCCTCAAATATTTGTAAGTATTTGTAAGTGTAAGAGATGTCCTTGGTTTGTTTGGATAGAGTTAAACTCCAATGTTTGTTTCCTTGATATGCTACTGTACAGTGCCGAACTGCATTTGGAACAATGTATATTTACAAAGATATTTTTATGAATAACGTATACTTGTGAAATAAAAAAAGAATTGCTGGTAGTCCAAAAATTGAAGTAGCACCCCATCATAGAATCACTGAATCCTTACAGTGCACAGAAGCCATTTGGCCCATTGAGTCTGCACTGACCCTCTGAAGACCATCCCACTCTGACCCACCCATAACTCTGCATGGGGTTTTTTTAACCCCATAGCTAAGTCACCTCACCTGTAGATCCCTGGACACTATGGGACAATTTTTAACACGGGGCCAATCCACCTAACCTGCACATCTTTGCACAGTGAGAGGAAACCTGAGCACCTGAAGGTAACCCACGCAGACACAGGGAGAACACACAAACTCATCTCTATTTATATATAATTTTGACTCTTTGCCCCATGTTCAATCAACGCTCTCTTTGTACAGCATCATTTTATCAAAATTTGAACCTCAGTTAAGACAAATCTACTATTGATAAGAGATTCTCCTGTACCAACCTGTAGTGCACGAGGTCCGGCTATTCCAGGTTCTCCTTTCTCACCCGTGTCTCCAGTTACACCCTTCAGGCAATTTCAAAGTGACAATAAATGGTAAGTAAGAATAATAGTCAACATGACTTTTATTTCCTTTTATTATTTAGTACTATTTATGCAATAAATAATTCAGATCCATGAACATTGCCAAATTAACTGAAGTTCCTTTAACAAGTATAAAAAGATTGGTGTTTGTGTATGACTGTTTCCAGGACCTCAATATATCCAAAGCCCTTGACCCCAATATATCCAAAGAAAATAAGCAAGTTTGGTAATAATTGGTGGAGATTACTTCTTTACAATATGTCAGCAATAATTGAGACATCTCGCGAGTACTTTGCAATTAATGAAGTGTTTTCGAAGTGTAGTCATTGTCGTAATGTAATAAACACGCCAATCAATTTGTGCACAGCAATTCCACACAATTAGCGATGTGATAATTGATCAGAATGAATTATTTTAGTGGCATTGGTTGAGGAATAAATATTGTCCAGGTCACCTCTGGCTTTTCAGGTGAGCTCTTTTACTGAATGGGCTGGCTCGGCCCTGGTTTAATGTCTCATCTTGAAGATGGCGCTGTGACAGTGCAACACTCCCTGAGTATTGCATTGAAATAGCAGCCTAGATGACACACTCAAATCTCAACAGTTAAATGAACAAAATGGAGTGAACTATATTTCAGAAAAAAAGAAAGCAAGCAAGTTTGGTGTAATTGGTGGAGATTACTTATTTGCGACTTGTAAGCAATAATCGAAACATCTTGCAAGCGGGTCAAGCGACTAATGTGCTGGGTCGAATAAATTTACAGCTTTATCAGAAACTATACAAAGCCGAGAAAGCAAGAACTGCAGATGCTGGAGTGAGAGATAACACAGTGTGGAATTGGAGGAACACAGCAGGCCAGGCAGCATGAGAGGAACAGGTAAGTTGACATTTTGGGTCAGGACCCTTCTTCAGAAATGGGGAGGGGGGAAGGGAGCTGGGAAATAAATAGAGACAGGAGGGGTGGGGCTGGACAATGTAGGTGGGATGGTGATAGGTGAGTGCAGGCAGGGAACAGTGGGAATTGGTCAGTGGGATGGGTGGGGCGGATAGGTGGGAAAGAAGATGGACAGATTGTGTCAGGTCAAGGAAGGTACACCAAGTTGGCAGATGTCTGATATGAAAGGTATGCTTGGTCTACTGTATCCACTGATTCCGATGTGGCCTCCTCTCCGTAGACTCAGAGACCATTTTGTCGAGCACCTGCGTCCTGTTCTCGACAAACGACAACACCTTCCAGTTGCCAATCATTTTAACTCCCCCTCTCACGCATGTCCATCCTGGGCCTCCTCCAGTGCCACAATGACCCCACCTGCAAACTGGAGGAGCAACACCTCAGATTCCGCCTTGGGAGCTGACTGCCCGATGGCCTAAACATGGGATTCACCAGTTTTAAAATCTCCCTACCCCAGCCTCATCCCATGTCCAAACCTTCCTCTCACCTTTGCTTCCTTGACCTGACACAACCTGTCCATCTTCTCTCCCACCTATCCGTCCCTCCCACCTCACTGACCAATCCCCACCACTCCCTACTTGCACTCACCTATTACCATCCCACCCACCTTCCCCAGCTACACTCCTCCTCTCTACAGATATAAAAGGTACTGCAGATGCTGGAGAATCCGAGATAACAAGCGTGGGGCTGGATGAACACAGCAGGTCAAGCATTGCTTGACCTGCTGTGTTCATCCA
>JAHRHZ010000029.1:14507430-14522073 GCA_024137785.1 Ginglymostoma cirratum
CTGCTTGACCTGCTGTGTTCATCCAGCCCCACGCTTGTTATCTCCTCCTCTCTACGTTTATTTTCCAGCTCCCTTCCCCCTCTCCCATTTCTGAAGAAGTGTCCCGACCTGAAACGTCAACTTTCCTGCTCCTCTGGTGCTGCCTGGTCTGCTGTGTTCCTCCAGCTCCAAACTATACGAAGCACTTGCTTTTACTTAGCACTTTATGTATGATAAAATCAACTCAAAGAGCATCACAACAATTCAACTATGTAGCAATTTGTAATTACATACAACGCCAGGCAATCTCTGTTTCATTTCAAATAGTCATATTAGTAACTATGTAATTAGGCAGACAGCCTCAGTTTCACTTCTGACTCTGACGTACTTAGGTATTGTAGTTGGGCTTGAACGTACATTCTGACTCAGGAGAGAGTGATAATGGTTGAGTCAAGCAGGCCAGAGAAAAATCTATTATTTGTTTACGATATAATGGTGTTAGCAACAGGAGGGAAACCCCTGCAAATTTCTATAACTTTGATCTGAGCTAAAAAAAATATTTACATTGTCAACATAAATTGTGGTCTGAAAATTAAGTCAATGCACCCGAGAAAATGTGTAACAGCTGCATGTCATGTATACATGCACTCAATCTTTGATCCAAAATGCTACTTACTTCATTATGTTAAAATCTGAAAGGTGCACGCTCACATTTTGAACATGCTTATAGGATAATTAACAAGGCATTCAAGGATGCAAGCAACTCAATTCGTATGATATTAAATCTTAGATAAACTGAATTTAGAACTGGAGCATATCAGTTCACAAACCTCAGTTACCATCCCCATGGCACCCCCTGTGACTGTCAGTGGTATTGCAGCTGTTCTCTGCATTTGCCTGCAGCAACTTCATCGCAGTAGCCCTGTTGCAAACCGGTTCCATTCAGAATGTAGGTTCACTAGTCAATTTGTACACAGGTCTGAATACAATGCAGGACGACGTAAAGCAGTTGTTTTATAAGTATGAGAAATTTTCATACATCGCATCTTTAAAATTACACCCCTGTTTGGCATCATGTTCGTAAATACAAACATTCATAATTCAGAAGTTCATAAATTGGGCATCCTCTGTACGTTGTAAGTCCAGAAAGCTATTCCAGTAAAACTTATAAAGAGACTGTTACTTCAGATTTAATTGTTACCTAGGTCAGAAGGTGAATTTTGATTTGGGGTAAATTGTTCCTTCTGAGTTTTTCAGTTGATCTGTTTAGAAGTATCATTTTACAAGGTACAATTAACAGCTAAGAGATTGTTCCACGTACCCTTCCCCCTTGGAGTCCTTGGTTACCTTTGGCACCCCTGAAGCCAAACAATCCTGGAGCACCCTGAAACACAAGGCAATAAGACTAAAAATAAATCAATTGCTGGTCAACCAGGGATCAACAATAATTAGAATTTATACAGCACCTTTCACATAGAAAAACACCCAAAAATGCTTCACAGGAGCATAATCAAATTAAAATTTGACACTGAATCACCAGAACATACTAGGGCAACTTACTAAAATAATAGCTCAGATTTTAAGGAGCATCCTAAAAAATAAAACAGACTGAGTCTTAGGGACCGGATTTAGCAGCTTAAGAACTTGGCACAAATGGCGGAAAAATTAAGATCAGACATCTTGGAGGTAGGGAGTTTACAGAAAGCGAGAAGGGTAAGAACATGAAGGAATTTGAAAATAAGGATCAGAATTTTAAAATGGTAGCTTTGCTGGATCAGGAGCCAATGTAGCTCAGTGGGTGATGGGTGAGTCAGACTTGGTGCCAGGTAGGACAGGAACAGCAGAGTTTTCAATGATGTGAAGTTTACAGCAGGTTAAAATTGAGATGCTGTCCAGGGATGTTATGGAATGGGTAGTTTAAATACAACAAGGGCATGTGTTAGGATTTCAGTAGCAGATGAGCTGCAGCAGAATAAAATTTTGAGTTGGTAAGGTGGTGAAGACAGGCCATCATAATAATAGTGTATCCATAGGATCGCAAAGTCACCTTGAATGCAAATGTGACACCAAGCTTGGGAACATGCTGGGTTATTCTCATACAACTGCCAGGCTGAGGGATGGAGTCAGTGGGTACAGATCAGAGATTGTGCCAGGCAGCAAAAACAATGGTTTCAGTCTCCCTAATTTTTGGTCAGAGTGAATTTCTGCTCATGCAGAGTTGGATGTCAGATGAGCAGTCTAATAAATATGGTGTTGGTGGAGGAGTGAGGTGGGAGTCATCAGCATACAGGTGGAAACTGATGCCATGTTTTCAGCTGATGGCATTAACCCAACATTTAGAGGAGAAATAGGAGGGCACCAATGGTAGATGCTTGGGGCACTCTACAGGTAATGGCACAAGAATGAGAAGAGAAGCTATTGCAGATGATTCTCTTACAAAGAATGGAACCAAGTAAGGGAAGTTCTTCCCACCTGACCAATAGAGGTATAGCATTGGAAATGGTCAATGTTTTAAAAGGTAACTGTAGAGGGATGTAGTGGGGTAGTATATCACAATCAGTCACAAAGACTGTCAACTGTGACTTTGATGAGGACCAATTTCCATATTGCGAAAAGGCTGGACACCTGATTAGAGAGGTTCAAAGATAAATTTGCTGGTAAAAGGATCTAAGGAGTAGGTCGTGGGTTTCATAGACATCATAAGTTCAAGGAAACAAGACAGGAGATGGTTTAGAGTGCAGAAAAAGATGCTCATGCAACAAGGAACAATAGGAGAAGATTATCCAGGTGGGTTGTGGTAAGAGAAAGAAGCAACAAAGGCATAAGCTAAAGATGAACAGCTGACTTTGACCCTTGTGAAAATATCCATGAGCCCGTCACATAGAATCTACAAAAAATGTACAACAAAACTGGAGTAATGTATAGGAGAATTGAAATCCAGGCTCTCCATTTGGTATAAATCCAAGAATTTTTCAGACAACATGCAATGCTGCTTAGAGTTACAGGGTGTGATAAAGTATCCCTGCTTAACCACTTCCAACACTGCAATACTATTGTTTCAGAGATAGTAGGAACTGCAGATGCTGGAGAATCTGAGATAACAAGCATGGGGCTGGATGAACACAGCAGGCCAAGCAGCATCAGAGGAGCAGGAAAGCCGACGTTTCGGGCCTCGACCCTTCTTCAGAAATGGGGGAGGGGAAGGGGTTCTGAAATAAATAGGGAGAGAGGGGCAGGCGGAGGCTTGGGGACCGCTTTGCGGAACACCTACGCTCGGTTCGCACTAAACAACTGCACCTCCCAGTCGTGAACCATTTCAACTCCCCCTCGCATTCCTCAGATGACATGTCCATCCTGGGCCTCCGGCAGTGCCACAACAATGCCACCCGAAGGTTGCAGGAACAGCACCTCATATTCCGCTCGGGAACCCTGCAGCCCAATGGTATCAATGTGGACTTCGCAAGCTTCAAAATCTCCCCTCCCCCTGCCGCATCCCAAAACCAGCCCAGCTTGTCCCCGCCTCCCTAACCTGTTCTTCCTCCCACCTATCCCCCCTCCCACCTCAAGCCCCACCCATATCTCATACCTACTAGCCTCATCCAACCCCCTTGACCTGTCCGTCCTCCCTGGACTGACCTATCCCCTCCCTAACTCCCCACCTACACTCACCTTTACTGGCTCCATCCCCGCCTCTTTGACTTGTCTGTCTCCTCTCCACCTATCTTCTCCTCTATCCATCTTCTATCTGCCTCCCCCCTCTCCCTATTTATTTCAGAACCCTCTTCCTCTCCCCCATTTCACATCAAGCTTTCCTGCTCCTATGATGCTGATTGGCCTGCTGTGTTCATCCAGCTCTACACCTTGTTAAATCGGATTCTCCAGCATCTGCAGTTACTATTATCTCTGGGCCCGAAATGTCAGCTTTCCTGCTCCTCTAGCTGTTCGGCCTGCTGTGTTCATCCAGCTTTACACCTTGTTATCTCTGCAGTACTATTGTCTAGTTGGGTGGAACTGCCTACATCTGTCCATCTCTCCCTCTTTTAAGATGCTTCTTAAAAATGTTGATCTCCAACCAAGCTTTTATTCACCTGTCTAGTTAGTTCTTTATATGACTTGGCGGCAGGTTTTCTCTGATTGTGAAGCACCTTGATAAGCTTTATTCTGATAAAGGTGCAATTTAAATGCAAATTGTCACTTTTCTGCAAATTTTCCATCAGTTGGGCCAATGGAATTGACGGAAACTGCAGCTTATGTTTTTAATGACAGGCCTGTCAGTTTAATAGTAACTTTTTGCCTGGGGTCTTAATAATATTGAAGGGAACTGGGAGAAGAACAGTGCACTACTGGCTACAGAGTGAAAATTTAGAAGTTACAGACTGAGGCAGATTGAGTGGGCTCTTGAACAGAGTGCTAGGAGTCAGATGAGTAAGGGAATCTTAATTTCTTTATTTTTTAATTGTCTTTGTATTTCACATTTAACTGAAATTTGCTCATAAAATTCTAAATTTCATCCAGGCTTAAGCAAAGGTATACAGGCCCTTCACCGAAGACCAGTTAGGTTAGCTAATTAAGGAAATTGCCTTAAACATTTTCTTTCCATACTTGGGGCTGAGTTAACTTTGAGCATATGAATACAGGACCATCAGTGCGACTTAGCACTGAAGATAACTTTAAACACTGTTCTGAGAGTTGGGAAAGAGATTTATGGGAAGAAGGTGCTTTTTTTAATAATTAGTTTTCTGTATAAGAATTGGCTCTTGCTCTACTGTAGATGAAGAACCGAGCTGCTTATGAGTAACTGGCAAGAGGTTATCGCCTATTCTGTTTCTAAAATTTAAAGTTGTTCAGGAAAGGTTAATTGAATAAAAATAGAAGTAATTGATTGTAGGAAATTAAAGGTGCCAAGACAGGTAATATATCGTGGCTGCAGCATGGTAGAGCTTATGAGTGCCAGTATGTTCCAGCTCTGCAATTAAGTGGTTCAAAGAGCTCAGCTCAGGGCCATTGAGTTGAAAAGCAAGCTGTAGATCATCGACATATGCAATACATCGGGTTGTGGGGGTTATCTAGATATTTTGCACCAGGAGGTGGTCACACTCCTTAGGGTAGGATCTTCTGATTTGATCAGTGGCTGGTAATGAGGCATTGTGTCTGCAGCTAAAGGGAACCAGAAGGCAGGAGTACAGCAACCCCAGCCTTTGTAACTGCTCAACAGGTTGAAGGTTCTTTCAGCTTGTTGAGATGAGAATGAGGCTTGTGGGCTGCATAGTTAACCATGCATGGTACCACAGCAAAGAAAGTCATTTAGGTGGAAGAGAGCAAAAAGAAATATCATTGACTAGGCGTTAATACAGTGTTGACAGTGTTCTCTGCAACAAAGAGTTGAGGCTGTATTGCCACTGCCAGCGTTCACGACATCTGCTTAGGGCAGGACAGAAACTTGTAACTGAAGGGTGAGGATTAAACTATTGTGGTCCATCAAGGCACCAACAACAAAATAAGAAGTTTTGAAAAAGCAAGAAATTAAGAAACAAAACTCTCAAGTAATGATCTCTGGATTTTTACCTCAGCCACACGCAAATTGGCATTAGGCAAATAGGATTAGATAAATAAATGCATGACTCCAAGACTGAAATGGTAGAAGTGGGTTCAACATCATGTGGCATTGGTACTGGGGCATGGGAAAGTAGGGATTGTACTGTTGCAATGCCCTACCCTTGAACCTTACTGGGATCAGTATTCTAATGAGGCACTCATGAGGAAAATAGAAAGGGTTTTAAATTAAAAAGTGGGAGGGAACGATCAAATTTTGAAAGATGTGTTAGATCAAAGCAGCTCCTGTCCTAATTGGATCCTTAGGGGTCTTCACAGGATGGACGCAGGGAGGCTGTTGTCCCTTGTGACACAGTCTAGGACGAGAAACAATAAGTTCAGAGTAAAGGGTCACCCAGTTAGAACAGAGATGAGGATAAATTTCTTCCGTTAGAGGGTAATCTGTAGAATTCTTTGCCACAAAGGGCTGTAAAGGCTGGGTCATTACATATATTCAAGGTTGAGATAGCCAAATTTTGAGTTAGTAAGGGAACTAAGGGTAATAGAGAAAAGGCAAGAAAGAGAAGTTGAAGATTATGAGATCAGCCTCATGGCCTAGTTCTGCTTGTATGTCTCAGTCTTATGATCTTAAAGGCACATTGTAATGGGAACCAGAGAGCAGGCAGTACTAGACTGATACATTGTGATGATTGGAGAAAATAGAGGTAAAATTTCAGGTCTGATACGACCCTTCTTCAGAACTAGTTGACTAGTTAAGAACTATTGTCTAGTTCTGAAGAAGACTCATGCTGGACTCGAAATGTTAACTCTGTTTCTCTCTCCACAGATGCTGTCAGACCTGTTGAGTTTCTCCAGCATTCTCTATTATTTCAGCTTCCCAGCATCCACAGTATTTTGCTTTTATTCAAGTGAAATAGTTGATACATTGGTCTTAATTTTTCAAAATTTACTTGATTCAGAGAAGGCTGTATTGCTTACAAAGTAATAAAATGGAACATTTTATAAAAAGAAGGGAGATAGAAAACAGAAATCTTCAGCCCAAATACCTTAACATCTATTAAAGGGACAATGTTAGATGTCTTAATTAAATAAATTACAGCAT
Source organism: Ginglymostoma cirratum (assembly GCA_024137785.1). NCBI lineage: Eukaryota > Metazoa > Chordata > Chondrichthyes > Orectolobiformes > Ginglymostomatidae > Ginglymostoma > Ginglymostoma cirratum. The sequence goes on from JAHRHZ010000029.1 coordinate 14,514,065, forward strand.
TTTGAATTGGCATTTAGAAAAACTCCAAAGTAATCAGGTGTAACCAACATGATTTTGTCAAAGAGAAATAATGTTTGACTAATTTTATTGGAGTTCTTGGAAGAAGTAACAAGTGATATGGATAAAGGGTCACTGTGGATGTAACGTACTAGGATTTCCAGAAGACATTTAATAAGGTGCCATATCAAAGGGTTATTATGGAACATAAAAGCTCACAGTATCAGTAGCAACATATTGGCCTGGATAGAAGACAGTCTCGCTAACAGAAAATAGACAGTAGACATAAATGGATCTTTTTTTCCCTCTGGTTGTCATGACACAACATGTGGTGTGCCACAGAGATCAGTCCTCTGTGCTCGACCTTTTACAATTTATATAAATGACTTTGCTGAAGGGAACCAAAGATAGTATGTAAAGATAACTTACTGATGACACCAAGATATTTAAGAAAGTAAAGCTGTAAAGAAGTTACAAAGGCATATAATTGGATTAAGCGAATGGACAAAAATTTAGCAAATGGAGTATAATGTGGGGAAATGTGTAGTTGTCCATTCTGGACAACTGCCCATTTTGAGGTTGGACAAGCTAAGTTTGTATCCCTTTGAGGTGAGAGCAGTAAGAGATGGGCGGATTGATCTGCGACATGCTGAGGGGTCTTGACAGCTAGATGTAGAAAGAAGATTTCCTCTTGTGGAAGAACCTAGAGCTAGAGGGAACTGTTTAAAAATTTGGGGGTTGTCCATTTAAGACAAAGATGAGGATAACACTTTTTACATAGAGTGCTGACAGCATTTGGAACACTTCCACAAAACGTGATGGAAGCAGTGTTTGAATGTTGTTAAGGCAGAAGTAGATAGATTCTTGTTTAGCAAGGGGGTGAAAGGTAATTTGGAATGTCTAGTCATCTGATCAGTTTTAATCTTAGTGAATGACAGAGCGAGCTCAAGTGGCCAATTACTGCTTCTAATTCACATATTCATGTGTCAGTATGTTCATAAAAGTTGCAAATATTCACTTTATCGTGACAACGTCTGTTGTTAACTAACATCTTCTGGCAGATCCTTTCAGTGAGGGATTGCCAACTGCTACTATATCAAGAAATCTTTGTCCAAAACCAACAAAACACTGCTTTCTGGGACAACATTGCCTCAGAAGTCAACTTAGAGTCAACACAGCATTGCCATTTTAAAAGATATGAATTACATCTGTTCTTTCTGTTTCTTTTTTTCTTTCCATAACTTTCCTCATCCACCCAAAAAAAATTACTGAATCTTAAGTACTTTGACCAAGAACTTAACTAATGATCTGAAAAGGAAGTTAGTATTCGGGATGAGCTGTAAATAAATTTCATGCAATGATTTACTCCTGATTAACACGAAATTGTTTTCCAAAACTTGGGAATCTCAGGCTTGGCAGGAAAGGATCAGACAGTAGAAACTGCGATTCATATAAAGCAAAATACTGTGGATGCTAGAAATCTGAAACAAATGCAGGAGAAACTCAGCAATTCTGGCAGCATCTGTGAAGAGAGAAACAGAGTTAACATTTCAAACCCAGTATGACTCTTCTTTACTGACTGACTCTTAAGTACTTTGACAGTCAATGTCACCAGTGATCTCCAAACAAAACAGGACTTCTGAATGAGCTGTAAATAAATATGACTTTTCAATAAGTATCATTTTTCTTTCAGTTCTGAAGAATCATACTAGACTCAAAATATTAACTCTGTTTTTCTCTTCAGACGCTGCCAGACCTGCTGAGTTTCTCCAGCATTCTGTGTGTTTGTTTGAAACTGGGATCAGGTTAGATGCAAAAATGTCACAATTACAGCTCCCCTTCCAGCCCAAAGATGTGACAACTTTTCCCGTCTATTGCCTCCACTTATATTAGTCAGCTACTTACTGGATAACACCCATGCAGTTGAATTACAAGGTTGTGGGTTCAAGTCTCACTCCAGAAACTAGGCTAACAATTCAAACAGGAGAGAGGGCTACTGCCCTTGTAGATGCTGCTCCATCTGTCCTCTCAGATGAATGTGAAAGTTCTCATGCCCTTCTTCAAAAGCAGGGATAGGTTCTTGCTCAATACTTATCCTTTGACAAATGAGACTGAAACAGCGTATCTGGCCATTTATCTTTGTGCAAATTGGCTGTGACATCTGTACTTTCTTTGTAATGTTTTGTGATGTCCTCATGTGGTAAAAAGTGTTATAATATGTAAGTCCTTTACTTTCTTGATAAGAAATAATCATTTAGCGTATCATACCCGGGCCATTCACTACAATGTATCAATGTACTCTTACTCTCAAACATGCAATCCCAAAGAGTGAAAAATGTACTCAATTTAATCAAGGATAAGTTAAAAACCTATTGCTCAACTCTTGACAGTCTCAGTAACCCATTAATCCTACAAATCCCAGCTCTCCAGAAACTTGCTTTCTATTACTTGAAATACCTCAGGAACGAGTCCTGAACTTTTGAGAAACACAACTTTGAATCTAAAACCACTAGATGATACAGTAATATATTAACACATCAAAACTATTACTAACCGGAATCCCTGGTAATCCTCGCTCTCCTTTTGCTCCTTTAAGTCCAACAGTTCCTGCAGATCCCTGGAAAATAATTAAAGGTGCATAATATGTGAAAAAAACCAGTCAAATCTAACCTATAAGTTATAGCCCAGGTGGGGAAATTTTAATTTCTGACATGTTGGAAATCATCATACAGTGTCAAATCAGATACTACTCCTCAGTCTCCTGACTTTTCCTGTATCAATATTGTCCATTATCAATAAAAAGTTAATACTGTACCACCTATAAACCAAAACTAAAAATAACTGACCGAAAATACACTGGCATCAATTTCAGAACTAACAAATGAGTTAATAAATAGAAGCCGTATTTAAAATTTTCACTACCAGTTTGGATACTCCTGTCTCGTGTTTATGAATATTTTCAAGATTTGAGTCAGGAACTATAGTTTTTACATTGAAATATTGCAAACTAAATGGTACAATTCTAAATAGAAGTGCAGTAACAGAGATACAAATCTTTCGAAGGAAGCAAGACAATTCATAAAGCCGTTTAAAAAGAAGCATATGGAACCGTCAACTTTCTAAATAGAGACATAGGAGAAGATCTATGGGCTCTGCCAAGGTCAAGGAAAAAGGCAAAGAGGACCCAAAAATACTTGCACTAGCCAATGTACCAGCTAACGTGCCTGTTTCCTGACCCCATTCTCCGTGTAAGTCCTTTTGATCAAGGGAATTTCCGAGCTCACAGGGCTGCCAACCTCAGTTCTAAAACCTTTGTTAATAGGTGGGTAATGAAAGCTGACTGGGATCTTCTGGTTGGTCCAAAGTTTCCCAACACAGTGGCACACATCCAGCAGCAGATCTCTGTTCCTGGCTGGGTGCAGATCCAACCAAAGGGTGCCTTCCCTAGAATTCCATTGTTCACTGTTTCAAGCCCCTCCCCGCACCTCCTCCTCCACCCCTCCACGCCCCCACCCCCACACACTCTGCCCAATTCCATTTCGCCCACCCCCAAGATTACAGATTTGAGGTAACTGGCAAAAGAATCAGAAGGAACATTCAAACACTAGAAATGAAATGATCTGAAATGCATTGTCTAACAGGGCGGCATGATGGCTCAGTGGTTAGCGCTGCTGCCAGGATCCCAAGTTCGAATCCAGCCTTGGGTGACTGTGCAAATTCCACACAGACATTCTCCCTATGTCTGTGTGGGTTTCCTCTGGGTGCTCTGGTTTCTTCCCACAGTCCATAGATGTGCAGGTTAGGTGGATTGGCCATGCTAAATTGCCCATTGTGTCCAGGGACGTGTAGATTAAGTGAATTAGCCATGGAAAATGCAGGGTTACAGGGTAAGGGTAGTGGGGCGAGGTGTCTGAACAGGATGCTTTACAGTGGGTCGGCGTAGACTGGACGGATTGAGTGGTCGGCATCTACACTGTAGGGATTCCATGATTGATGAATGAATGAAAGGCTGTTTGAAACAGATTTGATAGAAATTTTCATATTCAGGTGAAAAATGCAGGGCCATGAGGATTTCTTTTTTACGAAAATACTCTGGATCTTTCCTTGTTCAGTTAAAATTAACAGCCAGAGGGTACTGCGTCTTTTGTGAAAATATGCTGATTATCCTTTCGCTTAAGCCAGTGAGAAAGAAAATTAAAGGGGGAGTCAGATTGCAGGAAAAAGACATGCCCTCAAATCTAGTGTGAAACAATCTGACTATAATCCAAAGTCAACACCTTACTTAACCAGTGCTTTGCTTCAGTGTACTATTTCATATTTTTTTCTTTATTCCTTAACAGGATGAGGGTGTTGCTGGCCAGGCAGCATTTATTGCCCGTCCCTAATCGCCCAGTTGAAAGTCAACCATATTGCTGTGGGTCTGGAGTCACATATATGCCAGACCAGATAAGGGTGGCAGTTTCCTTCCCTAAAGGGCATTAGTGAACCAGATGGGTTTTTCCAACAATTTACAATGGATTCATAGTCATCATTGGATTCTCAATTCCAGATATTTATTGAATTCAAATTCCACCACCTACCATGGCAGGATTTGAACTCAGGTCCCAAGAACATTATCTGGGTCTCTAGGTTAACAGTCCAGCGATAATACCACAAGGCCATTGCCTCCAAGTTTATTCACTTGGATCAGGGACCAAATTGAATTTTCATCACCTCAAATTTGATGGCCAGGGAAACAAATAAAGTTCTTAAAACATGATAAATTGAAATTTCTGCAGTCAGGCCACTTCAAACTCCATCCCGTACTTAACCAATAGGGGATAAATCAAGAAACATACTGACAGGCAAAACAAAGTAGGATCCAACTTTAGAAGAACTGATTCAAGGCTGAATCTCATTAATCTTAACTTGACATAAAGCCTCAGAGAGATTTAGACTTGCAAATTATATTTTCAGTTCATACAAATCAAACCAATCAGAGTTTCCAGAGATACATTAGAAGATTCAAACTTTCAAATTTACCTAAAAACCGAAGGGATGGCGGATGCTCTAAATCAGAAACAAAAACGGAAGCTGCTGGAAAAGCTCAGCAGGTCTGGCAGCATCTGTGAAGAATGAAATCAGAGTTAACACTTTGGGTCCGGTGAACCAAGTTCTGAGGAAGGGTCACCGGACCCGAAACGTTAACACTGAGTTTTTTCTTCACAGATGCTTTCAGACCTGCTGAGCTTTTCCAGCAACTTCTGTTTTTGATTCAAATTTACCTGTTGGCCATGGAGTCCAGAGGGCCCAATGGATCCTGGGTAGCCAGAAAGTCCCCTGACACCCTGTAGAAGGAAATTTGAACATTGATGAGGGAATAAAAAGCTGTTTTCAATTAGATTGAAAGACTACGGAGTAGCTCAGATATGCTTCTTATGAACTGCATTGATTGAGCTGGGTTGAATTTAGAATTGAAATTGTACTGACAAGAGTCACTGGAGGATGGACTCTAACCTGGAAGTTACTGCCGAACTCGACAGATGGGCCGCTGGAACTGCAACTTACACACAGTTATCTCAATTTTAATTCTTAACATGCCAATAAGAGCAATAATTGGTACCAATTTGATTCTAGCACATTATAATTAACAGATTAATCCTCGTTTCCTCAAGCAAAATTTATAAAAGTTCCAGGTTAATATTGTCCAGCTCAAAATTGGCCTCCATCATTAAACCTTCATAGTCTCTTAATTAGCAGATATTCTCAGAGGAATCTTTTTGCAATTCATTTTCCTTCAAATACTGATTCAATGCTGCATTATTTGGGGCAGGGGGAGGATGTTGGATAGGGGTGAGGTAGTGGGTAAGGTAGCATTAATTTTTTACTAACCTGTCTCATGGAAAACTGATGCAACCAGATCAGCTGCTTGTTTCACAGCCTGAGGATTTTACTTTCTTTTTAATACAGGTGTAAAATCAGGCAGTCATGCTGCTAAATCGGTTTGTCATCAGGTGGTTATGTTAGAATTCAACGTGACAATTTTTCACTGCTTTTGACTTCAGTGGTGATAAAAATGTTGATTGATCTGAGTGTTTTCCTGATGCATCGACAGCATAAACTGCGATCTTACACTGGTGCCAGCCTTTGTTGACAGGGATAAGTTAGATTGCACAATGGTAATATATGTGTTAGGCTTGCGACATAAAGGATCTGTATTGAAATAAATGTTTTAACGGTAGTCAGTTTATTTTGATTTACTCATGGAATATGGGTGCCACTGACTGGTCCAACATTTATTGCCCGTCCCTGGTTGCCCTGGATAAGGTGGTAGTAGACGTTCTTCTTGAGTCGCTATAGTCCAAGGGTAGAAATACATGGATATAAAAGATCCTGTAAATTTATTCAAAGAATAGGACTGTTCTCCCTATTATCCTGGTCAACATTTATTCCTCAAACAACAACTAAAACAGATAACCTGTTCATTATCTAATTTCTGTGGAACATCTCCACATACAAATTGACTGGCCCATGTTCTGTCTTGTGACAGTGACAACACATCAAGCATACCTTATTGATTGCATTGTGCTCTGGGATAGACTGGAGTCATCACAAACACTATATCAATGCAGGTTCTTCCTATTGCTTTTTATAGGTGAAGTAACAATGTCTTTAGCAGTCATCCCAAGTCAGTGTGCATCTACATTCTCACCAAGACTAGGGCGCAGAAAGCTAGAAATCATCTTCTCATCTAATCAATGCCAAAAATCTCTTACCATATAACTTCCAATTATTAGTTCACTCAAGAAAACCTGATTAAATGGGCTCCTTTAAAGAGAGAAATTCACATGTTCTGGGAGAAAGGCATCTACAAGGGAGCGAAACCTTCTTTAAATTAGTCGTGTTGTGGCCAGTTGAGGGGAATAGAGAAAGGGAGCCGATTCACTTCTCCTCACTTGGGAGCTTGGCAATTTGGTATATCTCACCTAGAATCATAAGAAATTGGTGATTGGTTGTAGCATCATGCACACGTGAGGTCAGAGCGAACTTTGATGGCATGTTGTTCAACTACAATGGATAACTCTACCCAGTGGCAGATATTCACGCTAAAATTACATGCTCCTCCCAATTCTCTTTCAATATGCCCGTAGCTAGAAAGGCAAAATTGTAGAAGAGAGGACCATGTTGAAAATTCCACCCCCACCAATCACCAAGTCCCTGTAGTCTGCTCAGTTTGCTGACCCAAGGTAGGATGGCTCTGAAACTTTCACTATTGATCTTAGCAGCCTGCAAACTATGAAAAGCACATGTTATCTGGAGATCCTTTTTCAGATTGCCATAGAATATAAAAGAGTATGTTGTCGTGGGGGAGGGGGCGGAGCAAGGGCAAGAGAGAGGAAGTGAGGGTAGATGGTAGTGTCTTGTTTATTGGGGAATGTTATCGTGGTATTAGCAACAGTCGTCTATCATCTTGCACCCAAGCTGTCAGACAGCAAATTGTTTTATTTATCTTAATAAGTGATACTCAACTCAACGAAGTTATCAACTCACCGTTTTACCCACAAGTCCTCTCCGGCCAGGCCGCCCCTTGAACAAAGCAAAAATCAATTTGTTTTAGCTAGCCGACAATTTTGAACAGACTGAAATATAATGGAAATGACTAAAGAATAAAAGTGTTCCAATATATAGCAGTTTATCTAAAATCAGAGACATATTGAATCGTCACAACTAATGCAAATTGAAAACAATCATATCCTTAAAATTTCCATTAAAATTACCATCAAACTTCATCAGAGCCAATTTTTTTTTGAATGCCAATAAAGACCAGCTTTTAAACAATAAAAAACATTAGGTAGGTGCGAGTCTGTTTCATACCATAGTGCACAAAAACAAAGATAAAAGGTACTGCAGATGCTGGAGAATCCGAGATAACAAGCATGGGGCTGGATGAACACAGCAGGTCAAGCAGCATCATAGGAGCAGGAAAACTTGACGTTTCGGGCCTAAACCCTTCATCAGAAAAAAAGATTTTT
>JAHRHZ010000029.1:14522473-14586044 GCA_024137785.1 Ginglymostoma cirratum
TTTTTTTCTGATGAAGGGTTTAGGCCCGAAACGTCAAGTTTTCCTGCTCCTATGATGCTGCTTGACCTGCTGTGTTCATCCAGCCCCATGCTTGTTTGCACAAAAACAAAGTTGCTGGAAAGGCTCAGCAGGTCTGTGAAGGAAAAAGCAGAGTAAACATTTCGGGTCCAGTGACCCTTCCTCAGAACCACACCGTAGTGCCACTGAGATTCTTAATTATCACTTCATTGCATCTAAAAGAAGTTATCTTCAAAACTGGCAGTACCTCATTTCATTAGGCATCAGCCTCCATGCAGGGTACTTAATGTTTTAAATGAAGGCCAACATATCACTAGGGGGATATGGTTCATTGATAGACTGAGTGCTGAATGTTATTTATTTCTGCCTAAGTCCGAGTTGTGTTGTGTTTTAATAGAGGGATTCGTGCCCTGAGGCCTAGTGACTTTTCTTACGTTATCTTACCAATTTTGCTTCAATAACAATCTAACATTCCCCTAAGGATTGGGGAATTCCCTCATGTCCAATTCAGGCCTCCATCTTTCCACACGCCATTCTCAGAACAACTTCCCTGTCTGGATATACCGAAATTCACCCACATCCTTTGTGCACATGTCATCTATAAAAGGCCATTGACCACTCAGACAAGTACAGGCCAGAGCTGCTCTCCATGGTTCCCAGTATTTGCCATGGATATTGCAGACAAGGGGATATTCATGTCTCACTCAATGGGCAGGAAGCTAGAGGTTCTGCTGGACAGTATGGTGGAGAGGCAGGTCTTCCACATCTCTTAGGACCAGCAGTAGAGGCCATGGCACAAAACCATGCCAGCCTGATCTGAAGTTACCACGCAGGTCAGAGTAGCCTCTGCCATCCGGGAGAATGCCCAACACTGTAGGAAGAAGGTCAATGACCTTCCATACTCTGCCAGCATAAGTGCCACAACCTTCTCTCCAATACGCTATTAACTCCAACTCCCACGAAAGCTCATGTTCTACCATTCATATTATTGCCTGCAACATTTTTCCTCATTCACTGTCAGCACTAACCCTGCATGCCCTTTTCACTGCCTACTCACTCACTCAGAACACTCCCCATCTGTACCAAAAATCTGTCACTTCCATCTCCCTGAATACCTGCACTTTTCTCATTCCAGGAGGAAAGCAGCTCGCAACAAGGCAGAAAGCATCAAGACTATTAGGGGCTATGTGACATTCAACTCCCTGCCCCTTCCAAGCCCTTGAACGGGTATCAGAGGCTGCCCTTGACTCAATGAGTGATAGCTAACCTCTTGACTTGACTGAAACCTGGTGACAACCATGGCAAGCTCACTTCCTTTGTGTGAGCACTGAATGGCAAGGCAAAGGCATAGGTGGGCCTAGTATCGGTGGCTGAAGTAGCAAAGTGCCAAAAGGCAAGGCAGGCTCACAGTGAGTGAGCTCCATGAGAGCATGCAAAGAACCTAGAGGTGCAGCCAGTCCTTGAATTCTGTCCATATCTCTGAGCAGACAATCTCCTTGCTGCAGCATTACAATCATAGTTGCCATTGCATCCCAACATGCAGCATCGAAATGCAGGGTGTTCTGTAAGCGGGCCTGAAATATGCCAAGAGACTTACACATGTCGGATGCCAACATCCGTAGATGTGGGGTGCACATGACCAGTGCTCATGGTGTGAGCTCTGAAATTGCTTGGCTGGTGTCCAACATGGAGATCTTTGGGAGCAAGCAGCAAGCTGAATTCATTAGGTACATGCTCTGTTTTCCAAGCAGAGTTTTCTCGTTATTGAAGTTAAGGTTTTGGGTACAGTAACCCTTCTTCAAAATTGTTCTCTGATTACTCTGATTAACCATTAACTCTGATTTTTCAGCACAGCTGCTGCCAGACTTTGCTGATATTGTCCAGTAATTTCTCTTTTTGTTTCCGGTTTCCAGCATCTGCAGTTCTTTCTATTTTTCTCATTGTCGAGTTTGTTTGGTAAGTTTGGTAAGACAGAAAGCTGAATACTAAAGCAGTGAAGTGGTCCATCAACAAGGTGTTTAACAAACTTTAATCACCATCCACTGGCAACTCGCTGCTAACTCACCAGGATCTCACCATTTATGGAAACCATAAAGGATGGAGAGAGATGTTCCCAACATCGAGATGGGCCTTGATGGATTTCTCATCTAATCTTGCTTTAACCCATATTGTTCAGATCCTTATAAGATTCTGTCCTAAGTTTTGGTGCAGGCTGGTAGTATTGCCCTGATCAATTAACATCACTACTCACGTTGTCCTATAGGAAAATGGGTCAAAGACGTGAATTTGAGGTCAATTAAAGCTGTTGTTATTTTTGGAAGTTTTCCAGCTCAAGAACAGTGAAAATTCTCATTAATCCCATCAATCTCTGTGAGTTGTCTCAGCATTTCAGAACAAATAAGGGAACATCTGGATTTCTCACTTTTTTGGGGAGAAGCTTGCTATATTCCTACTGTATTCTATAATAATGAATAGTCCATCTCCAGCTATCCAAAGTCACAGGCATTCCAATGAGTCCTGTCATTGAACCTTTTTATGAATATCTGACAGAATTCAAGGATTGGATTCAACGTAAGTAAAACTATCAAAGAAGCAAGAGGAATAATGTGCCCAGTATCTAATTTAAAACAAAATCAGCATTTGAAAGATGATGTGAACACAAATATAAGTATGAATTAGTGGCAAAGAAAATAAAGGATTGGTGTCCACTCAGTAGAGCTGACTGAATACATGAGCTTTTCTTACACTATTTCCTTTTCTACCACGGAAGCCTGGTGTGCCACTTCCTCCACGTTCGCCCTGTAGATAAAAAATAACAAAAAAAAGGTCAATGTTATTCCAGTTTTTATTTTTGCTTTTGCAGCCCCAGCAATTCCCACATGTTGAGTAGAACAAAAGAGAGAGAGTGCATAATTATTGTTGCGATTTCAAAAGGGACCAAAGCTTTCCAACATTGCTCAGTTGTTGCAGGGCTTGACTTCATTTACCTTATTTTAGCAAGCAGTTTTTTTTGTTATTTTCTCTTCCTGAACTAACAACTGTTGATAACAGTACAGCCTCCCTCCAACTAGGAAAGCTTATCACACAAACCAGTTGATGGCCCATATTACAGCTTTCAACTTTTAGTCTAACTTTTAAACAAGACTTGAGGGACCATTTAGCTCCATTGGCTAATGGGTAGCTTCTGCATCAGGTTAAGGCTGAAAGCACAGGGTACAATTCCCATTGAGGCTGAGGTAGTCTCAGGAATAGTCTCACCTACCAGTGGTACAAAATCATGGCACTTCGCCATGGTTTGACAAACAATAGCCAAGAATGTGCCTTTGGATAGAGAACTGAAGAAGAAAAACACAAGACTTTTATTATCATGATTATATAAGATTTAGGAATAATCTAATTGAGGTATTTAAGGTAATTCAAGAATTTGATAGGGAACAACAGTACAATTTTGGGGCAGAAGCATGCCATTCCTTCCCTCATGCTTGCTCCTCATTTAATAAGACCACAGCTGATCTGATTAGTCCACATCCTCACCAACCCCAGTCACCTTTCACCCTAAGAAAATAAATTGCTGTAGAAACTCAGCAGGACAGGCAGTGCTTGAGGAGAGAAAGACAGAGTTAATGTTTCACAGAGTCTTACAGCATGGAAACAGACCCTTCAGTCCAACTAGTCCATGCCGACCACGTTGCCAAGCTAAACTAGTCCCATCTGCCTGCGCCTGGCCTATATCCCTCCAAACTTTTCCTAATCATGTACTTACCCGAATGTCTTTTAAACATTGTAACCGTACCTGCATCCATCACTTCCTGTGACAGTTCATTCCAGACATGAAAATCTCTCTTGTCCTTTTTAAACTTTTCTCCTCTCAACTTAAAAATATGCCCCCTAGTTTTGAACACCCCCACCCTAGGGAAAAGACCTTTGCTATTCACTGTATCTACACCCCTCATGACTTTATAAACCTCTATGAGGTCACCCCTCAACCTCCTACACTCCAGCAAAAAAGGACCCTAGTTTTATAACTCAGACTCAAAATGGAAAGGGTTCAGAAAAGATCTGTCAGGATGTTGCCAGGAATAGAGGAAACACAGCAGTCAACAGAAAGTCCACACCAACAGTAATGGGATAATGACTCGATAATCTGTTTTAGCGATGTTGATTGGGCTGTAAGTATCAGCTACAGCAGCAGGGAAATCTCCCATCCTATTTTTCAAAATAGCACTATTAGATCCGCAGGCCAAGGCAGATGAAGTCTTGGCAGCATGTGCCTTAAATAAACTAAAAGGAGTGTGCAGACTAAAAATATGAGAATTCATTGCACGGGCAGCACAGTTCACACATCAGGGTAAGGGACTTACCGGTACACCTGGGTTTCCTCTTTCACCTGGATATCCTCTGGCATAATTCTCTTGACCAGGGGTGCCCTGTAATAAAAAAAAGCAGGTACCAAATTACAAAATTTTAAGTGGAATTTGGTGCTCAATTTTCAATTTTTCAAATGTCAGGAGAAAAATGTGCTTTGAACCAACCATTTTCATCTTTTAAAGAAATCGCCATTCAAATCTAACTATTATCAATTGTGCTAAAAAAGAAGGCACTTGAGAGCCCATTCTAACTCCCTCCATCTGGTGTGGCAATAGTAGGCAAAAAAAAGGCCATCAGCCATTTTCTGTCAAGTTTACAAATCCATCTTCCATCTTGAGCTGGGTCCTGAGATGGGCGGCTTGAGTACCCAATCGTTTTAGGAAGCAAATTGAGTTCTTGGTAAGACCCTGACTGCAGGCTCCACTCAATTGTTTTATAAGTCAGTGAGTGGCCTTGGCAATGCTGCTTAAAGGAACTGCTCGAAACCTCTCAGAATTAAAACAACTTCCTCACAGTCCTACAAGTTGGTCTGGACTGCTATCAACCTCCATATAGCCTTGCCTACCCACTTCACTACCTTTGAGATTGCCTTGTCACCCATTCCTCTCCCAACCTCCGGCTGTAAATGCAGGCTGATTCCCTCCTTCCCATCTCCTCCACCATCCACTGCACCAGAGCTCCTGTTTGGTTCCAGAACATCCTATTGGTGAGAAGAGGTAAACAATGGACAGCCCTTTCCCCACACAGTCCACATCCGTAGTTAACGTGGATTCTCCACATAAACCCCTGCCCAGCATTATGGCCAGGCATTGGTTTATCTTTACTGTATGAGACAATGGGTTTTCTTGTGGCGCATTGTACGTGCACATTATATGACTCCACCTTTTGCTGTGACATGTGATTAGTATATTATGATTGACTTTGCTATTTTGATTGTCAGTAGGTCAGATGGTACCTTTGGAAAGATACAAATCAAGATTTTGCATTTACAGCCATTCCAGGGAACAGGGAGACTTTATACAGGAGCAGTATTTAAAGAAACAACAGGACAAAGGAGTGAAGTAGCAAAAGAACTTTTCTTCTACCAATTATTTATTTCCAGTTCTCCACCTAAGCATTGGTCATTTTATTTCTTTATTTGTTGTCATTGTGTGTGTTTCCCCATTACCTTTTTTTTTAAACTTAATTTTTTAATAAATTGTGTTAATCATTTTCAATGCAGCTTTTCTGTAACATCTCCCAGTTATGAGAAATAGAACAAGATCCAAGATTTTGAGATGTGTTCACTTTGTGATGTTGGCTGACCTGCAGGGCAGTTCCAGTAATTACATTTTTTCTTTCAGAATTCCAACATCTGCAGCCTTTCGCTTTTCATTCGCTGTCCCTGATTAGCCCAATATCTGAAGCATACCTGTATTGCCATAGCCATACTGCAGCTAGCGGTTTCCTAGTGCTCCATGGATTGTGCTTATCAACAACTTTGACCCACATATGGAATTTTACACGCTTACTCACATATCCAAAATCTCTTCTCTTTCGCCACAAATGTTTCGTGTTCTTTCTGTGGCTGTGAGCCACAGAATTAATATTCTGTTGGAAGAGCACTTAGCTTGACTTGTCAAACAGCATTTTGTAATTGTAATCTCCTTTCTTGTGCCTAAAATGTTACAGAAACAACTCCTGGAGTTCTAGTGATCAAATGCTTTGTCTGTTTGAAAGCTTCAGCCAAATGGTGTTTCATTTGAAATGTGTGTTCTTCTTTTGAATTTGATTTCAGAGAACTTCTAAAATAACACAACAGAAAGTCCCCAGAAGACAGTCCTAAAGACCCACTATTATCTGAAATTCTGCTCCTGTTTTTGAGCACACTTCCAATCAAGACGATTGAAGATTAAGCAAGACATATAACAAGAAAATAATTTGATAGGATAAACTATTTGTACTGGTTGTTGGCCCTTTAGGAGAGCTGGTCAGGTAACCCAGAGAGGTGGAGCTTGCATCCAATCTCAAACTGCTGTGGAAGTATGAGCATTGTTAATAAAGCGTTCCTGTTCAGATTTACCACTTGGCTACCTCATTTCCTGGTTCCATAGGAAGCATCAAACATAACACTGCTGATAGAAGGAGGCATGAGGGAATATAATCTTAAAATTTGAGCTAGGCTGTTTAGAAGGGAAATCAGGAAACACTTCTATCTTATGGGGGATAGTGAAGCCTGAAAATATCTCTGACCAAAGACTGTGGATATTTGGATAATGGCAATTAAAGATTGAGATCAATAGACAGTGGTGGATAAGGATATAAAGGATAGAAAGCTATAACATTAGCTATAAGCTAAAATACAAATGAGCAGCAGGACAGGTCTGAGGGACCAAATTGCCTCTTTCATTCCTCAGACTATCTTTAACTATACATTTCAATTACAGAACCTTTGAAATGCATGTCATATTTTACCCTTATCGACTTTGGATATTTCTTTCATGTTTCTTGTTTTCAGGCTTTACTCTTTAGAAGATATCATACTAAGAATTGTTCCTTTACATCACAGCTCACTACAATCAAACACTGTTGTATTACCTCGACACAATGAATGCATGTGAATCATAGGAGAAAGACAACCTGCAATCAGTGCTTGATTTTAAATGAATGGGCACAAATTGGTTGCAGTCTGTTAAGGACCAGGACTTCCATCCATCCATCTCCCACTTTATGATACTCTAAAAATCCAACAGCCCCATGTGTAGGAACATTAATATCTCCCATGTACATCTCCCCCAATGTGTGTTTCTTTATGTATTTTCGATGACGATGTCTTCGATGCTTTATATTTAAGCTAAATTTTACTCCACAGCTCCCAGATTGTTTATAGGTTTGTGTGCTAGTGCCAAGCTCATAGGAACCAAATGAAATTAGCCAAAATTGACCTTCTGAGTCTCTACAGCAGCCTTCTTTATCCCCACCCCCAACTTCAATTGACCACAATATACAATTGTCCACTACATCCAGAACATTAGGCTGAACCCCACATGCTTCAGTGTGGCCCTGAGGGAATGGGATATTACAGAAGAAAATGCACAACCTTGCCTTCAAGGAATAGTACCTAATAGAGAAAATGTTCAAACTAATGGATGTCAGTGACACAGAAAGATTCACTTAAAAGAGGACGTGGCTCCTAAATGTGACCATTAGGTTTGACCTCACTATCTGGAAAGAAGCCAAAGTTATTTGCATAGAGAAATGTTATTGTGCAAATTGAATTGAGCACCATGTACACACCTCAATTCAAAATTCAGCATGTATATGAATACTGAGCGTTGAACAGAATATGCATTTAAAATGATGCATTGCCATGCTGAAGCAAATAAAACAATTAGAGTTAGTTTGAAATTATCTTTGGAAGACAACATACTATAAAATGAGGCTTTTCCACTTACAGGGTCACCTGGTATTCCAACATCTCCACGCTCACCTTTGAATCCAAGTGGGCCTTTACTTCCCTGGAAAGTTAATATGACAGGTCAAAGTGAGGTAGTTCATTAAAAACTGTGTTGTTTCAAGTTGCATTCAATAGGTCAGTGCTACTTATAAAGTACCAAATATTTCGACATGTCAAATGAAGTATATTTATAAAAGACTGGAATCAGATATTTGATCAGATCTTTGAATTTTTTTTGTCTTCATTATCATGCAAAAATGAATAAAAATATATACCCATGTCTGGTTAGCACTAAAAGGAATTCTACTGCTGGTTACAACAAAAACAAAAGTTTGAACTAGTGGGTGAAATAATTCTACAGAGGCTGGTATCCCATCACCAAGTCACCCTTTATTTAAACATGGAAAGTTCTTGACACTGGTCAAGCTCCCTCAGACCCAGCTCTGAGAGTGACAGAAAGTCTAACACTCCTCCTTTTATCTGTCAGCTAGGGCTCCCTGATTGGGCCGGGTTAACAGCCCCAGTCAGGAAACACATATTTTGTGAAGTCTGTCTGGCTGACTTTGTTGCAATCACTACCATGGGTAAAGTTGATAAAGCTTTGGTAAAAATATACGGGATCATTAGCTTCACAAATTGAAGAACACAGACAGAAACTCAGGAACGAATTGCCTGAAAAAGTGGAAGCAGATTCTATGGTAACTTTTAAATTGGAATAGGATGTGTACCCAAGGAGAGGAATTGCAGAGCTATGGGGAAAGAATGAACGGCTCAATCTAATGAAATAACTCTTTCAAAGATTTGGCACAGTGAATGAAAGCTCATATGTAACAGTAAAATCATTCTCTTTTATGGTATATAGTGATGTGAATCAATGGCTCTGGTGGGAACCTTTCAGAACATCATTTTTGTGTTCTGGTAGTTACTCATTAAACCAATTGTTTTAATTTGGTTTTTGCCAGACTTTCCTACTTCAAGTGGTTAATAACATGCTTCTGTAATCTTGTGGTCATCTCAGCTTCAACAGGCATTCATGGTAATACATTCAGTTTCCAAAATTCAAATTAATTATCAAATTACCAGGAATGGGTGAATGGAGAACTGGGAAGTCAATAAGGCTTTGAATACGTTGTTAATATTGGGAGGATGAAATAATATTCAAATTGAACAGACATAATTTTTAAGTGTATACGATGCACATATTTTAATAAATGTTTAAATAAAAAGAGTCCCTTTTTACAGTATTTCCATTATCCCCTCTTGGTCCAGCAATTCCAGGAATTCCAGGCTCCCCCTGTGAGAAGACAATATTTAGAATTCATTTGTCAATTAATATATATATATAGTAAGCAAAAGAAAGGAAATCACAAAGTGAAAACAGGAGAAAATTACTTTTATATAGAACCTTTCACAACCTAGGAGCCACACAAAGCTTTTTACAACCAAAACATTATGTTTTAAGTGAAGTCACTATTGTAACGTGAGAAATTTAACAGCCAAATTGCAAGGTCCAACAAGTAATTTCAGAGGAGCAGGAAAGCAGGAAGAGTCCAGACCTGAAACATCAACCTTCCTGCTTCTCTAATGCTACCTAACCTGCTGTGCTCCTCCTGCTCCACATTTTATGGACTCTGACTTCCAGCATCTGCAGTCCTTACTATATCCAACAAGTAATTTGTTCATTTTTTGTGGTATTTGTTGAGGGATAAATATCCAATAAGAAGCAGTTAATTCCTCTTCAAAATAGTAACACATGATCTTTTACATCCACTATTTCCAATACTTTTTGCCTTAGAGAAAGGAATCTTCCCTCACTGTACTCTTACATTCATCTGAGAAAGTCACTAGGGGCTTATTCTGACATTTTATAGCACATCTGACACGCAGCACTTCTGTACTTTATGGGGAGTATTAATCTAGATTACATGCTTATATGTGACTTGCACTTACAATTTTCTGATTCCAAGACTGTAGTGCTATTCATGGAGCCAATGCTGACACATTATTACCTTAAACAAGACTAAATGGATGCTCTCACTAAATATGTGAGACAGAATTGACTGGATATGTCCATGAGTTTATTCTTTATTCATTCAGGGGATGTAGGCTTTGCTGGTTGGACTAGCATTCATTACTCATCCCTAATTATCCTTGAGACAGTGGTGGGAAGCTGCCTTCTTGAACTGCTGCTGCCTTTCATTTGGTGCAGGTTCAGCCAAAATGCTATTAAGGAGGAATTTCCCTAAATTTGAACCAGCGATAGTGAAAAAATGGCAATATCTTTCCAACCAGGATGGTGAGTGAAGGGCAGCATGGTGGCTTAATGGTTAGCACTCCCACCCTGTGTGGAGGTTGCGCACTCTCCTGTGTCTGCATGGGTTTCCTCCAGGTGCTCCAGTTTCCTCCCACAGCCCAAAGATGTGCACGTTGGGTGAATTGGCTATGCTGAATTACCCATAATGCTGGGAAATGTAGGGTTGCAAGGACAGTGTGGGAGGGTGGGGGTGGGTCTGGGTTGGATGATCTTCCGAAGGTTGGTGTGGATTTTATGGGTCAAATGGCCTGGTTCAATGCCATAGGGATTCTATGATATGCTCCAAGAGGGGAGCTCCATGGAAAAGCAGCTCGAACTATTCTTTTAAATCATTCTGGGGAGTCACTAGCAAGGTCAGCATTTGTTGCTCATCTCTAATTGTCCTAGAGCACAGTTAAGAGTCAGCTACATTGCTACATGTCTGGGGTCACAACAGGTAAGGAGGACAGGTTTCTTTCCCCAAGCAACGTTAATGAATCAGATGGGTACTTTTAGAGACAGTTTATGATAGTTCATGGTCACTACTACAGAGCTTAGAATCGAACTGAAATTTCACCAACTGCAAGTGTGGGATTTGTACCCAGGTTCTTCATTAGCCTAGGGTTCTGCTTTACTGGTGCAGTGGCATTAACACTACATCACCACTTCCCCCACTACACCTCAAACTATGGGAAATCAGCTGTAGATGCTATTCTCCTTGGCTCTACATCCAGAGACAGCACAAGAAGACATTATGTTAGGACAATATTGTGTTTGCACATGATACTTTTCTGTGGGAGCATAGCCTTCCAATGCCCACTTTCTAGGCTTAACCTTGCAGCGGTCACTTGAGTGATGAGCTGTTGGATGACTGGTGTCCACTAAACTGTGCCTTGACATATTAATGGGCATTGAGTGCAGAATACTGAAGTCAAAGAGATAAATCTCGACTAGTCTTCCACTCATGAGTGAACGAGGTGAAAATAGTAACAAATGTGTGCTTCAAATGTGTTCCGTTGCAAAATGTACCTTTCTTTATGGCATCCTATCAATCTTTCTGGTTTCTAGAAAATGGTGTAAACATACAAGAAGGATAGACTAATAATTTACATCTTAGTTTTGGACTTGTGGCTATATACTGCTGATAAACACCTGCTGCACATAGTGTACAATCTATCTGACCCACCACGTTGAATCGCTAAGAGCAGCCTCTCCGCAATGAGCTTGAATACTAAGGTACCTGCTCTCCATTTGTCCCAGGTGCACCATTGTCAGCTGTTTCACCCTGCCAAGGAAACATTAATCCACCAGTGAACCAGTCTGAGAACAATCAAAAACTAACACAATAGTAGCAAAATAAAGTATATCTTGTAATTAAGCATTAAAAGTTCTCACCAAACCTGAAATATATTTACCTTCTCGCCTCGATACCCTCTTTCTCCCTGGATGAAAAAGATTGTCAGTTTACAAGGAAAATATAAATCAGCAAATGATCCACAAATGAAGTTTGCTCAATAAACACAAACCATCAGGCCCCTGGCGCCTTGGCATCCTTCAGCTCCTCGAGGTCCTGTAATGCCTGGAGGGCCCCTTTCACCCTAAGAAAGACCAAAGAATAATTGGTGATAAAGTAAAAGGGCCCTATAGCACAATATCACCATCAAAGTGCTCCCAACACATCCAGGATTCAACAGTGCACTGTGTTTGAAAATACCAGTACCCATGTGTTGAATCAGGCAGCAAAATACTCTCAGAAATTACAGAGATTTTATTTTAAATCTGTAGTTTATAACAAACCACCTTCTGGGCCCTTTTCCTGTCCAGAAGCTAACACCCCACTGGCATAAAACACAGGTCCTTTTCTTTTTGGTTAGACCACCAGCAAATCACCCATGTTACCGATTAAACAATTAATATTTACTGTTCACCAGTGGCAAAGCAACAATAACAAAAGGTGGGTACAGGGAAAAAAGGAGGGGATTAAATTAAAATGGAATTGGAGGGGAAATAATGCACTCCAACCCCACAGTGCCCAAATATCTCCAAAGGAGGAATGAACTCTTTTTAACCATTTCCTTAAATTTTATTTGCTTAAATATGAGACCCCTTAGTTTTAAACAGTGACCCCTTGTTCTAAGTATTTTTAATCATAATGTGTTATAATACATTTCTGGAACAGGCAGGACTTGAACCTGCGCCTCCTAACTCAGAGACAGTGAAGAGAATGCAGGTTTTTTTTCATCCTTCTTTATTCAAAGATGCTATTACACACTTCCGGAGCAGGCAGGTCATGAACCCTGGATCTCCTGGCAAAGTCCAATGAGCATTTCCTGCTTTCAATCAAACTCTACAGTTGTTTGGCTTCAGCCTTAAAGGGACCTTTCTAATTCTGATATCCCATGAATTTTTCTTTGCCTTTTTCAGGAAGACTCAAAGAAAAGTCTGAAACCAATTAAAGTATTTATAGTTTCATTCCTTTTTCTGTAACATGAGTGAAAACTCCAATCAGGTCTCACAGTAACTGGCCAGATCGTTTTCAACTTCACTTCTTTAGCAATACTCTGAACGCCTCAATGGATAAATATACTGCCAAAAGTAAGTGGCAACACTCCTGGGAACACAGCAACAATGAAAGGCCTTCAGCCTGTTGAGCCTTTATTCCACTCTAATTCGATCATGGCTGATCTTAACTCCTTTTCCTATCCTGGTTCTCTGATTCTCAATATCATTATCTAACAAAAACCTAGCAATTGTCATTAGAAAATGTTGATTGAACTAGCCTCGACACCTTTTGTAGGGAGAGACTTTTTTTGGGCAAACACTGCCAGAAGAAATAGCATTTTGAATTGTTTAATCATCTGAAACATCCCTCCTTAACCTTTTATAATTAAGAATCTGAAAAATAACCTCTACTGCTCCAGTGTCAGAATATTTTCTTCTCCCACCAACCCCACCCATCCCACCAAAACATTATTTTCATGCAGAGGCTGGTGCTTGTATGGAATGAGCTGCGGGAGGAAGTGATGGAGGCCAGAATAATTACAACATTTAAAAGGCATCTGGATGGGTAGATGAGTAGGAAAGGTTAAATGCTTATGGGCCAAATGCTGGCAAATGGGACCAGGTTAATTTAGGATATTTGGTCAGCCTTGGATAAATTGGACTGAAGGGTCTGCTTCCGTCCGGTACAACTCTATGACTCTAAGTGAATTAGTCCTAATGGCAGGGGTCATTAGGAAAACTATCGTCAATTTAGTTTGGGATGAGAGGCGCCTGACACAGGATACCCACTCTTTAGCAGTGGAATATGTACATACATATTATGAACAGAATTGGGTTAATCGGCCTCTGAAATCTGCTCCACCAGTCAATAGGATAATGATTGATTTATTTGTGTTTTGAATTCCACATTCCCATCTCCCCCGATAACTTTTGATTCCTTCACCTGATGAGAATCTATTTACTTCTGCTGTAAAGATAATGCATGACTCCTGGTCCAACACCACAACACCCCACCCCCCAACCCGCCACTCCCTAGAGGCAGAAAGTTCCAAAGTTATAAAACAATTAGAGAAAAACAATTCCTTTCATCTCTGTCCAAAACAAGAACAATCCCTAATTTTAAAAAGGTGCCCATTGTGTCTGGACTCACCTGCAAGAGGAAACATTATTTCTACATCCACCTTATCAACACTGTTCAGGGTTGAATCAAATCATCCCTCAGTCTTCTCAACCCCAGTGAAAACAAGCCCAGTCTATCCAACTTTTCCTATTAAGACAATCCAAAGATTCCAGGTATCAATCTAATAAACCTCCTCTAGATTACCTCTAAACAGTTGCATCCTTCAATAAATAAGGACTCAGAAACTGAGCACAGGATTTGAAATGCCCTGGATAACGGACACACAATATCCTTACTTTTATCTTCAATTCCTCTCTTAATAAAATATAACATTCCATTAGCTGTCTTGATTACTTGCTGTACCTGCATACGAACATTTTGTGACTTAAGCATAAATCCCTCTGTAGATCAGAATTCTGCAGCCATTCTCCATTTGGGTAATATTCTGCATTTATCTTCCTGCCAAAATGAACAATTTCTCATTTTCCCACATTAGACTCCATCTGTCAGATTTCTGCACACTCTATCAACCTATTTAGATCAGTCTGAATCCCCCTTATATCCTGTTCACAACATACTTGCCGACTTATTTTTGGGTCATTTATAAAATTAACCAAAATACTCCTCAATCCTCTCATCTAAGACATTGATATAAATTGTAAAATGTTAAAACCCTGGCACAGAATCCTGTAGGACACCACTCTTCATAACTTGCCAATGAGAAAAAAGACCAGCCAGTCCATCTTCTAACCATACTAATATGGACCCCGATACCATATGCTTCTACTTTTGCAATAGCCTTTTATATGGCACCTTGTTTAAATGCCTTCTGGAATTTCAAAGTTCAGTACATCAACAGGCTCCTCCTTATCCTTGAAGGACCTCCAATAAATTGATTAAATTGATTTGCCTTTTACAAAACCATATTGACTCTTCCTGATTGTGTTGAGTTTGTCCATGTGCCTAACTATAACCCCCTTAATGATCAACTTGAACACCCCCACAACAGATGTCAAGCTAACTGGCCTATACATTCTGACTCCCTCCCATTTTGAATACAAGAGTTATATTTACTGATTTCCAGTCCGATCAAGCGTAGCGAGTGTTTTAATATTAGCGACATCACATTTTGTACCTATTTAGCAGTCTCTTTTAAGACCCCATGATGAGGTTCATCTGGACCTGGAGACTTGCCAGTAGCCATCTCCATCTGTTTGCTTGGTACCATGGTCTTGCTGACTGTAATTTCAACAAGTTACTTTTCCCCTTTCAACTCTTGATTTAAAGCTAATACTGAGTGTATTTTTCTATCCATTACAGTTGAAATAACTCCACGGATGCTGGTATTCCCTCAGCAAGTCACCCTTTATTTACACGCACTCAGTACATGGACTGTGACCAGCTAGCTCAGAGCCAGCCCCTACAGTGAGAAGAATCCCCAAGACTCCTGTTTCCATCTGTCAGCCAGGGCTCCATGATTGGCCCTGATTAACAGCCCCCAATCAGGGAACTTATACTCAATGTGATCCACGTGGCCAAACTCATTTCAATCATTACAGTAGTATAGTCAGAAGTAAAAAAATGTTCATTTCATCTATTTCCTTATTATCTATTGTTAACACTCCATTCTCATCCTCTAGAGAACCATCACTTTATTTACACTTCTTTTTAGATACCTATAGAAATTCTTCCTACTTATTTTACATTGCTAGCTGGCTTGCTGACAAATTCTTTGTTTTTATTCTTGATTAAGCCGTCAGTCATTCTCTGTCGTTTTTTATAATCAGACCAATCATCAGTCCTCATGCTCTATTTTGTGCAATTATCTGCCAATTAGGTTAATCATTTAGCAATTTAAAGTCTGTTATCCCTGAACTCATTGCAGTTAGTATTGGCTAAAGTGTTTATTGTGACTCAAGCAGGTCTCCTGTAGTTCCTGAAGGCTGCCCAGCAAACTGTGTCAAAATTGGCTGCAGCCTTGTAAGATGGTTCCCTTATTGAAGGCACTAGTCCTTGATTGAGAACCCAGCATTAGGATGATTGAGGGGGCTACTGAAAATCATGCCCCTGACATTGCAACAGATTCCCTGTTCATCAATGACCCTCTCCCCATGTCACCCCCATCCTGCTCCTCTCTCCAGCGATCCAATATTGATCCTCAGAGCTTTGCTGGTAGCAGCCTCTGCTCCCAGTGACATGACCAGGAACAGACAGCTGCCAACCGCTGACTGGCTAGCAGCCTTGGGAGGCAGCCTATACACCCTACAGCAGCTGTAACAGAGTCAGGCTTCCCAAGGTTAGCCAGTTAAATGCTTGAGTGCACTTAAATTCCATTGGGCCTCCTGCACAGAAGTGATAAATGGCTCCCAATAGTTCTTCAGCTGATGGAGAGATCCACGTCGGTCGAACCAAATTCAATCCATTACAGTGCAGAAAGAGACCATTCAGCCCATCGAGTCTGCACCAACCTCAGAAGAGCATTCCCAACCTCCCATCCTAACCCCATAAACATACAATTACCATGGATCATCCACCTAATCTACACATCCCTGGACACCAAGGGACAATTTGGCATGGCCAATCCACCAATTGACGTGCACACCTTTGGATTGTGGGAGGAAACCAGAGCACTCCACAGAAAGCCATGCAGACATGGGGAGAAACTGCAAACACCAGACAGACACCTGTGGGTGGAATCAAACCCAGATCCCTAGCGCTGTGAAGCAGCAGTGCTAACTACTGAGCCACCATGCCACCCTGTGTCTCTTCTCCAAAGTCTCTTTTCTGTATGGAATTTGGCAATCTGCAACAAATTGTAAGACATCTCAAGTCTTTTAAAGATGGTTAGTTTGATGCCATTTCTGACACCACACACTCATTTTGTCCAGAGCCCAAAATTTGTTGACTCAGTCAACAATAATCCCAGATAACAAGGTGTAGAGCTGGATGAACACAGCAGGCCAAGCAGCATCAGAGGAGCCGGAAGGCTGACGTTTCGGGCCTAGACCCTTTTTTCCTTAAGAAAGCCCAGAGCTTTTTTTTTCTCATTTCAGTGCAAAACATTATTCACCTCAATAAATAATCTCAGCTTGTCAACTTACCATACCTCCATCTTCACCTGAGTAACCCGATGTTCCCGATGGTCCTGAGATACCCTGAAATAATACCAGTTGTATAAATCGTAAACCAACAAGCATAGGTTCAGTGAGAAACTTTTCACTTTTAGATTCATCAATCAATTTCAATACATATTTGAACTCATTGGTATGATCAATAACCCAGACGCCAGGAAGGATTCAAGTTCAATCCTTGGTTTTGAATACACTCTGTTCATGTTATCTGTTGGTTTGCCACTCATAGTCTTAAGATTGGGAAAAATTCAAGGTGGTGTCTGCTCTGCCTCAGCTAACACTACAAAGTCCTTCACAATACACAGGAGTTGTATCCACATTTTATTTTGTCCAGGGTAAGTCCGTGTCCTTATCCCCCATAGATAACAAGGACTGAGTGCGGTGCTAACTGAGGTCTTGCCAAGCTGCAAGACGGGACCCTGCAATTGTCCTCAAAATCCCCAGTTCACAATGCAAAGAAGAAAATTGGGTGTCTTCTCCACGTCTCTGTCCAGCAAAATATTCCATTTGACAAATTGCCTCAGGCACTTTAGGGCCACATTTCTGCTCCCCAAGCAGCACACCCAAAGCAATTCTACCAGGAATGTGGTGGACAGATCAGAAAGTCAATAAGAATCCAGAGTTGGTGGATCCTCTGCTGCTGGTTGTTGCTATGATAACATTATTGGGATGGATGCTTTTGTTGCCCTGATTTCAGTGGATGCCTTGACCAGTAGTAAGCTGTTTACTCATTCGTAGCTTATATTACAATAAGAGGCTTGTTTATAAGACATAACAAGGTATAAAAGTCCCCTCAGTGTAGTCCCACGTAGGTGTCATGGCCTGGAGTGTACTCCCTGGCCCCTCCTCTACATATTGGGGAAAGATCGGCCCATTCACAAGGGGAAACAATAAGCCCTTCAAGAACTGTCAATGATACAATGACTAAAAATGGACAGTTGACAGCACTTCTTCATTCCTCATAGCCCATCAATCCCTGATATGTTGGTGTTCCATCAGTAACATTCTGATGATCAAACTGATCAGCAAAACTTTGACCAAGGTGGTAGGTTCAGGAGCAGACACTCCTGCTGGCTGCCTCTATGTCAGGGTAAAATGATCAGTTGATTTACAGTCTTCACAGTCTAGGTCTGCCAATGGAGGAGGTTTTGCGAGTGGGGACCTGATGTCTCCATTTTGGGTCTTTGAGGAAAAAAGCAGAAAAACAATTGGAGATAATAGGTACTGCAGATGCTGGAGAATCCGAGATAACAAGGTGTGGAGCTGGATGAACACAGCAGGCCGAGCAGCATCATAGGAGTAGGAAAGCTTGATGTTTCGGGCCTAGACCCTTCCCTCACACCCCGTCCCCACAATAATAACCAAAAAAGAATCCCCCTCGTCCTCACGTACCACCCCACCAACCTCCGGATCCAATGCATCATCCTCCGACACTTCCGCCATCTGCAATCCGACCCCACCACCAAAGACATTTTTCCCTCCCCACCCTTATCTGCCTTCCAGAGGGACCACTCCCTCCGCGACTCCCTTGTCCGCTCCACACTCCCCTCCAGCCCCACCACACCCGGCACTTTTCCCTGCAACCGCAGAAAGTGCTACGCCTGCCCCCCACACCTCCTCCCTCACCCCAATCCCAGGCCCCAAGAAGACTTTCCACATCATGCAGATGTTCACCTGCACATCTGCCAATGTGGTATACTGCATCCGCTGTACCCGGTGTGGCTTCCTACATCGGGGAAACCAAGCGGAGGCTTGGGGACCGCTATGCAGAACACCTGTGCTCAGTTCGCAACAAACAACTGCACCTCCCAGTGGCGAACCATTTCAACTCCCCCTCCCATTCCTCAGATGACATGTCCATCCTGGGCCTCCTGCAATGCCACAATGATGCCAGCCGAAGGCTGCAGGAACAGCAAATCATATTCAGCCTGGGAACCCTGCAGCCTAATGGTATTAATGTGGATTTCACAAGCTTCAAAATCTCCCCTCCCCCAACCGCATCCCAAAATCAGCCCAGCTCGTCCCCGCCTCCCTAACTTGTCCTTCCTCTCACCTATCCCCTCCTCCCACCTCAAGCCCCACCCCCATCTCCTATCTACTAACCTCATCCTGCCCCCTGGACCTGTCCGTCCTCCCTGGACTGACCTATCTCCTCCCTACCCCCCCCCCCCCACCTACACTCACCTTTACTGGCTCCATCCCCGCCTCTTCTGCTTGTCTGTCTCCTCTCCACACATCCTCTCTTCTATCTGCCTCCCCCTCTCTCCCTATTTATTTCAGAACCCTCTTCCCCTCCCCCATTTCTGATGAAGCATCTAGGCCCGAAACGTCAAGCTTTCCTGCTCCTATGATGCTGCTTGGCCTGCTGTGTTCATCCAGCTCCACACCTTGTTATCTCAGAAAAACAATTGGAGACAGGTTTTCCTAACTTTCTAACTTACCTCCCACCAATGCTCTCTCCTGTCCTCCCCTGAAGACCTTGATGGTTCTATGCTAGTGTAAGGTTCCATGGATATCAGGCATCTTCTGATTCTCACCAAAGAGGCTATTGATCACAGGGAGCTGAGGTACCATTTCATCACATGACATATGAGAGTCAATCTCAATCATGATACGATTCATTTTTCATGCATAGGGGACTCTCAGCTTTGGTTTCTGTGTAGCATCAGAAATCCAGTTTTTTTTTATAATTCATGGTTATGTAATTAATTTTGGAGATTCTTATTAGTGCTTGGTTGAGGTCAGCAAAATTAGCACAGACCTAACATAAGCACAGAAACTTACTGGCAAACTCACTGTTCCACTAGATTGATGAGAAATGCTTTCTAATTTCATCATGCAGTGACAATGGAGACTTTGTCCCAGTGTCAGCATGGCTAGGCACCCACAGAAGTCCTCGTAGCAGCCCAGTCAAAATTAATGGGGTCAAGAGGCAGTTCTCTTCAGTTACACAACGACTGTCTCCTCCTGCCATTATAGGAACTGTAAACTATCAAACAGGCTGCAGGATCCAGAATGGAGTAGCAATTTCATCTGTCAGTACCACACCTCCCCTCTTCCATCAATTGCCCCCACCAGCCACTCCCCTCCCTATTTCCCCAATAAAGAAGGAAGCCCAAAATGGTGGACAGGAGAGAATCGTGGCTGTAAAAGGTGTTCCTTTTTTTGAGGATTTTTTTTCAGAGCTGGAACTGATGGCAAATTTTGGAACACTGCATTCAATTCTGGTCTCCCTGCTATAGAAAAGCTATTGTGAAACTTGAAAAGGTGTAGAAAAGATTGTTGCCAGGGTTTGCGGGTTTGGAGAGGCTCAATAGACTGGGGCTGTTTTCCCTGGAGCACCGGAGGCTAAAGGGTGACCTTATAGAGGTTTATAAAATCATGAGGGGCATGGTCAGGGTGAATCCCCAAGGTCTTTCTCCTGGGGTAGGGGGAGTCCAAAACTAGAGGGTATAAGCTTAAGATGAGAGAGGAAAGATTTAAAAGGGGTAACATTTTCATGTAGATGGCGGTGCATGTATAGAATGACCTGCCAGAGGAAGTGATGGAGGCTGGTACAATAACAAAATTTAAAAGACATCTGGATCGGTATATGAATAGGAAGCATTTAGAGGGAGATGGGCCAAATGCTAACAAATGGGATTAATTTAGTTTAGGATATCTGGTCAGCATGGATGAGTTGGACTGAAGG
This sequence comes from Ginglymostoma cirratum, assembly GCA_024137785.1. NCBI lineage: Eukaryota > Metazoa > Chordata > Chondrichthyes > Orectolobiformes > Ginglymostomatidae > Ginglymostoma > Ginglymostoma cirratum. The sequence continues at coordinate 14,543,033 of JAHRHZ010000029.1, forward strand.
GTGTGTTTCTGTGCTGTACGACTCGAAAGAGTTCATTATCATTCCAATTTGCAAGTAAGCCAAATTGTTTTTCTTGAATATAACCCTAAAGTTCTGGTGCATCCCACCATTCGGCAGTTCAGTCTTGTTCACCAATAATCCACCCAGTGACTGGAAGACAAAGGGCAGAAGAAGACTCATGCTATGTGCTTGTCTCTGGCTTCCTCTCATGCCATTAAAATGTAGTTGGGTTGGTTTGAGGTTACAGTCATTATAATACAACCTGGAAACTCTATTGTAAGCTGAAAGTTGGAATAACAAGGTACTAGTTATTTGTGTGGTCCCTCTCCCATATTCCCATCAAAATTACAATAGAGTTACAATATTACCCCATAATTATAAAGAACTCTTCAGATCCCATCGCAACATTCTCACCAACATTAAATGTCATTAAATTGGTTTAATGTTTTTTTTAAATGAAAATGGAAATTCTTAAAAATTGTTGTTGTAGAAAATCACTGCAGAGACTTCTTTTTCCTCATTGTTGCTCAAAGTATTAAAATCATATAAACATACCTGCAGTTTGTGCTGCTAAATTAGTACATCTTTCTGAATTTGTTCTTGGAATGAGGCCTGCGTTAATTGTTCATCTCTAGTTACCCTTAATCAACTAAGTGGCTTAATAGGCCACTTCAAATAGCATTTACAAATCAACACATTGTAAGATGGATTCTACTGGACTTGAAACGATAACTGTTTTTCTCTCTCCATAGTTGCCATCAGACATACTGAGTTTCTCATGCATTCTTTGTCTTTATTTCAGATCACCAGCATCCGCTGTACTTTGCTTTGGTATGCAGTCAGAGTCATCTACTGGGCAGATCTCTTACAAACCATAAATGATTGCAACAGAATGAGGCCGTTCAGCCCACTGAGTCTGCTGCAAGGGCAGGTTTGCTTCCCAGTAGGACATTCATGAACCAGCTGGATTTCTGCAAAACTCTTAACAGCTGTGTTGTCATTGTCACTGATTTATATATTTATTTTAATCTGAATTTATCTGGTGGGATTTGAATGGTATTTTCTGATTAATAATCCAGTAGCATAACCACTACTGTACCTTAATCATTCTAACAAGCCTTATTCTGAACAGTAACAGTTATATTTTGCCTTACTTTAATTCCTTGCTCTCCTTGTTGTCCATGTTTACCCATTTGTCCCAAACACTTGCAAATTATATCACAGCATTCTCTTTCTGCAACCGTGTCCTGGAACAACATACAATTTTGAGAATGTTTAATCATGGTTGAGCAACTTTTTTTAATAATTGACATATTATGCTGCCTTATTTTTGAGTCTGTTTAGGGTGAGGAACAATTAGCTTCATAAAGCACCGCAATGAGTGAGTTTTGTTTGGACTGTCACATGCTGCCTTCAAACTGAATACCAAACAGTGCATCCAGTTCTAGCCCCCAACACAGTAGTTCAGTGGTTAGCACTACTGCCTCAGAGTGCCAGGAACCCTGGTTCAATTCCACCGTCAGGGGACTTCTCCCTCTGTCTGTGTAGGTTTCCTCCCACAGTTCAAAGACATGCAGGCTAGGTGGATTGGCCATAATAAATTGCCCATAGGGATGTGTAGACTGGTGGGTCTGGGAGGGATGTTCTGAGGGTTAGTATGGACTTTTTAGGATGAAGGGCCTGTTTCCACACTGTAGGGATTCTATGGAAATTAATAGAAGCATCTGGTTTGAAGGCTGGTAAATAAACCACAAGTTATTGCAGTTCAAAGAAGAGCCAATATTTAACTAATACATGTCAGACTTGGACATGGGAAAGCAAGAAACAATGGTTGGCCACTGTCAGAGTTTCTTGTTGGAGATGAGATGTCAACTGTTGATTTCATAAGTAGTTTAGATTATTTATACAGTTTCCCAGAATAAAGGGTAGATTTGAAAACAGGATACAATGAGTCCTTTCCTTGACTTCGTCTCTCAATACTGAGGCTGGCAAGGATGAAACCCTGGTGCTAGACCTCATCTGTCCCAAGCAAACTTGTGGACAGGTTGGTGGCAAGCAGGTGGGTAGTGGGAAAGCCATCCAGAGATATCTCTTGAACCGCAAAACCCCAAGTGAGGAGCTAAAAAATTCTGTTCATAACAGACGATATAAGTGATAATTATTTTTGAACAGCTAGGTCTCCAAATTTAAGCTCTCGGCTATATGTCTTAACATCCTATGAGCACCCACATATTGAACTAATTATGCATTTTGCTGTGCAGTAACTAGCAATACCTTGGTCAGCGAATTCAATCATCATCATTCAAATGTCTAAATGAGGTCAATTTAGAAAACAACAAATAACTGAATCAATGGATTGTTCTTTGAAATTAGCTTTATCCTGAAGCTTTCTGCTGATTTACATTTTCTTTCAGAGTTACTTACAATCTCAGTGCGCAATACACCCCCGATATCATGCATTCCAATGGCTAGTTTGCGTTTGTAGCCAAATCCTCTGCCGAAATCCAGTTCATGAAGCTCATCAACATTCGCAGTGTTTTCCAGTGCAACTGTGATTAGTGCATTGACACCTGGTTGGAAGATTAAATATTGATTGCCCAATGTTAAAATGTGTCTCCATTGATCATATCATTAATCAGTGTGGTCCCAATGTGGAATGACTTAAGGACTCATCCGCATGTTGGGTTCTAGCAATTAATGGGCATTTGATATGAGCCAATATTCTGCCCTTTCATAATTTTTCCGCATCAAAAATGTATCTATTGGCAATTGCAGAACACATTGCAATGAAGTTCTGCTTTTTATACGTACTGCCTACAAAATTGCATTGTCAGATTGATTTATTAAGTTTTAACTATCCTTCAACCCTGGTATTCTCTAGACAGATTTCTCCTCTGTTCTTTATTCCCAGTTAAGATATGGGCAACATTCTGGATGGGGTCCACCACTCTTTTTCCTTCTCACCACACTCTTCTTCCCTATAGGGGTATGCACCTTTTCTATATGGGAAGATTTAGTTTCTTGCCCAGCTTAAATGTTCTATAGTCACAGGATTCTACTTAGGTTGGCAGTCAAAAGCAGCATGAATTAGTTCTTTTCCAATTGTAATGACTGAAAAAAAAATTCTCCATTTCCTTCAGAATGTGACAAATCCAAAAGAAGCACGAACGCAAACATTCCAGAAGGTGCAATCTTTCAAGAAACTCATTATTAAAATCTCAAGCGTTTTTCTATCATTGAAAGCATGGCCTTGCATAAGACAGAAATGAAAGAAATAGAACATTTGAGCATTCACCAAATTGTCTGTTAAAATCTTATCACGAAGACGGAAACGGAAACAAATGTTTCTTATAACTTTGTTTTGATTACAACAGTGGAATCTCTTTGTTCTAAATGTCCCATATTTTTATGAAAACTGACGGAGAATATCCAATATCATACCAAAAAGAGAAATTAACATCTGTTGCAGATGCAGTTGCCGAAACGCAATAGAAAATGCAATTCCTGAATGCTTATCTTGGGGGTTCATTCTTACACTAATTGTACACTTTCCCCTCTAATGCATTTTCACTGTTATCTCATAGGCTATTGCAAGCCAACAAATCAATAAATATAAATTATACATGCAAAGAAAGACTGCTGTGAACATAAAATTTCTAATTAATTGCACTTGATTAATTTATATCCTTTAATTATCTTGCTAAGCCACAGACAGCATAAATATCTTTGCAATCTTATTATTGCTACGCCAGTCATAAAAGGGAAGATCAAACTATGTCAGTGGAGCTCAGCCAGTTCAACTTTAAATACAAATCTTTCATAAAGGATACTGAAGTTCACCTAAAATGCTGGTGGTGCGTACAAACAGGACAAGATATATTATCTTTGCTTCATGTGCAGCTTCCAAAACCCTGTTATTACATACCTTAATAAAACCATTTTATTGTTGAAAAATGTTTTCCTTGGGATACTTTGTCAAAGTCATTTGTTATTGTTCAGCACCAACCTTCAATACAATCAGTATGTCTCAGTGTTTTCAAAACACGCTCACAGATAAACCTCTGTTACTTACCATTAAGCCGGAGTCTGTTTGATGCTTCCTTGAGTCTATTCATGCTATCCGCTACTCCGTTCGTAAACATCACTATCACCTGGAAAGAGAGAGAGAGTTGTAAAAATATTAGAAGGGGCGGATTGGAATATTCTGTTGTTTTCACGGGGGATAGTCTGTGATAACTGAATGCCAAATAGGGTTTCATATAGCACTAGCAATAGCGGACAAAGTAAAATAGACTTATAGAACTAATAAGACATATTGCCACAAAAAACTAGGTTTGAATTAGTCCAGATAATAATGCACTGGAAGGATTAAATACAGGCAGAAGGAAGGTAAATGCACCACTATCATATTTGGTTAATGTAGCACAAGTCAAAATTAGCACAGAAATACTGAATGAATGAATCCCAGGATTTTCTCAAGGAACAGTAAATAGGTGCTTTATGTGGAAGTTAAGGTATCATTATGCATTGAACTTCTGAAAGTTAAAAGATAGAGTCCTAAACATAATGGAAGTTAAGGCTCAATCTGAACAAATTATACTGGTCACAAGACAGTTTGCTCCTGCGATGGATATGTTTTATCATTGATTCTTTTAACTGAGGATGGTTAGATATCACCTGTGCTTCAAAAATATATCAAGCAGATTTGTTAAAATTTTAAAACACAGAGAATGCTGGAGAAACTCAGCAAGTTTAAGGAATGTAAAGGTTCTTCTTCCTTGAAGTTTGGGGGTGACAGCACATCCATTTCACTATAAGAAGCTGGAATTCAATGTAAATTAGCTGCAATTACTTCATCATGATCTGCATTTTAGCTAGATACAGTATTATTGTATCCCTAGAGCAACTCCTGATAGATCCCATCAGAGTGTTAGCCTAGAATTGATTGTGGTGATATCCCATGATAAGTATCAGAATGAAATAAAATCTTACTCATTGTCCATTAATGATTAGAATCTCTGCTAAAAATTCAAGTGCAGTTGACGTAAAGTGTGCGAGGTGAATATTGGTAAAAAAATTAAAGGATGATGGCACATCCTGCCAGTTTTCCATTGGCACATGACTTTAATGAGTTGTTAGGATCTAAAGGTACATTGAAAAAGATAGAAATATCCAGGAGTTAGAAATCCTACATTTTATAGACTTGGCAACCAGATTTAGTCATTCATGGAAATACATCACATGGATAAAAAGATTGCTGTAGATCAGCACTTCCCAAAATTTGAGTTGCAGTCATCATCGGGGTTGCAGAAGCAGTAGATGGGGTCACGAACTCCATCGCCATGAACCAGTGGTATCTGCACTGGTCGTGCTATTTTTTAGATCTTCTCCCAACTAGGAGCAGGGGGGAAGGGGAAGGTCCCCGTGGAGAACAAGGAGATTCTAAAGAGATTGTACAGGCCCCAAAAGCCTGAATGACAAGCTGCTTATCTCACTTTTGCAAACTGACAACTGCAAAGCTTCTACCGGGTACAGGCCCAGGTTAACAACCACTATCTTTATGCTTCAGGGTACAAGTATGGATGCTATCTTTATATGGGGCAATATGCAGCAGGGCAAATGCATGACCATCATCTTTATAGGGATCAGTGTTCAGCAGGGGTCACCACACAGCATGAGAGTGGCTTAAGCGTATTCAGCCAGAGAACATGGAGAATCTGGCTGAAATCTAAGTATTTGAAATAATTTCAATCTTACAAAGTATACTGTTGGCATCAGGGACCACATTAATTTTCAAATGTTACATTGGGAAACGGTTTAGCAGTTTCCAATGTACGAAATATTGGAGAAATGGATAGGGACTATGCAAAAAGAAGAACATGAGAGTTATGAGTAGCGCAGCAGTAAAAGTGGTCAGAAGCTTTGCTAACATCCCACATCTGCTTCCTACTTTCCCCAGAAGCAGATAATCTCACATAGATAGTAATCCTTTCTCCTGAATCAAATTTTTACCTTCACACTTTTGCCCGACTCCCGCTCAAATTTGTTCGCAAATGACAACAAATAATCAGCAGTCAAACTGATCTGGTCCATTGTTGACAGCAGAAATGATCTTGCATTTCTTAAGACATCTGAATTATAGCTTTCGAAATCTGACTCGAAGCGCATTCTTCCGACTCTATTGGTGATGTGAAATCCTGCCCGGATATTGAGACTGTGACCTGCTATGCAGCTGATGTTGTGCAAATCTGTCATTCTTTGGATTAAGCTGTCCAGTTGCTGCATCTGCAGGTTCAGCTGACTACCTAGTGCATTTGAGAAGCGTGCTTGACTGGGAAGGTCAACTCCCACAGCAACATCAATGGTACATCCTGAAAAAAAGGAAGGAGCTTGTCTAATTGTGACTGTAAAATTGGTAGCTGTCACATCATCCTTGTTTCTACTTTGACAATAATAGCAAGTGGGTTGTACACTGTAAGAATGCTGTAAGACCAAATGATGCACAATGGTCCGTTGTATCACAACTATAGGCAAGCAATGGAATTATCCTCCCCAGATCCCAGATACAAAGCTGAACTATCACAATATTCTCCCATTTCCTACTCCCTGAACATTCCCTTTGTTAAAATAGCTTTCCATTCACCAAAAGTGATTGCTCGAGCTAAAGATGGGTTAGGAAGCAGAAACTATGATTTTCCTTTCATTCCTTCTCAGGTTATGTCACTGCTGGCCAAGCCAGTGTTTTATTTTAGCTGGCTTCTATCTTCTGATATGGAAGGGACAATTTTCTTTTTATTTATTCATGGAATGTAGGCATTGCTAGTTGGGCCAGCATTCATTCCCCATTTCTAATTCCTCTTGACAAGGTGCTGGTGAGTAGCCTTCCTCAATCATTGCACTTCCACTTGGTGTAGATAGAACTATAATACCATTAGGAAGGGAATTCCAGGATTTGACCCAGAGGCACTAAAAGAGCGGCAATATATTTCCAAGTCAGGATGATGAGTTGCTTGGAAGGAAACTTGCCAGGAATAACGTTGCCATGTGTCTGCTGCAATTGTCCTTCTAGATGGAGGTGGTCATAGGTTTGGAAGGTGCTGTATGAGGATCTTTGATGCATTTCTGCAGTGCATCTTGTAGATAGTAAAGGATACAACTTAAGCCACTTTTCTCCTTCTGGACCCTGTGACCTGAGCACTTGTGACTCCTTGTGTTCACCTACCTCCAACACTTTTGCAGGAGGTTTACAATTCTGATGTCAGCTTCCCTCTGCCCAGGCTGGTATATGATTCATGATGAAATGGCCATTTCCAGGCAGACGCGCTCTATATTAGAGATAGCAAGAACTGCAGATGCTGGAGTCAGAGACAACACAGTGTGGAGCTGAGAAACACAGCAGGCAAAGCAGCATCAGAGGAGCAGAAAAGTTGACGTTTTGGGTCGGGACCCTTCTTCAGAAATGGGGAGGGGGAAGGGAGCTGGGAAATAAATAGAGAGAGGAGGGTTGGGGCCGGTGAAGGTAGGTGGGATAGTGATAGGTGAGTACAGGTAAGAAGTGGCGGGGATTGGTCAGTGGGATGGGTGGGGCGGATAGCTGGGAGCGAAAATGGACAAGTTATGTCAGGCCAAGGAGGTGGAGATGAGAGGGAGAATTGTGAAATTTTAAAACTGGTGAATTCCATGTTTAGGCCATCGGGCTGTAGGCTCCCAAGGCGGAATATACGATGTTGCTCCTCCAGTTTGCATGTGGTATCATTGTGGCACTGGAGGAGGCCCAGGCTCTATATGTAGCTAACTTTTAACATGGATTGATGGGGGTGAGGGGGAAATGAGCAATGTTTGGGGCTGAAGGAGGGGTAATCATTGTTAGAAGTGACATAGGGGTGAGCACTGCCTGTGGGGGTGAAAGGGAGTGGTGCAATGTCAGGGCTAGGGGCTAGTTAATTGGTGTTGGGGGTGAGATACAGGTGAATATTGTTGGAAAGGACTTAGAGGAGGTGACAAAAGTTATGGAAGTGAGGGAGGATTGGGAATTACCAGGGGTTCTTCAGGTATGGTCTTACTAAAGCACTGCACAGCCACAATGTAACTTCCCTACTTACATACTGATTATGACGCTAGAGGAGATTCCAGATGTAGGCGGGGTGAATCCATGGAGCAATTTGAAAATAAGAATGTAAAAATACAAGTTCCCAAAGTATAAAGCTCGAGGAAGTCTAGGCTACTTCATATGGTATCTAAGAATCAACCATTCTGAGATAGTGGTGATAAAAATGAACTTTCAACTTCATCCAGTCTTTAATAGCTGGGACACTGTCTGGATTAAAATGATGTTAAAAAGTGAAAACACTGTTCAAGGTGGCTGCAGAGTCCCCCCGACCACAGGTTGAGCTAATTCATTCAACCATTAATAAACAAGACCCAGGACCAGCAGAAATTAATAGTTCACCAAAATAATTAAAACCAGTCAATCAGATGTGTATCTCCTGTTGACTTGCATATTTCAGGAAGTTTCATGTATTGGGATGAAATTCACCTGCAGATTATCCAGCTTGCGAAAAGCAATGAAGCCAGAAATGGGAATACACAAAGGAACTTTCTGAAGAAGGGTCTAGGCCTGAAACGTCAGCTTTCCTGCTCCTCTGATGCTGCTTGGCCTGCTGTGTTCAGCCAGCTCTACACCTTGTTATCTCTGTATTTGAGACAATTGTTTTTAAAACAGACAGAAAAAAAATGTTTCTGTCAGCCTCTTGAAGACGGCACCCAAGCAGCAAATTGAAGAAACATCCATTTACCGAGAACTCAAAAGATACGTAATTTTGCAAACACTGAAGATACATACTATCAACTAAACAATGTGATCTCAAATTAATCCAAACACCTCAAAGACATTCTAAATTGGGCTGACAAGTGGCAAGTGACATTCGCGCCACACAAATGCCAGACTGTGACCATCACCAGTAAGAGACAATCTAACTACCACCCCTTGACATTCAATGGTGGTACCATCACTAAATCCCTCAATATCAACATCCTGAGTGTTGTCATTGACCAAACTCAACTGAAGTCACCACTTAAACACAGTGGCTACAAAAATAGGCCAGAAGCTAGGAATACTGCGGCAAATAACTCACCTCCTGACTCCTCAAAGCCTGTCCACCATTTCCAAGGCACAAGTCAGGAGAGTGATGGAATACTCCCCACTTGCCTGGATGAACGCATCCCAACAACACTCAAGAAGCTTGACACCATCTAGGACAAAGCAGCCCACTAGATTGGCACCACATCCACAAGCATCCACTCCCTCCACCACCGACACTCAGTAGCAGCAGTGTGTACTGTCCACAAGATGCACTGCAGAAACTCACCAAAGATCCTCAGGCAACACCTTCCAAACCCACAAACACTCCCATCTAGAAGGACAAGGGCAGCAGACATATGGGAACACCACCACCTCCAAGTTCCCCTCCAAGCCACTCACCATCCTGACTTGGAAATATATCACCGTTCCTTCACTGCCGCAGGGTCAAAATCCTGGAATTCTCTCCGTAATAACATTGTGGGTCAATCTACAGCAGGTGGACTACAGCAGTTTGAGAAAGCAGCTCACCACTACCTTCTCAAGAGCAACTAGGGATGGGCAAGAAATGCTGGCCAGCCAGCGACACCCACACCCCAAAATATGAATAGAAAAAAATAAATTTGGGATCTTCCTTTTTATTCTAGGCAGTCACCCTTCTTAAAATGTTATACCTTTGTTTTTATGTGTGTTTGATGTCTCATTTTTCTCGGCATTAGTCCGAAATAAAATTCCATTGTCTGTCATGAAGAAAACCTTTTGATCAGCTCCCTCTGTTATTCAGGTCATCCAGTAATATACTTTTACTTGAAGTACGATACAGCTGCATGCTAAAAATAATTAAAACTCTTTGTTGTGCCTAATGGAGGTGGTTAAAAAGACTTGAGCAAGTTTACCCCTCTTCACCCAGCCGTAACAATGCAGGTCAGATTAATTAAGGACAGTAATTTTCCTTCCCTAAAGGACATTAATGAACCATTTGGATGTTTACAACAATCTGACAGCTTCATGGTTACTTTTACTAAGACCATATTAACATTTTTGAAATTGATTGCCAGTTCCCAACTGCCACAATGGTGTTCAATCACAGGTTTATTGCATCATCAGATCAGTAGCATAACCACAATACTATCGTACCCCGCTAAACTGCAATTGTCATCTTTAAATTACTGCATCTGGAAGCTGGAAGAGATACATTTCTTTAGCCTGGTTACCAATACAAAGTGCAATAAAAGCACTGGCCAACTGAAGAAAAGTGCAAAGAAATTCTTCACTCACCTGCTCCTGGCTGATCCTCACAAAGGCTGCGGACAATCCTTTGTTTAACCTTGCCCAAATCTCGAAAGCTGTCAACAAAATAGATCCTGTCTCGTGATCCAGAGATTTGGAGAAGCTGTTTCAGATCTGCCTGTCCTACCCCAACAGTCAAAATTTCAATCCCTTTGTCCCTCAGGTTATCAGCTGGGCCCATCACACTCTCTTTTGACCTTCCATCAGTGATCACCACCAGGAACTGGGGCACAATCGAAGCTTTCCGACTACCTGCCTCTCTCGTGAACAGCCTGGTCACATTCATCAGTGCTGGTCCAATCCGAGTTCCTTGATTCAGTTGAACCACTTTTTCAATTTCAGCCATCAATGTCTTTTTGTCTGGGAAATCCTTCAGGTCAAATTCTTTTCGAAACGACGTACTGAACTGAGCCAGACCAAATTGGAACATGCTGGGGACAATACTGAAAAAGCTAACCATGTTTTTCATGAAAGATTTAATGTAACTGAAGTCTTCAGCCATTATGCTCTCAGATCCATCTACTAAAAAGACAATGTCTGCCTGTTGAAGATCACATTCTATTGAAAGAAAAACATATCCAATTAAAGATTTATACAAATTAGCGCACTTCTCTCTTCCCCTAATCTTCTCGCTTGTGGAGGTGCTCATGTTCAAAGTATCGTTTCATATTTATTGTCAACTTTTGGAATACAATCTCCACAATTTACAGTGGTGTGTTGCATAGTAATGTGGCCTCATATATAGTGCCTGCTTTTTAAATGCTTGGAAGATGTGTTCATTCTCCATCTCTTAACCTTCTGCTCTGCCTAATGGCTTCAGTATGATATATACATTTGAAGCAACTTATTCAGAGACGTTATAACACACCTCCAGAACAAGTGGGACCTGAACCTGGGCCTTTGACCCAGAGATACGGACACTACCACTGCACCCTTCAGAGACATTTCTTCACCTAAACAGTGGTGAGCCTGTGGAATTCATTACTACAGGAAGTAGTTGACGCCAAAATATTGAACGTATTCAAGAGGCGACTAGATATTGCACTTGGGGTGAATAGGATCAAAGGTTATGGGGAGAAAGCAGGATTAGGCTATTGAGTTGGACGATCAGCCAAGATCATGATGTATGGCAGAGCAAGATCAAAGGGCCGAATGGCCTCCTCCTGTTCCTATTTTCTATGCTTCTATGTTTCTACAACACAAACAGAGAATGGCCAACACCTGCCTGTTAAGAGAGTAGGAGAGCAAATATAGAGACACAAAAGCAAATAACATTCAGCTGTGGTGAGCTGAATAGCACTGGCCTGGGCAGTTTTGTCACAATAGCAGGTAGATGGTAATGATCAGTAAGCTATAGTTATGATTGAGAGCAGCAGAGCTGTACAAAAGGACCTGTCACCAGTAAGGAGTCATGTTTTTATTTTCTTGACACAGAATACCACGACTTCTAATGCAGGTAGGGGAAAAAGGCAGGTCCCGAATCCGCTCCAACTAAAATGAGAATTGAACTCAGTTCTTTGGCAGTCGTCAGATCCACACTGGCTATTCCACCTCATTACACCCCGAATATGAATCCTGACCTTCTAGCTCAGAGGCATCGTGCCACAAGATCTCCACACCACACTGTAACATGGTGCAAATAGCTACTTGATCTCACCTTCTTAATGTGGTTTCGTACCATTTGCCCACTATAGGTAACTGCCTGCTATAAGTGTAGTCTATATGAAAAGTGCTATTTGGGTCACTTGATCCAATCATTCTCCATTCAGACTGAACAACAAGAAATGAGTGATCAGTCGCCCATTTGTGGCATCACAGTGTTATAGAGTCATAGAGTCATACAGCATAGAAACAGACACTTCAGTCCAACTAGCCCATGCCGACCATGTTTCCAAACCAAACTGGTCCCGCTTGCCTGCATTTGGCCCACATTCCTCCAAACCTTTCCTATTTATATACTTATCCAAATGTCTTGTAAATGTTGTAATTGTGCCTGCAACCATCACTTCCTCTGGCAGTTCATTCCATGCATGAACTTTACACTCTCTGTGTAAGATGTTGCCCCTCATCTTTCCCCTCTTACCTTAAAAATATGCGTCTTTATTTTGAACTCACCCACCCTAAGGAAAAGGTCCTTGCTATTCTTATTATCTATGCCCGTCATGATTTTATAAACCTCTATAAGGTCACCCCTCAACCTCCCACACTCCAGTGATAAAAGTCCCAAACTGCCCAGCTTATCTTTATAACTCAAATCTTCCATTCCTGGCTGCATCCTGGCAAATCTTTTTCTGAACTCTCTCCAATTTAATAATATCCTTCCTATAACAGGGAACCAGAACTGGATGCAGTACTCCAGAAGAAGTGTTGCCCCTACCCGTCCTGATCAGACACCCAAATATTAAGCAGCAAATTTCAGTGAACCACAGACTGGAGCTGTGGCTTTGGCCATGTTTTCCCATGGTGGGTATATGTGACTGTTCAAGGGATCGCAGCCAGGGTCCCAAGATTAAACCTGGCATGTTCCTGGATATGTCAAGCAGTATACCATTCAGTCATTAATGAAGCTTTAATGCAGTTTGAAACCGTATTCGACATTTTTTTATGCTGGAATTTTCAACCTAACTCTGTTCTGCTTAGAAACAATCAAGGTTTGCTCTTGTGAGCTGAGGTCAAAGATTCTCAACACATTTGGTACATTCCAATTAATACAGGAGACAGGGCCTGAGGCCTACATTGTACCTACAGTGCCCTGTATAGCATGTTGTGGAATAAAAATGCCAAGGGAAGCCTTAGAGCATGTGCAAAGCTCATTAAACATCCCCTCAAGTAGCTCTTCTTTAAATCAGCCATAACCCCTCCCCCACCAAACTGCCTGAAGCGCCTGTTTTTAGTAAATGTTTTCAGGGAGGTTGATTCAGAGTAAAGACAAATTCTCATCTCCCTGTGTTTGCTACTCAGCTGACAACCCCACTCCCTCATATCCTTTGCCTTATGTATGTTCCTGAGCTCAGGGGGAGCTGAAACACAGTGTGGTTACCTAATCCATACTCCCATTCACTAACTGCTGTAGAAAAGCACCTTCAGGATTTTAATTCATATTTTTGACTTTAGCTCATCCTTAGATCACAAATATTCCTCTACCTGGATTTGTGTTTGTACAAACGAGCAACAAGAGATCCCTCGTGATGTTTTTCAAGGCGTCAAAGTCTTGAACATAAAAGTAGTTTTCCCTCGAGCCTCCAATAGCCTCAAGCTCTCTTTTGTTGGCTTCTGCTATTCCCACAGCAAGGACGGTCACTCCATCCTCTCTGATGTCTTCCGCCGCCCCTGGCACTGCTGATGAATCCGCGGCTTCCTCATCAGTAATCACGATGACAAACTGCGAAACCCCTGCCATCTGCCGACTCCCTTTCTCTAGGGTTAAAAGTTTTTTGGCCTGTTGAAGTGCACGCGCAGTGAAAGTGGGTCCTTCTTTCATTTGCATTTGACTAATAGCTTGGCGGACCTCGTTTTTGCTCCTGAATTGACTGAGCTGGAATTGAATGTCAGGATCATTATTGTAGACTATGGCACCAAACTGAACCTTGCTGGGGGACACCTCTGAGCTGTTCACCACTGTCATCATGAATCTTTTCATCCTCTCAAAATCGTATGGCTGTACGTTGCCTGATCCATCAATCACAAAAAGAATATCTGCTGCTTCAGTTCTCAAGCAAACTTGGAAGGGGTGGGGATGGGGAACAAAACACAGCGGCAGGATTATTGTTCATTCTTTACATGATTCAGAATACTCACATCTTACTGCCGAAACTAATCATTTCTCAGGACGAAAAACTGAAAGAACTGCGGGTACTGTACATCAGGAACGAAAACAGAAGTTGCTGGAAAAGCTCAGCAGGTCTGGCAGCATCTGTGAAGAAAAAATTCAGAGTTAACGTTTCGGGTCCGGTGACCCTTCCTCAGAACAATTCTGAGTTAGGGTAAGGGTCACCGGATCTGAAACGTTAACTCTGATTTTTTCTTCACAGATGCTGCCAGACCTGCTGAGCTTTTCCAGCAACTTCTGTTTTTGTTCCATTTTTCAGGACTGTTAGTATAGCATCTAATTGCCTGAGAAAAATCCACTGAAAACAAAATTATTTACCAAAATGGTTCATTGGTGGACACTTATGGAAAAGATTAGTATACCCCATCCTTCTTGGTCGATGGACATCCATAAATGCATTTAGTATCTGACATGTCAACAGTGCATAAACTCCAAGTGTAAGGATTTCCAAACCCACCCTCACTCACATGCCCTTATTAGATTTGTTGGTGACAGACAGAAGATCCAGTCCAAATAAAACTCTGAGGAATCTACAGGTCCTGTCCTATTTTACGGCCCTTTCCAACCAAGGAGGAAGTGGAATATGTCAGCAAGCCTTATAAGTTTTGACCTCAAAGACTTCATTAATGAGCCTGCTGAATATTAGTTACTAGTGAAAGGTTATATCTTAAGGTTAAATTTCGTGTTCTCCAATTCACCAGTGATTATCCCACTCTGCTTACCTTCAGGCTGGCTGCAGATCTCCCAGAGGATCTGTTTTTCTGGGGTGTCCAGCAGATCAAAGTTCTCCACATAGTGAACTTTATCCCAAGCTCCTCCAATTTCCAGAAGCTGAGTGCTGTTAGCATTGAATACGCCCACGGCAAACACAGTGACTCCTTTATCCCTTAGGGCTTT
Source organism: Ginglymostoma cirratum (assembly GCA_024137785.1). Classification (NCBI taxonomy): domain Eukaryota; kingdom Metazoa; phylum Chordata; class Chondrichthyes; order Orectolobiformes; family Ginglymostomatidae; genus Ginglymostoma; species Ginglymostoma cirratum. The sequence continues at coordinate 14,558,128 of JAHRHZ010000029.1, forward strand.
GGCTGGTTGAAGGACTTCATCCTGTGCCTCTCCATCAGTTATCACTATGAGGTACTGTGGAACGTTAGGGCGACCCCCTTTAGCTTCATCAAAATAGTCCACTGCAAATCTCAGTGCACGACCTGTGAGAGTCCCCCCTCCCAGCTGCTGCATGTTACTGATCGCTGTGAGTAGGTCAGCTTTCCTTGAATGTACATTAAGTTCAAACTCTAGCTTGGGGCTTGAGGCAAACTGTATCAGACCTATATGCACACTTTTGACTTCGATAGAGGTCTTGTTCACAATGTTATCCATAAATGTCTTCATTTTCCTGAAATCCTCGGTGTTTACGCTGCCTGATCCATCAATTAGGAAGATGATATCAGCCATATCCAGCTTCCTGCAGGCTGAGAGAAAGAAATCACATTGTATTTTGCCAGCTGTGCTTTTGAATGGAGAAACTCAAATTAGGTTATCAAAAAATCTGTGTGGTAGTGTGGCTAAGGCACTGGATTTAGGTTCCAGTTTCCTTGGAGGTGTGAGTTCAAATCCCACTGCTGCCAGTTGGGCTGGTAGCCTGTTGTGTTGGTTGGCTGTTATGCTGACCCTGAGTCAGGATTTGCTGTGTTTAAAGGTGGCACTGTGGCTCAGTGGTTAGCACTGCTGCCTCACAGCACCAGGGACCTGGGTTTGATTCCACCCTCAGGCAACTGTTTGTGTGGAGTTTGCATGTTCTCCCTGTGTCTGTGGGGGTTTCCTCCCACAGTCCAAAGATGTGCAGGTTAGGTGGATTGGCCATGCTAAATTGCCCATAGTGTTCAGGGATGTGTAGGTTAGGGAGATGGGTCTGGGTGGGGTGCTCTGAGGTTCGGTGTGGACTTGTTGGGCCGAAGGGCCTGTTTCCACACTGTAGGGATTCTATTTTCTATGAAAAATCCCTCTTTCCCTGCATTCCAGGTAAGACTCTACATTGTAATCAACATAAGAATTGATAGAAAAACAGAAATTGCTGGAGCAACTCATAAAGTCTGGCAGCATCTGTGGAGAGAAAGCAGAGCTAATGTTTTGAGTCTACTGACACTTCTTCAGGAATTAATGAACCAAGAAAGATCAAGATTTATTCAGTTCTCCAGCTACCACCCTTACATTTTCATTCTATGATGATAGTGGAATTGTTGACTAATTGCAACCAATATTGATCAAGACCCTGAGAACAGGTGAGGCATTGGCAATGGAAGCTTTGGAAATCACAGTCAAGCACTTGCCACATGTCATGTTTCAAAATACTTATATATTTCAAAATATAATTTTTAAAATGTATCTGACCTCAACAAACAGGCAAAAGTATACCTTGTGCTGTGATGCCCCTGGTACAATGTGGGGAAGTCACAGAATAGCGTAAATTCTAGCCCATGATTTTGGGTCTATTAAAGTTTACGGACAAACATTCCTGAACTTGAATTGTGCAGTTGTACACTGTCACATCCTACCACTGGTCCCACAGGAGAGAACATCCACTTCACAGTTGGCAACAGTTCTCTAGACTGAGCCGGATAATCTGTACCATCTCAACTCATTTCCTGAAAAGACTTTGAAGCAAAATAAATATTAACCATGCCAAGTCTCTCCCTCTATTGAGCTTAGTGTGAAATAAAATTCAAGAAGATGCAAAATAAGCCAATTTACTGGACAACTGCATAAAGTCAAAATCATCTCCAAAGTTTCCTGCATTTTTACTTTAACATTATTGTTAATTTCCTTTTACTGAAACCTAAGCTAGAGAATGCAGCACAAAAATCAGCCAATTAATGCAATTAATGACAATATTGATCAAACTGTGTAGAGGATGAGGTGTTTCATTTTGCCACATGACAAGATCCATTGTAAAGTCTTCAGTACCCAAATAAACAATTCTTCATTACTGCCTAATTAGACACTTGAGCAGCTAGAAATTGCTCCCATTTGTTACTCATGGCTAAAAGAGGAATATTCCATTGACTCCAAGGGACAAATGGAGGGATTTTCAACCAATTGCTAAGGCAGTTCTGAAATACGAAGCTTACCTTCCTTAGAACAGAGTTCCCGTACAATGTTATTCTTCACATCTTTCAAAGCATCAAAGTTGGTGACATAAAAGATTCTTTCTCTAGTTCCTCCAATTTGCAGAAGTTCAGATTCATCTGTGTTTCCCACTCCTATTGCATAAGTATCTACTCCCTGTCTCCTCAGCTCTGCAGCAGGGCTTCTCACAGGATCGTCTGACTGTCCACTTGTGATAGTGATCAGGATATGCCTCACCCTCTGTCTGCGACTTGTCACTGCATTGCTGAGAAGATTCCTCATGTAGGTTAATGCACGGCCAGTTGCCATGCCTCCTCCCATTTGAGAGATTTGCTTAATCGCTTTCTCCAAATCTGTTTGGCTGGTATGCTGAGTGATTCCAATTTCAATCCGCGGACTATCTGCATACTGGACAACTCCCACACGAACCTGGTCTGCACCAATACTGAATACATTCACTATGTCTACCAGGAACCTTTTCATGTCCATGAGTTCCTCAGGGGATATGCTGTCTGACCCATCAACGAGGAAAAAGATATCGGCTTCTTCTGTTTCGACACAGCCTGAAAAGAGAAAAGGGCATTACTTCAGTTACTGGAATAGACAACAGGGCAATCTGTCACTAAGCTAAGTTACCATTAACACAAAGTGGGCTCAAAGCAAATCAGGACAAGCTGAAAATATTGCCAAGACTTTTGATTTCAAACCAAGTAGAAGCGACATTGATCTAAGGATATGAGCTTCCAAAGAGAGCCTTGACCTATTGTTCTGCCAGAATCAGTGGAAAAAAGGCCAGTTATGGTGTAAGCCAGCTTCTGGTTCACTATGAGCCTATGGCACCACCACCAAACAGTAATGTTATCTGCTTCATGTTTTAATTGCTCTTTTCTGCACTTCATGTGGATCTACTAAAGAGTCCAAATTAATGCAGTTTTCTGTAGTCTGCCAAAGACTGAGATAGGGCTTATTTTATTCTAACTTAAACTGCCTAGTAACGTTAGGTGCAATGTTGGCTTTACACCTTGCCCAATTGTATTCTTCAACAAAGTCAAGTGACTGGGTGAAAAATTGGCATCCTACCTGAGCCCATGGTTTTCCAACCCGCTGGATTAAGTTAAAATGAACCTTTGCAATTAGATTCTCTAAAGGATGGTTCCTTACTTGGAGGGGTCAGCAGCAAAGATCAAGCATACTCCCAATGATAAATATTTTGCATGTGATGGAGTTACACATCATAATGGAGGATACACTATGTATCCACAAGGACTGTGGACTGATCACTCCTACCAGTATTCTGGGGACAGCTGTCTGTCTGCGACAAGCGGATTGCTGAGGGTAAAACAAAATAAGACTTTCTCTACGGTTAGTTCTCTCACTACCTGTCACAGGCCCTGTCTTCAGGACTCATCCAGCACAGTCTGTGTTGGAGTTAAAGAGTCACTCCTGGTGACCAGCACTGAAGTCTCTAACCCAGAATGCATGCTAGGTTCTGGCTATTTATAGTAGTGTTCATTGTGGACAAGTGGTACTTCATCAGTTCACAAGTGGTAGTCAGCAGTAGGTTTCCTTGATCGCGTTTCTCCTGATTTTGTAAGACATTGTACGGTCTGGGGTCAATGTTGAAGACTCCCAGGCAATTCTATCTCTATACCGCCCCGTCGCCACCTCTGTGTTGGGACTGTTCTGTTGGTGAAACTGGACACACCAAGATAGTGATGGACTACCCTGGGATTTTGACTGATAGTTATGAAGCTGAGTATGTCAGGCTGTTGTTTGACTTGCTTGTGAGACAAGTCTCTCAATTTGTGCATAAATCCACACATGTTATAAAGGAGAACTTTGCTGTGTTGACTGCATTGAGTGGGCCTTTGGTGTGTTTGACACCTCAGTCGACGTCAATTGATTCTTTTGGTCGAATTCTTACTGAACCTTTTCAGAGCTGTTTATACAACTGAGTGATTTCTCGGGCATTTCAGAGTCAATCACATTGCAATGGGTCTGAAGTTCCATAAAGACCAGACTTGATTACGACAGCATATTTCCTTTCATAAATAACATCTTTACAACAATCTGACACTTTCAACAGCACTATGTCTATTATTACTAATTTTGTGATTTAATCACCATGCAGCTATATCCACACAACATATTATTGTACCCACATCCTACAATCTCTTTCCTACACCCCCTTTTGTGCACATACAGATACTATGGCAACACATCGTCATTGTCATTATTGATGATGTGCTGTCAAGCAAATCCACCACGTTTTCACCTTGAGCTTTACAGACTGGAAGCTTCCCAGGTTGGAAAAAAATACTGTGTCTGCAACAAAGTTCTCTGCCAAATAATTACTGGGCGAACTGCCACTCCATCTGCAATAACTGAACTTTTATTCAGGCAGGGCAATAACAAGTTTAAATACTCCATCTGGCTTCCATGTCATTGGTAAGTTTCTCAAGCTGTGGGAAAACCATTCTCCACTCTCGAAAGTTAGAGCCAAATTCACAAAGTTTGACTAAGATCTCACTAACCCTTCCTGGGGAGATTAATTACAATCTTAACTATCCACAGAGCCGCAGACATGAAGGACTGATTGTTCATCTTCAGGACCTGGGAAAATTCCAGCTTTCCAAAACTGCCTGAGAGGAATTACCCACAAAGACCGGATTGTCACTGAAGAGGGATAGGTAGGAGCTGACCGACATGGGGAAGAGGTAGGTTATGGCAGATGCCAAGGAGGCCATTTTTAAAAGCTCTTCTAGATGCTGTGGGGCTTTGTCCCTGTTATAATGAAAAGGTATAGTCTTCTAGCCCTCACATCTCACACTCCTTCACCTCGCACACACTATCAATGCATCATCCATGGTATCTCATGCCACTATACCCATTCTCCCACACATCATATCCCCATACAAGGCTGTGCCATTCCATCCACCCCTATCATGGCTCCTATGTGAAGCCCTGCCTCTCCACCCACACCCCACTACCTGGTGTGCTAAATGAGAGCATTTCTGTACCCATTGACCTACAAAACTAAAGGAGCTATAATAAAAATTCTTTAAAAAGTAATTCATTCATAACCTGCCTTTTCCAATACAGCAATAAAAGTGGCAATCATCAAGGTGTACTCAGGTATCAATAGTAGAAACTGTAAACATTTGAAACCTCTTAATCTTGTAAAAAAAATTGTGTAATTGACCGTAGAGATCAGAGGGCAAGAGCAGTGAAACAAGCAAGGCTTTTTCTAGGGCTGAGCTGCTTCAACAGCCTAATGGATGTATGGTCACTCAGTCAAAACTTATTATGCATTTTTGGCTGCATATAAAAAGCTTTTTACAATGTTTATAAAGTTTGTATGCAGCCTAGACTATTTTATCTGAGGGATTAAGGGTTAAAATCAAAGTCCAATAATTAGGGAGCACAGGAATCAGAGAGCTGATGCAATATTGGCATGTTTTATTGAAATCTGACAGAAATAATAGAACATAAGGACAAAAATGGGCTATTAAAAGATCTCAACGGCACCATTGGGCAACGTCTACTAAAGGATGCAAACATTACACAGAATATCAACCAGTTTCAGAAAAGCCTAATGTAAATGGATGAACTTATAAAAACAAGGAATCAGGAATTACATCCATAATTCTTAGGAGGCATTTAACTTGCTTCTCCAAACCTTGTTTGAGCCTTTTTACTTGGACAGATTGGACTGTGGTTTGTTTGATGATCTCATTGCAAATCTTCTTCTGAAGCATGTCTTCAATGGTTGACAGCTGTGTGAAGTCCTCAACCATAGAAACGTAATTCTTTGAAGGATGTGATGCAATTTTCTTCAGCTCGCTCTCAGTGGCATTTTGGATTCCCAAGACATACAGAGTAACGCCCAAACGACGCAGGGTAGCTGCACTATCCTTGACTGCATCCTGGGATTTGCCACTGGTGATTACAATCAGGATCTGAGGAATTCCTTTCCTAGCACGACTGCCTGCCTGCTCCATGAAATAATTCTTCCGTACAAAATCAATAGCAACGCCTGTGTTCCTGCCCGCTCCACCGTAGCGTATCGATTTGATGTGGTCCAGGATGTCGGACTTTCTGAGGTACATTTTGAGATTGAAATCTTCTGATGCATTGGTGCTGTACTGAGCTAATCCAACGTGGACACTTTCAGCCTCCACTTCCAGGGCATTGATCATGTTGTGGAGGAAAACACGCAGCAACTGGAAGTTTGCAGCCCCAATGCTGTCCGATTCATCCACTAAGAAAACAATATCAGCAACCGAAGCAGACTGACACACTGTGAGAAACAAAAGACACATAAAAGCTCATAAATGCACAGACACAGTTTGTTGGAAGTTATAGACAGACATTTAGAGTAAATCTGCCGGCACTGAAGCTATTGCTAAGATGCAGCACACTCACCTCTGAACTGTAAGTTGTTGAGTTCTAACCCTAACTACAGAAATGTGAGTTAAGATTCTAGCTTGACACTACCAGAGCAGTATTGAGGAAATGTTGCTCTGTAAGAGATGCTGTTATACAGATAAAGTGTAAAACCAAAGCCCCATCTGGCTCTGAAATTGATGGAAAGGGGTACCATAATACAATTCACAGAACAGTTGTACAGTCCTCTAATGTCCTGGTCAACTGTTATGCCTTATACAATAATATCAGTATAACTGACAATCTGATCATTGTCCCATTGATATTTGCTGGCAACTTGCTGTGCACAAGGTGGTTGCCATTTTTCATATTTTACAGAACCACAGAAGTGTTATGGTGTAGAAGGCAGCCATTCATTCCATCAGGCCAGCACCGGCTCATTAAATGAGCATCATTGCCTAGTGTCTGTTCTCCAATACTCTTGCACATTATTTTTATCCTAATAATCATCCAATACCTTCTTGAATGCTTCAGTTGAACCCACCTCCATCTTGTTCCAGGCAGTGCATTCCATACCCTAGCTACTCATAGAGTGATAAAGTTTTTTCTCACTCCACCCTTGCTTCTTTTGCAGATCACGTTAAATCTAAGCCCTCTTGTTCTATTTTACTTTTACAAATCGGAACTGTTCCCCCCTATCTATTCTATCCAGCCCATTCATGATTTGAAAACCTCAATCTGATATCCTCTTCACCTTGTTCTCTCTAGATAGAATAGCCTCAACTTCTTCAATCTATTCTCATGACTGAAATTCCTTGTCCACGGGGCCATTCTTATGAACCTCTTCTGCACTCTCTCCAATGCATTCACATCCTTTCTATAATGTGGCACTGAGAATTGTACACAGTACTCCAGCTGAGATCTGACAAGTGTCTTATACAAATTCAACATCACCTCCATCATCGAGCAACTAAAAAGTTCAGAAAGTATCTCATTTGCTGCACAAGGCTTTTTGGCATCCTGATGCTGTGAATGATGTTACATTAACCAATTCTTACTTTCTTTCAAACAAGATTGGACTGGGGATTAAAAGTATGAGGAGGAGGCATGTGAATGAAATGCTGTTTCTCCAAATACAGGTTTCCAAAGTGCAATGTAATGTACTCAGTGGGTGTTTTACTGCTAACTGTATCATTCTCCTTCAACAGCACATAATACCTTGCATTGAAATTTTACAATATGTGGATTTAAATTTTCTTCCCTTAAAGAAATATGATTACAACAAAACCTGAGTATTAAAGAATGCAATATGGAGCATTGTAGACATTAAGATCACTTCAAGGATCTAAACACACTGACTCAGTGAATTCTTAAGCAAACCATTGAAGCAAAGTAATTTAAAAGGCAGTGGAAGTTATTATGCTCATTGTATCTGTATTGGTCTTTTATAGAGCAGTCCTAAACCAATTTCACTACCGTGCTTACTCTGTTGCATCCTCACTTTCAAATATATTTGTTATTTTCCCAAAGCACTCACTATGTTTGTGTTCATGCAACTCTCTGCATAAAGAAATTTCTTGCAACATTTATCCTCACACACTTCCTGAAATTTATAATTGTTAAACTCATTACAGAGACAGTAGTCTTTCCCTATGCACTTCGTTCAAACCCTTTGTCTCCATTTTGCCTTGTGCCCCTTTTTCTTCCAATTTCCTCTCCTCTGCTGTTAAGATGCCTTGGTGCTAACAGTGGGTGCATTCAAATCCTGTTTGCAAACTATCTGCTTATTTAAACCAATACTGCACTTTCCCTGACCACCTCTGCTCTCTGTATTTTTCGTAATGAGCTCTGTATCTTTTTTTCAGTTTTGGTTTTTAAATCCCTGAACTTCTCTGGAGATCAACAATACACTTTTCCACTGCATTACAATGAAAAGTCCAGCTTTTGTGTCTGATTTGCTGCTCTATTGTATATATTTTCAAGTAACTTTGATCAGTTGGCCATCCTGTTCTGTCAAGAAAATTAGATCAGGGATCCTTCAGAGATGTGGAGCATATTTTAAATCTGATGGGTCCCTCATGGTGCAGGCTAGTCAGGTGAAGGTAAACAATGCCCCCACTTTTACAGCAGTTCTCATTGTATTCTGTGAGTCAAATGTTCTACCTCAGACACAGCCACTTTGAAAGCTCCTTTGGAAAGGTAAATGTGAAGTTTTGGGGCTAGGAGGGTCTGGTGCCAGGTAGGTAGGAGTAAGATGCCACTGTGTCAGGTAGGTGAGGTGCCAAGTGGGAAAAAGCCCGGTAAATGGTTGAGTATTTAGGGTAGGTCAGGGTGGGGAAAAGGTATGGTGAGTGGTGGTGGGGGCGTGTAGTGTGGTGTTCCCTGGGTGCAGGGTATGGGAGTTTGACGAGTCCAGTGATGGGGGAGGGCTTTGGGTGGAGTGAGGTGTCAGGTCCTGGGTAGAGAAGGGTGTTCAGGTTCCTGGGAAAGGTAAAGGGGTTCTGGCTTCCAACAGGGAGAGGGGGCTGTTGTCCAGTTGCTTGGGGACAGGGTCCCAGGAAAGCTGGGGTGGGGGTGGGCAGGGGCATGTCATGTCCTGGGTACAAGGATGGTAGATCCCAGGGAGGCGTTGTTGTCATTTTTGAGGGGGTGGGGGGGAGGTCTTTGGTCTTGGGCAGAGAAGGGAGTTTTAGGTCTGAGGGGACAAGAGATGAGGGAGTGGTGTAGGGTCCCAGGGTAGGTGCCATACTAGGGTCTGCGGCTTCTGATGGGTGACTGAGAGGTGTACTTAGGGTGTTTGAGGTACATTGGGGGTCAGTTTAATAATTACTCAGTAGTAAACCAGGCTTTTAAATTTCTAACATTTCTCAAGTAACAGTGGAAGTCTCTGAATGCTCCCATCTGAATGGACAGGGGAATTGCCCAGCAGAATCTTCAATTCCTCAAGCAGTTCCCCGGAGTCTGTTCCATCGGGGATTCCACAGGATCCCTCTTGCAGGTCTGGACAAGATCATCTGGCTATTGGAAATTACATGGTATCATCTCCTTTCATCGCTTGATGTCAATTTATTTCTTTCTTTATTTCTTTGTTAAATTGCTAGTCACCCATTTACTGTCTTTCAGAACTGTTTATTTGCTCAGTATTTCAATACACATAGTTCAATACAAATACTAGTCAGCTCTATCTCTTTCCTACAGAACTCCCCTTACTGGGGAAGACCCACCCTTCAAAGTGAGATCCTATGAGCATTCGCTGCTCTCTATTATCCTTGAGCACGCCCTAAAAGGAACTTTTTTTTACAACATTGTCTACCCTAAGTGCTGTGGGTTGTTTAGTTATGCTAAAGGCACTACATCAATACAAATTGTTATCATTGCTGCTTTCAGCGTTCTACCCTCTGAACCCTCCCTCTTCCCACAGTTCTCTTGTGCTGAAAAGAGAGGTGACAGAAAATGATCAGCAGTGTTTGCCTGCTCTTTGGAAAGGAAGATCAGATGTGATGAATAACATTTAGCGGATGTCAAGCCACTTAATCTCTTTAAAGTGTACCCAAAATCGAGCCCCCTGCTGAAATATATTCTTTCCCAATACTTGATTTTCTTGCCTCTCTCTTAGACACTTTCATCCTGAAATCATATGTCAGGAAATGGCAAGTATTGATTTTAAAAACCTATCTTCTACTTTCCCTTTCTGCTGTCCTAAGTCCTTTGGAGGATGCCCAAAATTAAAAATACATGAGTTGGGCTCCTGTCAGTCCACTTAAAAGCACCAGCATTATAATCTGTCTCGTTCCATCACCGCAACATAAAGGAATCCAGCTGAGCTTTTCCAATAATTTCTAATTTTATCTCTAACTTACAACATTCACAGTTATTTCAGTTTTTTTTTTATATAGAGGACCTTGTGGAAAGAATAAAAAGTGAGGAGATATAGAAACAACAATGATCAATTGCCTTTTTCTGTAAGTAATATCTGGAATTAAACAAACAAATAAGGAGGCTGAGCACAATTTGAACTCAATTTTTACTTCAGGGGCACAATAGACACTTGCATGCCACAGGACAGCATTTTGCATATTTTATCCCTAACAGGCAGGTGCTCTAATCACCCAACTCAGGCTTCTACCCAAATAGCAAGTGTAAGGAGGGCATCAAGTGACCAATGACCCAGCTCCATTTACAGGCCGGTGCCTTACTGTTTACATCAGGCAAAGCCAAGATAGCTCCTGTAAGCCAGTCTGATTTAGGAAGATCCTTGGGACAATGAAAGATACCGTATAGTGCAGGAGCAAAATTGGATATGGATGAAAGGGAAAGGAATCAAACATTACCTGGTGGCCTTCTCATTTCTCTGTATCGAAACTCTCTTCGTACTATCTGTCTGATTGCATTAGATATTTGTTCAGATGATTGAATCAATGCATCAAAAGCACTAATCTGGAAAACAAATGGAAAATTAGGCAAAAAAGCCACACGCTGGAGCTCGCTCAAGACGGAACGTCTGACGCCAACAGAGATAACTTTCACGCCTTCCTTCTTCAAGGCTCTGGCAGGTAGAGTGATGTCATCCTGTGAAGGTCCTGAAGTAACAATTATCACTATCTGAGGAACACCTTCCCCTTTCCGACTTCCAGCAGACTCTCTGAAAAATGTCCTGCGCACAAAGTCAATGGCACGGCCCATCGCTAACCCTGGTCCTCCCTGAAATGTAAAGCTGCTGTCACTTCTGATGTAATTTGCCACTTGAATCTTTGTTACGTAGGTATTCAGTAAGAACTCAGTTCGTGCACTAGTATCATACTGGGCAAGACCAACGCGGTACTTATCTGCCCCAATGTCGAGCTGAGAAATGATTTTGAAGATAAAGCTTCTGATCTGCTGGAATCCTGCGATTTCCATATTCTGCGAACCATCGACTAGGAAAACAATGTCAGCATAACGCACTGCAAAGGCTGCAAAGCAGAAGATAAAATGTTGAGTCAGTAAAGAAAATAAGTATTGAATGTACCACAACCTTTTCAATACCTACTTTGAATAAAGAGAATGCAAGTGGGTGAAATGGGACTTGATTTAAGACAAGGGAAATCCATAGAGCTAGACCACAGCTAGTGATAGAGACTGAAAAGTGATGGTGAATGGATGATGGAGGTGAATGGCTGGTGGAGATTAATACGGCAGAGGTGAAGAGATGGTAGGAAAGTAGAGAGAGATGGAGAGTGGAGCTGCATGCCTAGAAGGTGAGGCAACTTTTTTTTTGATCAGGGTAGGCTCAGGGTTATCGGTAAATCTGAAGGTTTTCATCCATTTAACAGAGAGTATTGGGAATAAACCTGGAGGACGTCAGAGAGAAAATAAATTATTAGAGATGGGACAGGATGATTTAAAGTTTTTGAGAAGATTTGTAGCTCAGGTTGTGGATGAGGTTGTAGACTTGCTCGCTGAGCCAGTGTGTTTGGTTGCAAACATTTTATCACCCTGCTAGGTAACAATGTCAGTGCACCTCAGGTGAAACGTTGGTGTTCTGTCCCGTGTGTTATTTATATGACTCGTTTTGCTGGGGTGGTTGTCATCTCTTCTCGGTCTCTTTCAGTGGTTTGTATATCGGCTCTAGTTCAATGTGTTTGCTGATGGAGTTCTGGTTGGAATGCCAGGCCTCCAGGAATTCCCTGGCATGTCTCTGTTTGGCTTGTGCTATTATGGATGTGCTGTCCCAGTCGAATTTGTGTCCTTCTTTGTCCGTGTGCATTGAGACCAGTGAGAATTGGTCGTGTCTCTTGGTGACTGGTTGGTGTTTGTGTATCCTTATTGTCAGGTTTCTGGCAGTTTGGCCTATGTTGGGTATCCAAAAAAGCACAGTCCAACATTACCTCTGCAACAGACCACAACAAGAAGAAACAACACACCCAGATACACTAGTCACCCTACCATACATCAGAGACATATCAGAGATGACCACAAGACTACTCAGATGCCTAGGTATCAGGGTAGTCCACAAACCAACAACCACCCTGCGATAGCTACTGAAGAACGTAAAGGATCCCATACCCACAAACAATAAAACTAATGTAATATACAAAATACCATGCAAGGACTGTGAAAAACATTACATTGGCCAAACTGGAAGAAAACTGACAATAAGGATACATGAACCACCTCAGCAAAACGAGGAGTATAAATAACAAGCAGAACAGAACGGCAATGCTTCACTGGAGATGCACTGATGATGTTACCTAGCAGAGTGATGAAATGTCCGCAATCAAACACATCAGCTCGGTGAGCACATCTACAACTTCATGGGACAGGATGGTCTTCTGTTGGTAGCTTTGATGGTAAAGGGTATATGACTTTAACAGAGAAGTTTGGGGAGCAGGTGAAGGAAAGATCTGAGCAAGCAGTCAGCAGTGCCTGGAGGATCAGGCGAGATGAAAACTCCAAAACAGGCTGTCAGAGACAGAGCTGGATTGGGTGGAGCTTATTGGGGAATAATTTTAGTTTCAGCTATCTTATCTCCAAATCAATGGTCTGAAAATAGGCTTAAGGCACACACAGCTGCATACAATGTACATCTTGTAACAACCAGAGAGTTGGGGATGCTTCATATAACCAAGATGACTACATGGAAGGGAAGTGCCTCCAGTTTCAAAAACTGGAGACCTGGGTTTTGGACCTTGAGGGAGAGCTAGAATTACTGTGTTACCATCTTCAAAACAGAGAAATTTGTAGATAGCATTCTTAGCAGAGTGTCAGCAGACAGGCTAGCAGGGAGGGAATGAGTGATCATGTGGTAAACTAGAAAGACGAGATTGTTAATGTAGTTTCCCTCACTCACTAAATAGATTTCCATGTTGAAACCGAAAAAGAGTGATGGATCATCAGAGGAATGAGAGAGAACCAAGCTTATGGTGTTACAAGTGGCTCAGCTGCACAAGTAGAAGTAGAGTACTGGGGTAGTAGAATCATAGAATTCCTACAGTGTGAAAGCAGGCCATTTGGCCCATTGAGTCCACGTGACCATCCAAACAGCATCGCACTGAGGCCCAACCCCCTACCTAAACCCTGTAACCCTGCATTTCCCATGGCTAATCCACTTAACCTACACATCCCTGGACACTATGGGGGCAATTTAGCACAGCCAATCCACTTAACCTGCACATCTTTGGACTGTGGGAGGAAACCAGAGCACCTGGAGGAAACCCACGCAGACGTGGGGAGAATGTACAATTCCCACACAGACAGTCACCTGAGGGTGGAATCGAACCCAGCAGCAGTGCTAACCAGTGAACCACTGTGCCGCCCATATTTAGTAGTGGTGGTAGGTGATTTGATAGATAAGACAAATAGGCATTTCTGTGGCTCTAAATGTGATTCCAGGATGGTGAACTCACAGACTGTCTGCAGGATATTCTTTTGATGGACGCTTAAGATCTGGAGGTTATGGTCCACATTGACATGCTGACATAGGTAGAAAGTGGGATGAAGTCCTGAAAGTAAAACTTAGGGAGCTAGGAAAGGGGCTGAAAAGCAGGACTCCAAGGCAATAATCTTAGATTTGTTCCCAATACCTTGTACTAGTGAGTATAGACACAGGAAAATTAAGTAAGTGAATGAACGCATGGCTGGAAATATCGTGCATGTGGGAGGAAGGGCTTTAGTTTTCATGGGGATGGGGACCAGTTCTGAAGAAAGGGGGGCCTGGACAAGGAGGGGAAGTCATATCTTAGTGGGTCTGGGACTAATAAATTCCCAGAAAGGTTTATGAGTGTTGGTTGCAGGGAGTTTAAATTAGCTTGTTAGAAGGATGGGAACCTAAGAGAACTGAGATGGAATAAAAAACAAAGCTAATTGTGGGAAGTAGTAAAACTGTAAATGGAAGAAGAAATCAGCAGAAACAAAAACCTAGAACCATCTAGGGTCAAATTACACAATTGTGTTAAAAAGGCAAATTTAAAATCTTTCTGAATACATACAACATGATAAATGAACTGATGGCACTTGTAGAAAAGGAGGGATGTGATTCAATTACAATTATGGAGACTTGGCTGTAGCGTAAACAAAACTTGGAACTGAATATTAAAGGACAGTCAACATTTATAAGAGATAGACGAAAAGGCAAAAGAGATGGAATAGTGCAGATAATAAGGGGCAGAATCGGTGTTTTAGTGAGACGGAACCTCCAGATGGTAAAAAACAGACGGGATGTAGAATTTGTTTGGGTGGAACTAAGAAGAGCAAGGGGTTCCAATCTTTAGTAGAAGTGGTTTGTGGGCCACCAGACAGTGGTGGTAATATTGGGTGCCATATAAATTAATAAATTAGAGCTATGTGTAGCAAGGAGAATGCAATAAGCATAAGTGACTTCAATCTACACATCGGCTCAGAAAATCTGATGAGCAACAATGCCGCAGAGAATTCCAGGAATGTGTTCAAGACAGTATTCTGCAGAAATATTTTGAGGCTGCAACAAACTATTTCAAATCTCCCACTTTGCAATGAGAAAAGGCTAATTAATAATTTTGTTGTAAAAGAAGCTTTAGGGAATAATGACCGTGGTGTGATACTATTTTCTGTTCGGTTTTAAAAGCTGCAGTTCAATTGGAAACTAAGGTCTTAAATTTTAACAAGCGCAATTATGAAGGTGGAAGTTGACTCTGGCCGATTGGAAGAATGCACTAAAAGGATTAACAGTAGATAGGCAATGTAAAGTGGTTAAAGAATTAGTGCTTGGTTTTCAAATAATTCAAATGCCTTTAAGGCAAAAATATATAACATGGAAAGCGAGGGTTCTATGCTTACCAGGGTGAATTAAAGGTCATTGCAGGTCAAAGGGGGAAGTTTATAAAGTTACCAGGAATTTGTAAGCTGAAGGATTAGAGAATTTTAGAATTCAGCAAGGCAGGAGCAGGAAATTGATAAAGAAAGAGAAAATATTAGCAAAGACAATTGAGGGTTGATCACAGGCAGAGACACGTGAATGTATAGTAGGGATAGTAAAATGGTGGAGAGACTAAGTAAGTTCTCTGCGTCTGTCTTCATAGAAGAAGGTATGAGGTCTCCCTGATTAACTAAGACAATAAATATTTCTTAATGAAGATCCAAGTGTCTAGTCGGATTATGAAACTGAATTATTATCAGTGGAAGAAGTCATATCACAGAAATTAATGGGACTAAAGTTTTCAAATCCTCTAGATCCAGTGACCTTCATCTTAGAGTACTGAAAGAGATGACTACAGAAATTGTGGATACATCTGTGATCAACTTTCAGACTTCCAATGCAGTGATGCCTGCAGATTGGAAGATTGTAGGTGTAGCTCCATTATTTAAGGAGGCCGTGATGTGGAGGTGCCGGTGTTGGACTGGGGTGAACAAAGTAAGAAGTCACAGGGCACCAGGTTATAGTCCAACAAGTTTATTTGAAATCACAAGCTTTTGTAGCGCTGCTCCTTTGTCAGACTTCACCTGATGAAGGACCAGCGCTCCAAAAGCCTGTGATTTCAAATGAACCTGTTGAACTATAACCTGGTTAACAAGGTGTGGAGCTGGATGAACACAGCAGGCCAAGCAGCATCATAGGAGCAGGAAAGCTTGACGTTTTGGGCCTATAACCTGGTGTTGTGTATCTTCTGACTAAGAAAGGAGTGAAGGAGAAAACAGGGAAAGACAGACCCGTTAGCCTGATGTGAGTGATAGAGAAAATACTTTAGTCTTGAATGTGATTACTTGGTATTTAGAAATTAATTGTTTGATTGGACAGAATCAACACGGATTTATGAAGGGAAAACTGCTTTTGACAAAATTGTTGGAGTTTTTTCAGGATGTTACTAGCAGGGTCAATAAGGTAGAACTAATGGATGTGATGTACTTAGGCTTTCTGAAGACTTTTGATAAAATTCCACAGAGTTAGTTGTAAACAAAATTAATGTTCATGGAATTGATGGTAATATACTAGCACAGTCTGAGGATTGGTTAACAGGCAGAAAGCAGAGAATAGGAATAAATTTGTCGTTCTCAGCTTGACAGGCTTTAACATCAAGAATCAGTGCTTGGTCCCCAACTGAACACATTCCACATTAATGATTTGGATGTGGGGGTTAATTATAATATTTCCAGGTTTACAGATGATAAGAACCTTGTTGGCAATGTGAGCTGTGAGGAGGATTCAATGGGGACCCAGGGGATTTAGATAGGCTATGTGAGTGGGCAATAGGAAACGGAATATAATGTGAATAAATATGAGGTCTTGAAAGATTAGTCATTCAGTCATTTCAAGG
The DNA here is from genome assembly GCA_024137785.1 of Ginglymostoma cirratum. Taxonomy (NCBI): domain Eukaryota; kingdom Metazoa; phylum Chordata; class Chondrichthyes; order Orectolobiformes; family Ginglymostomatidae; genus Ginglymostoma; species Ginglymostoma cirratum. The sequence continues at coordinate 14,574,822 of JAHRHZ010000029.1, forward strand.
CAGATCTCTAGTTACCCGATTACATCAAGGGGCATGGGAATATGGTTTTTGGCAGATGATTAGCCATGATCTAGAAATGCAGAGCAAGCTCAAGGGGTTGAATGGTCACAATGTTCTTAAGCCTTCAATGGTGTCAGAAAGCACTGGACTAAGAAAAGGAAGCTCTCTGATTAGGAAATGGTTTGAGAGACAGTACAGGGCGCAAGAGGTGAGGGTCATAGAGGGGTGAACTTATTGAAAATAGGAAGATATGGTGATATACATAGTTGGAAGTAAGGGGAAAGTTGGAAAGGGTGGGGACAAGGAAGGAGGAGTGGCCAATCAAACAGATCACCTTTGAGAATGAAAAGGACTGTGATTGCTTCCATCTTGCAGTTGAAGGGGAGGGTGAAATGTGCTGGAGGAATGGAGAGGCAGCAGGTTATGTCAATACATAATGTTTGGCAATAGCTTCGTTGTTCGGGACCACTAGGCCTTTGAGATGGAGATATGGTCATATCTGAAATGACCCATTTGGATGTAGCAGTGGTCAAGCTGGTCAATCAAATAATCAGCACTATCAAGTTTGTGACCATCAAATTTTAATGACGTGACGGGACAATATCTACTGAAGGTTGGGAGTGGTGATGGATAGAAGGGTGAAAGTGGTCAAGCAACTTGTGGTCAGGATGAGAAACTGTGACAATTAATATGCATAAGTGTGATGAAGATTGAAGAAAAAAACACTAAAATGGAGCAGTAGCATTATAGAGGCTTGGGGGTATAAGAAACATAGTAATAATGAGAATTGTGAAGGAATGCAAGCTTCATATTAACTGGAGACCTTGTTGTTGCTCACTGGGGAAAGAAATAGCTTATGGTCTAGTGCTGCCTCATTACCTGTAGCGGAAAGTTGTTGATTCCATTTGAGATCTCAAGACCAATTATCCACACATATCGTACTATCTAAGGCTATTGTACTTTTGGATGATCACTGAAGGCTGGAATTATTTATTGTTATATTAATCTATTTATTGCGTATTACATTGTGTGCACTGTGTATAAACATTTTCCCATTGTAAATTCCTACATTCATATTTATAATGGCCTCCAATGGAGGTGCATATGCATCATCAATGTTAGAAGGTTGTCAATACAATTTGGCCAGTATCGACAGACAGCTTCCATTATACAGGGGAGTTCCCAATTAACAAAACGCCAACTAATGAATGCTCATACTTACGAACGTGACCCCATACAGGGGTGTAATTTTAAAGACCTAACATACAAACATTTCCTATACTTAAGAACAATTACTTTACATTGTCTTACATTGTGTTCCGACTTGCACACAAATTGATTTGCAAACAGATTCCAGAACAGAACTTGTTGGCAACCCGGGGACTGCCTGTATTGTTGACATAGGAAATTATAATAGAAGCCTAACATGTAGGCCAGCAGGCCTTTACATTAAACAGGGGACTGAGTTCACGTGCATGTTCTCTATTCTATCATTGCTACTGATCTCTCTAACTTCGGTGGGCTCCTGAACTTCTTGTAGCTGCTCCTGTTCTGTTGCCATCATTTTGCTGTTGGAAATCCACAAAAAAGTCAAAGCGAAAGAGCAGGAATGGCTGTGTAGAGTTTTGCAGGCAATGTATTTAATTTTTCACGCACAGTGGCACAGGAGAGCTATGTTTGCTTTCAAAATACCCTTCATTCATCCAGTGGTAATTGCAGACCTTGTATGGCTTATTGTAAAGATTTCCTTCCAGATTAATGTTCTAAATATGTAAGGGACATTAATGAATGATATTACTTACTGAAAATTTAATAAATTGAAAGAAAGAATTCACATTTATAGCACCTTTCATGACATCGTAATGTCAATTTTTTACACCCAATTAAGAATTTTTGAATTCATTATTGCTACAAAATAGAAAATGCAGGAGTTAAATTGTTTACAACAGGAAAGTACAAGCAACAATAAGGTAATTACTACATAATCTGGATGAATTATCCTCTCCTACTAATGGGATATTTTAGTTATACCTGTTGAGGACAAAAGGACATTAGTTTAACAAAAGTCAGATTGTACAGAACTCTTTGGGGTGAGACTGTGACTGAGCCAAGTTCAGCAATTATCATAAACGTTAAAATTTTAGTCAAAGGTATAGCTAATTGCACCAACCTTGGATGTGGGCTTCAACTGTCTTGCACACTGACTCCAAGATTTTATTTGAAATCTCTTTCATTCCAAGAAAATTTGCAACATAATAAGTATATCTCTGAACTGGTCTGCTGGAAATATCTTGAAGTTCCTTCTTTCCTTGGATATTAACTCCGACGACATAAATTGTGACGCCACTATTTCTCAGTCTGTTGGCAGCATCATCCACCTCAGTGATGGACTCACCGTCAGTGACCAAGATCACAATCTGCTGCACGTTGTCTGCTGCCCTGCTCCCTGCTGCAGGAACAAAGTGTTGGCTCTGCAGAAACTCCAGGGCCCTCCTAGTATCGGTCCTGCCTTTCTTCTGTTGCAAGCTCTGTAGGTAGTTCAGAATGTCATTCTTGGATGAATATTGATTCAGCAGGAATTCTGTCTTTGGATCGTCACTGTACTGAACCAGCCCAATCCTCACTTTGTTTTCTGCAATATCTAGGCTACTAACAAAGGTGTACAGAAACTCCCTCACTTCTTCAAAGTTCTCATCACTTATACTGGTTGAACCATCCACCACAAGGACAATATCGGCAAGTGTGGCTTTCCTGCAAGCTGAAGACAGAAAAAGTAACAATTTATCATAAAATGCTTTTAGATAACTACACGTGGTCAGCAGTGCTGACAAAGTACCTTCATGTAATCATTACCAATTCCAGCCCCATCCTTAATTTGAAAGTTTAGAGTAAACAATCACACTTGATGAATACTTGATACTTTGATCAAGACATTTCCAACTATTTATATCGTCCCTCTTTATCTCTTTCCATCTATTATATGAAAGGAATCATTATGTAAGGCATTAACACATGAACCCTGCTGACTACTTCAGGCAATCCATTCAGTCCTCATCCTACACTTAATTGTTTGAAAATTTTGCTGATTTTGGACAAAATTGGGCCTGCAATCAGCTTAAGCCATCTGTAAAGCTGGTGGCAGTGTAATTATCTTACTAGTATGTCTGTGGCTCAAAGATGAAGAACAACTGATTCACATGGTAATGTTCAGACATGCATCAAATACCCATGGGGATAGGCAGTACTGAAGACCATTAGGATATCAATATCTGGTTAACTCATCGACTGTAAGCTTCTTTATGATCCAATGGCACTGCATGGAAAGAGGTATGACAGGTCAATAACAAGTCACTCATCCCCATTGCCATTACTTGAGATGGCCACAATGAACTACTGTAAAAGAATTCAGTAAGGGAGTCACTGCAGACCATAACCCATCTGCTGCAAGGACAGGTGTGACTACCCTGAAGCATAAAGCTTGCGCATGCAGCGTGACTAGTGCTAAACTATGGCCTGTTCATTCTTCACATGACTGATCCATGCATTGGTAGTGAGAATCATTCCAGACAAAATCCCTTCTCACAAGTATCTAATGTCTTGACTTCAGTGTCAGCCATCATAGAGGACAACAAGTGCTGAACTTCAGCCTTCCTGGCCTGCAGACTCTTCCTGCACATGGGGATCTGTTTCTCTTCAATTTGGCCACTCTTATATCTATGCACCCAACAAGCGTTGATTCACTTCTAAAGCTCACCAGAAGCTAAAGCTCACCTTCTCCTTTTATGCTCCTTCTTCAATTGCCCATGATTCCCATTATGCTTGCATGCATACAATTTTCTTCTTCACTGGACTTGTCTTCCCTAGGCCCATCCCTTATCAGCCCAAGCCTGGGTTTGTAACTGGAAACATGAATAAGCTTAGACTGGAGAATTAAGTGCCCTTAACACCTGGGATTCAGGTAAAAGCAGAATGGGCCAAATTAAAGATAACAAGGTGTAGAGCTGGATGAACACAGCAGGCCAAGCAACATCATAGGAGCAGGAAATCTTGACGTTTCGGGTCTAGACCCTTCATCAGAAATGGGGGACGGGAAGAGGGTTCTGAAATAAATAGGGAGAGAGGGGGAGGCGGATAGAAGATGGATAGAGGAGAAGATAGGTGGCGAGGAGACAGACAAGTCAAAGAGGCGGGGATGGAGCCAGTAAAGGTGAGTGTAGGTGGGGAGTTAGGGAGGAGATAGGTCAGTCCAGGGAGGACGGACAGGTCACGGGAGTGGGATGAGGTTAGAAGGTAGGAGATGGGGGTGCGGCTTGAGGTGGGAGGAGGGGATAGGTGAGAGGAAGAACAAGTTAGGGAGGCGGGGACAAGCTGGGCTGGTTTTGGGATGCGGTAGGGGGATGGGAGATTTTGAAGCTTGTGAAATCCACATTGATTCCATTGGGCTGCAGGGTTCCCAGGCTGAATATGATTTGCTGTTCCTGCAGCCTTCGGGTGGCATCGTTGTGGCACTGCAGGAGGCCCAGGATGGACATGTCGTCTGAGGAATGGCTTGGGGAGTTGAAATGGTTCACGACTGGGAGGTGCAGTTGTTTATTGCGAACTGAGTGCAGGTGTTCTGCAAAGCGGTCCCCAAGCCTCCGCTTGGTTTCCCCGATGTAGAGGAGGCCACAACGGATACAGCGGATGCAGTATACCACATTAGCAGATGTGCAGGTGAACATCTGCTTGATGTGGAAAGTCTTCTTGGGGCCTGGGATGGGGGTGAGGGTGGAGGTGTGGGGGCAGGTGTAGCACTTCCTGCGGTTGCAGGGAAAAGTGCCAGGTGTGGTGGGGCTGGAGGGGAGTGTGGAACGGACAAGGGAGTCACGGAGAGAGTGGTCCCTCCAGAAAGCAGACAAGGGTGGGGAAGGAAAGATGTCTTTGGTGGTGGGGTCGGATTGCAGATGGCGTAAGTGTCGGAGGATGAAGCGTTGGATCCGGAGGTTGGTGGGGTGGTACGTGAGGATGAGGGGGATTCTTTTTTGGTTGTTATTGCGGGGACGGGGTGTGAGGGATGAGTTACAGGAAATGCGGGAGACGCGGTCGAGGGCGTTCTCGACCACTGCGGGGGGGAAGTTGCGGTCCCCTCCCCCATTTCTGATGAAGGGTCTCGGCCCGAAATGTCAAGATTTCCTGCTCCTATGATGCTGCTTGGCCTGCTGTGTTCATCCAGCTCTCCACCTTGTTATCTAGAAAAAATACCTTCATGCATAACATTATGGAAATTGGACACCTCTCCTGCAAAAAGCTGCTGTGTCCACATTCAACTGAAAACATTCAAACCAAGATTTGTAGATTTTTGTCAGCTAAGGATACTGAAGTTGTTAAATGGTGGGCAAATGAAGTTAGGATGCAGATCAGCCATGAGCTAATTGGATAGGAGAACAGGCTTGGGTGAATGAATGGTCTTCCCATTTTCCCATCGTGCTGAAAGGCAGATAAGTGAGAGGATCCCCCTTGGTATTTTCCACAGTCCATTACTATCAAGGGAGCTCAAGAGTCCATCATGCATCTGTTATTGGAATCCAGCAAGAAAGGGGAATGGGGTGAAACACAAAGAGAGAGCAGAAAGTGTGTCTAGAAAAGGGGTTAAACATAACCAGACAGTGCAGGAATATCAAATTTAAAGAATTAGCAAAAGCCGAAAAGTTCAGGTGCAACACTTACAATGGCCAAACTGGATGATTTCTGAGGTACAATACCTGGGGAAGCTTGTGTGACCTGAGATACTTGACGAGTCACCTCTTCCACCCTGGTACAAACAAATTGGATGACAGCCTGTGAAATTCCTCTCAGGGCTGCGAAGTCTGCCACGTTGTATACATAATTTCCAGCTGGCTTACTGGCGATTTCCTCCAGCTCTTCCTCCACAGCATCCTTGATGCCAATGGCGTATATGGTGACCCCTTGGTCCCTCAGTGCTTTTGCAGGTGGTCCAACACTATCCTGGGATTGTCCGTCGGTGATTACAATGGCCACCTGCGGTACCCCCATTGATGCCCTGCTGCCCGCCGACTCCACAAAGTGCTTGTTCAGCATGAACTTCAGGCCCAGCCCTGTTCTTGTTCCTCCTCCTTTGTATGGCAGCTGCTGTAGATACTGCAGAATCTCATTCTTATCACTATAGGAATTCAAGAAAAACTCAGTGCGAGGATTTCCACTGTACTGGATGAGGCCTATCCGAACTTTGTCCAGTCCAACATCAAATCCATTCACAAGGGTATAGAGAAACTCTTGAATATTTTTAAAGTTCTGGATCCCGATACTCCAGGACCCATCCACCAGGAATACAATGTCCGCAAGAGACGACTCTCTACAGGCTTCAAAAGCAGAAGAAACTGCTGTTATTGTGACAATCAGTACAGGTTAATATTCATTAAGCTCAGTGTAATTTATTATGAAACAATAATCTGTTTCCGTGTCGATGCTTTGTTAACAGATAGCATGCAAAATATAAATTAGGCATGTCTTTACCGACACCTGTTCCGGCACAGTAAATTACCTGGAGTTGCATGAAAACCCAGCAATGTTACAATACAGGCTGTGCGAGCAGATGCAAGAAAATTCAGAGTGGCAATTAGTTCTAATTAATTCTAATAAAACTCAAAGTGAGAAATGCTCTCCAATAACCTTGCACTCCTATGTTCTACGTTTGCTGTTGTACTTCATTCTAATTGGTGAAAAGTGTTTCCAACACAAAGGATAAAGTTCTTACATTACAGAACAGCTCCTTGCGTAGATGGGAGCCAAAACAAGTTTCAAAACTGAACTAAACCTGATTGCCAGTTAGTTGGTAGTGAATTGAGATTTGCGCCAGTTCAGGTGGCTCGAATCTGATTATCCCTCATAATTGAATGAAATAACACATCTATGTTTCACATGTAGTACACGTAGCAAGAAAGGATAGGGATAAAATGTCCCTGCTGGCAGCCACATTTCTCTTCTATCTATTTTTTACAGTCATTCCTTACAAATACCTTTATCAGCTTCAAGGTGATTCAAGGTTATTATGAATTAATGATTATTTAAGGACCACTAACTACCTTCAGCATTGTCTCGTTGGCATTGGGTAGAGGCTAATGACAGGTTACAAGCCCAGCAGCTCATAACACTCAAGCTTTGAGAAAAAGCGTATGTCTTTTTCATGAGCCTTTGTTTCTTTTGGAGGTCCAGCCCTAACAACCCCAGTGGCCCTGCTGGGACCAGAGATCATCCGATTGCCTAGTAGCTTTTGGAGGCAGGACTTCATTTCCATGGTGGAGCACTGGACGGGTTGAAGTTGCTTCAAAGAAATAAACATCCCAGCAGATATTAAGAGATAGGACATCTTTAGAAGAGGCAGACATTAAATCAGTTTGTGTTGGCAAAACTGGCCCATTCAGAAGCAGAAGGTACAGCTGCTTCCAAATCTGCCCATGATGTCTACTCCCTGAAAGTAGAATCCAGCCCTCTGGCTTTAACCTCATCATTCAAAACCATGAAAGGGCACTACGGATTTTACAGTTTGCTGTCTCCTACCTTATATTCAGTGTTTCAGAATTATGATATAATATTTTGACCTGGAGTGTCAACATATTGCATTGAATTTTTCAGTGAAATTCCTCTGCTTTCAGCCCAAAAGATAGCAGAATTTTAAGCACAAAATGCATTCCGTGAAAATCAAGTTTCAGTGATCTTCTGCACATCACCCTGGGGTCCAGCTCATAAAACCTGCCAAGTTCACAGGGAGAATTAATTACTAATGGGCATTTCCATTATTTACAACCTTTCAAGGAGGCTCCAAATATTAAGCTGGAATTTCATTATGATTTGAAGAAGGGTCACTGTGTCTGAAACATCTAAGTCTGATATCACTCCACAGATGCCGCCAGACCAGTTACGATTTTCCAGCAATTTCTGTTTGTCGTTTTTGATTAAGCTGGAACTTTTGGGCACAAAGACATTAATGTGTACATTTGTGAAGGTCATTTTATTTTTCTTTTATAAATTTGATAAGGATCTGACAAAAATACCCCTATCTTCAGTTATTGTGGTAGTAATCTTCCACTCTTCAGTCTTAGCAGAGAGAGGGTGCTGAAGTCTGTGACAACCTTTTTGAGGTTATTGTTGATAAGATTACTGTTTACATAGCATTCTATAAACTATCTACACTCTCAGACTTGGCATCTCTCTTCGGTCTCTCCCTCGTGTGATCTCTTATATCACAATTGATGTACATTACATTTACATATTTGAAGATCAACTCTTTAGTCCTTTACAAAGAGCTGACGAACTTTATATGGTCCTAGATCTCTCGCAAAAGTCTCACAGGAATAAAAACTGTGGTGGGTTTTACCAGTCTCTGTGATCTCATTCACAGTTTGATGGTTGAGGAACTGTTCTTTAAAGTTTCATGAGGAAATGTCAACTTTTTGTTCATGAGATAACAAGGTGTAGAGCTGGATGAACACAGCAGGCCAAGCAGCATCAGAGGTGCAGGAAGGCTGAAGCTTCAGACCTAGGGTCAGAAGGGTCTGAAGAAGGGTCTAGGCCTGAAACATCAGCCTTCCTGCTCCTCTGATGCTGCTTGGCCTGCAGCGTTCATCCAGCTCTACACCTTGTTATCTCAGATTCTCCAGCATCTGCAGTTCCTGCTATCTCTGAAACAACTTTTTGTTCATGTTGTCTTCCTGGTTGGCCAGATAGCTGATCCATCTTAATAATGTTTTCTTTCCTCATTAAAACTAACATTCTTCTGCTTCATTTTCTTCTTCACTTCTCTTTCCCTCAGAACGGAAAGGATTTGTTATATAAAAACGTTTTCGTCCTTTGTCATTTTTCTTAGCTTGCCCAGTTTCCTGCATTTTTATTACTGCCACTGGCAAGTTCTTGGTCATCAAGGAAGTGAATGCCTTTACCTCTCTTGTGCTCTGTGTGATTTTCTATATGTTAGCCCTTGTAATAAATATCATTGAGGGATGGGTTCTTATTGAGTCTTGTATTTGAATGTTTATTAACAACTAACTATATATTTTAATATGATGTCTCAAATGTTTATACACTTTCTGTTTACTCAGACTAGTTAATTGCTAAATAACAAACTGACTAGCGGACCAGTTGTCTGTCCAACTAACCATTGACTGAATGACGGAGCATAAGACCACTTATACTGGAGGACCACATGTTGTGATGTCATCAAACTATCTTAAAGATACATTGGCTTTCGGGAATCTGACCAATTATGTTATTTCCCCCTCTTTCCCTTTGGAGAATGGAAAACATTCTGATAAGCATCCACAAGGATATAAGTCAGTAATAATCCTTATATATTATGACAATACTTTGGTCATCGAATCATAGAAGTCACAGGAAAGGCTGTTTGGCCCATCAAGTCTGTGCTAGTCAAAAACAAACATCTAATTGTTTTGGATCTAACTATTCTAATCCCAGTTTCTATCATTTGGTCCATAGCTTTGCATGCCTTGGCATTGCAAGTGCATATCTACATACTTCTTAAATGATAAGAGGGTTTTCTGCCTCTACTACCCTTACAGACAGTGAGTTCCAGATTCCCATAAGTCTCTGGGTGAAAATAAATATTCCTCACATGTCCTCAAAGCCTCCTGCCCCTTAACCTAAATCTGGGCTCCAGTCATTGATCCTGACACCATGGGGAAACGTCCCTTCCTGACTTGTCAAAGTAGATAGTTCTGTATCCAGTTTTGCTCCATAGTGGTATGTAGATAGTCTATTTCAACATGTTTGTTTATAGTACCATTGGTTGAAAACTAGGCTTCCAGGAATTCTCGTGCTTGTCTTTGTTTTGCTTGTCCATGTACTACTACATTGCCCTAGTTAAACTGATGTACTTCTTTGTCAGAGTGAATAGAAATGAGGAAGAATTGTTGGTGCTGTTTTGCTGTGAGTTGGTGTTCGTGTTTCCTGGTGGAGTGTTTCCTGCCCATCTGTCCTATGTATTGCTTCTCGCTGTTGCTGCATTGTATCTTGTATATCACATTTGTCCTGCTCATTGCAAGTATGGGGTCTTTTGTCTTTGAGAGTAGCTGGCGAAGTGTGGCTGTTGGTTTGTGTGCTATCATTATTTCAAGAGGAATCTTGTAGGAGTCTTGCAGTCAGTTCTGATATGTTTCTAATATCAGGTAGGATGGCCAGTGTGTTGGGGCATACAGTGTCTTCTTGGTGTTGTTTATTTGCCAGGCAGTGGATGAAGCTGTTAGGATACCCATTGTTTGCAAAGACTTTGTATAGATTTCCCTCTTCGTTTTTGCATAGCTCCAGGGTGTTGTAATGTGTTATTGCTTGTTTAAACAGTCTTGACAGGTCTGTTTGTGGACGCTGGCGTGGGTTACTGCTGTAATTCAGCATTCGATCTGTGCATGTAGTCTTTCTTCATACACTGGTAAGGAATTCACCGTTCTCCGTTTGTTCCACTATTACATCTAGATACGAGAGTTGATTGTTATTCTCCTCTTCCCTGGTGAGCTTGATTCCAGTGAATATGCTGTTAATAAGACGTGTTTCTTCTAACTTTGCTTGTTTAGTGATCACAAAAGTATTGTCCACATACCTGACCTATAGTTTAGGCTGGATCTGGGGAAGGGCTGTGCGTTCAAGTCTTTGCATAACTGCTTCCGCTATAAGGCCTGAGATGGGTGTCCCATTAATTTGTTCATATACTTGGCCATTGAAGACAAAGCGTGTGGTAAGGCATGGGTCTAGTCATTTCAGCGTATTGTCCTTGTTAATGGTTTCATTGAAAGTCTGTGTTTTCAGATTGTCTAGTAATGCAGCCATTGCCTCCTTTGCTAATGTCATGTCGATAGAGGTGAGTGGAGCCATAGCATCAAAGGAGACCATCATTTCATGCTTGTGGATTTTTATGTTTTTGAGGTTATTCAGGAATTCCGATGTGGAGTGTATGAAGTGAGTTCATCCATAGGCGAGGTGTTACAGTCTATGTTGTAGTTCCTTGGCTAGCCTGTGTGTCGGTGTGCCCAGTAAGGAAACTATGGGTCTGAGGGGGATGTCCAGTTTGTGCACCTTGGGTAGTCTGTAGAATCCGGGGGGTGTTTGATCCATCAGGTTTCACTTTCGGGAATAGAGATAAAAGGTACTGCAGATGCTGGAGAATCCGAGATAACAAGGCGTGGGGCTGGATGAACACAGCAGGCCAAGCAGCATCAT
>JAHRHZ010000029.1:14591887-14606889 GCA_024137785.1 Ginglymostoma cirratum
TGTGGGCTGTGGGCTGTGGGCTGTGGGCTGTGGGCTGTGGGCTGTGGGCATCACTGGCAGGCCAGCATGAATTGCCCATCCCTTGATGCCCTTGAGAAGATGGTGGTGAGCTGGATTCTTGCTCCTGCTGTAGGTTGACTCACAATGCCATTAGGGAGGGAATTCTAGGATTTTGACCCTGCGACAGTGAAGGAACGGCGATATATTTCCAAGTCAGAATGGTGAGTAGCTTGGAGGGGAAATTGGAGTTGGTGGTGTTCCCATGTATCTGCTGCCCTTGTCCTTCTAGATGGAAGTGGTCATGGGTTTGGAAGGTGCTGTCTGGAGATCTTTGGTAAATTTCTGCGTTGCATCTTGTAGATAGTACACGCTACTGCTACTGAGTGTCAGTGGGGGAGGGAGTGGATGCTTGTGGATGTGGTGCCAGTCAAGCGGGCTGCTTTGTCCTGGATGGTGTCAAGCTTCTTAAGTGTTGCTGGTGCAGCACTCATCCAGGCAAGTGGGGAGTCTTCCATCACACTCCTGATTGTGCCTTGTAGATGGTGGACAGGCTTTGAGGAGTCACGGGGTGAGTTACTCGCCACAGTATTCCTAGGTTCTGGCCTGCTCTTGTAGCCACTGTATTTACGTGGTGAATCTAGTTGAGTTTATGATCAATGATAACATCAAGGATGTTGACAGTGGGGGGATTCAGTGATGGTAACACCATTGAATGTCAAGGGACAGTGGTAAGATTGTCTCTTATTGGTGATGGTCATAGCCTGGCATTTGTGTGGCACGAATGTCACTTGCCACTTGTCAGCCCAAGCCTGAATATTGTCCCAATTTTGTTGCACTTGAACATGGACTGCTTCAGTATCTGAGGAGTCATGAATGGTGCTGAACATTGTGCAATCATTGGCGAACATCTTCATTTCTGACCTTATGATGAAGGGAAGGTCATTGATGAAGCAGCTGAAGATTATTGGGCCCAGGGCACTACTCTGAGGAACTCCTACAGACATGTCCTGCAACTGAGATGATTGACCGTTAACAACCACGGCCATCTTCCTATGTGTCAGGTATGACTCCAAATATCAGAGAGATTGCCCCCTGATAACCATTGATTCCAGTTTTGCTAGGGCTCCTTGATGCCACACTCGGTCAAATGCAGCCTTGATATGAAGGGCTGTCACTCTCACCTCACCTCTGGAATTCAGCTCTTTTGTCCATGTTTGAACCAAGGCTGTAATGAGATCAGGTGCTGACTGGCCCTGGCAGAACCCAAACTGGGCATCACTAAGCAGGTTATTGCTGAGCAGGTGCTGCTTGATAGCACTGTTGATGAAACTTTCCATCACTTTACTGATGATTGAGAGTCAACTGACGGGACGGTAATTGGCCAGATTGGATTTGTCCCGCTTTTTGTGTACAGGACGTATTTGGGCAATTTTCCACATTGTCGGGTAGATACCAGTGTTGTAACTGTAATGGAGTAGCTTGGCCAAGGGAGTGGCATGTTCTGGAGCACAAGTCTTCAGTACTATTGCCCAAATGTTGTCAGGGCCCATGGCCTTTGGAGTAATCAGTGTCTCCAACCGTTTCTTGATATTATGTGGAGTGAATCGAATTGGTGAAGACTGGTATCTGTAATGATGGGGACCACTGGAGGAGGCTGAGATGGATCGTCCACCCGGCACTTCTGTCTGAAGATTGCTGCGAATGCTTCAGCCTTAACTTTTGCACTGATGTGGTGGGCTCTTCCATCATTGAGGATGGGCATATTTGTGGAGCCTCCTCCTCCACTAAGTTCTTTAATTGTCCACCACCATTCACGACTGGATGTGGCAGGACTGCAGAGCTTAGATCTGATCCATTTATTATGGGATTGCATAGCTCTGTCTATCACTTGCTGCTTTCGCTGTTTGGCGTGCAAGTAGTCCTGCTTGGTGGCTTCACCAGCTTGATACCTCATTGTCAGGTATGCCTGGTGCTGATCCTGGCATGCCCTCCTGCACTCTTCATTGAACCAGGGTTAATCCCCTGGCTTGATGGTAACAGTTGAGTGAGGGATATGCTGGGCCATGAGGTTATAGATTGTGCTGGAGTACAATTCTGCTATTGTTGATGGCCCACAGCGCCTCATGGATGCCCAGTCTTGAGTCGCTTGATCTGTGCAAAGTCTATCCCATTTAGCACGGTGATAGTTCCACACAACATGATGGAGGTTGTTCTCAATGTGAAGGCGGAACTTGATCTCCCCAAGTACTGTGCAATGGTCACTCTTACCGATACTGTCATGGACAGATGCAACTGCAGCTGGCAGATTGGTAAGAATGAGGTCAAGTATGTTTTTCCCTCTTGCTGGTTCCCTCACCACCTGCAGCAGACCCAGTCTAGCAGCTATGTCCTTTAGGACCTGAACAGTTTGTTCAGTAGTACTGCTGCCAAGCCACTCTTGGTGGTGCACATCAAAATCCCCCACCCATGTACATTTTGTGCCCTTGCCATTTGAGCTGGGAGATGGCGGACAGGCTTTGCGGAGACAGGAGGTGAGTTACTTGCAATGGCGTTCCTAGCATTTGACTTGTTCTTGTCTACACTGTGTTTATATGGTGAGTCAAGTTGACTTTCTAGTTACGGTAACCCCAGGGATGTTGACAGGAGGAGGTTTAGTGATGAAAACGCTGTTGAATGTCAAGAAGCAGTGGTTAGATTGTCTCTTACTGGTTGATGGTCATTAACTGGCAGCACATGACCTGAAAGATTTGTAACAGTTGTCAGCCACTAGATATAAGAACATAAGAAAAAGGAGAAGGAACAGGCCATCCGGCTCCTCAAGCCTGCTCTGCCATTCAATCAGATCATGGCTCACCTTTTTCATGGACTCAGCTCCACATACCCGCCTGCTCACCATAACCCTTAAATCCTTTATTGTTCAAAAATCTGCCTTTAAATCATTCAATGAGGTAGCCTCAACCGCTTCACTAGGCAGGGAATTGCATGGATTCACAACCCTTTGGGAGAAGAAGTTCTTCCTCAGCTCAGTCTTAAATCTGCTCTCCCTTATTTTGAGGCTATGCCCCCTAGTTCTAGCTTCACCCACCAGTGGAAGCAACTCCCCTGCTTCTATCTTATCTATTCCCTTCATAATTCTATATGTTTCTATAAGATCCCCACCCTCCTCCAGTCTTCTAAATTCCAATGCATCTACTCGATCTCTCCTCATAAGCCAACCCTATTAACTCCAAGATCAATGTAGTGAATACTCTCTGCACCCCCTCCAGTGCCTGTACATCCTTTCTCAAATAAGGAGACTCAAAATTGTACACAGTGCTCCAGGTGTGGCCTCACCAGCACACTATACAGCTGCAGAATAACCTCCCCCCTTCTTAAACTCCATCTCTTCAGCAATGAAAGACATTACTCCATTTGCCTTCTTAATTAGCTGCTTCACCTGCAAACCAACATTTTGTGATTCATGCACTAAGACACCTAGGTCCCTCTGCACAGCAGCATGCTGCAATTTTTCACCATTTAAATAATAGTCCATTTTGCTGCAATTCCTACCAAAACAGATGACCTCACATATACCAACATTGTACTCCATCTGCCAGACCCTTGCCCATTCACTTAACCTAGCTATTTCCCTCTGCAGACTTTGTGTCCTCGCACACTTTGCTCTACCACTCATCTTAGTGTCATCCGTGAACTTTGACACACTACACTTGGTTCCCAACTCCAAATTATCTATGTAAATTGTAAGCAATTGTGTTCTAAAGACTAATCCCTGAGGCACACCACTGGCAATTGATTTCCATCCAGAAAACACCCACTTATCCCACTCCTTTCTCTCTGTGGTTAACCAATCCTCTATCCACGCTAAAACATTACCCATAAAGCCATGCATCTTTATCTTATGCAGCCAACTTTTGTGTGGCAATTTTCAAATGCCTTCTGTAAATCTAAATATACCACATCCACCATTTCCCCATTGTCCACCGCACTCATAATGTCCTCAAAGAAATCCAGTAAATTAGCTAAACATGACCTGTTTTTCAGGAATCCTTGCTGTATCTACCCGATGGGACAATTTCTACCTAGATGTCTCGCTATTTCTTCCTTAATGATAAATTCAAGCATTTTCGCACCAAAGAAACTCAATATGGCTGCTAGTTTGTCAGGAACTGTTGCAACAATGGAACTTTTCATTTGTTTCATAAAAGAGAATTTAGTGAAATAGTCAGTCACCAGGATGTGGTTGTATCCTTGGTCATGGAAAATATTGGTTATGAATCAGAAATCTGTGAAGAGCATCAGAAACAATCATCTGTGGGCCTTAATTGTATCATACTTTGAAATTATACTCTTAGATCTTCAGAAGTCGACATTATGGTCATGAACCTGCACTTATCAGAAATTTTCAAGAGAACATTTCCAACAGTTTGTAATCGGTATGAACAATGAAATGATTGTTGTGTGGCATTTTTGTGCTCCAAAAACTAAAGTGAGAGGATCCATTTCTGTATTAGAGTAGTTTGCCTAAACTGATTTAAGAATGTTAGAACAAAATGCAACATGCTTGTGCCATCCTGATATGGACATGTCCCTGATCTCTTTCTGGGATGCATCTACTTCCAATGTGGTAAGCTTAGTGGGATCATAATATTGGAGAATATGTTTGCTAAAGCACAGTGCATTTTTGATAGATCAAAAAATGTGCTGATGGTCTCCTTGCCAAATGTACCTTTGTGGAGATCTTTGCAAAAGTAAAGATATTTTGCTGCTAGTTCCAGAATATACAAAGTTAAAAAGTTGAAGAAACTGAAAAACCTTTGTCTTGTTATATAGGCATCCTCTGTATATGTTCTATTTTAATAGGGGCAGGTCTAATACTGTTTGATCTGGTTCATGTTGATTTGACATTTTTTGCTGTTGAAAACAAAGCCTTGTTTTCTTGCTGCTTCCTTGAGCTCATCCACGTTTGTGTCAGGCCAATGTTTAGTTTGCTGGAGAACTGCAAAGCCATCTGTGACACTGAGACAATCTGATACAATATGTGTTGTTGGAATATACCTTGGCTGACCGACGATCTAAATAGTAATCTAAGAATACAATATGTAAAAACTGTTTTCAAAAAGTTGTAAGTTCCCATAGTCACAGGCCGAGTGGTCTAAGGCTCTGAATTAAGGCTCTAGCCTCTTTGGAGGCGTGGATTCGAATCCCACCCGTGTCAAGTTACTTTTTGGGGAGGTACAGTTGGTTGGCACTGCTGCCTCGCAGCATCAGGAACTCAGGTTTGATTCTACCCTCAGGTCACCGTCTGTGTGAAGTTTGCGCATTCTCCCAGTGTCTGTGTGGGTTTCCTTTGGATACTCTGGTTTCCTCCCACAGACCAAAGATGTGCAGGCTAGGTGGTTTGGGTTACAGGGATAGGTTAGGTGGGTGGGCCGCTCTTTGGATGGTCAGTGTGGACTCAACAGGCTGAACAGCCTGCTTTCTACATTGCAGGAATTCAGTGATTCCATATTCTATGAATGCTTTATACTCTTAGACTTAGAGCATAAAGTTGCATCTCCATGTAGAGTCTCTTCACCATATGAACTCTTGACATCATGACTGACACAGCTAACTGTTTGTATATTTGAGAATTAGACCTTTACAAATCCATGTAGAAAATAGCTTGTATATTCTTTTGAAAATAGTTTTCATTCAATAAAATCAGGTTATTTCATTAAAATTGGGTTGCTTACATATGGTAGATTGGCACTATGATTTAAATGTTAACCTTTTTCAAAGTTGTTTTAATTAAACTTTACTGTTGTTAAATACATTGAGAAATATTTTTAAAGCCATGTATTATTCCATCAACGGTTCATGGCAGATTTTGCATGCAGTAATATGTAAGTAATTTTCAGCAGATGTTCTGAGAAAACACTTTTTTTAAAGGTTTTATGGAAGCACTGACAATGATACAAAGCAGACTTTAAGTTACAACTATTTTGTGTGAAATTTGTGTCAGGATCGCTGACTTCACTGAAATGGGAAGTGCGCTGAAATGTCTTTCTGATGCCTTATCCCATGGGAGTTAGTTTTGTAGCTTGTCCTGTGTAATATTTTCCATTTGTCCCATAGCAAGAATAAAATTCTGGTATATCTTAACTAAGGTATCATTGTAAAGAACTATTTTGGCATGCGATATTAATGGGGAGAGCACAGGAGATTTTCCTGGGTTTGCAACTGGCTACGAACTAAGGAGATACTTCTTTGAGATTCCACAGGTAAAAAGAATCAGTATTTTAATAGAAGAGCACTATACCAGGCTGCTGAGCAGAAGTCGAGGTCAAACTTGCGAAAAGGAGACCAATCAGTATAGCTTCAAACTGAGCCACGTTAAAAGACATTCTGACGATTTCCCTACAGAAGCAAAGAAAGAAAACACAGCAGTTACATTTATTTGTTTAATATTAGCACTGCTGTCCTTATCAAAACGAACTCTCTTGGTCTCTGCTGCAACTGGACTTATTGATTAACAGGAAATTCCATGTAACAATCAAATCCTCAGCTTTTCACAACCTTACAGTCAAGACCGAGTAAATGCAACTTTCCTGGAGTTGATCCATTTCATCAATACACAGTTCTGTCAATTTGATTCCAAAGAAAAATCTTTCATTTAGTACACAATGAACAGGACTTCAAGTTTTTCACCACGTAACTCTATTCACATAATTGCATCTTTCGACCTCGTAATTTGTGAGGCTATTGTCATGGGATTAGCCACAATAAATATTACATTTGCATACTCTTTCAGTTGCTTGGTATTGTCCTCACAATATAATTAGCACTATTACCTACCCAACAACAGAAGTTCTGTCATATATGCAATGGATGTGCAAAACGCATTCATCCTGTAAAGAGAAAGGGCTTCAGGAATACATTATTTGCATAGGTACATGTTGATAATACTGAGTGATTTTCCAACAGGTTTTTAAGATAAGACTAAGATAACTTCCCAAAAATGAACTCCAACTTCATTTAGTTATGTTATTGCATCTAAATGAAGCCTTGTATGCCTGGAACATATTTACAACAAATGTTCCCTATGTAACTTTAGGTTAGGAACCAGACACTTTTCCAAATGACTTACATATTTTTTGCATTTTACTGTAGAAAACAGCCTTGATTTTGTTTATTAAAATTCTTTGTTGATATTTCCCCATCGTAATGGTTTCTTATGTTTGCAGATAATCTTAGAGAGTTTAATAGTGTAACAAGAAAGACATGAGTTAATACTTTTCACAATTTCATAACATCGCAAAGCACTTTAAAAGCAGCTACATAACTCTGAAGTGTAGTCACTTCTGTAATGTAGGAAACACATCAGCTAAGTTGTGCACAACAATATCCCATAAAGATCAATGAAACACATGACTAAATAAATCTACATTTTAGTGATGCTGGATGAGAATTAAGTTGTTTGCAAAATAGGGGATGGGTGGGACAACTCTGCCCTCATGCTCAAATTAAAAATCTTTTACGTCCACCTATAAGGGTGCACATCTCATCTGAAAGACATCACTTCTGTGTAATTCTTCCTCAAGACCAGCGTGCAGTAGAAGGCTTTTTTTTTGTTTTGCTCAAGTTTCTGAAACATATAAACCTATGCTAAAACTGAACTATTTCCAAGACCTCAACAGAATAGGAACATCTTAAAGAAAGTAGGATAGGTAAAATCAGTACTCTTGCCATGCCAAGTCTCAAAAACAACAACAATTTGCATTAATATTGCACCCTTAATGTAATCCAATGTCCCAGGTACTTTTCAGGAGCATTAAGAAACAAAATTTGACAACAAAATGCAAATAATAGGGCAGATGCTACTGTTATACTCAAATAACAGGAAAAGTTTATAACAGGTGGCATGGTGGCTCAGTGGTTAGCACTGCTGCCTCACAGCACCAGGCACCTGGGTTTGATTCCACCCTCGGGCAACTGCCTGTGTGGAGTTTGTACAATCTCACCTTGTTTGCAAGAGTTTCTTCCGGGTGCTCCAGCTTCCTCCCACAGTCCAAAATTATACAGGTTAGGTGGAACAGCCATGGGAAATGCAGGGTTACAGGATAAGGTTTTTGGGGGGGGTGGTGGTTGGGTCTGGGTGGGATGCTCGTTGGAGGGTTGGTGCAGACTGGATGGGCTGAATGTCCTGCTTCTATGTTATAAGGTTCTATGGTAAAATTAATAAAAGAAAACAAAGAACTGTGAATGCTGGAGGTCTGAAACAAAATCAGAAATTGCTGGAGAAATTTGGCAGGATCTGGACCGAGTTCTAATGAAGAGACACTGAACTCAAAGCATTGACTCTGCTTTCTCCCCACAGATGCTGCCAGACTTGTTGAGCTTCTCCGGCAGTTATTGGTTTTGTAGTAGGTTGTCTAGTTTGGCCGTTCATTTAATGGCTTCATGAGATGCCAAGTGGAGGAATCATGTGCTTCTAGATCTTTGTGGGCAAATTACATGACATGTTCCATGGGTTTGAGATTCACAGCCTCAATGCACTTTGGTCATCCCTCAATTTACAAAGGAGGTAGATATGGCATCTGATTAAGAGTCTTCTAGACTTGAAACATTAACTTGCCTTCTCTCCATGGATGCTGTTTGACCCACTGATCTCCAGCATTTTTTGTTTTCTGTTCAGATTCCAGCATCTGCAGTAATTTGCTCCTGAATATCACCTTTTTTCCAGAGTGGGCAATGTGATATTAAACAGCTTCTTAGGGTTTTACGGCAAATGAGAAAAAGTTTGACCTACAAGGTAAGTTTTAAGGAGCAACTTAAAGGAGGAAAATGAGATAAAGAGAAACTACTTCATAATTTTAAAGATCTTTATTAGGCCAACTTCCAGCTTTTTCTTTTCTTGGAACAAGGGTTTACTTTTGTTCTATGTTATGCCTCAATTCTATTATCATCCTTACAAGTGACTACTTCAATCCAATGTTGCTAAGTTATAAACGGCATAAATTACATCAAATTGTAACTTACATGGAATACCTCTGCCTATGTTTGACCAAATATCTCTGTCACTTCCATAACTTAGGGTAAGACATCCCAAATTTAAAAGCGCATCAAGGATTCAGCTCAACATTTTGCAAGGAAATTTCCAGGAGATTTCTATTTATCATTGCAACGGAAAACCTAATCACTCCACTTGTCCAGCAGGAGATTTTAGCACCACGCCAAAGAGGATCTGCGGAAATATGGTCTGTTTTAATCCCAGGTATGAAGCTGATGAGCCATCAATGTGGACTCAATTCTGTCCTCTAAACCGCACCAAGTTCATGACAACTGGAACATATTAATTCTTGGAAATTTAGAAAAGCAGGAAATTAACGTCAGCTGATAACCCCTGCCCTCATCCCTGCAGGCTACAGTAAATCTTGAAAGAACCCTGAGAGAGCAATATTGGAAAGTCCAAGAATGCTTCCAAATGACTACATAAAATTTAACTGCATAAATAAGCTCTGGTTATTATTATTTAGAGGACACGCAGACATCCCGACAACTGTATGACCCATAGCCCATTCAGACCTAAATGATGCTTCAAATTAGTCCTCTGTGATCTTCAAAGTTTATTTTGAGTACCTCCCAAGTAATTTCACCTACCTCCCCCACCACCCCTGCCCCCCGTCCTCCAGACCCCAAACAATGTCAGAGCAAAGTTATTTCCTATCCCCAAAAAAAAACCATTCTCAAAGTTGGGTGTTTCACAGCTGTCTTTTATATTTGCTGCAATGAGCTCTGCACAATTAGTAAAACTAACCCTTTCTCTCAGCATGTTTTGCTAGTTTGGCCAGAACCTTCAATGACTTAAACCTTCCACATTTATGGAGTGGGTGCACTAGAGCAACTAACTACCATCTTTTCAGCAAGTCTGCTCAACGCATTAGGACAACTAGGCCAAGACAATTAGGGACATCACATTAGGTGCCGGAGTAGGCCATTCAGCCCTTTAAGTCTACACTACGATTCAATATGATCATGGCTGATCATGCGGTTTCTGTATCCCTTTCGCGCCCTCTCCCCATACCCCTTGGTGTCTTTAGCAGTAAGGGCCATGTCCAGCTCCCTCTTGAATATATCTAATGAACTGAGCCCAACATCTTCCTTTGGGAGAGAATTACATATGTTCACAACTCTCTGAGTAAAGAAATCCTTCCTCATCTCAGTCCTGAACGGCTTGCCCCTTATTCTTAGACTGTGACCCCTGGTTCTGGACTTCCCCAACATCGTGAACATTCTTCCTGCATCTAGCCTGTCTAATCCCATCAGGATTTTATATGTGCTTCTATGAGATTCCCCGCTCATTCTTCTAAATTTTAGCGAGTACAAACGCAATCAAGTCTTTCCTCATAGATCAGTCCTGCCATATGTTGTCTACCCAGCTGATTTTCCTCCATTCACTTATCTGTATGTTTATTTTATTGACAATGGACAAATGAGGAATCGCCCACCCCTTTGGATATCTACAGTTCAAGTTAGCAGTGGCTCAGTTGGTAGCGCTGTTGCCTCTGAGTCGAAGGTTCTGGATTCAAGTTCTTTTCCAAGATGTGAGCACAAAATATAGATCAAGACATCGCTGCAAAGTGACACTCCATGTTCTCAACACCCACAGCATAGGATTACACTCCTGTTTACACTCCCAGCAATGGGACATCTTCAATGGTCTGAAAATTCAGCTCTGTGTGAGTGTAAGATCATGCAGACTGGTACCTATAGTTATGACTTGAAATTTGAAATCATGAGTTCAAATCTTGACACAGTAAATGGAATTAAACAAATCTCAGAATTTGTGGATTAGCACCAATCAAAGGCCAAATTTAAAACTTCCATTGCACAATCTAAGTTCAACGTTGAGCTTAGATGTGAGCATTACTCCCACTGAAGAGAGAGTCAGCTTGACTCATGCCATTATGTGGCTGTTAACTTATTACATATGAATGCACAAGGAGCGCAATGAATCTTGCAGTGGGTCAGGCAGGAATCGACCACTCCTCCATTACGTTACAGCTTAAGGTGCTGGCACCATATTTAAAGAGCATCACGAGAGACAATCATTCTCTTGCAAACGTATGCAAAAGGGCTTTCGAATCATCTGCCGTCACAATCTCAACCTGACATTAAAGTTCTGAGAAATTAATTGCAAACTTTCTTCACACCGTCAGGAATATGATTTATAGCCACCCAGTAAAGACCCTCTGCTATTATGCCTCGTGCTCCTGGGAGAAGAGCATGAAACTGTCACATTTTCATCAAAGCCAGATGGATCTTTAGTATCATTTAGTGGAGAAACCTACCACTCGTATCCAGTCTAAGCTACACGTGAATCCATTTCAGATGCATATTCAGGCTGCCCAAAGGCTCTTCATGCCCCCGGCAAGTAGGAGTAGGAAATTGCTACTATTATGGCCAAATCCCAAGAAACAAAATAAACAACTCAGATGTTCCATTTCGTAGGTACATGTAGTCCAGTGGCAGGAGAATTTTCTTTATTAGTTCACTGGATTAGGGCATCGCTGGCTAGGCCAGCATTTATTGCCCATCTCTAGTTGCCCAGAGGGCAGTTAAGAGTCAACCACATTGCTGTGGGTCTGGAGTCACATGTAGGCCAGACCAGGTAAGGATGGCAGTTTCCTCCCCTGAAGGACCTTAGTGAACCAACAATTTTTCAACAATTGTCAATGGACTCATGGTCATCAGTAGAGACCGACTTCCAGATTTTTACTGAATATAAGTTCCACTATCTGCCACGGTGGGATTCAAACTCAGGTCGCTGGAACATTACTTTGTTCTCTGGATTAACAATCCAGGGATAATACCACAAGGCCATCACCTCCCCTAAGTACTCAGTGAATTCAGCGAGCTTGTTCAAACATAATGGGCCAAACACCCTCCTTCTGCATCGTTACAATCTATGATTCTGTGCGGTCCCAACAATTGTGAACTTTGAACGAAAGATCTGACAAGAAAATTTAAAACCTCATGTGGCAAATTGTCATTAAAAACACTTCTTTTGCCAGGAACTCAAGATGTTTGAGGCTCTAGCTCAAGTGAGTTTGCTCCCACGCTCTTCCCATGGACAATTTTTCAAGTTGTACACCGTGGGGAAGACCCCAAGATGTCATCACAAGGATCACACAGTTTCCTTTACTGTACCCACAAACTGATCATGTCAAAGTACAGTGTTCAGAGACTCCGCTCACAAAAGCGTAGACAAACCAACCAGTGGTGAAATTTGAAGTATATCGCAATCAGCACTGCCAACATTAACCTTGTGAACATCTTACAATCATTAAGACCGACGTTTCCCTAGGCAGGAGGGTCAGTAGCCTAAGGCCAAAACTTTAAAATAATTTGTGATAGATTTGGTCTGGAGATGCGAATCATATTTACATTATGAATTATTGTAATCCAGAAAGTGGCAGTCTGATTTAAAAGAACTTGATTATTACTGGAAAAAGACACATTGTTGTTGAAACTCTACATCTTGCTGTAATCAGGACAATTTGCAGGAATACAAATTAACGAGAAAAAGACATCATTTACACTGGATGGGTGGAGAGTGCTGATTGGTTGGCAAGTGGATACTGATTGGTGGAGGTATTAACATGGAGAATGCACCAGTTAATAATCGACAGTTAACTGCCTGGTTTTGTCTAAATTTTAAACCAGGCAAGATGACTTTGATTGGTCAATACTGTGGAGGTGCCGATGTTGGACTGGGGTGGACAAGGTTAAAAATTAGGACTATAATCTGGTGTCATGTGATTTTTGACCTTGACTGGTCAAAGCATTGCCCTGAGAAATGGTGCCGCCTGCTTTGCTGCTTCCATTTCCAGGACCCCCTGATGTGATTCTTGCCATAACTGCCTGTCATTGGACATTATATTCATTTGATGGCATATACCCTTCGTCCAAGAACTGTCAGTCAGTCGGAGGGACAGTAACATTTCAGTTTCAGCTGTGCCATCAGAAATGGTCTGGAATGGCCACAATGGAGGATGTTCTGATCACCAGATATGTGGATACTCAGTCAAGTCTAGTGGAAGTTTCAAGGAATGGGTGTTGGCAAGGGAAAGGGATGTGTAACATAGGTCACACTTTACTGAATCAAGAGGGCATTTGTCCCTAAGCCTGTCAGCTTTTATGGGGTAGTGTCCTGCTTGACAGACAGCCCCACACCACTACTCTACATCTCTTAAGCAGGAGGTGAATTATGGGGACAGTAGGGGCTAAGTTTCGTGCATGTTCCTAAGAAAACTGTGAGGAATGTAAGTGTCAACTCACTGAAGGCTGCTTGTGCAGATGGATTCTGTTGCAGGAAACAGAAGAACATTAATGAGTGTACAGAGCGGTCTGTATGTTGCACTAAATATTCTGCCAGAGATCCTGCATTCAATGTCCAAGACCACAACACGGACCTGACACTGGATTTTGCACGAAACGTACAGGTCTATCTTTTCCATGATGGAAGTGATGACTGATACCATTCGTGCGTGTTTTTTTTTCCTTTATTGATTCATGGGATGATGGTGTCACTGGCGAGACAGCATTTATTGCCCATAGGGCAGTTAAGAGTCAACCACATTGCTGTGAGTCTGGAGTCACCTGTAGGCCAAACCAGGTAATGATAGCCGTTTCCTTCCCTAAAGGACATTAGTGAACCAGATAGGCTTTTCCAACAATCGACAATGGATTCACGGTCATTATTAGATTCTTAATTCCAGATATTTATTGAATTCAAATTCCACCATCAGCCACGGCCGGATTCGAACCCGGGTCCCCAGAACGTTATCTGGGTCTCTGGATTAACAGTCCAGTAATAGTACCACTAGGCCATCGCCTCCCCTCTGTGAACACAAACAAAGCAGCAGCTGCTCATCATCTTGAGTTTTGCCTTCAAGGCTGCTGATATCCGTATTAATGAGGTCTTACAGGGTGTCGCAGCATCCGGCAATTTCCCAACTGAACAGCAGGATTGATGAGGCATGCCCTCTGAGTGTGACTCCATGATGCATTAACCTGTTGTCCTCTCTCAATATGGCAGCATTCACCCTTCTGACATAGTCACTTCACCAGTGCCCTTGCCGTTATGTGTCAGCCAGCTAGCTCTGATGGCTACACACCAGGCTCCGTACACCAGGCCATGTCATCACATGGGCTGCTGCCATAAACAACCCATTGTCAGCTACTTATTGTCCCCGATAGCAGCTATTCATTCTTCTAGGCTGACCATTACCCATTCCTTTGTCTGCCTAACTATTTTTTTTTCTCTCTGGGGTCCATATCCACCAATAGTTTACTCCTTCCCCCTTCCCCACCCCTTCTCTAGCATATATACCAACCTTTCCTAACTACAAACAGTTTCTTTGGAGTGGCATGGTGACTCAGTGGTTAGGATGCTGTCTCACAGCACCAGGGAGTCGGTTTCAGGACTTCTGTGTGGGGATTGCACATTCTCCCAGTGTCTACATGGGTCTCCTCTGGGTGCTCCCATTTCCTCCCACAGTCCAAAGATGTGCAGATTAGATGGATTGGCCAGGCTAAATTGCCCACAGTGTGTAGGCTAGGTGGATTAGCATTGGAAAATGCAGGGTTACAGGGATAGGGTTGGGGTGGGACTTGGTGGGATGCTCTTTGGAGGGTCAGTGGGGACTTAGTTGGCCGAATGGCCTCTTCCACACTGTAGGGCTTCTATAGTTGTATTCTGTAGAAGGGTCACTGGACCCAAAACATTAACTCTGCTTTCTCTCCACAGATGCTGCCAAACCTGTTGAGATTTTTCAGGCAATTTCTGGCTTTGTTAGCTCTGATTGCTACCACTCATGCAGAGATGTTGCAGCCTCAACACAGACCGTCCAGACTCAAAATAAGTTTGGTTTTGAATATTTATTTTGTTCCAACTTATATATTTGAATTGTCGCAAAGTGAATGGTGCCATGAGTAGTGTCACAGGATAAGTTGTTGGG
>JAHRHZ010000029.1:14615336-14625539 GCA_024137785.1 Ginglymostoma cirratum
GCCTAGACCCTTTTCTGATGAAGGGTCTAGGCCCGAAACGTCAAGCTTTCCTGCTCCTATGATGCTGCTTGGACTGCTGTGTTCATCCAGCCCCACGCCTTGTTATTTAGGGTAAGACATCAGTTATACAGACTTTGGTCCCATTTCAGAAACTCGAATACATAAGTTAAGTCATATGGACTCCAAAGCAGTAGCTATGACCACTGATCTGTGAGAAATGTCTTCCTCCAGATGAAATAATAAAAGTGCCATGAATATGTAGTTATTTGTACATTTTCAAAAGAAAGCCATTAAAAAGTATTCAAGAGACAGAAATGTTGAGGCCTGCCCACATCTTTTAGAAAGGAAGAAAAAGTTCAGTTGTTTGTAAATGAGTTAAAATGTTGATATTAAGTCTCAGACGGCCAAGAAATTCTTTACATCCATTCGCATGCCATGAACACTCATTAATATCCTGTCAGTGCAATTATGTTCACAGGCAACATGGAAAAATCAATAAATATGTGTGCTCACAAAGCTATCTATCTATGGATGGGATGTGTACCAGATTGGGTAGATGTCTTGCTCAAATTTCCAGTGAGTAGAAACTTCATAACCAACTTGGCTCCTTCATAACCAAGCCAATTCTG
This sequence comes from Ginglymostoma cirratum, assembly GCA_024137785.1. Lineage (NCBI taxonomy): Eukaryota > Metazoa > Chordata > Chondrichthyes > Orectolobiformes > Ginglymostomatidae > Ginglymostoma > Ginglymostoma cirratum. The sequence goes on from JAHRHZ010000029.1 coordinate 14,615,966, forward strand.
TTGTGCAAATGTTTACAGTGCTGAACACTGCCCGGGTCAATATTCCTGTCCCCCAAGCAAAGCAACTATATAGGCTGATGCCAGCAAACCTGACCAGGGCAGACAAGTGGGGCTTAACTTAAAAAAGGGCTCCACTCAAAAGGTTCAGGAGAAGATGAGTTGGGTAGACAGGTATGGTAAGGAATGAATTTTAAAGGACATGGTAGTTAGGGAAACTGAAAGAATGTTGGGGAATAGAGGGAGGAAACTTGGATGCAAAAGAGAGAGTCACAGTGATAAGGGCAAGTTTGGAAAGGAAGGGTGAAAGCTGCACATTTAGGTTGGTGAACACAATGGGGTGATTAGGTGCACTGGGGAAGGACAGAGAGCAGGTGAATTGAATAAGGCACGGTGTAAGGATAGGGCTGGGCATGGGGATCTGGATGGGAGTGGGATTGGGGGAAGAGCAAGTATATTAAGGATTATCATGAAATTACTCTTGTCACGCGGTGATTGAAGGAGGACAGAGGGGCTCCCAGACACAAGAAGAAAGGCTTCTACAGTGATGGAGGAAAAAGTGTACTGCAAGGGGGAGGTTAGAGGTTAAATAAATGCAGTGGAAACTTTACAACTACCAACTCTGTCATTAATCATCCCACAAAAGAAGACCTCACAAAGGATTTACAGTTCAGATGGGCTGCACAGTTGGGCAAATAGGCATTTCCCGCACATGACAAACACCCAACTGACAGAATTGAAACAGAAACTGAAGAATACTGTTATGCTAGCGCTCAGTTAAGACCTTTGCACAGGAGGGAGATATGCATTACAGAATAGATGAATAAACCTACCAACTCCTGACACCAACATCCCAACCACATCCTGTGACTCATTTAACCCTGAGAAGAAGGTAGCCGAAGACTCATCAACAATGGTAATGTTGGCGGGGGGAAGGGAGGTGTTTATTCCGCATGCAACCTTGCAGTAGCATACACAGGGTATGTTTTTGAAAGTTAAGAACATTGGCGTGAAGCCATTATGCAGGCTATAAATTCCAAGGTTGTAAGCCTTGGCTGTAGGGCATAATGAAAGAGCCAAGGGCCGGATTGGAAAGCAATGTAAAGCTTAAGGCAACTGTGATCATACATATGGCATAATGAAGGAAGAGGAAACACAATCATTGGTCATGAAGGATGCACTTTACCATGTAGAGGTGGCTGTAGAGCAGATTGTCACCCAATGCTTAACATCCTAACAAAGTCCTAAATGGTAGCTTGATTGGGTCAAGGTCTCAAACAGGTAAGCAAAATCTCATTCTTGAAATGTCTTCACAGGTCAGCGCTTCCATGCCAGATGTTTGACCAACTTACCCCAGTTGCTGTACTAGCATTGCTGAGGTTTAGAAGGTAGAGGAGCATGAGAAGGAGGAATGCCCAGCACTAAAAGAACCAGAGATTTGGGAATCAGGGGCTTACAGCTGTGAATGAACATGCAGTGGCTGAAGAGAGGAACCAGGGTCTTCAGTGTTGCTGAGCAGAGAATCAACAGAGGTGATACTGAAGGCATTGCAGCTACGCACAGATGACTGAAATGTATTACTAGTACATGTTTGGACATGTGTAGGGATTCCATCACCTACATCTGTCATGTCCTGCATGCAGCCTTGGCCACTGTAGCTGTGCTATTGAAGATGTCAGAACGCCAGTTCCCTTCAAACTTCAACTGAAGACATGAATGGTATCTTCCAATTGGCAGCTCACAAGTGCCTTCAGCAGTTCACCATGCACCCAGAGAGCCAAGGTGTCTGAGTCATCGGATTTGTTGTCCATTGCTGGGTATCTTCAGGTACAGGTGGCCATTTACTGCACCAATGTGGTATTCAGAGATTCCTAGTATCATCCAGCCAAATTACTGAACAGAAAGAAGTTTCACACCTTCAGTGTCCAGCTCATTTAAGTTGGACCCCAGAGCTGGGTCATCTTTGGAAATGTGCAAAGTCTTTAATAGGAACTGCCAAGCTGTGTTTTCTATAAATTCCATAATATTGTCTCTCAGTAAAGCCTTTTCATTACTACCTAGTTTTACATGCAAACATACAAACAAGGAACATACAAACCAGGCCACTTGTCTCTTCAAGCCAGCAAGAATCATGGCTGTTCTGGTATTTTAAACTTCAACTCAACATTCCCATATATCCTTGATAACCTTTCATCTCCTTAGTAATCAATAATCTATCAACCTCTGTTTTTAAAATATTTAAAAATTCTGAGAGAAAACATGTTTCCTTATTTCTATCTTGAATGGTGACCCTTTATTTTTAAACTATGGCCCCCAGATCTAGATTCTCCCACAAAAGGAAACATTCTTTCCATATCCATCCAGTCAGGTCTCCATCCAGTCAAGTCCACTCAAGATCTTACAGGTTTCAATCAGGCCACCTCTGACTCGTCTGAACTCCAAAGGACACAGGCTTAGCCTGTTGAAATTTCCTCATAAGGCACATCACTCATTCGAGGTATTAGCTCAGCAAACCATCTCTGAAATGCTTCCAATGCATTAATATCCTTCTGGAAGTACAGTACAGGACACAATTCTTCTTGTGTGGTTTCACCAGAATCCTGTATTACTAAAATGTAAGCTCCCCACTCTTTCATTCAATTCCCCTCCTGACAGAACATAACATTCTATAACACTTCCTGATTTTCTGACTATATCTGCACACTATCCTTTTGCAGTTCATGCACTTGGACATCCAAATCTTTCTGCACTCTCAGAGTTCTGCAACCTCTCACTATTTGGAAAATATGCTTCATTTTAATTCTTTCTGCCAAAATGGATAATTTCACATTGTACTCCATTTGCCAGATTTTTGCCCACTCACTTAACCTATCTCTATCCCCTTGTAGTGTCCTATGTCTTCTTCACAACTCACTTTCATACTTATCTTCGTGTCATCAGCAAATTTAGATTTGGTCCCTTTATCCAAATCATTTATATAAATTGTAGAGTCGAGGCCCCAGCACTAATCTCTGTGACAAACCACTCATGACATCCTGCCAAACTGAAAAAGATCCAATTATTCCTTTTCCCTGCTCCACGTTAGCCACCCAATCTCCTATCCATGCCAATGTTTGATCCATTATTCCATTTCAGTTTGCAATCACCATAGATGTGGCAACTTATCAAACGCCTTCTGGAAATCTAGTACAATACATCCCACTGGTTCCTCTTTACCTACAGCACAAGTTACTTCTTCAGACAGCTCAAATAAATTAGTTAAATGTTTTTGTCCTTTAGAAAAGAAACGTGTTGGCTCTGCTGATTTCCTCAAATAAATCAGAATTCAGTTGATCTGGACCTTCAGTCTATTTACCCATCTTTTTTCCATATTGCTTAATAGCGTTATCCAAGAAGTCATCCCTTTTGACATTAAAAAGTTCAATTCACTCAGCTTTCACAGGCTTCTGAGGAAGAGAACTCCAACATAGATGACTGAGATGGTTAATAAAATTATGACAAACTCCAAGTTCATGTTGCTGTTAAAAATATGAAGAGTGTAAATTATCAAATATTTTTCTGCATATACTTACTTATTAGAATTGTTGATTATAGGTCGTATTTACTTGGTGCACGTAGTGAGAATTTGACAAAGGCATTACTGTAAATAAAGATGTAAGAGTCAGATATGTCACTGATGAGATGAATTTGATGCTCGCTTTCAAAAAAACCAATACAGGCTCAATGTCTAAATGACTTCCTGCTATGTTGTATTTTTCGATAATTCAACAGATAGTCCCCATAATTTGAAAGTGACATCTTCAAAAGCAGTACAAAAGTAAATAATCAAAAATAAAGTTTTGTAAAGTTAGTGACCCGTATTCCAGTAGTTGGAACCGTGACTCTTCTTAATAATAAATCACTGTTGTCTCAACATTCCACCACTGCAATCAAACTTAATACATTGCAGAATACTCAGAAGAGAGTTAAGTCCATTTTCTATACCAGACAAGAATGGAGAAACATTTGGAATATAAAGAAATGAATGTAAAAATAATCATTCATCCTTAGCATTCTTCCCATTGTATCTAATTGTATTTCATATTTGGACTAATGCCAGTGCTGTTCTTTTTGTTACTTCCTTTGGTTTATGATAAACAGTTAGAGCTTTTCTTTGCTTTCTGTTCTGAATTTACCTTTCATTACTTTATAGTCATATCCTCTGGCCTTTTCCTCTCTCACTTTGAAGTTTTAATCTAGATTTTGCTTTCTTTCCTTCCATCATTTCTTGCACATGCTATTCCGCACACTCACATGTCCCAGTTTTCCTTTGAACAAGTTGGTTTCATAGATTGCTAACATATTTCCAATATTCTTATTTTCTCATATCCTCCTAATATCACGCAACTGGTAGACACATAACATTATTACCAATTGGACCTCTTGACATAAATTGTAAATCTTCCCAATTATCTTCCTAACTTCACTTGCACACGTCAGTGCTGAGATCAAGGGTGAGGTCACCCTGTAGTGTGATACCAGTGATACAGAACTTGGAGCAATCCCTTACACAGCAATAACAATCAGTTGCATTTGTGTCCAAGGTGTTAAAATAAACTAAATGACAATGCACAGATTAAGAAAGAATGCCTGGATATTATCTTTCTCTGTGAACATTTTAATCAAAACCGATTTGAGGAGATAAAGTGAAGGTACAATCTGACCACAAGCCTGATTTAAGTCTGCAAAGAATGTTACTTAGTTTGCAGAGATATCACCCATGAAGTGACATACTAGAAAAGGATGCATATTGCTGACATGTTGCTGAGAGGTGAAGTCCCTACGAAGAAAGTTGAGTTGCTAGTGCAGATTCAGCAGGGGGCAACAGCATTAATTACCCTTGAAAGCATCAATTCAGCAGAGACGCTGAATCTGAAAGAGAAGCATTTTGCTCCAATCAAGAACTCACCACGGAACAAATTTCTCTGAGAAGGAACATCATTGCAGGAACAAGCAATTACCAAACAAACAGCCAACACTTGTACCCAATACTATTCAAAGATGAATAATTTTGAGATTATGGGTGAAATATGTGTGGAGAGACTGATAAAAGCGGGATTGACCATATTTTTCTTTATTCATTCATGGAATATGGGCATCACTGCCTAGGCGACAACATATTGCCCATTTCTAATTGCTCCTAAGATGCTTCTAGAAACACTGCAATCTGTGGAGAGTATAGGCCCACCCACAGAACTGTTAGGATGGGGGTTTCAGAATATTGATCCCACAACAGTGAAAGAGCGGTAATATAATTCCATTTCAGGATGCTGGGTGACTTGGAAGAGAAGTTGCATGTTGTGGTATTCTTATGCATGTGCTGCTTTTGTCCTTCTAGATTGTGGATTTGGAAGGTACTATCAAAGGAGCATGGGTGATTTATTACAGTGCATCTTGCAAATGGTACACACTGCTAGTAATGAAGTCAATGTCGTTGATGGTGGATGGAGTGCTAATCAAATGGATGCTTTGTCCTGGCTGGTATTGTGCTTCATTGGTATTGCATCACACTCCTGACTTGTGCCTTGTAAATGGTGGATAGGTTTTCAGGAGTCAGGAGGTGAGTTTCTTGCGGCAGTGTTCCTAGGTTCTGACCTGCTCTTGAAGCCACTGCATTTATGTGGTAAGTCGGGTTGAGTTTCTGATCAATGGCAACTCCCAGGATGTTGATAGTGGAGGAATTCAGTGATAGTAACACCATTGAATGTCAAGGGGCAGGGGTTAAATTGTCTGTTGTTGGTGATGGTCAAAGCCTGCCAATTTTGTGGTGCGAATGTCATTTGCCACTTGTCAGCCCAAGTCTGAATATTGTCCAGATCTTGTTGCATTTGGACACGGACTGCTTCAGTGCCTGAGGAACGTGAGTGGTGCTGAACATTTTGCAATCATCGGCGAACTCCCCACTTCGGACCTTATGATGGAGGGAAAGTCATTGATGAAGCAGCTGAAGATGGTTGGGCCTACGACATTATCCTGAGGAACGCCTGCCAGAGGTGTCCTGGAGCTGAGGTGACTGACCTTCAACAACCATCTTCCCACGCATCAGGTATGAGTCTAACCACTGGAGAGTTTGCTCCCTGGTACCCATTGAATCCAGTTTTGCTAGGGCTTCTTGATGCCACACTCGGGTTAAAGCAGCGTTGATTTCAAGGGTTTTCACTCTCACCTCACCTCTGGAATTCAACTCTTTTGTCCATGTTTGAATCAAGGTTGTAATGAGGTCAGGAGCTGAGTGGCCCTGGTGGAACCCAAACTGGGCGTCACTGAGCAGGTTATTGCTGAGCAGGTGCTGCTTGACTGCATAATTGATGACACCTTCCATTACTTTACTGACGATCGAGATGGGGCAGTAATTGGCTGGGTTGGATTTGTCCTGCTTTTTGTGTACAGGACATACTTGGGCAATTTTCCACATTGTTGGGTAGATGCCAATGTTGTAACTCTATTGGAACAGCTGGCTAGGGGAGCAGCAAGTTCTGGAGCACAAGTCTTCAGGACTATTGATGGAATGTTGTCAGGACCCATAGCCTTTGCAGTATCTAGTACCTCCAACTGTTTCTTGATTTCACATAGAGTGAATTGAATTGGCTGAAGACTGGTATCTGTAATGCTGGGTACCACTGGAGGAGCGGAGATGGATCATGTACTCGGCACTTCTGGCTGAAGATTGCTGTGAAAGTTTCAGCCTAATCTCTTGCACTGATGTGCTGGGCTCTTCCATCATTTGTGGAGCCTCATCTTCCCATGAGTTGTTTAATTGTCCACCACTATTCACAACTGGATGTGGCAGGACTGCAGAGCTTAGATCTGATCTGTTGGTTGTGGGATCGTTTAGCTCTGGCTATCATTTTCTGTTTATGCTGTTTGGTGTGAAAGTAGTCCTGTTTGGTGGCTTCACCAGGTCAATACTCCCATCTTCAGGCATGCCTGGTGCTGCTCCTGTATTCTCCATTGAACCAGGGTTGATCTCCTGGCTTGACGGCAATGATTGAGTGGGGGTTATGCCAGACCAAGAGTTTATTGATTGTGCTGGAGTATAATTCTGCTGCTATTGATGGCCCACAGCGCCTCATGGATGTCCAGTCTTGGGCTGCTAGATCTGTGCGAAGTCTGTCCCATTTAGCATGGTGATAGTGCCACACAACACGATGGAGGTTGTTCTCAAGGCGAAGGTGTGACTTCGTCTCCACTGTGCAGTGGTTGCTCTCACCGATATTGTCTTGGACAGATGCATTTGCACCTGGCAGATTGATAAGGATGAGTTTTTCCTTCTTGTTGGTTCCCTCACCACCTGCTGCAGATCCAGTCTAGCAGCTACGTCCTTTGACTGAGAAAAGCACAACATCTTAGAATCCGTAGCAGGAAGATGTATATCCTCATCTTCTCATTGACTTAATTACAATGTCTAACTTACACAATAGCTTGTACCTGATTGCTGATTGTAAACTATATGTTATTTAAGAAAATACTCGCTTGTTGTTAAGATTTTCTCATGGTTCTCATCTATCACTGTAAACCAAGTAGATCGTAAGACCCAGTCAAGGATATTCGATAGTGACAAAATATCTCGGTAAAAGTGGTAGACACAGTTTCTCAATAATACAAGGTAACAACAGTAAAGTGGGAATTCTGGTGGACTGAATAGCAAAGAATTTCAATGGACTTAGGAACTGTACTGGACATTGACAGCTTTAAAGTCTTTGCACTTACAAAAGAGACTGCAGCTGCAGCAGCTGAATAATTAAACAAACAGCAGACAAACATACGGAAAGATCGACAAGGGAAAAACAGGAGACATTTAGTGGCAAAGCTTTCACTTCAGACTTTGTAAAACAAATGCAGAAGCAAGTGTGGGCTAGACTTTAGTCAGACCTGACAGATACAGATTCCATTGGGAAGCAAGAATCTGTATAAGCAGTTCGGAGCTTCAGCTCTAAAATAGAAGATGGGACAACAGTTTTCTTGGTGGGCCAAGAGAAAGTGTCAAAGTCCTTTAGACCACAATTAGTGTTTGAAAGGCACTGACTGATTGATACAGCTATTCTGGCCTATCTTCAACTGCTAGGTTTCCCCTGACAGTTAGTCCGTAGACGTTAATCCTCAATACAGCTAAATTCTGAGGCAGACAGACCTAATAAAAACAATTAAATCTAGATGTGAGACTTGTAGGCTTTTTACCATTTTAAATTGCACTGCCCATCCTGGAAGGTTATGATTACCCTCAAGGATTTTCAATATTTGCTGTTGCCTTAGTTTCTCTAAACTTATTGGCCTTTGCTTCCCGGTTTATTTGCTATGTTTCCTTGGTTTCCAATCTGAGCTGAGATGTAATTGTCCCCAGACATTTGGAAACACAACTGACGATACACAGCTGCACTTTCCCATGTAAGTAATGGCATCAGTTGCTATTAATCATAAAAAATTATGCTTGATTAATAAACCGATGACAAGCTGTTAGGGCAACGGCAGACAGTACATTGAGGACTACCAAGTGCACTGCACACATTCCATTCGTTTCCATCCACATTTATTGAGTCAACGCACCATTGCTTGACAACCCAGTAAAAGCCGTATGAACATCATCCAATGTGTGTGTACAACAGTCTGACAAAACATTAGCAAATTGGATTGTCACAGCAGATTGCTGTGCGATCATATATAGACGTCTTTTGGAGTTACACAAAATAGGAAAAACACAAATATATTAGTTTGGTTTTGGCTCAATGGAGGGATACAAACCATAGAGATCTACTTCTCCTGTGTCATGTAACTCAAACAAGCCATAACAAATACCTGAGCAGTTTTTCTCAAAATAAAAAATAACTTGCATTCATATTGCACCTTTTAATTTTGAGGCTGTCCACACATTCTTTGCAACTGATTAAATAGTTTAAGTATGGTCACCGTTGCAGTGGAAGAAACGGAGATCCACAATATATGGATAGAACATTTTTGGATGCTCTCGGTATTCCTCTTGCTGGGAGAAGACATTGTCTGCCATGCATCTGCCTGCTCTTAAGTCACATTGTGTCTCTGGGTATATTATTTTGACTAGTCAATGGAACTTCATTAGAATGACCTCTGACAAACAGCGGTATTGAGGAGTGAGTTGCCCCAGTAGTTGTTGAAATCCCCTTGGTTGCCATTATTCTTCTATAACATGATGATGTTTACGTCATACTTCTCCAGTAGAGTCAGAGCCTTTTCTCTAGCAGAGGAGCAGGCAGTTTTGGATGTCCGGCAGCAAGTGGCACTTTCTATGCTGTGTTGCTCAGCTGGTTTCCCATTCTTTCAAAGTGTTCTCCGTGTTGCTGGAGAGTAAATGGCCTTTTTGACCTCAAGTAACAAGATCTCTTCATCAAATTCATACACGACAGGTTACGGCAGGAGATGTTCAAGTTTAGCCAAAGATACTCACATGAGTATAACCCAGAGTGGTGTTCTATCCCTCAGGCCATTTTCTCATTCCTGTCAATGAATAACGTCCCTATCTGCAGATATCAAAGAAGCAATTGTGGTGATGAGCTGTAGTCAACCT
>JAHRHZ010000029.1:14630539-14688910 GCA_024137785.1 Ginglymostoma cirratum
GTGTGGGGATGTCTGTCATCCTTGGAGAGGGTTGGGGGGGGAGAGTGTGGGGATGTCTGTCACCTCCCCTCATGGGTGGCGGGGAAGGAGGGGGGCTTGGGACTGCCTGTTAATTACTCTTGGTGGCAAGGGGGTGCTGGGGCGCTTTCTGCTACCTCCCCTCGGTGGAAGGAGGGGGATGCCTATTGCTGCCCTTTTGATGCAAATGTGCTGTTTGACAAAGGGGAAGAGGTGGTAGTGATCATTTTCTAAAATAATTTTGCTGCCAGCCCAATTATTCTGATTGTTTGTACCAGTAGTCAGAAGCTTTTATCCCCTTGTAACTACATTTGACAATTGCATGACGCTTGAAACCAACACTGGTGGTAACAGTTCTGTCATTGATGCACATGGTACGTCAATACAGATTCCATTTCTATTTTCATGGAAGTAACCTTTTACTCTTGACACAGTGGTAGCATCCTGACCTTTGAGTCTTAAATCAGGATTCAAATTCTGTCCAAACACTTTAAACATACAATTGGATACTGCAACATAGTGCTGATAAACCAGGGTCATTCGTCCAGAGACAGAACCTCAAATTTCCAATTTGCGAGTTGGGAAATTTCAATCCAGTCCATGAAATCCATGCCAACCATCCCTTGCATTGTCAGCATTGACCAGAGATTTTGGACTACCACTGTTGATGTTTGACTTGAAGAATGGGAGCTTGGGAATCCTGGAACAAGTAGCATACTCCTTGACTCCTAAAAGCCTTTCCTGCCATCTTTTTAGGCCAGCATTTGTTACCTATCCCAACTTGCCTTTGAAATGTGTAGCTTACTTGGCAATTGTAGAGGATTGTTAAGAGTCAACCACATTGATCTGGTTCTGGATTTATGACAGTATTCAAGGACAATCAGAAAATAACACCCAGACTCCCTGGTGGATGTTTAACATGTACCTACCTTCACTAACACAATGTATCTGTTCATTACCTTATTCTTTTGTGGGAATAGGTTGTGTAAACATTCACTGCTGCATTTCCTATTAAGGCAAAAGTCTTCGGAAGTACTTTGGGGCATCTCATGGCCGTGGATGGCATTTTAGAAATACGGTCATTGTTTTATTTCTCTTTGGAAGTTTGCATTGAGAAAGAGTCGATTTCTGTGTCTACTAAAACCAGTATGCATTTTGTAGGAAGCTGCTCAAGCATTAATATGCGCTGGCATGGCTGGCTCAAAGTTGGATGGTATTCAGGAGAAAATAACTGAGTACATGGACCGTGTGCAGGCTCTTTATTCTGCAGGTAGGTACAACTTGCATTAAAAGTATGAATAACTGATTACACTTATACCTGTTAAATTATAATATGGCTGACCAAAATAAGTAGAGTTATGCATTATGTAGCTCGAAATGTGTTTTGGCATTTGGTTTTTAACCGCAGATTTTTGCAATGACGTTTTGAAAGTGTATGTATTCTAAAATTGGAAAGAAAGATGCTCAGAGCTCTAAATGTTTCCATGTTTGCAAAGTTCAAGCACAGGCCCACAAAGGACACCCTCTGAAATCAAAGCAGCAAATGGATCTGGAACGTGCACACTTCCTGGTCACACAAGCTTTTGATGAGGATGCGAAGGGCAATGCTGACGAGGCTGTGGAACTGTACACTGAGGCCGTTGAATTGTGCCTGAACACAGTGAGTAAACTATAGAATCATAGACCAAATTGGAACATGAAAGTCCATGTTAAGTTGTGTATGTAAGTGACCAAATGTACTTAAAGGATCAAATGTAGTAAAGAGTTAAGCATATATACTGTATCTTTCATCCTAGGCTAATGAGACCTCTGATCAAACACTGCAGGGTAAATTGAAGCAATTAGCTCGACAAGCACTTGACAGGTGAGTCATTTTTTGCTCTCTGGCAGACCTACTTCTGAACTTCTTTACATGTTGGAACAATTCAATTTCAGGCATCTGTGCAAGCCTTGCGTACAGTGCCTTAAAGAACACTGAGAGTAGCTGCTGTACAAAATTCTCTTTGGTTGTAATACTGCACCTTAATCTCAAACTGTTTTAAAAAAATCACTATTCTGAGTGAGATATTGTCTACTAAAGTATAGCTCTAATTTCAGCTACTGTTTTGCCAGGGACTGGTTTAGACACCTTGGTTTATTTGAGCTAGGACTATTATTATAGGAATACGAACCATGTCAATACTTTAGTTTTGTTCTTATCTCGATGTAAACCCTGAAGTAAAAGTACATCACTCTGATCTACTGAGTCCAAGTAGTCCCCTTCTTAACCTTGGCAAAGATCCTTGCTTCTCTCCACGCATACAGATATGACCAGTTTCAGTCTGAAGTACCTCGACTACGTTTGTGTATCATACCCTCTATGAAAATGTCTTTTGATTACTGGAGATGGTGACTTGAAGTCAGTCGCTGCTTCAACCTATAAGAATAATGCACTTAGATTAAAATAGTGGAGAAATAGCTTCTTGGAATGTTGTCATGTAGGGATTGTGTTTCTTTTGAAGAAACTAATCCTGTTAAGCTGTAATGTTTCATCTTGGTTTTAAAAATTCTGCAGAATAATTTGTTTGATTTCTAACTACTTCATCGCAAATCAAAATTCTCATTGTTCTTAAAATAATCCGTGAATTTGTGGAAGGAAATTTAAAGGTTTCTGTAAGGGCAAGCTCTAGGTGAGGCCTGTTTCTTTCTTGTGAGGTGATGTTATCTGAACATTACAGTAAAAACGTTTTACAGCAGTAAGGGTGTAGTGCTGTTTGGCAATGCAAGTCCTTACACAGTAGGTAGGGAAAGCAACATAGTTTTCGAGAAAATTTGTAGCTCGGGTTGTGGATGAGGTTGTAGACATGCTCACCGAGCTGGTTGCAAACGTTTTGTCACCCTGCTAGGTAACATCGTCGGTGTTCTGTCCCATGTGTTATTTATATGCCTCAGTTTGTTGGGGTGTTTGGTACCACTTCCGGTTCTGTTCCTCAGTGATTTGTACTCCGGGTCTAATTCAATGTGTTTGTTGAATGAGTTCCGGTTAGAATACCAGGCCTCCAGGAATTCCCTGGCATGCCTCTGTTTGGCCTGTACAATTATGGATGTGTTGTCCCAGTCGAATTTGTGTGTAGTGAGACTTTCGGGCCTGATTGCAGAAGCAGTAATGCAAAGGTTAGAACGGGCGGCGTTCCCAACTATACAACGAAACTTTGGGTCCGATGTGTAGATGACACCTTCATGATTATCAAATGCACAAAACCAGAAGAAACCCACCAACACATAAACAACATCCTCACCGGGATAAAATTCACAAAAGAAGAGAACAACAACCGACTACTCTTCTTGGACATAATGGTAGAACAGAAAAACAATGGGGAACTCCAGACAAGCGTGTAAAGAAAGACCACACATATGAACCAGATACTCCAATACACTAGCAACCACCCCCAATGCCCAGAAATGGAGGTGCATCAGGACACTGATTAAATGAGCCACAACACATTGCAGCAACCTGGAACTGCACAAAGCAGAACAGGGGCACCTGTACGGAGTCTTCAAAAGGAATGGATACCCAAAAAGCACAATCCGCCATTACCTCTGAGACAGACCACAACAGGAAGACACAACACGACCAGACTCCTTAATCGCCCTACCATACATCAAGGACATTTCAGAGATGATCACAAGACTACTCAGACCCCAACGTATCAGGGTAGCCCACAAATCAGCAACTACCCTATGACAGTTGCTGACGAATGTAAAGGGCCCCATACCGAAAGCCAAACCAGAAGAAGGCTGACAGTAAGGATACATGAACACCAACTAGCCACCAAGAGACACGACCAATTCTCACTTGTCTCACTACACACGGACAGTGAGGGACACAAATTCGAGTGGGACAACACATCCATAATCACACAAGCCAAACAGAGACACGCTGGGGAATTCCTGGAGGCCTGGTATTCTAACCAGAACTCCAACAAACTCATTGAATTAGACCCTGTGTACAAACCACTGAAAAACAGAACTGTAATTGGTACTAATCACCCCAATAAACTGAGGCATATAAATAACAAGCGGGACAGAACACGAATGCTTTACCAGAGGCGCACTGATGGTATTACATAGCGGGATGACAAAACGTCTACAATCAAACACACTGGCTTGGCAAGCGTGTCTACAACCTGAAAGAAACATAGTTTGGAGATGGTGCAACATTCCATGCAGCCATTGTTTAAATATTTAGAATGTCTTGAAATGAAAAACTTGCATTTATGTAGCATCTGTCATGGCCACAATCCCATTTGTGCTTTACAGTTTTTGAAATATAGTGACTGTTAGCGATAGCAGCTCATTTGCACGCTGTAAGCTCCAACAAGTAAATAATCTGTTTTTCTGATGTTGATTGTTTAACCCTACTCACTCGATACTCGAACACCAATACTTCCAAAGCATTCACGAAAGTTAAAGATTTAATCCAGTTACTCAAATTCCCCAATTTGCATGCCTGACTAACTTGTGTTAACACAGTACACTGACCAAGTTTCTGTACTTAACAAGACACTACTGTTTATTACAAATAAGCCAGTTCTAACCACTGACAAGCAAAATATGCCTAGTCAACTTATAGTTCTTAACTTAATCTCTATTCCTCCTTTAAACCCCAACACACATGCAGATAGACTTGGCCAAACAACAAAAATAATATGGATGGGAAAAAGGTATTAGAGACAGTCAGAGTTGTACAGCATGGAAACTGACCCTTCGGTCCAACTTGTCCATGCCGACCTGATTAATGTAGTCCCATTTGCCATCATTTGGCCCATATCCCTCTAAACTCTTCCCATTCGTATGCCCATCCACTTGCTTTTTAAATGTTGTTATTGTACCAGCCTCCACCACTTCCTCAGGCAGCTCATTCCATACACACACCACCCTTTGTGAAAAAGTTGCCCTCAGGTCCCTTTTAAGATGAGAGGGGGAAGGTTTAAATCATGTCGTCTAGTCTCAGACGAAACTACACTCTTTTCCCCCCTTCCCCCAAAAAAACTGTCCCAACCCAAATCCCCAGGGAAAAGACCTGTCTATTCACCCTATCAATGACCTCATGATTTTATAAACCTCTAAGGTCATCCCTCAGGCTCTGACGTTCCAGGGAGAACAGCCCCATCCTATTCAGCCTGTCTGTATAGCTTAAACCCTCCAATGCTGGCAACATCCTTGTAAATCTTTTCTGAACCTTTTCAAAATTCACAAGGCCCTTCTTCGAGCAGGGAGACCAGAATTGCATGCAGTATTCTAATGGGCTCATCATGTCCTGTACAGCTGCAACACGATCTCCCAACTCCTCTAGCCAATGCACTGACCAATAAAAGCAAGCATACCAAACGCTGCCTTCACTATCCTATCTACCTGCGATTCTACTTTCCAGGAACTGTGGACCTCCACTCCAACGTCTCTTTGTTTAGCAACAATCCCCAGAACCTTACTGTTAAGTGTATAAGACCCGCCCTGACTTACCTTTCCAAAATGCAGCATCTCCCATTTATCTAAATTAAACTCCATTCACCACTCCTCAGCCCATTGGTCCATCTGATCATTGGCCCATTGTACTCTGAGGTAACCTTCACTCTCCATTACACCACCAATTTTGTTGTCATCTGCAAACTTACTAACCGTACCTCCTATGTTCACATCCAAATCATTTATATAAATGATAAAAAGCAGTGGACCCAGCACAGATCCGTGTGGCACACCACTGGTCACAGACCTCCAGTCTGAAAAGGAACTCTCCACCACCTCTCTCTGTCTTCTGCCTTCGAGCCAGTTCTGTATCCAAATAGCTAGTTCTCCCTATATTCCACCTTAACCACCTTATCACTCTGTCTTACTTTCAGGGATCTGTGGATGTTTATGCCAAGGTTCCTCACTTCCTCTATACCCCTCGATATTGTCATTTATTATGTATCCCCTTGCTTTGTTGAGCCCCCTGCCCTGCCAAATGCATCGCTTCTCTCATCTCCAGGTTGACTTCCATTTGCCCCTTTTCTGGCCTTACTGCAGTCTACTGATATCCTCTTCACTGTTGACCAAATGGCCAATTTTTGTGTAATCTGAAAACTTCTCATTTACATTCCAACCATTGATAAAAACCTAGTCTTAAACTCTGTGATTACTCCCTCAGGATATAATCTTCCAGTTAGCAAACATTAACAATGATCCTTTGTTTCCTGCCACTGTGGTTACTTTGTATCCAAGTTGCTACATTCTCCAGAATCTTAAGGACTTTCTTTTTAAATCACTGCCACGTGGAACCTCATCAAATTCCTTGCTAAAATCCATGTAGACCACTTCAACTGCACTGTCCTCATCAATCCTCCTTGTTACCTCCTCCAAAAGATTCAATCAAGTTCATCAGACATGAACTTCTCCCAAAAATTCTACGCTGGCTATCTTGATTAATGTGTACCTTTCTAAGTGATGGTTTATCATGTCTTTCAGATTGATTTCAATAATTTGCCCATTACTGGCCTGAAATGATTTGATCTATCCTTCATTCCCCTTTGAAACAAAGGTACAACATATTGGCCAGGACTGCGAAATCTTTTTTCTTATTGAGGGTGCAGCTGGGGGTCTCAGTTACATGTCCATTCTAAAAGACAGCACCTCTGCTAGTTTAGTGCTCCAGCAGTACTGGAGTGAAGTGTCAGTCCAGATTTGTGGCGTGAACCTTGAACTCAAACAAGACTGCTGTGCTGTGAGGCACTGCTGGCATATTTATTCATGTTGGGGAGATAAACATTGTTTGCTGTTACGTCACAGGTAATTTGGAATGGGAAGTAATTGTGATGAGTTGTCTTATGAATAGCTGCAATCATGTGGTGAAGGTTCCCTGTCAGACCTGCTAATGTGGGAGATCTGTGATTTTAATCCAGTAATCTTAAAGGAATAGCAATATATTTCTAAATTGGGTTATGTGAGAGTTGAAGGGAAAATTGAAGATGATGTTCCTATTAACCTGTGTCCTTGTGCTAAGAGGTGGGCAACATGAGTTTGGGAGTTGCTTAAACTTTTTTTTTGTAACTTTGCCTTTTTTTTTGTAACTTTGCCTTCTTTTCTTTTGTAACTTTGCCTTTTTTTTTTGTAACTTTGCCTTCTTTTTTTTTTCATTTTATTTCCCATCTAGAGCTGAAGCATTAAAAGACTCTGCAGCCAAAATTCCTGCAGAAAAGAAGCACAGTGTGGGGAAACCAAGTCAGCCAGTTCGAGCCTTCCATCCGCTGGGATCGGATTTTACGCTGAATGATAAACCACTTATATCTAGAGTTCAGGGCAGTGAACAGTCATCCCATGGCCAACTTTACTCACCAGAGGAAATTGAGGTGCTACGGTGAGAACATCTTAAAGTCATCTGTGTACAGTACTGACCTCGGGCAGTATTTTATGATTAGAATGAAAGTGCATTCATTCTACATAGCATTCTTTATGGTCTCAAGGCATCCCAAAACATGTAAGAACCAGTGAAGAATGTTTAAAACTGTAACCACTGTTGTAACACCGGAATCACACCGACCAATTTGTGCATAACACAGCCCCACATAATTAGTCTTACTTTAAGTCTTCATACTTTCAATGGGTACAGGCACTCTCAATTTTAAATTTCTTGACTGATGCTGTGCTATATGGTTGTGCAGTCAAATGGAGTAATTCTTTTTAGAGTGTGTCAGTCTTCAGGGTTTTTGTTGCAGTAAATTATTTTTTGATGTACTTGTTAGTGTAGCTTTAGGAGAAATGATAATGTTTGAACCTATGTATTATTTAAACATTACCCTTTGGTTTTGATGTTTACCAATTGATTTTCTTTCAGAAAAACTTCTAAGATCAATGGAATTGAATATGTGCCTTTCATGACTGTGGATCTCAAAGAGCGATTTGCATTTCCGATGCCCTTTTCGTAAGTTTATCTTTCTGATGTAAAACTTACTTTTGGAAGTCCAAGAGCTCTGAATTTTGCAACATTCAGCATATATAAGGGAATTCTATTTTTTTTTCAGTCTTTGCAGTGTGTCATTACAAATTTGGGATGAAGAATGCTGTTTTTATACTTAGTCCACCTATATGGTTTTTCTTTGTGATGCCACGTGTAAATGAATCTAGAAAGGCTAATTCCATTTACTATTATAGTGAAAATCATGAGACACTTCAGCTTTGATATGAAGATTCAATGTTGAAGTTTTGGAATCCTTTAAAGATAAAATGAGGAAAATTGTGTATTATTTTACAAATCCAATCATGTAACTGAAGATTTCCATTGTTTAAATAAATAATTCTTTAGATGCACTCTAGCTGATGAATGCCAAAAAATTACAATACAGAACTAATCATTTTTTTTTCAATCACTGCTTCCCTGTAAAAACAGGTTGGAAACCTAGGCTATTGAAAGCTGTTGAGTATTTACTTAGTTTTTATTCCTGCTGCAGGCAATATATGTTCTGTCTTAGCAGAAACAATATGCTATATATTACATGAAAGAAGGAAAGAAAGTTGCATTCACTTGGCACTTTTGCAACCACAGGACCTGTTAAATGTTTTTGCAATGTGGTCACTATTGTAAGAAACATTGCAATCAATACGCACATAACAAGATCCTAACAACAGCGCTGAGAATAATAGACGGATAATTTGTTGATGTTGGTTAAGAGAAAAATACTCCTGCTGTTCTTCAATATCTCATATAGAACCTGTGCTGTCTGACGTTGTAGCATTTCTTCAGTACTGTCTTGAAATGTCTGTTTTTAAGGATAATGCAAAATCTCTGGAATCGGCTTGAATTTACAATCTTGACTTAGGCGAGGGTGCTACCGTTGACTCAGCTGAATTTTATGGAACTTCTGTGCTTCAAAACAGTTTATTATCTGGCTTGCCATTAGTAATATCATGGGAGATTTATATTTATAGAAAATGACGGAGTGTTTATTCTGTCTCCCCACAGGTATTAAACACCAGACTTTGTTCCTGCTGCAAAACAATGGGTTTTTTTTTGTAAAGCGATTACTGCCAGTTTGGCAGTCTGAAACCAAGATTTTCCAAACTGTTCACCTTCATCAAGCTATCAAATTTTTTGACCAGAAGTTCTTTATATTTAACAACTGTTGTAACCAGATGATTTGGGTAAATTATGATGTAAACAGGCCCAGGCCCCCTCAAGTCTTCCACTCAGTTTGGGAAGTTTACATTCACCTTTGCATGTCCTGTGGTCTCTGGCTAGTCCATATTTAACCTTTTTGAAAGTTTTGATTTCCTTCCATAAATCAATCCACCACGTCCACATTGAGTCTCTGTCTGCAGAGTCTTAGCTTGACGTCAACTTTGCCTGAGCCATTGTCTTAAATTCCATCCTCAACTTCTGTCCCCAAAAATGATGACCTTTTCAGCCTATTGGCTGGCTAGAGAGATCTGCTGGCTTTTTAAAGTCCTGTCTTCTTCTTTTCCCAGGGATAAAGCAGGCAAGCTGGTATTATCACCAAAGCAGAAAGCGTTATTTTCCCGGTGGGTACGACCAGATGACTTCTGCAACAACCCTACAATGATCTATACTGTATCTAGTTTTAGTATAAAACAGGTCAGTATTTTTAAAGGTCAGCTTTGTCTGTTTACTTTTAGTTGTTTAAATGTCAATATTAGATTTTGAAAGGGTGTTGTCACCAATTCCATTTAGTCTGATTTCTAACAAATGAATTCCTTTGCTGAAACGGTGGTGAATCCATGGATGTCTACCACCGAGGGCTGTGGACGTTGTCATTGGGTGTCTTCAAGATGGAGAATGATAGATTTCTAGATCATAACATTATCAGAGGACGTGGGGGAAAATGGCATTGAAGTAGAAGATCAGCAATGATCTTGTTGAATGATGGAGCAGTCTCGAGGAGCCAAATGTCCTATTTTTGGTGTTACTAACTGCGCACATCTATCAATGCTGGAAATTCTCTTCTCCCTGAGAAAGTTGTGGATGCTGGGCACTTATAGTTTATAGTTATAGTATAGTTTCTAGTTATAGTTTCAAACTATAAGTGATAGATGTTTGGCAAATAAACACCTTTTGAGATACCAAACTGAAGCAGGGAAATGAATTTCAGATCGAGATCAGTTATGGTCTAATCTACTGGCACAGCAGACTAGAATGATCTGCTTTGTTTTCATGCCCAGAATGTCCAAAGGTTTTTGAAAATGCCAGTGTAGTTTTGCCTGCTTGTCTTTATGAATGATGTGTGACAGATTCTCCAGTTGCCCTGTCTTTGTTGTTTTTGTAATAGTTCTGTAATAGTAGATATAAAAATTCAAATGCTGCAGCATGAAACAGCTGCCATCTGAATGTGGTGTATTGGAAAGCATAATCCGCAACTGAGGATCATTCTTTCTCGGTTTTGTAATGCATTCAATGATGGTGCTGCTGGCTGACTGTTTATCAATTGAAAGAATGTAAATAGATATTGATTAATCTTTAAAACACTCATTTTCAGACTGTGGTATCAGACTGTTCCTTTGTGGCCTCTCTAGCCATCGGGGCTGCGTATGAAAGACGTTACAATAAAAAGTTGATCACAAGGTATTCAAGTATTTTCTTGCCTGATTATATTTTAAAGAAGCGCTTTTAACAGATCTATAGTAATTGGTCACATATCCAAATTTGTCCTTCTACATCTCAATGTCTTAACATTCCTATGTTAACCTTCTGTGCTAATGGACATACATGGTGCATGTTGCTGCAAGCATGTAGATAGAAAAGCAGAGATATTTTGAATGTCTTACCCACCATACAGCACCAGTTGTAAATGATGGATCACAGTGGAAGATGCAACGATTTATAAAATATTAGTGACGTACAACAGCCAGTAGTGCCACATAGGGTTACAGTGTAGTTTGTACCTGTTGTTCTGCATTTACTTAATCCCACGTTTCAGTACAAGGATTGAATAGGGGTGTTGAGTAGAAGTTGGGCATATCCTTCATGGAAGCAAAATTCAGGGAATGATTCCAAACTGCTCCCAAATTCCCATTAACAGTTAGTTGCAGAATAAGAATAGGAGATACCTAGGAGACAGTTACCCTCATACAGGGATTGTACCTGGTGTCCAAAGACATTACGCAAAGAAAAGATAATGGTGCTGAACACATGCTACCTTAAAAGTTGTACACTCAGCATCTGTGTTTGATTTTTTTTTTTTTTTTTAATTTTGATTTGCAGCATTATTTATCCTCAGAATAGGAAGGGTGAGCCAGAGTATAATCCCTGTGGGAAATACATGGTGAAACTACACATCAATGGTGTTCCCAGAAAGGTAAGGCTTTCTTCACACTCTTGACTGTTAAACCAAGTCACAAGGAATTGTTTCTCTCTTTTTCTTTCCCTCCCTTGCTTGCATTTGGAATGTATCAACTCTGGATTTGCTTGCACCCTTCTGATTGTTGTACAACAATCTAATCCTTTTACGTAAAGCTAGACTCACATTGACTCAGAATCATCAGTTAATGATCAGGATTTAGAAGCCAAGCTTTTTCTCTCCAATCTCATGTCCCACACTCTAATTGCTGGGCAAAGTCATCTACAGCCAGCTAACTCAACACATAATCAGAGATCAAGCCTGAGACCTTTTTCTGTTTGACTTAATTCTCCAGTTTAACGAGGCAAGTAGATATTTTGTATTTGTGTATTGGCAATAGACGAAAGTCAGCTTGCAAATTTTATGATTGAAGTTGGAGTTTTTTTACTAGCCTGTGTGGTTCCATAACCTCCCTTGTGCAACACTGATTTTCACATGTGTTACTCAGATACTAAGTTGGCCAATTGTTTACTTAATCTATATTAGATTCCTAATAAAAAGATCCATGATTCAGGTTTCTCTAATAAACAACAAAATTATTGATCTGTTAAAATGAAATTTTCTAGATTGCTTTTAGTCTGGTATCCTTGTACACATGTTGTCACTGTTCTAAATAAGCAGTAACTTCAGGAGATGTCACAAACTTTTCTAACAGCCTGGCATGAAGAAAAACTGATGTAGTTATCTTTGGCTGTCATGGGATCCTCATGAGGGTCCTTCACAAAGTCGGTAAAAGCTGTTTTTGTAACCTCTGCCCCAGCTGAACCCCAAATACCCCCACTTCTGGCAACCATAGACTTAAACATGTGGCTTTCAGAAAACAACTTCCACCTTTGTGAACACATTTATTGAAATGTGTCTTCAGTGACCTTTTCAAAAGAAAACCGGTCTAGGTATCTATTTACTGCTTCAAATGAGAGCATTTTCACAATCCTTAAGACATGATTCCATAAATACCAACAAATGTAAGTGCCTTCGTAACAAAATATAGTTTTTAACAGCTGTGCAAATCAGTGTAAAATTCATTAAAGATTTAAAAGCAAAATTTAATTAAATTATCAATGGTCCACTATTAAAGGATCAGTGTGTAAAGAATTCTTAATAGTTTTCGATTTATTCTTGGCATGTGGGCACCACTGGCTAGGTCTGTATTTATTACCCAGACCTAATTGCCCTGGAGAAGGTAGTGCTGACCACTGAATTTCACGGTGCTGTTAAGAAAGGAGTTCCGAGTTTTTGATCCAATTTGACAAATATAACTATTATTTCTAGTTAATAAGAATAGTTATTTTCTTTTTCTAATTTTATATTTTTTTTGAGGGGGAGGGGTTCACCGTAATTTTGTTTTCTGTGCATCCATGTTTTTGATTTGATTTTTTTTCTTTCATCTTTCACATTCCATCATTCACAACCCTGTAAACTTGAGTTTCTTAAGAAAAAAAATGCAATATTATGCTGAGAAACTTTCACAGAAAAGATTTTGGATTCAGCTGGGACCCTTGAGCGATGCACACTTTTCCATGCTAGTGTTTATGCTCTATATTTCTTTTAATTTAATCCTATTGGGATGCTGTTCTATTCACCTTTCCCTCAGTATTTGTCCAATTCTCCTTTTGAATGCACTTATGCTTTTCACTTCAAAGTTCACAATGGGCAATAAGAATCACCACATTCTGATCACTCTGTAGTCAAAGCAGTTTCTCCTGACATCCCTATTGGATTTATCATTAATGGTCTCATATTTATTTCCTTAGCTTCTAATTCCTACATAAGTGGATACATCTTACCTATGCTTACTCTATTGAATCCCTTCATAATTTTAAAGAACTGTATTAACCACCTTGCAATTTTTAATCTGGAAAAGAAAAGAGCTCAGCCTTTTCGGTCTTGCCCAATAGCTGCATCCTTGTAAGTGATTCCTTCTGTCCAGTGTTGGTAGGATATAAATTATGTTAATGATACCATATGGTCAATTTCTAATGTAAATGCAAATTTCTAATTCCTTTCCAGTCCATTGTAGAATGCTGCTACACAGTTTGCGATCTCACTAATGGATTTATGGTCGAATAAATGGCCACCGCCAATGTTGGTGAATGCTCCCTAAATGCTGGAGAACTTGTGCTATCTCATCTTGATCGTGTATTGGTCATTGTCTCCCTGGATTAGTACATAGATATTTAAACAAACCAGGAGGGGTTCGTTGTTACCAATCCCAACATGCAGTGCTAATCAGAAATGCAGGAACCAGTCTGCAGCAATACGATGCTGTCAATATTATAGCCTAGTACATGGCTCTACTACACATCTTTGCAAGTAGATTTATCAATTATATCTTGTGCATCTGGATTAAGTTTCTAATGGATCTGTTTTGCTGGCAAACTGTCTTTCACATGTTTACAGCCATGCACTGCCTGGTGATTGGCTGTGTTTAGGATGATTTGGCCTGCCATAAACCTTGTACTGAAGACCGGTTGTTTCTTTTTTTCAATTTTGCTTCTGAATAGGTGGTCATTGATGACTATTTGCCTGTGGATTACAATGGTGACCTGCTGTGTTCGTACTCCAATAACAAAAATGAACTTTGGGTCTCTTTGATCGAAAAGGCCTACATGAAGGTTATGGGAGGATATGATTTTCCAGGCTCCAATTCTGTAAGTATTAAACCTTCTAGTAATACTGGTGCTGTGAGAGCCAGTGGTGTCTTTATTACTGAGATGATGCTGTGAAATTGCTTGATTATAGACAAACTAATTTCAAACATATCTGCAACTGCATTGAGAAAATAAATTAAATACATTTTTCTGGGATGACTTCCTCAATTTATAGCTGCTGTCAGCTCACTCCAACATTTCTCTTTTGGTCATTAAGTGATGTGAAGTGCTAGTAATTTGCTTTGTAGAAGAATTCCATTGTATGGCGCCTTCATGATTTCAAAAGTTTTTAAAGCACAGGCACTGTTGTACTGTAGGAAACATAACTTCCTGCATATGTTAAAAGTTAGCAGTTGCCATTTCCACTAAAGGTACTTGAATTCAGGCTTTAATTTATGGTGTCAATGAATGGAGCTGAGGATGTGTTAAATGTAGGATTAGTCAGTAACTTTGTTCACACTTAGGCTGTGCAACGGGGTGTTTTTTTTTTTTGCTGACCGTCAGTGGAAATGGAGAGTGCAGAATACTTGCAAAGAAAGATGCAGAATTTGCATGATGTCTGTGAAAAGTCTGTGTCAGTTTGGGAGTCAGTTTGTGTAGAAAGCGTGCACAAAGAGCAGAAGAAATGATGGTGTCAAACTGAGAAAAAAATTAGAGAGTAATGGCATCAAGAGTGTAAAAACCATAGAAAGAGAGAAGAAATAAGTAACAATGACAAATAATTGGAAGTGGGAGTTGAACAGATGTACATTAATAGAAGTGAGAGAAATAGTTTGTTTTATCCAGGACTGAAGATACGTTCTTAAATCAGTGACAGTAGCAAAACGGTAGGAGATGAAGTAGTAATTTTAACTTTTCTGTTATCTACCTGTTGATACTAAAAAGCTGTAACTCGTTAAATAATCAAATTATCTAGTCTTTATCTATTGATATTGTTAGACAGTGACTAAACCTGCTTATTATTTCATTTAAAATTGAAGGGTGTAAATCTACTTAGCGCTGCCTGTTCGATCTCCATCTCAAATAACCAGTTTACTCTACTTTGCTAGAAGAATTCTTTGGAGGTACCTCGGATGTGCAATCCAGAATTTTTGAACCTGAAAGCAACTTGTTCCACAATCCTTCCAGTGATGGAAGTTGTTTGAAGCAGAACCCCATGGTCTATTCTAAGAAGTCAGGCAAGAGCCTTGACTTCAGTGTGAACCATGACTTTAGGTCAAGTACTTGAGCCTCTATTTTTAAATTGGTTTTGATGTTCTCAAACACCATAATGTTTTATTTCATGTTCCAGAGTATTGCAGTTTAAGAGATCACATTAAAGCATAATTGTTTTTGGAATCATATGACCTGACCAATAGCATCAGGTTTGAAATCCTTAGTGTGTTTGACTGTTTCAGCTTTGGCCTTAACCCTAATCTGTAAAATTGTGCATTTTGCTAAATACTGCAGAACATCGATCTCCATGCTTTAACTGGCTGGATACCTGAGCGAATTGCGATGCATTCAGACAACCAGAAGTTTGATTATGAGGGCACTTTCAAAATGCTATATCAAAGGTAACTTAAAATCATATTGAAGTATCACTAGATGTTTTTGAAGAGTTTCAGTCAGCACATTGAAGATTGTTTTTCTGTGTCCAAATCCAACAGATTTCACAAGGGAGATGTTCTCATTACTACAGCAACCGGCATTATGAGTGAGGAAGAAGGAGAGCGATGGGGACTGGTACCGACACATGCATATGCTGTTCTTGACATTCGGGACTACAAGGTAACAAAATATTTCCATATACGGCATGGGACAGGCTATTTCCAGTCATGACAAGGTCTCTGATGGACCTGCAGCAGATATGGTAACTGATTTAACATGTTATCAGTATCACTGCTGAACTTGATGAAGAGTTTAAAAAGCATTTCTTAATTTCTTCTAACTTGGCACATATTGGGGTTGCAGAAGTGAATCCATTCGTGCTGTAGGAGTTACTGCTGTTTTTCAACCACATTGTTAAAGAGGACACTGAACATATTGCTAAATTAATATGTAAATTAATTTCCCAAGGTTAAATCTGACAGTGGCAATTTCATACCTGTACTGACTTCAGGACCAACTCTATTCATTGAAAATGACTTATTTTGATGGTTTCTTGCATTGAATTATTAATGAACTGGTATAGCTGCACTTGGGTTTACCAAAGTACACCAAGTCTGATAACTCTATGTGAAATCAACAGTAAAATTGTTTACATCTCTTATTGGTTAACAACTGCTTTGTAAGGAGATATTTTTAAATGTTGCACAGAAATAAAGTTATTACGTTCATGGTTTAGTGGTGAAGTAAAGCATTGTTGTTTAGTGCCCATTAGATAGGGGAGATATGTACCTTAGATAATGACATGAGTGGCCAAAGGAAATGATTCTGGTGAGTGGTATTGGATTCTGCTGCTTTAGTAGTCTGATAGAAGAGACTCATGTCTTTCCAGTTCCGTTACTGTAACTGAATGCACATGTGGGTTGGCTTCAATGTCACATTGTTTTCACAATTAATGTAACATCTGACCTTAATACATGTGTATTTCTTCATCAATTAGCATCTGGTATTTAAGAACGTTTCCTCATAACTTGGTTCTATAATGAAACTAATCATAGGAATTAATAATGTAAACTTGCCACAATACTCTTTCCTTTCTCCCCCATCCCTTCTTGAAGGGTCTGTAGTTCCAACTGTGGCAGGAATGGCAACTTCAGGAAGGCAAGTTCCCACCCAGTTGTGCTGATAGCAATTTATAACAGAAATATCAAATTAAAGAACATCTTGAATTTATATGGTGCCTGTTATGGGCTCAACTCATCCAGAAGCACTGTACAGCCAATGAAATGCTTTGTGAACAACAGCTGCAATTGTTATTTAGGAAATGCAGCAACCAGTTGTGCACAACTGCAAGGCTCTGCCAATCAGCAGAGTGATAATTACTAGCTTGTTTTGTTTGCTGATCGTGGCACAGTGTTCAACATGGGCACTTCTATGTCCACCTGAGCGAACTGAAGGGGCCATGGTTTACCATCTAAAAGACAGCACTACTCTCTGCGTGGTACTCCCACCTGCGTGGTCTGGCGCAGTACCAGACTGTAATCCTAGATTCTTGTGCTAACCTTTCTAGGATTGAATTATGTCTGTATGATCTGCTGATTCTCTTCTGCCTTCTAACCCTGTTTAGTCTGAAGATTACATTTGATCTTGATTCTTGTTATGCAGAGTCATAAGGAAACCATGTAGCTATTTTCAGTAGTTTCTATTAAGTTTGCATTTCCAGAAATAAACTTCGAAAAATGCCCATGGGAAGTACCAAATATTGTAAACATTGGATGATATATTCGGATATCAAGCTGAGACCTGTAGCCAAAGACTAAGTTGCTGAAGTATTGAAAACACTTCTCAAATGAATTCAAGTTTATTCTTTACATTGTTTCTTCTGTAGCCATTTCTAAGTTTGTTACGCACATTCATTAGGAAGGTGGCAATATGTTAAGTGCTGTTCAGAATTTGTATATTGCTTAAGTGATTAGATTGCTTTGCTTTATTTTAGGGTTCTAAATTTCTTCAGCTGAAAAATCCCTGGAGTCATTTACGATGGAAAGGCCGATACAGTGATAAAGATGAGAAAAGCTGGACCCCAGCTCTCCAGAAGTATTTGAACTTTGATCCTAAAACAGCACAGAAGGTTGACAATGGTACTTCAGTCTCCTGTGGTATTGGGAGTATGGCACTTTTGATACAACGGTTTGCCCTTGTTTCTAGCATTAACACAACAGTTTTATTTCTTTGTTTATGGGACTCTCCTTATGTCTTACATAGTGCAGATTTTCTTTTGTAGCATTTGAACATTAAGGGTTTCCTGAACGGAAGCTAAAGAAGAAAATCATAGCGGGACTGCATGTCCCTTAAGAAGCTTGTCCAATGTTCTGCCCATTTGCATCAGTGGATAGAAATCTTAAACAGAATTTATCTGATCCTTCTTGCCTTCCTTTCCTCCTTCTGAAACCCAATACTCGCATAATCTGCCATAAGTAACGATACTAAGTCCAAGGATCTGAAGCATTACAACTTGCCAACAGTGCAGTTCGTTATTTTGTTCAATATGTCAAATTGAAAGTGGAGATGGCATTCTTTATGAATTCTTGCACGTTACAGGAATATTTTGGATCAACTGGGAGGACCTTTGCCAACATTATGATGTTATTTACCTGAGCTGGAATCCTGCACTGTTCAAAGAGTCAACCTATATTCACAGGTTAGTCAACAAGGGTGCCTTGCAAAGCTTAACGTCTTTTGTTTCTGAGGGTAGTGCCTGACCTTCTATGCACGAAGTTGCGCATTGATAGCGCGTGCAGTGTTAAATTAAAGTCTCGCCTGCTACTTGAGATTGGCATCAAAAATCTCATGCTGTGGTTTACAGCAGGTCTAGGAATTCTCTCAGCTACCTGGTTAACGTTCAGCGCAACTCCACCAAATCCAATGGCCATTTCCCCTCATTTACCAATTGTGAAATGTTGCAGCTTGTAAGTTTTTGGATACTTTTAGCCATGAAGAAAATAGTAATGCCTAAAAAGTAATTTTGAAGTGTTTTAAGACTTTTCAAAGTTTGGTATGAGAATGTCAGTGGCTCTGGCAAGGCCAGCAAATTTTCGCGAGCCTCCAGTTGTGCTGAAAAGGTAGAGAGCCTTCTCAAACTGTTATAGAACAAGGTAGTCATTCTGTGTAACAATTGGATATAATTGAGTGTTTTGCTAGACTATTTCAGGCAGTTACAATGGGCTTGAAATGTTAACTTTATATCCTTCTCCACAGATGCTGCTAGACCTGCTGAGTTTCACCAGCACTTTGCATTTTTATTTTAGCTGTCCAGCATCTGAAAGTATTTCGGTTTTATCCTTTGTCATGATTGCTGTATTCAAGCAATGTCATTTCTTTTCAACAATCTAGAATAGTCTCCATCTAAACAATTCATTCCCCTGGTTTTACAGTAAAGTATTTTTGCTGAGATTCTTCATGAGAATCTGGCAAATGAATTCCTCCATGACCTTGTGAGACATTTTCTATTGATAATATTAGTTAATAGTGTGGTGATCTTGTTACATTAAAGATCCATCAATCATCTTTTATGACTGGTGTGGACCAATCCGATCCAAAGAATCTTTTATTGTCTACTTCTAGTTTTAACTTTTTGAAAAAAAGACTTCTTTGTCTCTTTTTTTAAATTCTGTACCTGACACAAATTACCTCTCCCTCCGAGCTGACCAGGATCACCCCTTCACACCACCACCCCAGATCTCTGCCTTTCAAGTGTACTTTTAAAGTTCTGGCCATCTGGGCTAACATACTAATCCAGCTGCTTCTTATCGACGACTACATTTTGCTTGCCTCATTTTTCTGTTCTCATTCAACTGTTCCTCTGCCTAGCATGCACTCTGCATTACAATGAACAAAGCCATGAAAAGATCAGCTATTGTTTATGTAATAACCCATGAGTAACTTGCATTTCAACATTGTCCGCCATTTATCACTGGTAGGTTTAAAATGGCTGCCTAATTTTTTTTTTCACGTTGTATCACAATAGTATTGTCTTGATAGCTGAGGCAATGTGAAAGGTATTAGGGATGTGGCAGCTTTGTATGCCATTGCATTAAGATTTGCTGATTTTTCTGCAGTGGTGAATTCTTCATCTTCACTCGTCTGGTAATGTGAGACCAGGTTTTTTCTTAATTCATTGGTGGGGTATGTGCATCACTGATGAAGTCAGCACTTATTGCCCATACCTACCTGCTCCTGAGAAGGAGTGGTAGGGTACTGCTTCGAGTTGCTGAGTGTATCTTGCGCATGATATAAACTGCAGCCTTGATGCGATTGTGGTCTGAATGTTTTAAGTCTCAAATGAAGAATGAGACTCAATTAAATCATTGGAACTGGTGTAGGAGCAGGTTTGCAACCTGTTTGCAGCCCTGCCTGAGAATTTTCTCCAGCTAAAGTAGTATATCACATAGAAAAGAACTGGAAGTTGAGCAAATCCACTTGACTGCAAGATCCATGGATATTGTGAGCCCGTAAGACTTTGTTTATGTTACGAGCACGACTCAGAAAAAGGTATTTTTATTCTTATTCCCCCAGTACTTGGGATGCAAAGCAAGGGCCTGTGAAAGATGCATACAGCTTGGCTAACAATCCGCAATACAAATTGGAGGTGCAATGTCCACAAGGTGGTGCTGCAGTTTGGGTTCTACTGACTAGACACATTACTGATAAGGTAAGTAGGCAGTAGAGGATGTTGAGACATTTGATTACCTGGCCTAGCTTAGTTAAATCCTAGTATGTATGGCACCTTAATCCAAATGCTAATTGGAACATCTGAAAGGCATTCCTATCTGTTCTGACTGTAAGTTCTTTATACATTGTATGTATTACTTTACTGCCACGTTAGAATGTTATTTGCAAAGCTTTATATAAAATTGCATTATGGTTAAAGCAGGGATTAAGGCTGTTCAGCCCATCAAGTCTGTGCTGGTGAGATAATGATTTAATCTGGTAGAAAGTTTATAGTGTTTTACACTTTTGGTCTTTCCATCTCTGTGTGCAGCTTCAGTAGTTTTTCTTTGTTGATTTGTAGCTACTGAATCATTTCAGTGCCTTGTGTACATAATTCTTAGTTGTTGTTTGAGAGCTCAGTGTGTAAGTTAGTTGTCATTTAATGAGGTTCCAGAGTTGGCAAGCTGTTTTCTTATCCATTTTAGTTTACTTTGTCTTTAAACTGTTCCCTTATGGAAGTTAAATGTTTTGGATTAGTTTGTGTATTTGAAGGTTAAAGAAGGCCACTATGACTTTTGTAAACTGCACAACTTTCAAACACGGAATGTGAGTGTCAACGGTTAGTCCACCATTTATTGCCCATTCTTAATTGCATTGAAGGTGACAGTGGTAGACAACTTTTTTGAATTGCTGCAGTCTGCATGGTTTAGATACTCCCACTATGTTGTTAGGTGGGGAGTTCTAGAATTCTGATCCAGCAATGATAAGGAAGGATATATTTCTGAATTGACTGGCGTTACTCTTGGATAGGAACTTGCAGGTGGTGATGCTGTCATGTCTCTGCTGCTGTATCTTTCTAGGTTGGGGGGGGGGGAAAAAATCCCACATTTTGGAAAGTGCTGTTCAAGAAGCTTTGGCAAGTTGCAGCACATGTTGTTATTAGTGATGTGTACTGCATCTTGTAGATGGTACACATGCAGTTGTGAAATGGGAAATGGTGATCCCTTGCAATCCCTGCCCCGTCACCCCCTCCTGCCAGCGGAGGAAGTGGCATAGTGGTACTATCCCTAGACTAATAAGTCAGAATCCCAGGTCAACACTGTGGGAACTTGGTTTTCTAATCCCACCGCAGCAGATATTTCATTGAATTCAAATTGCACCGTTAGCCTAATGGCAACAATGAAATCACTGTTGATTGTTGTAAAAATCACCTGGTTCACTGATGCTCTTTAGGGAAGGAAATCCGTTGTTTATGGTTTATGGGCATTGTTGTTTATGGGCAATTATGGTTTATCAATGTAGGCCCAGCCAGTGATGCACACATCCTGCAAACAAAAGAAAAACATAACTGCATGTTGATGATGGGATATTCCAAGATGATAATGCTGTTATGTGTCAAAGAAAGGTGCTTCGATTCTTCTGTCTGGAACCTCTGTGTCACAATAATTGCATGCCACTTTTCAGCCCCCAAACCTGAATATAAGTTTTGAACTGTTTCATCCAAGAAATTGCAAATCGATCTGAATATTGAACAATTGTCAATGGACATCTCCAGTTCTGACCCATTTATGTTGAAGAATAGTCAGTGTCTGAAGCAGGTGAAAATGGTGAATATGAAAATATTGCCTTGAGGACCTGGGGCTATCATGATTGAGCTTTCAACAATTACAGCTAAATTCCTTTGTGCTTTGTATGATTATAAACATAGGAGAGTTTTCTTCCTGATTTCCCATTGATTTCAAGTTTAGTAAGGCACCTTGATGCCATATTCAATCAAATGCAACCTACTGTCAAGGGCAGTGATACACAACTCCATTTGAATTTCCGCTGTGTTGTCCATGTTTACACCATGGATGTTTTGAGGTCTTCATGGAACCTAGACTGAGCATTGCTGGGCAGGTTATTGCTGAGCAATCTTTTTAAAAAAACCTATTTGCCTAATCCATCTGTTCAGTGATGTTATTACACGCCTCTGGAGCAGGTGGGACTTGAGCCCAGGCCTTCAGGTCCAGGGGTAGACAGATTGCCACTGTGCCACAAGATGGATTGATAACACCATTGACAACACCTTCCATCACTTTCTTGATAATCAAGTTTAGCCTGTGCGACAGTAATTGAGTGGATTGGGTTTGGTCTGCCAAGGACAAGAAAACTCAGCAATTTTTCACTTTGTCAAGTAGATGGCAGTGTTGCAGCTATGCTGGAACAACTTGGCGAAGGCCACAGCTAGTGCTGAAGCTTAAGATGTCACCACTATAACTGGAATTGCTGGGGCCAATAACCTTTGCTATATATATTGCACAAAGCATTTCACAATATAATGTAGAATTAATTGAATTAACTAGAGTCTAGCTTTCGTGATGACAAGGACATGAAGAAGGCTGAGATAGATCATCAAATTATCACTTCTGGTTTAAGGTTGTTGCAAATGCTTCAGTCTTATATCCTGCACTGATGTGCAGGACCTCCCCATCATTGATGGGATGTTTATGTAGCCTCCTCCACCCGTTGTTTGTTTAATCGTCCAGTGTTCGTGACTGGATGTTACAGAACTGCAAAGCTTTGATTGATCAGTTGGTTTTAGGGTTATAGTTTATGTAGCATGCTTCTTTCAGCATTTACCTTCCATGTAAATCTGTGTTGTAGCTCCGCTGAGTTGATACCTCATTTTTGAATTATGCTTTACTTCTGTTTTTCCATGTTCTTCATTCAACCAGGATTGATACCCTGGTTAGACAGTGTTGTTAGAACTGGACTACGAGGTCACAGGTCATGATGGAATATGAGATAACAAGCATGGGGCTGGATGAACACAGCAGGTCAAGCAGCATCATAGGAGCAGGAGAACTTGACGTTTTGGGCCTAAACCCTTCATCAGAAATGGGGGAGGGGAAGAGGGTTCTGAAATAAATAGGGAGAGAGGGGGAGGCGGATAGAGGATGGATAGAGGAGAGGATAGGTGGAGAGGAGGCAGACAAGTCGAAGAGGCGGGGATGGAGCCAGTAAAGGTGAGTGTAGGTAGGGGGGTAGGGAGGAGATAGGTCAGTCCAGGGAGGACGGACAGGTCAAGGGGGCGGGATGATGTTAGTAAATAGGAGATGGGGGTGTGGCTTGAGGTGAGAGGAAAAACAGGTTAGGGAGGTGGAGATGAGCTGGGCTGGTTTTGGGATGCGGTTGGGGGAGGGGAGATTTTGAAGCTTGTAAAATCCACATTGATGCCATTGGGCTGCAGGGTTCCCAGGCTGAATATGATTTGCTGTTCCTGCAGCCTTCGGGTGGCATCACTGTGGCATTGTAGGAGGCCAAGGATGGACATGTCATCTGAGGAATGGGAGGGGGAGTTGAAATGGTTCGCGACTGGGAGGTGCAGTTGTTTGTTGCGAACTGAGCGCAGGTGTTCTGCAAAGCGGTCCCCAAGCCTCCGCTTGGTTTCCCCGATGTAGAGGAAGCCACAACGGGTACAGCGGATGCAGTATACCACATTGGCAGATGTGCAGGTGAACCTCTGCCTGATGTGGAATGTCTTCTTGGGGCCTGGGATTGGGGTGAGGGAGGAGGTGTGGGGGCAGGTGTAGCACTTCCTGCGGTTACAAGGAAAAGTGCCGGGTGTGGTGGGGCTGGAGGGGAGTGTGGCGCGGACAAGGGAGTCGCGGAGGGAGTGGTCCCTCCGGAAGGCAGATAAGGGTGGGGAGGGAAAGATGTCTTTGGTGGTGGGGTCTGACTGTAGATGGCGGAAGTGTCGGAGGATGATGCGTTGGATCCGGAGGTTGGTGGGGTGGTATGTGAGGACGAGGGGGATTCTTTTTTGATTATTGTTGCGGGGACGGGGCGTGAGGGATGTGTTCCGGGAAATGCGGGAGACACGGTCGAGGGCGTTCTCGACCACTGTAGGGGGGAAGTTGCGGTCCTTGAAGAATGAGGACATTTGAGATGTGCGGGATTGGAAAGTCTCATCCTGGGAACAGATGCGGCGGAGGCGAAGGAATTGGGAATAGGGGATGGCATTTTTGCAGGAGGGTGGGTGGGAGGAGGTGTATTCCAGGTAGCTGTGGGAGTCAGTGGGCTTGAAATGGACATCTGTCTCTAGGTGGTTGCCGGAGATGGAGACAGAGAGGTCCAGGAAGGAGAGAGAAGTGTTAGAGATGGTCCAGGTGAACTTCAGGTTGGGGTGGAAAGTGTTGGTGAATTGGATGAACTGTTCGAGCTCCTCGTGGGAGCACGAGGCGGCGCCGATGCAGTCATCAATGTAACGGAGGAAGAGGTGGGGTTTAGGGCCAGTGTAGGTACGGAAGAGGGATTGTTCCACATAACCTACAAAGAGGCAGGCATAGCTTGGACCCATGCGGGTACCCATGGCCACTCCCTTTGTCTGTAGGAAGTGGGAGGAATTGAAAGAAAAGTTGTTGAGGGTGAGGACGAGTTCGGCTCGGCGGATGAGGGTGTCGGTGGAGGGGGATTGGTCCGTTCTGCGGGACAGGAAGAAGCGGAGGGCCTTTAGGCCATCAGCATGGGGAATACAGGTATATAGGGACTCGACGTCCATAGTAAAAATGAGGTGTTGGGGACCTGGGAATTGGAAGTTCTGGAGGAGGTGGAGGGCGTGGGATATGATTCTGCTGCTGCTGATGGTCTGCAGTGTCCCATGTTTGTCCAGTTTTGCCTTGTTGCTTCTGTTCTGAATCCATGCCATCTAGTACAATGGTAGTGCTATGCAAAACAGACACTCATTTCAGCAGAGAAGGGGGTGCCATTTCAGACTATGAACTTCTGTCACCTCCTTTTAATGCGATCCACTTAATCTCATTCCCCTGCTCTGTTTGGTAGCTCTGCAAGGTTCCTCAAGTACTCATCCAGTTTACTTTTGCAGTCCTTCATCATCTCTGCTTCCTCTACTGTTATTGGCGGTGAGTTGCAAACAAACTAAGATCAGAAGTAGACCATTTGACACCTTGGGTCTGCTCTGCCACTCAAAAAAAATGACATTCTTCAAATTGCATGCTGAATTTTCCCCTCTCCCCTCCAGCATTTATTACCCAAAACCTTAAACTCATGTTCTCTTGTCCTGTCTCATCAGCTAATGAGAAAAACTTCTGTTTGACTACCCTACCTAAACCTATCATAATCATGTACACCTCAATCTCCAATCTCCCCTCATGTTGCAAGGCAAACAACACCAGCTTCTCCAACATTAACTTTGTAGCTAAAATCCCTTATGCCTGGAGTTCCTCTGGTAAATTCCCTCAGCATCCTCTCAGAAAACACTTGCATCCTTCCCAGAATGTTTTCTAAGAGAAGATTGGTGAGAAGAAATGGTTGTGTTGAATTCTGTGGCATGCAAAATGTTTTGTCTCAATTGACCCTTGATCTGATGTTACGGAACTTGGCTTTTGGGCTCAAAAGCTTGAGTGCCATACGTAATACAGTCATTTTCCCAGTTCATTGTTGAGGTCACCCTTTGAAATGTGGTTTCTCCCAAGTTGTGGTCTGAGGCAGCAAAGCTGCTTTACAGGTGTGGATTTAAATGCTGTGGAGGAAAAGCGATCTTTTTTTAACAAAAGTAGCGGAGTCCCATGACTGCTTGTGTTCCAGACATTTGAATACACTCTGGTGCAAAAGTTGGGAGCTTGCATGTGATTCCCCTTGTGGTAAGCTCTGATTTTAACTTGGATATTGTGACAGGGGACAGTCTGGGGCCATTGAAAGAACTGAAGAGGCCAAAATCAGTCTGTACCACACTTACACATCTAATAACCAAGCTTAACAGCAGCACATGGCAGGTGAGGTGGTGGGATAGTGGTGATGTCAACAGTCTGGCAACCCCAAACCCCAAGCCAGTGTTCTGGAGATGTAGGTTTGCATCCTTCCATGGCAGATAGTGAAATTTGAATCCAATAAAAACTGAATAGGGAGCTGACCTGCTAGCGACATGTAACCACTGTCAATTGTTGTTTAGAAAAAAAGCCATCTATTTTACGAATCTGCTTATCTGTTCTAGCCTATTTGTGACTCCAAATGCGCAGCAATATGGTGGACTCTATTGCTTTCTTGGCAGTTACAGATAGGCAATTAATGCTGTCTTAGCCAACACATTTCTGAGTGAATGACACAAATAAGTAAAATTGAATAAATTTTGTAGCTTGTTCTATAGTTGTTGCCTGTAATCTTGTGTAAAATAAAACAGAGAATTATAGATTTGACTCCAAATGGGACTCCTTAACAGTACAATTCATAACAAGATTGATCAACTTCCCCCCCCACAGTGGTCGAGAACACCCTCGACCGTGTCTCCCGCATTTCCCGGAACACATCCCTCACGCCCCGTCCCCGCAACAATAACCAAAAAAGAATCCCCCTCGTCCTCACATATCACCCCACCAACCTCCGGATCCAACGCATCATCCTCCGACACTTCCGCCATCTGCAGTCAGGCCCCACCACCAAAGACATTTTTCCCTCCCCACCCTTATCTGCCTTCCGGAGGGACCACTCCCTCCGCGACTCCCTTGTCCGCTCCACACTCCCCTCCAGCCCCACCACACCCGGCACTTTTCCTTGTAACTGCAGGAAATGCTACACCTGCCCCCACACCTCCTCCATCACCCCAATCCCAGGCCCCAAGAAGACTTTCCACATCAGGCAGAGGTTCACCTGCACATCTGCCAATGTGGTATACTGCATCCGCTGTACCCGTTGTGGCTACCTCTACATCGGGGAAACCAAGCGGAGGCTTGGTGACCGCTTTGCAGAACACCTGCGCTCAGTTCGCAACAAACAACTGCACCTCCCAGTCGCGAACCATTTCAACTCCCCCTCCCATTCCTCAGATGACATGACCATCCTTGGCCTCCTGCAATGCCACAGTGATGCCACCCGAAGGCTGCAGGAACAGCAAATCATATTCAGCCTGGGAACCCTGCAGCCCAATGGCATCAATGTGGATTTCACAAGCTTCAAAATCTCCCCTCCCCCAACTGCATCCCAAAACCAGCCCAACTCATCTCCACCTCCCTAACCTGTTTTTCCTCTCACCTCAAGCCACACCCCCATCTCCTATCTACTAACATCATCCCGCCCCCTTGACCTGTCCGTCCTCCCTGGACTGACCTATCTCCTCCCTACCCCCCTACCTACACTCACCTTTACTGGCTCCATCCCCGCCTCTTCGACTTGTCTGCCTCCTCTCCACCTATCCTCTCCTCTATCCATCCTCTATCCGCCTCCCCCTCTCTCCCTATTTATTTCAGAACCCTCTTCCCCTCCCCCATTTCTGATGAAGGGTTTAGGCCCGAAACGTCAAGTTTTCCTGCTCCTATGATGCTGCTTGACCTGCTGTGTTCATCCAGATCCATGCTTGTTATCTCGGATTCTCCAGCATCTGCAGTACCTTCTATCTCTGAGAGATTGACCTTGTTCTTCTCTTCATTTCCATTGAAAGCTTTGACCCATGGACTGAGGTAACAAGAGGGAGTGGTTAAAGAAAGCAATAGTAATGAATTCAGTTGTAAAGGGAAGAGACAGGCATTTCTACAGCTACAAACTTGACTCCAGGATGGTACACTGAACTCCTTTACCCTGGCAATAGGGAGCTGCAGTATAATCGAAGGAAGGTAAACATCCAGAGTTCCATGGGACTTGCAGACTCAGGGAGAGAGAGAGAGACAAAACAATGTTGAGGCAGCAAATAAAAATCCTGATATCAGATGTATAAAGCTCAATGTTGCAGAAGACAGTAAGAGAATACAAGGATGAAATTCAAAAGGAGATTGAGGAAGCAAAGGAAGGCTATCAGTGCATGTTGGCAAGCAAAATTGAGGATAAGTTAAATACATAGAGCAAGGATAATTAAGGAAGTAGGACCAGTTGGAGAATCAAGTGGTAGAATGATTAGACAGAAGCCGAGAATGTTTTTCTTAAATCTGGAGATCCGATACTCAGTGCTTGAAAGGGTGGTGAAAGCAGAAACCCTCTTTTTATTAATTTTGGATATGCCGTGAGGTAAGTTCATCTCCATGGCTATAGATCACATACCGGATTTTGAGATAGACTGGACAGCCAGCACAGTCACAATGAGTCAAATAGCTGCCTTCTGTGCAGTAAATTTTATGTTTTGTATGATGTCCTTTTTTCCTGATTCTTTCATCTTATAAATGTAAGCATGTTGAGGAAATGGAGAGGGTACAGAAGAGATAAGTAAGGTAGCCAAACACTCATGTCTCTGGCTATGAGAAGAGACTGGAGAAATTGGTTCTCCTTTCAACATAGCAGAAGGTTGCAGAGATATCTCTTGCAGACCTAGTCAAAATTTAGACAGAGATATCTCTTACAGCCTCATAGAGTCATAGAGCTGTACAGCATGGAAACAGACCCTTCGATCCAACTCATCTAATGTAGACCAGATATCCTAAATTAATTTAGTACCATTTGCAGGCATTTGGCCCATATTCCTGTAAACCCTTCCTATTCATGTACCCATCCAGATGCCTTTAAAATGTTGTAATTGTACCTGCCTCCACCACTTCCTCTGGTAGCTCATTCCATACATGCACCACCATCTGCATGAAAAGGTTGTCCCTTTGGTTCCTTTTAATCTTTCCCCTCTCACCTTAAACCCACGCCGTCTAGTTTTGGACTCCCGTACCCTGGGGAAAAGACCTTGGCTGTTCACCCTATCCATGCCCCTCGTAATTTTATAAACCTCTAGAAGGTCAGCCCTCGGCCTCTGATGCTCTGGGAAAAATAACCCCATCCTATTCAGCCTCTCCCTATAGCTCAATCCCGCCAACCCTGGCAACGTCCTTGTAAATCTTTTCTGCACCCTTTCAAGTTTCACAGCATCGTTCCTATAGCAGGGAGACTGTACTCAAGATTTAGAATGAATTCAACAAGCCTATCGAATTATTGTTTCCACTTGTCAGTGATTTGAAGGAATAGATTTCAGACCATTAAAACAAAGCAGCAGTTTTTAAATCCAAATAAAGCAGGGATGTCTTGTTGAAATTGTACAGTGCCTTGATGAGATGACACCTAGAATGTTGTGTGTATATTTGGACTGCTTATCTGAGGAAAAATGTTATGGCTATGGAGGGAGTACAACAAAGGTTTGCCAGACTGATTCCTGGGATGGTGGAACTCGTATCTGAAGAGAGACTGGATTGTTTAAGACAATATTTATTGTAGTTTAGAAGAATGAAGGGGACCTCATAGGTTCCTATAAAAGTCTAACAGGACTAAACAGGATAAACACAGGAAGGATGTTCCTGATGACTGAGGAGTTCAGAACCAGGAGTCACAGTCAAAGGCTACGGGGTAGGCCATTTAGTGCTGAGATGAGGAAACATTTCTTCATGAGAGTGGTGAGCCTTGAAATTCTCTGCCAAAATGCTGTGGAGGCCAAAACGTAGAATTCTTTTAAGGACAAGTTAGGCATAGTCTTAGGGCTAAAGCAATCAAAGGGTATGGGGTAAAAGTGGGACTAAACTGAATTATCAAACAAGATCATATTGAATGGTGGAACAGGATTGATTGAAGTAGTTTTTGGGATCATGAAATGCTTTACAAAAAGTGATGATGGAGGCAGAATTGATTGTATATTTTAAAAGTCAAGTGAACTTGTACTGAATTTCTTTTAAGGGGTGTAGGAAAGGGTAGGGGCATGGGACTAAGCAGATAGCTCTCTGAGAAGTGGCACATGGGCTTTTTTCTATGCTGTAAGATTTACAAGAATTGTGTGTAATCTGTTCATTCTCTAACCTGACTGGTAAATTTGTATTCTCATTCCAGGATGATTTTGCCCACAATAGAGAATTCATAACATTGGTAGTTTACCAGACTGGAGGAAAGAAGGTTTACTATCCAAGTAAGTAGGATATTTATGAAAATGTCAGAATTAGTAAGACTTTAGAGAAGCTCTGGGAAGATTAAAGTGGAACGATTGCATTAAAACTGAAGAATAATGGTTGTTTAGAACCATGTTGTTGCACATAGAAGGTCATAAATCCTGACAAAAAGTAACATAGCAAGTCCAAGAATAAGGAACATAAAAGTAATTGAAAGCCAAAGCAAAAGAAAAATTAAGGTCCAGCAAAACAAACTGTCCAAGTGATTTATGCAGAAGTGGAGCAGTGCAGCACATGATGAAACTGAGAATAATGGATGCTAAAGTGTGATGATTTGTTTTAGCTTTCACTTGGAATGTAGAATATAGGACGTGCACACAGAATCAAAAAGCTTCAAGCAAATTTGAGATTAGAATGACATTTTCATTCCATGTATTCATGGAAACGTGAATTAGAATTTTTAAATAAACTATGAAGATAGTGGGTCAACTAATACTTTTTTGACTCTGATTTTGGTTAGTAATTTGTTTGAGATCTGGGAGTAGAAATGGAGGGTGGGAGAGGTTGAATAGGTAAAGATGTTCAAGGCTGGGATGGACAGAGTTTTAATCTGTAATGGAATAAAGGATTATGGAAAAGAGGTAGGAAAGTGGTGTTGAAGATTATCACATCAGCCGTGATATCATTGAATGGTAGAGCAGATACAGTGGACTGAATGGTCTACTTGTGCTACTATTGTCTTATCTTATGGACTTAAAGTTGTTTCACTTTTGTAGATACATTTGACAGGATGCCTGTACAGATCTAGGTTCCACAAACAGCCAGATTAGCATGTTTTAAACCTCTACTGCAACAACCTGCATTTATATAATACTTTGAGAGATTATACTATGTTAAAGGTATTTCGTAGGAGCATTACTAAACAGTATTTAACAGAAGCAAAGAAGATACTAGCTGATTAAAATCTTGATGAAAGAGCTAGATTTTAAAGAACGTGTAAAAGAAAATAGAGGCAAATCACCTTTAGGGAGGAAATTCCGAAATGTGGCGCCTAAGCAGCTGAAAGCATGACTGCCAATTGTGGAGCAAAGGAAATCCACGATACACAAGAGATTGGAATTGCAGGAAAACATATTTATCTAATCGTTGTAGAACTGGAGGAAGTTGCAGAGATATAGAGGGGTATAAACATGAGTGAGAATTTTTGAAATGGCAGCACTGTGGTTCAGGAGCCAGTGTATTTCAACAGAGAGGTTATGGGTGAATGGAACTTGTGCAGCAAAGTTTTGGATGAGTTCAGGTCTGTGGAAGATACAAGGTGAGTAACCAGTCAGGAGAGTATTGGAATACTCAAGTCTATAGATAGCAAAACCAGGTTGGAGACAAGCTGCTGCAGTGGAAATAGTCTTTTTGGAGAGGATATGTGGATTGGCAGCTGTTTCGGAGCAATCGTCTGCTTAAGATAATGAGCAGGAAGAGAGATTGAATCAATGACGAGGAAATGGAAGTTGGGACACAACCCAAAAATCTCCACCTCCAGCATTGTGTCTCTTTACCATGTTATCTAACAAGCAATTCAGATTTAATTAAAATGCTCACAGTTAGTCATTGTAGTTTCCAGAGTGCTGCCTGCACCTTGTTTACTAGTGGTCAATTCAGGATTTGATAAAATTGGTAGATTTTCATCGACATAAGACATTTCTTTACCGTAGGTAGACAGGTTATGCAAATAAATCTGTAATTCATCAATGCTTTTGGATGGGTTGCAGTCAAAAGTTTGGTGCAGAGCAGCTTAATTTACAATATTTATGGTCAATTTTATTTTCTCAACATTGTGCTGTTGATTTTAAAAAGCATTTTTAAAGCCACCTCCATGGAGCTGGAAAAAAAACCCAATGAAATGATTAATAATGGCTCAGAACTACCTGAGGGCCATGCCAGAAATCCAACACTAACAGGACAAGAGAGGGGCTGGATGAACAGAGCAGGTCAAGCAGCATCATAGGAGCAGGAAAACTTGATGTTTCGGGCCTAGACCGATGCTGCTTGACCTGCTGTGTTCATCCAGCCCCACGCTTGTTATCTCGGATTCTCCAGCATCTGCAGTACCTTTTATCTCTCACTAACAGGACAAGTGCATGTTTGAACAAAAATGCTGGTGTGTGTGAAATTCTCTGTAAATTAATCATTGAAATAAATTTGCATCACAGAGCTTTAAGATTCTGGGCTCACACTAGAAGTGCAAAGAGACAGTGAAAGCTGCCTCCTTATTTTCACCTACTTTTCTGGTTGCACATTTAACTTTGTTTTTCATTCTGTCTCCCAAAATCATTTTCAAGTGTGACCACCCCAAAGATGCGTATTTCCATTAATAGTGTCTTATTTTTAGAGGCAGATTGTCACTTGTTGCAAGCTTGGAGAGTGTAAAGTACTGTATGACTTGCTATCCCAATGGTTGTACTAAATGAAGATTGGGACTATGTTGTAATTAATTAATTTAAGTTTAAACTATAATTGCAGTCAGATATCAGGTAATCCTGATTCTTGTATTGCATGCGCTGAATTTTTAGTTTAGTTTGAGAAAATTGTTTTTAAATGTCGCATTCAATTGCAGGTGATCCTCCACCTTTCATTGATGGAATACGAATAAACAGCCCTCATTATCTTACAAAGATCAAGTTGACAACACCGGGGACAAACACATTTACTTTAGTGGTGTCTCAGTATGAGAAGCAGAACACCATCCATTACACACTGAGGGTATGTAGGTATTGCATCCACCTGCTTTCTCACTGTTGTTACAAACTGAATGTTAAATTTCACTTCAGTTTGATACTCTGCCTGACATGTCCAGATTTATTCTTAGCTTGGTCAGTGTACTTCAAAGGAGTTTGTTCTGTGAAGTTTTTTTTCCCCAGGGTCCTTGGAAGAAACAGTGCAACTTCTTCCTACCTACCTGCCAAACAAGTTTTTATTTTACCCCTGATTTTCTGATGAAGGGTTTAGGCCCGAAACGTCAAGTTTTCCTGCTCCTATGATGCTGCTTGACCTGCTGTGTTCATCCAGCCCCATGCTTGTTACCCCTTTATTTTACCCCTGATCATTTAAATGGCCTATTATAGGCTCTGATGAACGACTTGAGTCGGAAATAGAGGAATATGAGTGGATCATTGGAAGCAGATGGGTGTCATAAGTTTTTGGAAAATAACGAGAGAAATACCTATGACTGGAAGAAGCAAGCAGGGCTGGAGACCAGGAGCAGCAGTGTTCTAGAAACCAAGAAAAGAATACTTGCATATGTTTCGTACCATTCACAATCTCAAGATATCCCAACGATTTTGCCACCAGCTGAGTAGAGGTGTAGTCACCGTTGCAGTGCACCAGTCACTGCATCTGAATAGCATATACAATGAGATAATGACCAGATAATATTTTAGTGAATTTGATGAGAGAATATTTTTCCCTGGACTAAAGGGAAAGCTGTCCTGCTTTTCTTCAAAATGCTGAGACCGGCTACATTCCACCTGTGGCATAGTGTGTCCCTACATCTGAACCAGCAGTCCTGGGTTCAAGCCCCACCTGCAAGAGAGGTGTGTTATAGCCATCTCTAAAGAAGCTGATTAGAAAATATCGAGGGTTGTTATAGCATAGTGATGGTGTTCCTGCCTCTGAGACAGTGTATCCAGGTTCGATTCCCACCTGTGCAAAGGTCTGTC
Source organism: Ginglymostoma cirratum (assembly GCA_024137785.1). Taxonomy (NCBI): domain Eukaryota; kingdom Metazoa; phylum Chordata; class Chondrichthyes; order Orectolobiformes; family Ginglymostomatidae; genus Ginglymostoma; species Ginglymostoma cirratum. Next base: position 14,664,421 of record JAHRHZ010000029.1, read on the forward strand.
ATCACTTGTCCAAACACGTTGATTAAAAGTTGCTTTAACCTTAAAGGGACCTATGTTTTTAATACTGTCAGACAGGGCTTTGGTTAAATGTCTCATCTGAAAGACAGCAGCTCGGACTGTGCAACTTTCAGTGAAGTGTCATTCAGTGAATGCATCGTCCGTTCTCTGAAGTGGTGCCTGAACCCACAACCTTTTCAGTGAGTGGAAACTTCTATCAACCCAGTTACAACTGATAATGCCAGGATAGAGCAGTTGGAGTTTGGAACAACAGCCAGGCGACAATCCCTATTTTGCAAGTATAATGAAAGGGAAGACCTAAGCATGAGTGAATCGCTTGTTTGACGTGTAGGTTGGATAGGACATTCCTACTCGCTGTTAGGATTCTTGTATCACAAGTGTGAGATGACTAGATCTTACAAAGGGATCAGTGCTTTTTAGAGAGTAGGAAAAAAAAGGTAACTTTTTGAAAATGTATGACTAACAGTGGAAAAATTACTGTCGAATAGTTTCCTCCTAAACTATGATTCACACATTTATGTGGTATGATCTCATTTAACTGGGTGGTAACTTTCTTTTTCTCAATGCGGATCTACTGGCAAAACTTGCTAGATTTCACATGAAAGACAGAAAATACGTTTTTTCTTATCATAGTTTTTTTTCTTTTAACAGGTATACTCCATGTGCAAGTATTCATTTTCAAAGATCCCATTTCCATACACACATTACAAGAGGGTGAGTGTTTCTGGCAACCAATTGTCAAATTAAAAAAACGTACGTAGATATATAGCAAGCATGGGGCTGGATGAACACAGCAGGTCAAGCAGCATCATAGGAGCAGGAAAACTTGACGTTTCGGGCCTAAACCCTTCATCAGAAAAATCTGAAAATTCGGGCCTACGTAGATATATACTAGTTTCTGGAATTATCAGTAAAGCTTAAATATTTTGGAAGTACGGTTGAAGTTTCCGGTGATGTAAGATCGGTGTCAAAAAGTTGATCTGCAATAAATTTACAGTCTACTAAAGGAGACCTGAGGCATGGCAATAAGAGTCATCAATCTAACTGTAAGTCATTGATCTGATTCACCTGTCACTCCATTTCTTGTGCTTGTGAAGGTCCTATTAGTTCGAGGGAAAGCTGAGCATTTCGGTGTGTCTCCTTAAACAGAGACTTTTTTTCCCATCAGCTGCCTTATTCCATTAGATGACCTTTCCTTCAGAGTTGATGAGTAACCTCCACTCAGTGAAGCCAGTCAGAACAGTTCTGGATTCTTGGAAGAGAAGACAGCGTTTATTGTAACTAAAAGAAGAACACTTCTTTGAAAATACTTGGATTCCACAACATAGAATCTTGTCACATAGAAACAGGCCCGTCAGCTCACTGGACCTGTGCAGCCCTTTGAGGGAACTTTCTAACTCATCCTAACTCCACCTTTTAGAATATTAGCATTTTAGTAACATTTAGGAAAGGAAGACGGATTGATGTTTTGGGTGAGATGCTTTCTTCAAACACACCTACTCTCATTAAGCCTGTGTAAAAGGTAGTTTATTACTTTCCCAGTGAGCCATCTTGGTCTCTATGGCATCTTGAGCCTTGAAGTGCTGTGGGGGAGTTTGCTAGCCTGGTTGCATTTTTCCAATTATTACAGTGGAAATTACCCAGTGCGCTTGGAAGGAATAATGTGCGAGAATTCATTGTCCGGACCAGTTGCCATTAAATTTCGTGAGGTAAATATTTTCTTCAAAACTTTAAAATTATCAACCCGCCTATTCCGTGTAATCCAAGTATCTTTACAGCACAACGGACATATCAGGAATTTTATTCTTTATAATTAACAGAAGTCATCTTGAATCTATCAAGTATCACTTCAATCACAGAAAATTGAATGTTGTGCCTAGTTATCAAGAGTTTGATTTTATTTTATTGCGATACAGGCTTTGGGAAGTCTATGAGAGGTGTTTAAAATTGTGAAAGAATAGGAGAACGTAATTCGATACAAGCAGGTTCCTTCCTGTAGATCAAAAGGTCATAGATATACAATGTAGAACAAAGTGCAGGATAAATTTCTTATGAGAAATTAAGGCTCTGTAATTAGCTTTTTGCATCAAGTACAAACCTATGTCAGCATTCAGGATTCGATTGGACAAGTGGATGATGTGAAGGGAGGTGGGCAGGTAAGGGAAAAAGGTGAGTGAATGTGATTAGGACCGTTGGGTTAGATACACATTAATTACTGGTGCATTTCCAAGTTTTTGTAATCCAAACTGGAACATTTCAAACTGCTTGTATAAATTAATAAAAGCTGTTATAAATAATTCCAGATCTTGTTCTTGTCTGTTCACCTAGTCCTGCAGTTTCAAAACACAAGTCCTTGATCCAGCAGAACAACCAGGGCTGAAAGGGTTTTTTGAACTTGTTTTCATGACATGTCTGTAAGAGTTGCAAATACTTTGTTGAAATGCCTCTTCTGAAAGTTCCATGATTGCAGCAATAATGTTTTTCGATGTGTATGCTTGTGCCAGGTAAATGGTCAGTGGAAAGGTCCCAGTGCAGGAGGATGTGGAAATTACAGAGACAGCTACAAGAAGAATCCAGTGTACCAAATCAGTGTAGAGAAAATTGGACCGTTGCTGATTGAGCTACGTGGGCCGAGGTCAGTAAAGAGTAAAAATAAACTTGGCTTCGAATTGTATCAGAGATAAAAGGTACTGCAGATTGGCTAAATTTAAAACCCAAGCTTCAAAATCTCCCCTCCCCCAACCGTATCCCAAAACCAGCTCAGCTTGTCCCCACCTCCCTAAGCTGTCTTTCCTCCCACCTATCCCCTCCTCCCACCTCAAGCCCCACCTCCATATCCTACCTACTAGCCTCATCCCATCCCTTGACCTGTCTGTCCTCCCTGGATTGACCTATCCCCTCCCTAACTCCCCACTTACACTCACCTTTACTGGCTCCACCCCCACCTCTTTGACCTGTCTGTCTTCTCTCCACCTTTCTTCTCCCTTATCTATCTTCTATCTGCCTCCCCCTCTCTCCCTATTTATTTCAGAATCCCCTTCCCCTCCCCCATTTCTGAAGAAGGGTCTAGGCCCGAAACGTCAAGTTTTCCTGCTCCTATGATGCTGCTTGACCTGCTGTGTTCATCCAGCCCCATGCTTGTTATCTTGGCTTCAAATTGTATTTGGTTTCTTTGTTTATTTTTGATTGCAGTAAGAGCTGCTCATTTTGCTAAAATTATTTAAAAAACTGCTTTTATTTTCAAAGTTAGTAATATCAAACACTAACATATGCTATATTGAAATTACAGCCCAGAAAGGGCCTGTTCAGAGATCTATGCTAGTGTTTATGCTCCGTGTAACCCTTTTACCATCCTAGTTTGTGTAATTCTGTTCCTCGTGTGTTTATCAAGCTTCATCTTAAATGCATCTTATACTATTGACCTTAACCATCTCACGTGATAATAGATTTCACATTCTGGCTAATCTTTTTCTCAAGAATGCCTTACTGAATTTATTGGTGACTTTCATTTATTGGCAAGAGAGGGAGTTACTGACAATCATTTATTTGTAATGCCTAGTTTTAGATTCCATTTGCAAGTGAAATCATCATCTAATACATCATCAAACCCTATTTCATCATTAGAAGGATCTCTAATAAGTTGTTTCTCCACTTTCTCTTTTTTCCAAGAGAAAAGATTCTCATTCTGTTCAGTCTTTGTAATGGTTTGTTATGGAGATTACCTCAGTATCCCTACTGCTTTTCAATAAAAAAATCTTGCTATAATGAAGCATTTTCTTATGCTGTCATTTCAAAATGCATCCTGGATGCACTTAATAAATCTTGCTACTTCAGAACAGAAAACACAGGCTTATGTGTGATTTGTTTTCTTCAGATTGTTGTCTTTCTGCTCTCCGTAAATCTCTTTGTCAAAATGACAGTGCTTCTAATTTCAAGATGTAATTAAGTATAAATAATTTTGGGAAATGAGCATGTCTGTCAGCTGCATAGGTTTCTAAACCTGGTATGCTGAATAGCTAAATACCATGTACATGACTTTACATTGTAGAAACTTCGAAGTTAAATGTTACACATGAATGAAGATGGCCATTTGGCCCATGTGAATTAATCCACAAAGACCTGACAGTAGCACCCCCCCCCGCCAACCTCCATTCTCCTACATTAGAATTTCTGGTTAATATTAAAATTGCTGTTAACTAAATTGGTCCTTTGTCCTGCTTCCAAAGTAGAATTTTATCCTGGCTTAACCTTTTTCATAACATGGAGGAATACAAGATATTTCAGGTAATAATGTTATACACTGGTCAACATTTAGTCCTTTCTACCCATGTTTGTGGAAACCCCTCCTTCCGAGTCCAAAGCAGTAATGGCAGGATGGGAAGCTTACTGCTGTGGGAAGTTGAATGAGTAATGACATCTTCAAAACAGTAAAAAGTCCCACAGTGCTTTACAAAAATCTTGGTGCCAAGATACATGAGATATTACCACAGATGACAAAAAGCTTTATAAAAGTAGATTTAAGGAGCATTTTAAGAGGAGGCAGAGGGTTTTAAGGAAGAAATTGCAGAGCTTGGAACTTAGCCAGCTAAAGACACAGCCAATAGTGCAATTAAAAAAGTGATGGATACACAAAAAAACCAGAACTCAGGGAAACAGATCTTGGAGAATTTTGTAGGACTTCAGAAGCTCACAGTGATAGAAGAAGTGAAGCAATGGGTATTTAAAACAGAAGAACGAGGTTTTTATAAATCCAAGTGTTGCTGGAGCAGTTGTCAGTGTAGTCCAGTGAGCGTGTTTGTTGGATGAATAGGATTTGGTGTGAGATAGGTACATGCTCTGATGGTGTATTGCCATACCAACCAAATGAATTTATAAATGATTGAGGATGAACATTTCGTTAGTTACTTACTTTTCATCTCTTCACAGGCAATACAGTGTTGGATTTGAAATGGTGACGGTCTCAACAGTGGGAGACACTGAATTCCATAAAAAACCCAGTGGAGATTACAGGTACTGCTGTTCACTTGTGTGATCCTGTCAATGGAATTGGTTCTCATTGTCTTGGCAAAATATGTTTTTAGTAACTGCTTTTACTTTAGATGTTGCTACTTCCTGAAATATTTGGGAGTAAAATGAGATTAATTCCGAAGAAGACTCAAAATTAATTTTTTCCTTCACAGATGCTGCCAAACCTGAGTTTCTCCAGCAGTTTCTTTTTTTTTTGTTTGTTTAAATTATCAGGGCAGCTGCTTTCAGTTTTCCCACCTTGCCTGTCATCCACGTCCATCCATCCTTACAAAGAGCTAAGTTCCACCAAGCTCATGTACTCAGCTGGTACCCTCTGCTTTTCCAAGGCCAATTCCCTCCAGGCTCCCTGTCTGCTGCTCTGTTCCTTCCCTTTTAGGTTTTCCCTCTTTTTCACTATGCTGTCTCTAACTTAATGTTCACCTTCCTCCAGGCTGAGACTTTTCTTCATTCACCAGGAGCAACATTTGTCCTTCTCATGTTTTGTAGCCTTGTATAACATATTTGCTTTCAGTCATTCTTAAGATCTGAAACTAGAAAAATGTTGAGCTGATTTTTGATGTGTGGGGCACATGTCACTTTTATGTTTGTTTTGTCATGTATTTGTAGATTTTTGCCTCTGGAGCAATTGGGACTTGAACCTGAGCCTCCAGGCCCAGAGGCAAGGACATAGCCATTGCAACAGAAGTCCTTTCTAGCCATTTGTATCTCATTATTGAACAAGGAACCCTCTCAGCCTGCTCTGCTGTTCAATAAGGTCAACTCCACATTCCCACGTATCCCTACCAATCTTTCATCCTCTTGGTAATCAAGAATCTGCCTTACAAATATTTAAAGATTCTACATCCACTACATTTTGATGAATTCCAAAGACATTTGACAGAATGAAAAAATGTTTCCTTATCTCTCTCTCTCTCTCTCTCTCTCTCTCTCAAATGGGAGACCCTTGTTTTTAAATGATAACCCTTAGTTCTAGATTCTTCCAGAAGAGGAAGCATTCTTTTGACAACCAACTAGTTGAGTTCCCTCAGGATCTTATGTTTCAATTAAGTGCCTCTGACTCTTCTAAACTCCATAGCATAGAGGCCTAGCTTTTCCCCTTAAGGCAATCCACTCATCCAAATATTAGTCTCAAGTCTTCCCTGAGCTGCTTCCAACACTAACTCCTGTAAGTATGGTGGCTAGTACTATAAACAGTATTCTATATATCTTCTCACTAATGCCCAGTATGATTGCGACATAATCACCATGCTTTTACATTCAATTTCCCTCACAAAAAAAACTTTATTAGCTTTCATGATTCTTGCTGTACCTGTATACTAACTTTGTGATTCATGCACTGTGACACCCAGATCCCTCTGCACCTCAGCTATGTAATTTCTCACTTAGATAATATGCACTTTTATTCATTCTGCCAAAAACAGGCAATTTCATATTTTCTCCCATTGTACTTTCATTTACCAGGTCTTTGCCCACTCATTCAATTTATCTAGATACTTTTGTAGGCTCCTTGCGTCCTCTTCATAACTCACTTTCCCTACCTCTTTTTTTTGTTTTTGAAGTATCAGCCACTACAAGGTTGTGGCTTCAACTCCACTTCAGAGATTTGAGCCCATACTCCACACTTGCACTCCTGCTGCAAAGTTGAGGGAGTAGCTTCAATGACAGTCAGGTTGTCCTGGGCTGCTTTCTTAGGTGATCTTAAAATATCCGATTGCATTATTTTGTGAGCACAGTTCTTCTTGGTATCCTTGCCAATCTATCAACATTCCACAGAGGGTTAACTGATTAATATCTCTTTGCATGTCGCAGATCCGCATACAGAAATGTTAGCTGCCATGGTTTCTACATTAAAGTAGTACAATACAATTTCATTAATTGTAAATTGCATTGGAATGCTATGAAAGGTGCTAGATATATCCAGGTCTGTCTGTTATTTCATGGATAACAGTTTTTCGGTCCTTCAGCTTCTCCTGTTTTACCTGGTGTAGCCACCATGCTGTTTCATCACCCTCTCTACCCCATCCTGCTACCTTTAACTATCTTACCACTGCATCTTTTCATTGGGTCTTGCCTTCCTATTCTTCTTCCTGGTAGTTCTGTGTTTGTCACTTGTCCCACCACATTTCCTCTCTCTCTCTCTCTTTACAGCAGATGCTCATGTGTTTAACTCATCAGGTATTTTCTGTGCTCCTATAATTCTCACTGACTGTCTGACGTATTAGATTTCAGATTTGTACAGGAAACCGCAAACCTAATCAGATATACTTATTTGACGATGACCACATGTATTTCTTCCCGCAGATGTGGATTCTGTTACTTGGAAGTTGAGCGAGTCCCTACAGGAGTTTACAATATCATCCCCACAACCTTCCTGCCTGCTCAGGAAGGCCCTTTTTTCTTAGACTTCCATAGTATCATCCCACTCAAGATTTCACAGTTACAGTGAAATGAAGATCTGTAATGAGCACTTTTACTCTTGAATCATGGACATGCCTAATAAAAGTTTTTTTTTTTTAAAAAGTGACATCTTCTCAGGCACTAATGGAACGTATTCATACAGAATTTCTTTGAGAGTCTAATGGAGGTAGTTATGTTCCTGTACTTCCAATGTCATTCACATGTTAAGCAAAGTTCGTTCACATCTCATACTTCTTGGGGGAAAAAAAAAATGAAGGAATGATGTTTTTATGATCAATGTACATATTTTTACTGTAGAATATAACTGGGAGTCTGTTGCAATTTAATTTGCAATCCTGGGGATAAACAGCTGCAATCAGAATAGATTTTAAGTACTCAGTTGAAAACTGTGTTGCCAGTTCTTTACAGGATGATGCAAATGTGGAAACTGATCTCTTAACCTACCTGAAAAGCAGCTGTTGATGTTTACTGGACTGGCTCTGCAACTTAGGGACATGTGCAATGTATATTGTAAAGACCAGTAAATATTTGTAATCATACAAACCAATCTTTTTATAAAAGGTGGATACTGGTCTGGTGATTCTAAATTCAGCTGTATCTATTTCTATTGCAGATTATATTTTTTAATCATCTTTTGGTATTTAGCATGTATAAAAATTCAGGTTATGCTTCCACACACTGGTTGTGGGAAAATTGAATTTTCATTACAGAAGATACTAAATAACTTTTACTTCATGACTGGAAACATAGGAACTCCTCTATTCAAGTCTGTATATAAACCTTGAATTATGAATAAAAGTCAGCTCCTGTCATTCTGTTGTGCAGAATTTATTTTGTTCAGGTTTTATGTAGCTAGGTTAGTCAAATTACTTTGTGCTTTGGACATAGCCCTAGTTGTTTCCATAGTTCAACTACAGATGCTCTTATCTCGACATACCACAGTAACATATTTCTCTACCAAAGGAAAAGAAGTCACCTTTCAAGTCACAAAACACAGGTAAATGTTTTAATAAAGGAAATATAGCCAATTTTCACACAGCAAAATTCCACAATTGCGACTGTGCTTAACCACGTGTTCATCTGCAGTTTTGTTTGAAGGAGAAAATTCCTCCCCACTTCAGGGAGACTGCCATAGAATCTCTTGGGCTTTTGAAAGAGCAGGCAGTTATTGTTTAACATGTCTATTTGATACTGAGTGACTCCTGTTTAATGTTATATCCATTGGACATGTTGACTTAGATTATGAGCTTAAATCCACAGTATGGAAGTTGAACACAATCTTCTGACTGAAAACAGCATTATGTGTAGCTGTTTAAGTCTACCTATTAAATAACCCACCATGTTGTAAAAATCAAATGTCTATAATTACTCACTATTACATTGCGGCATGATTAAATCACTTGAACAAAACATTTAGTTTACCAAATGCAGAATAAAAGACTAACTTTCTTCATCTTAAACTGTTCTATTCTTTAAATTCAGTTTAAGTACTGTACTGTGAGCTAGAAATAGAACAGTCTTCAGTCAGCAAAATAAAACGAATGTTGCTTCAAATCATGACCGAAGGAAACGCTTTTCAAAAATCTAAACTTGGCCCCTTAACAATTCATCCTGAAATCTAAAAGGATTTTACCATTTTCCTCCTTATTCCTGATGCTTAAACTAAATGTTCTTTACATTCCTAATAATAGTTTTATTCACTGGTGAAAAACATAACAGTATTTTTGAGATACAAAATTTAATGTCTTAGGTCAATGACCTTGCATCATTGCCTTGAAATATTTCCTGTTTCTCTCTCCCCAGATGCTGAGTATTTCCAGCATCTTCAGTATTTTTGTAATGTGTTCATTTTACAACAGATTTGAGTGATCAGTACTACTCTTCCATTCCAACCAGTGGCTTTGTACACACAAGGTATGCAAACAGTCAGTTGTGAGCTGTAAATGTATTCATAATGTTGATGTGTTCATAACATTCATATAAGCCAGGTTAATGAAAGAGTCTATAAAATAGTTAAATGCATCATAGACAGTTCTTAATATTACAATAGTGAAACAAAATTATACAAAATGTAACACTGAAAACAATGTCTAAAGACTACAACATTTATGACTGATAATGCTTAAAACATAAAGGCATGCAATTTTGCCATTAGTCACTTGTTGTACACCTCTCAGATGAGAACCAGGTTTGGCAGACTAGATTAGATTAGATGTTTGCTGTGTTAAAATACAAAGTTATGAACTGGATTCCATTGCACTGTAGTTCAGGACATTGCTCACCTAGTCAGGCAACAAAATAAGGAACAGCAGCAAAACCGGTCGATGCGTGTAGTGCATTTGAGTTGGCACTAATGGTTGGCTATATAAAAAGAACTAAACGTGGCAAGACAGTAGAAAAATTCTGCAACATCCCATTCCCTTAACAAAGGCTGGCTGACTCCCTGCAGTTTCCGTCAGCATAGTCAAAAGAATCTCAATTCCACCTTGTCAGTCTGGCTCCTCTTTCCAACTGTGTTGTTTAACCATTAATAAACATAACAGTGCAGGAAGTGAAACACTGACGGCAGTTTCCTTCTCTTGGGTAAGTCCTCCTGAATAACAAACACAAAGGTCCTCAAGGTCAGTGTTCAACAGGACACAACAACTAAGACTGTCACAAAGTAAGATCTAATCTTCGACGCAGCAAGCGTATCCTGACGTAAGGACACAGTTAGCATCAACATGAAGAGGAACACAATGAAGTGGTGCAGATGAATGCAGCACATGATGCAAGTGGATCAAAGCAGGACTTTCTGCTAGTCTGAGCTCCACCTCTGCCTCATACGAGCAGGTCATCAGCTGGGGAACAAAGCAGACAAGAATCTTACTTCACATCCAGTTCAACAGCACAAAAGTGGATACTGCTTCTTTGCCTCCAGTCTGAAATCAGACTGCTAACTACATACTTTGCAGATATGCTATTAATTTTCAACTCAGGACTACTCCTGTAGTTTTCTTTTCCCAATTATAAACATCAGCCACTCCTTAAAGAAACCTTTCAGTGCAGTAGTTAGACAGCTATTAAAAGGCCAAGACAGTGCGAGCAAGTGAGTCTGTGACACTACATTTCCTGGCACATTTAGGATGTCGCTTCACGATATTTAACAGGTCAGTGACTGAGCCAATCCGCAGACTTCTAGTTCTGACATTCTCTTCTCCTTTGGTTCTGTACACTTGACTGAAATTTGAGTTACTCTGATCTCCAGTGTTGCTTCATCAATAGATTGTTGGTTCATCAGTTTGTCCTCACTTTCAACATCTTCAGCTCTGTCTCCTGCTAACAACAAAATTAAACTGATTAGTGTTGATTGCTTACTGGCTACTTAGGTGAGCATCATATGGCCTACAATCCCATTGTGAGTTCCCTAGATGGAAAAGCAACATATTTTCTACTGGAAAGGAACAGAACCTTTCTGGATTCACCTTGACACACACACACTCCTCTCTCCGGGACATAATGAATATTGGTAAATTTGCATTTTTCTCGGCTTCTGCACAATGATATTCTGACATCATGATTCCTGGAGCTCAAGAGCTTTAGCTGGAAACCACATACATCAGGATTTTGTCCCATTTTCCCCTGCCCTTAAAATTACAATATTGTGGGAGGGCAAGTAAACTAAAGATAGTTTTCAGTCGGCCACCAGCCTCCTCTTTTTCAAGAGGAATTCCCTGAAACTCTTCGTTAAGTTCTTGGTAGGCTTTCACAGGACCTGCACTAGACAGCATGAGTTCTGCAAGGTGACTTGAGCAGCCTGAACTTCAGCAAGGAGTTAGTATCTTCCTCAAGAGACCCGTTTGTTCCATTGACAATGTAAGCTGTGAAATGAGTGATTTATTTTGAGTCCCTTCTTGGGTCAGTGCTGTGTCACAGACTGGGCATATTGGTTTCGAACAGGTGGGACAAAGGACCCCTTCAAGAGGCAACACATCCACCCCCTACCATGCCCATGACTCTGGTACTGCAAATTAGGGTGCAGTCTGCAACAAGTGGCACAAACACGAGAGTTTTCATTCCACTACATTCACATTGGCACAGCGGAACCACAGGAATTAGTTGCACAGTCTCCTGTAAACTGGCCATCGTAGAGTCATACAACATAGAAACAAACCTTTTGGCCCAACTTGTCCATGCCAACTTAGTTTCCTGAATCAAACTAGTCCCACTTGCCTGCATTTGACCCATCTCCCTCTAAATCCTCCCTATTCATGTACCTGTCCAAATGTCTTTTAATTGTAACTGTACCTGCATCTATAATTTCCTCTGGTAGTTAATTCCACATATGAACCATGCTGTGTGAAAAAGTTGCTCCTCAGGTCCCTTTTCAATCTTTCTCCTCTCACCTTAAAATTATGCCCTTTAGTTTTGAACTCGCCAATCCTAGGGAAAAGACCAACCTTCTCTTACATTTAATGAAAGAGCAGCTTGTTAAAGTTACCCTGAAACATTACTGACCTTTTTCAGTTTCACATTCAGGAGAGGAGGCTCCACTGCACTCACTGCGAGGTCCCAGAATGGGTGAACCCGTGCCACAATCAGACACAGGACTCAACAGTTCCAAGCTGGGTGGACGGTTTACTGGAGGGAAAGGAATTGTGGGATCCAAGGGGCTGGTTGGACAAGAGCTCAAACTGGACTCTGACTGGCTCTCTGAATCTTCAGAGATGGGGCTGCCACAGTTATCATCTTCAAAAATTTCCGATGTCACTGCAAATGAGAAAGAGATGTCAACAAACAATAATCAACTGGAATTCAGAAGAAATCCACCATTAAGCTGCACTATTAAGCTCCATTATTGGATTGGGCTACTGAAATTATCCAAGAAATTTAAAGAGGGATTCCTAATTTAAACCAACAATATTGCCTCTAATATCATTAAATGCGTAATACATAAAGATGTCTGATGTCTACATCAACACTTCTGTTTGCGGAAGGTTAGTACTTTAGAATGCACGTTTAGTAATAATTTCAAATGGCAACTGAGAATACCCATTTGACATGGAAATCCATTCCAATAGTGCTCATATGCAGCAACAGATTAGAAGCACAGAAATTTCCACTAAAAACTGGACATTTGACTGGTTGCAGCAGTAACAATGGAGAAACAGCTCTAAACTAATCTGCTTTCCAGTTTTGGCCTGTAACCCTGTAAGTACACAGCCGAGTTAATGAGGGTTTCTGTTTCCACTACTCTCACCAAAGAGTTCTAGATCCTTACCTGAAAATCTTCAATGATTTCTTATCTCCTCACTTGTCCTTCAACAAATTACTTTATGTCTATGCCACAAATTGACTTCTCTACTAAAGGAATTAAGTCTTTCCTATCCACTTTGACAGGACCTGCATAATTTTGCTCACCTAAATCACTGCTCAGCCTCCCGGGTTCCAGAGAAAACAATCCCAACTGGTATGACCTCCCTTTCTTAGCTCAAATTCCATTCCTGACAGCATCACCAATCTCCTCCACATCCTTTCTAGTGCTATTACATTTTTTCTGTAATTCGGTTACTAGCACCGCATGCAGTATGCGGACATGAAAATCATCCAGGTCCCTCTGTTCTCTACATCTCTCCCAATCAGCCTTGCTTTAGCTGTCCTCCCAAAGGCCATTCCTTTCATTTGCCACTTTTCCACTCACCTAATCGGTTCATTGACGTCTTCTTCCAGTTTACAGGTTTCTTCCTGACTATCAATCACACAACCCTTATTTGTATAATCTGCAAACTTCTGAAGCACAGCTATTGAAGTCTAAATTGTTGATATAAACAGAAAAAGCAAGGTACCTACTATTCCTGCTTTGAGGGACCCCAGTAGAAACATGCTTCCAGTCACACAAAAAAAAATGTTGACCATAACCTTCTGCTTCCTGGGCCTAAGCCAAGTTTGGATACAATTTGCCTATTCTCCTTGGAGTTTCGTTTTGCTGAATAGTCTCTGTGACACTCTGACTAAAATCTTGTTAAAATTCTTTATTATTACATCGAATAAGTGACACAGTGAAATTCCTTCCTACCTCTCAGCATGTGAATTCCTCTTTTGGTTCTTTACTTCAAACCATTGGTGATCCTTCACACATATCATCCTGCCCCAAATCTTTTAACAAGCACTGTGACCACTCCCTCTCCTTTTTAATCCCATTACCACACCCAAAAATTGGGAATAATGAACTGCCATTCTTTCTCTTTAAGTAATAGCTTTGAACTGACATTTCTAAATTGGTGTGTGCCCTTCAGTTCAACTGTTTTATTCACTAGACTCCTTGCATGGCCAAACTCCATACTGGTCTATTTTTCAGCCTTTGCTTTCCACATTTCATTACAAATCTTTTGCCTTCTCTTTCCACCTTTGCTTCTCTCTCTACCAAAACTATGCCATGGCTCCGATTTCTTCATCAAGATTTAAACTCTTCCCAGCAGGACCATCAAGCCTCCCAAAGAAGATGCTGGTCTCAGTCCTGTTGAGTTACACCTATTCAGCTTGCATGGTTCCTACCTCCCTCTCAACCATTCACAACACGCTCTAAATCTTTCCAAGGCCATTTCAATCAATCAGTCATTCAGCTGCACTATCCTCCTACTTCTGTACTCTCTAATGGGCATCACTAGAAGCAATCCATAGATGACTATCTTTGAGATCTTGCTCATTTCTTTCTTTCCCAGGAATGTGCGCCCTCAGCAATGGTTAGAATTGAATACTTGTCAGCAAGCAAAGTCCACTCAGGGGAGTCCTGCATCATTGCCTGGTCCTCCTTATTTATCTGATAGTCAATCATTCACTCTCTGGCTGCATGCGCTTACAGCATGAGGTTGCCATCATTTGAAAGGTGCTCTCCACATAGTATTTATCCTCATGCAAAGTTGGAGCAGAAGACCCTTCAGCTGGCAATACTTCCTGCACATGATTTTGAAGAGATGAGAGTATAAGCCTAGATCCTTTTGAAATGTGAATGAGAATTATTTTGCAAATGACTCATTGATCAACGGAAAGGAGAAACTGAAAGGACCAGAAACAGAATTTAAAGGACTGATATATCTCACTTTAGAATCGTGAGGCAAAGCTGCCATAGTCTTACCAGTCTGCTCTCTCAGGCAACTGAAGGTGGTTTAACCTGGAGGGTCAATGTGCCTCAGGTGAAGGAAGAAGTGGAGAAGGACAATCTTTTTTGGTAACTACAGCCAGTGTGGGAATTGAACCCACACTACCAGTGGCACTTTGCACTGTAAATCTGCTGCCCAGCCAACTGAGCTAATCAACCCCCTATCTCCCTTTAAAGGAGACTTAATGGAAAATGGTTACAACCACGAGGAGGTGAAGCAATTTGTAAACAGCTTTCTCAGGTCACCGAGCCTCATAATCATGCAGCCAGACTGTCTTACATAATCCAGGATAAACCTGGCAACATACGTAAATATGCTGAGGTATATGGCAGTTCCAGGTGTAATACATTAATGATGGTCCTCTCAACTGGCTCAAGCTTTAAGAATGTTTTCCATGCAAAATGTGTCATGGAAACGGTCTCACAAACATGCCTAGAGTTTTCAAACACTGCAAAGCTTGCTGTTCATGTAAAACAGGCTGACTAACCATCTCCTCTGACCAGGCTATTATTTTGCCTATTGTAACTCAGAGACTAGGCTTTGAAAGAACATCACGGGGTGAAGTTTATTACATTTATCAGCTTTTCAAGAAATAATGTCAACAAGATAAATTGTGAATAACCTTTAAACAAAAATAACTTCAACCTTAACTTACCAAGGATCCATTTTGTAGAAAGAATAATTGATTAGTTTTAACAATACACTGAATAAGAAAAACCAGTTTGATCATGTACAAAATTAATAATATTGTCCTTCCCAAATCGTATAACAAACTCAAAGCATGAATAAAGAACTTTGAATATATATTTCAACTTAATTATAAAGATGATCTCTTTATTCCTCCTAATTGATTTTGTCTAAAACCATGTTACATACTTCCCATCTACCGCTTTAGTGACCGAACTTACCAGTTCTCACTTGGCCATTAAAGACGGTGCAGTAAATATAGATCTTCCAGTACAGGACTGGAACCAAAATCTCACTCCTATCATGCTAGTCGACTAGAATACTTAAGTGGTGAATGAATATGGCACTGAATCCTCAGTGTGCATGAGATATAGGCGGGAACCAATGGAATTGCAATGCCTTCCTTGCCTTAATATGTCAATCAAGAAGTTTTGTGGTGGGACATGGAACTAATTTGCAGCTGTCAGTCATCTATCCAAAAATATCCTCTGAACAATCTACAATCTACATTTCAGGTTGAAGAATGTCCATAAGATTTCATGAGCCAGTTGCACTGAAACCCAAAGAGTTTCTCAGTTTCCCTCCACAGATGCTAAGCAACAAACTTTTCGGCTAGTGGCAGCTATGATCTTTTCTCCTTCAAAATAATATCAGTTGAGGGATACATGTCATTCAGAATGCAGTAGAACTACCCTGATCATCCTCTGATAATATTAAGGTCTGGCGAGGCCCAGATGCATTGCCTCTTCTGCAATGTTGTCTTTCAACACTCCCTCAAAACTGCATTGGGAATGTCAGCAAATGATGAGCTCTAGTCTCAGAAAAATCTTGAACCCACAACCTTCTGATTCAGAGGCAAGCATACAACGCACTGCTCAATATTTGAAGCAAAGTTTAATTTACTACCCTTTCAGATAACTAGCTACATTGTTTTCCTGCAGATAGCCTCATACAATATAGCATGTTAAGAATTTGTTTTTGTTGAAGTACTTTCCGTAAGATGTGTAAATAAACCTTGCAATTTACAAGGGAATAACGGTCAGTGCAATTTGATTTCAAAAAATGAGAAACAAAATAGTGGGTAGAGATGATTCGTGAGGCTGTGTTCAGAAAGCTTGCACTACAGAAGCTAATTCAAAGTAAGCCACAATGCTCTGCATTTATCTGAAGTCACGTGAATGAAGTCACGAGTGATTGTCCATGTCTGAACATTACGATTAAAGACACATTGTTATTCTTTCAAATTTAAAGTAATCATTGTATCCCATTAGTTACCCCTCGTAATATTTCCTGTGGTTTAATGCTTATTCTATTGATCCCAATGGGATGATTTCCTACATTAAGGACTCTACATAAAAACAAGCTGTTGCACTTATTTTCCAGAGCAAGATTACTCGTGCTGTTACAGATGTATCAAACAAATAGTCACTTGAATAGTTAAATGTTGAGACTCATGTTCCACATCACAGCATTAGTTACTGCTTTTTCCTGCGCGTAAAGACATATGAGGAAAGACTGGAGCAACTGGACTTGTATTCGCTGAGAATATGGGGGGGGGTGGATTTCATAGAAACATATAAAATCCTGATAGGATGGGGCAGGCTAGACGCGGGAAGGATGGTATCAATGTTGGGAAAGTCCAGAACAAGGGGTCACAGTCGAAGAATTAGGGTTACGCCATTCAGGACTGAGGTGAGGAAGAATTTCTTTTTGTGAACCTGGAGAATCCTCTCCCACAGGAAGCTATTGGGGCCAGTTCATTAGAAAATATTCAAGAGGAAGCTGGACATGGCCCTTACAGCTAAAGGGATCATGGGGTATGGGGAGAGGGCATGAATGGGATACTGAGATTGCATGATCAACCATTGAATGGTGGTGCAGCCTTTAAAGGGCTAAATGGCCTACTGCTGCATGTATTCTCTATAATGACCAATTAGTGTCAGGGTGAGGGTGAGGGTGAGGGTGAGGGTGAGGGTGATTAAACAAGCACTGAAAAACTCTTTTCAATGCAGATTGGAGTCGAGGTGGCCGTTAATGGAATCTGTTGGGCAGCCCCTTAAAAAGTGTTAATAATTAGTGGGTGTTTGCTACATTGGTTTCATTTTTTTTTTGAAAAATCCAATGCTCCCTCTGCATATACCGATATATAAAAGATCTCCGAATATCAGAATACTTTGGAGTTGCCCATTTTCACATTAAAGCTAAAACGGAACCACTACAATCGTCGTCAAGCAAACAATTAAAATCAACTTTGAGAAACTTTACTGAATAGTTCAACATCAAGTGTTTAAAGTGTAGAATGCTAATTTTAGAAACCAATGCTGTGTCCGAGGTGCTATCTTTTTTCTTCTCGGGAGTATAGAAGATTCCTATTTCTATAGGCACTTTCACAATCTTCAGGCATCTCAAAATGCTTCAAAGCTGGACAAGTACTTTACAATAATGAGATAACAAGGCGTAGAGCTGGATGAACACAGCAGGGCAAGCAGCATCAAAGGAGCAGGAAAGCTGACCTTTCGGGATTCACTGTAGCTACTGGGAAACGTTGGCAGTCAATTTATGTACAGCAAGATGCTGCAGTTGTCACTAAGTTAAATAACCAGCTAATCTGTTTCAGAGATGTCAGATGAGGGATAAATGTAGTCAGGGCACTTCAGAGCACATCACAGGATCTTTTATGTTTATCCTATGGAGAAGGAGCCTCAGTTAACCATTCCATCCAAGAGACAGCACGTCTGACAGCCTGACACCCCCTCAGAACTGCATTGAAGGTGTCAGCCTAGATTATCTGCCTATTTCTGGAGTAGGGTTTCAACAAAGCAGATAAAGTGCTCGTGCTGATCTATGAACACCACTTCAGAATGTCTTAGCTTCAAGTCCAAAGTTCCCTTTACATCTGTCACCTCAACTGAATGGGTTCTTGAACTGGCGCAGCACTGTTACACAAGAATGATAGGATTACTGACGCTCATCATCAAGGAGAATCAAGGAGCTTAGGAATACTTTTATGCCTGCAAGTCTATTTTGTATGTTGGTAGCAGTTGTGGTTTTCTGCAACCTCTTCTAACAACAGGAAAATCTCTGTAGTTCTATAATTAACCAAATTGACTAGATGTGGCAGAGAATTGGGAAAGTGCTGACTGCCTTTAAAAAACCACAACACGCACACAATCTACTCTTTAATCTTTAGAGGAAAGGACACGGCAAATTAAGTTGAGTAAACATTGTATGTATGTATTTTAGGAGCACATTACTACAGATGCTGTAATCTGTACCGATTCAATAGTCAGGGCTGGGGGGAGAATGTATGAACATTGAACAGTACAGGCCCTTCGGCCCACAATGTTGTGCTGAACTTTTACCCTAAACCCAAGGTCTATCTAACCTCTACCAGTACCTTATACTATCATCCATATAAAATATGCATTTGAACTAATAAGTCAAAAGGAGGAATGAAGCTGCAGCTCTTAGCCTGTTAACAAGTATAACTGGCAAAAGGATAATGGTCAAGAGAAACCAAAATAAAAGAGATGAGTTAGAAATTCACATTTGGTAATGTGTAATGCTGTGCTAGCATGAGGGAAGAGATACGGAGTAAACGTTACAAGTCACAAATAAAATGCCTCCAAATAACTATCAATGCAATGATAAGAATACAAGGAATACTCACTGGACAATTCATCAGGCTCAGTCTTTAAACTGGACAGATCTTCTAAAGAGTTTTCATTCCCTTCAGCACCAACTCCTCTTCCCCTGGGTCCCATCATATTGGAACGTCTTCTTTCATGAATCTCATCAGAGATCATCTCTAGGTTCTTCAGAGCTGCTTTGTACTGGCCTTTGGCTGCTGACAGTTTGGCTTGAAGCTCATCCACATTTTTCTTCAGTTGCTGTCAAATCAAAGGCAGAGAATGTTAAATGCCAATCACATTTTCCAAACTGCATACAATCTGACAAAGCTTTAGGTAAATCTTGTGCGAGTATCAGATCCTGATCATCCAATTGTAACAGAGATAAGTTCAATTTCTGTCAGTAATTCCCATTCCCTTAGACCATGTTTTGGAGCCAAAAGGAAAATGTATTCCAAAGACTGAATTAAGATGCTTAAATTACATTTAATGTACAGTACAGTCAACCAAACTGATCTGTTTATTCTCATGAACCTTCTCCTACTCTAATTGTCTCTTCCCACTGACACTGTATCCCTCAATTCTTTGCTCCCTCAAGTATGTATCAAATATATCAACATCATCTGCTTCAGTTAATCCATGTGGCAGTGACGTCCACATTCACATCACTGTGTGCCCAGGAAGGAATGCTAACATTTGACAGTTCTGTATGTACGTATGAATCAGGAGGAGGAGTGGGCCATTCTGTTCCTCAAGCCTTCTCCACCATTCAACAAAATATCAATTGATCAGATTGTGGACGTTCCCATCTACCCGCTAACCTTTGACTCATTCCCAGGGCAAGCATCTACCTACCTCGGCCTTAAAAAACACTCAATGCCTCTGGCAATTAGGGGAAAAGAGGAGTTGCAATGATTTAGGACGCTCCGAGAAATCAATTCATTCATCTCCATCTTAAATAGAAGACTCTTTATTTTTAAGCACTGTCCCTTAGTTCAAGGCTCTTCAACAAGGAGAAACATTCCTTCAGCATCCACACTGTCAAGCTGACAGGATCTAATACATCTCAATACGATGCATCTCTTCCAGACTCCACGGTACACAGGCTCAGTTTGTACAATTTCTCCGCAGAAAATAACAATTCCCATCCCATCCCAGATATCAGACAAGTCAACATTCTCTGCAGATACAATAATTTTATGGAGGAAGGGAGCTTCTCAAACATATATGCTATTTTACCACAGCATGGCTGATCTGTACCTCAGCTTCACTATCCTGCTTTTGCTCCATATCCCTCGATACCCTCAGCAAAGAAAACTCCTTCTATCTTAGGCCTCAGAGGTCAAATGGAGTTCCAGCACTTGCAGCTCTTTTGTTTTAACAAAAAGCATTCCCAATTTTCACTCACTGTGGTGAAATAGAAATTGTAAATAAAACAATCAATTTATCATGGATAGTTGAGCTGTTGTTCAATGAGGAACAATAATGCAGGATTAAGGACAGTCTATTTCAAAATATCAACGTCAAGTCAGTGTTAAAAATCACCAACGGGTTCCGCATGGGCACAGATGAGGTGAATGCATTCAAATTGGGAAACTTAGAATCCCTACAGTGTGGATGCAGGCTATTTGGCCCATCGAGTCCACACTGACCCTCCAAAGAGCATCCTACCCAGACCCAGGCCCACACCCCTATCGCTGTAACCCTGCATTTCCCATGACTAATTCACCTAGCCTGCACATCCCTGGACACAAGGGGCAATTTGAAATGGCCAATCCACCTGACCTGTACATCTTTGGACTGTGGGAGGAAACCCACACAGACATAGGGAGAATGTGCAAATTCCATGGAGATAGTCATCCGACCGTGGAATCGAACTCAGGACCCTAGTGCTGTGAGGCATCAGTGAGCCAATGTGCTACCCCTTATTTTTGCCTTCCCACAGACTCTTTCTTTTCCATGCTGCTGTGTTGCAGCTTGCTGAGATCCAATTCTCATAGTTGCCTTTGGATGGAAGCATCAGTGAAGCTGCATCTCCATCTATTATTGACTTCCAGGAGAGAGAGTGAGCTACTAATCAGAATCAATGAGAACTGCAGAGATCATAGTGAATCAACAAAATATAAAATGCTGAGTGATTCTCCCTACCGCTTGAAGCCAAATACACCTGATTACAGTGATCTGAACATAGTGTGAAAGATCAGCGCAGGGTCAGTACTCCTTGAGCACCTAAGCTCTCATTTCCTTATCACTACCCAGCTTATATACAGAGATACTGGAGAGGATAAATAACTCCATAAACCAATGGTTGGTTTAATAAATGACTGTGTTTTCATTAGCTTTGGGCTGGACTAGTGTTATCCAATATCATAGCCACTGGTCACCTTAAGCTTGTTGACAATACAAATAAATGTAGCCAATTGCATTTCTGATGAGTAAAAATGGCTTTAGGCATGTGAACTCCACATTCATACTTGTATCGCCTATTCATATGACCTTTGCCCTTTTCGTGCATTTATTGGTTAAACTACAAGATGAAAATCGAAGTATGCAAGCTAGTTTTTGATCATTATCACTATTTCCTTGGTTACGGAATGCAGTTACATGTTTGCTAAGTAAATTTACATCAGAAACGGATTTACCTCTATTGGCATGTGCAAGGCGCTCGATTAAAATTTGTAGCTGTGTCACCTTAGTAAGGCTGATGTTTGCTCAACAATCCATACTTAAAATCTTCCACATTCCTTGTACTAGAAACAATCGATCCCACCTACACTACAGAGTTTGAAGAAAATGCTTACCTCCAGCTGCAGGTAGTACTTTCCTTTGAGTTCAAAATATGGTCTACACAAGACAGAAAATACACAGATTATAAAGGAGTTTACATCATAACTTTGCATTAATTGTGATTAATATATCACAGTCAGGATGCGACGTTGCAGCTTTATAAGGCTTTGGTTAAGCCACACTTAGAATAATGCGTTCAACTCTGGTTGCTACATTGCAGGAAGTATATGTGGAGGGTTTGGAGAGGAGAGACTAGAAAAACTCGGATTGTTTTCTCTGAAGTGGCAGAGGCTGAGGAAAGACCTTTTTTTAATTCATTCACGGGATGAGGGTGTCGCTGGCTAGGCAGCATTTATTGCCCATCCCTAATTGACCAGAGAGCAGTTAAGAGTCAACCATATTGCTGTGGGTCTGGAGTCACACGTAGGCCAGACCAGGTAAGGATGGCCGTTTCCTTCCCTAAAGGACATTAGTGAACCAGATGGTGTTTTCCA
The DNA here is from genome assembly GCA_024137785.1 of Ginglymostoma cirratum. Taxonomy (NCBI): domain Eukaryota; kingdom Metazoa; phylum Chordata; class Chondrichthyes; order Orectolobiformes; family Ginglymostomatidae; genus Ginglymostoma; species Ginglymostoma cirratum. The sequence continues at coordinate 14,686,621 of JAHRHZ010000029.1, forward strand.
ACAATCAATCAACAATGGATTCACGGTCATTGTTAGACTCTTAATTCCAGGCACTTATTGAATTCAAATTCCATCTGCCGTGGCAGGATTCGAACCCGGGTCCCCAGAACATTATGTATGATCTCTGGATTAAAAGTTCAGCAATAATACCACCAGGCCATCGCCTCGATAGAAGTCTATAACATTATGAGACGCATAGATAGGGCTGACAGTCAGAATTCTTTTTCCAGAGTTGAAATGTCTAATACAGGATTTGCATTTAAGGCGAGAGGGGGAAAGTTCAAAGGAAATGTGAGGGGTGAGGTTTTTACACAGACAGTGATTGTTAGTTATCTAGAACTTGCTGCCAGAGGTGGAGGTGGAGGTGGAGGTGGAGGCGGAGGCAGATACGATAGGGGTGTTTAAGGGACATTTAGATAAGCACATGAATATGCAAGAAATGGAGAGATATGGACCAGGGGGAGGGCGGTTTAATTTAATTTAAAAAGTTTAATTCAGCGTTCTGTTTGGCACAACAGCATGGGCCGAGGAACCTGTTCCTGTGTTGTACTGTTCTACGTTCTTTGTTCTAATTGCTGTACATGTTTTCAGTTCACAGTCTTTTGTTAATACAGAGCTTGGGAGTTACTGCAAAAGGATGCATTTTGTCAAAGGTTTTTGACTTGCACTCATCAGAACAATTTGCAGGCATACTAATACAAAGCAAAATTAACAACAAAGCAGGAAATTCAGAATTGTTAGAAAGGCTTGTGTGCGCTGAAAGCTATATGTCTCCATACACAGCTTGCTGTTTTCAGGCAAAAGGAGCATGTACGCACAATGCTCCTGTTTCGACACAGCAAACTAGATGATCATCATTCTCTATTCTCTCTCTCAGAGCAACGTGTTGACCAATGAGTCAACCCGTCTGGCTCAGTCTCAGTTTGAATCATGCGAGGAACAGAAGCTGAAAGTTTACTGGATCTGAAGCTACTGGAAGAACAATAGGTCTCAGAGTATCATATTCCAAAACAAAAATGTAACCAGCAAAGGACTTGGAGAAGTGTCAGTGAAGTAATCAGATCTAGGGACCAAGAGCTCCTTGATGGCAAATTCAAACTTTACCTCTCAGAGAAGTTAAAGCCAAGGAAAATTCTCTAGCGGACTGAGGCAGACTTATAGATGCTCCCTACAAAAATAAATAACTTGAAGATTGACATAAGAGAAATCTTTGGGAAAAGGGGATATAAAGTTAAATGCATAATGTAGACAGTTAGGAACCAGATTACAGAGTTAAAATTGATTGTCTAATTATTATACATAACAGGACTTGTTTTATTAAAAAGTGACATCTGTGATTTGTTTTTTGATAAAAAACAAACAGTCATTTGGGTTTCTTTTTAAACGATAATGAACCTATCCTGGTCTTAACACTATACAAGGGTCGAGAGCATTGATTGGGTTGTTACTTAAACAGATATAAAAGAGATACTAATTGACAGCGTAGTGTGCTTTAGTTAGAGAGAATATTCTTGTAATGTTTCACTCTGAAAAAATCTAAACTGAGTAAAGATTGGCTTTAGTTTGATCCTTCAGGAAAATAAGGTGTTAGATTACAATCAAAACCAAAGACGTTTTCCTTCTCATCACAGCCAGGGAAATAACTTCCACTGCTACAGCACCTTTCCCAACCTTAGACCATCCCAAAGTGGGTATGGGGGACAGCATGAAGGATGAGGAGCAGAGTGCAGGGCACACAGTTTGGGTGGGGGATAAAATAAAAATCACTCACTTGGATTTATTAATGGCTCGTTTTAGCTTCTTCTCCAATTGTTTCATTCTGCTCATTGCTGCATTGTATTTCATAGCCGTGTCTCTATGTAACAGCTCACTCCTCGTCTTGGTTTGTTCTGCTTCCATGACCTGGGTCAGGGGAAGAATCAGAGGCATGAGCTCTAGTCAAGACGCCAGGCACATGGTGAGGACCTTTTAAACAAAAATCACTAAAAAGCTCAGACCACAAGTTTCAGCATTGGGAGGTCCACCTGACCTCAGTATACTATTCATGATAACAAGCATGGGGCTGGATGAACACAGCAGGACAAGCAGCATCATAGGAGCAGGAAAACTTGACGTTTCGGGCCTAAACCCTTCATCAGAAATGGGGGAGGGGAAGAGGGTTCTGAAATAAATAGGGAGAGAGGGGGGAGGCGGATAGAGGATGGATAGAGGAGAGGATAGGTGGAGAGGAGGCAGACAAGTCGAAGAGGCGGGGATGGAGCCAGTAAAGGTGAGTGTAGGTAGGGGGGTA
>JAHRHZ010000029.1:14689310-14710057 GCA_024137785.1 Ginglymostoma cirratum
AAAAAAAAAAAAAAAAAAAAAAATCAGATTCCCAATCCAATATTATTTTGAGGTTTTAACAAGCCTCCCACAACCACATTTTCCCTTGACCATTAAAATTCAGCTCTTAAACTGGATTTTGAAAACAAATACAGGCATCTAGAGTCATTATTTCTTTTACCTGGTTTACATTTTCATGTCATACTGATCCGCAAATACTTTTACCAGTCAATATTAGAAGATCAGATAAGGAATTTGACCCAAGGCCGCTTCATCAATACGAGACATTGCTTGGGATTGCACCTGGTCACGAGTACAATACTTTCCCAATTGAATTTGTGACTAAATTTCTAAAGAAACAAATTAATCCACCATTCTCCAATATGTCATCTGCCATTTTAAAAAAAAACTTTATTGAAAACAATATTACTTCGAATCAGAATTCATCAGTAATAATGATGAGACAGAACTAAAAGTGTGTCACTCAAGATGTGCAACTGGTTTCTGGTTTTCTGTACTACATTGGCAGGGAATGGTATTGAACTATTTAAAATACAGTCACAACACTGAATCTACTTTTAACACTAATGCTCAGAGCTTCAATAGTTTATCACTTGGCACAAGTAGTCAAATGTCTCCATGTGTCAACTTTAACGTGGAAGGGGCCAACACTAAAGGAGTCTAAATCCTCTCCACGTTAACTGCAGTTGGAATAACTGCAAATTGGGGACATATCCTGTTTATAGTCAGGAACACCTTACCACACTACCAAGAGAACATTACTACTTTATTCCAAAAGGGACAAAATTACATCAGGACAGATGCCACACAGGCAGAACCCCAGCTCTTTGCCTCAGTTTGCTGAGGAAATTCATGCAGGCGACAGTAACAGATTTGCCAAATGGAAATTCCAGATGAGCAACCCACAGGAAGGAAATAAAAATGTAACTTCCTGTCAACAGCTGCAGTCAATGAGGGCTTTTCAGTTCAACCTGTGGTACCGAATGAGGAAGTACAGCAGCAAGAGACAGAAAGGAACCCCGACAAAACAGGAGCTTGTTCTCCTTAGCTCAGTGAAGGTTATGAGGAAATTTAACAGAGGTGCACTCATGTATTAAGGGCTTTGATGGATAGCAAATCTGATAGTCCTTCAGGACAGAAGCTACAGAGCATGGGAGGCTGCGATAGTCTCCCTCTCTACTGTTAAGATTCCATGAGAATTGAACTTGAGCAGCAATCCTGGATTTGGATTGGGTGGTCTGACTGTCATCCTATCATCTGAACCACTAACCTTTGGGTGTTTCAACAGAGGTTGATCTTAGACTGAGGAGTAGTAATTCTGGATTAAACCCAGGAAATAATTGTTATATTTCACAAAGCCAATGACAGTGATAAACAGCTTAGAGAATCTTCAAAATGCACTTCTTGGAAGTATCTAAACCATTGTAAAAGGTCACTTGGCCCATCTAATTCATCACAGCTCAGATATTCAGCTATAGCCTGCAGGCTAGAGCACCTGAAATGCATATTCAAGTGAGTTGTTGTAGGAGTAAGAATTCTGTCTTAATCACTCTTGCGGGCAACGAGCTCCAAACCCTCAATATGCTCTAGACGAACTAACTACTCCTCAACTCCACTCCATCAATCCATTACTTTAAAGCAATGTCCCTTAGTTATTAACCTCTCTACTCATGGTAGTAATCCTTTCAATCGACTCTCTCTAGGCCCTTTGTAGATTTTATATACTTCAATTAAATCTCCCCTCTGCCTCCTGTTTTCCAAAGAAAACATTCCACCAATCCAATCTTTTCCAGCATTCTCTATTCGCGGTAACATCCTCATAAATCTCTCCGTATCTTCTCTAATGCAACCACATCCCTTCTGCAGCGCGGTGGTTAAGATTGTGCAATGTATTTCAGATGTTGTCTGACTACTGTCCTATATGGTATTAAAATCATAGAGTTGTACAGCACGGAAACAGACCCTTCAGTCCAACTTGTCCATGTCAGCCAGATATCCTAAGCTGATCTATTCCCATTTGCCAGCATATGGCCCATATCCCTCCAAACCCATTCTATTTATGTAACCATCCAGATGCCTTTTAAATGCTGTAACTGTACCCACCTCCACCAGCTCCTCTGACAACTTGTTCCACACATGCACCTTCCTCTGAGTGAAAATGTTGCCCCTCACTTCTAAATCTATCCCCACTCACCTTAAAACTTATGCCCTCTAATTTTGGACTCCACTCCTACCGCACTGGCCCCCCCCCACAGGAAAAAGATTCATTGGCGATTCATCCTATCCACGACCCTCATAATTTTATAGACCTCTACAAAATCAACCCTCGGCCTTTAAGGGTCCAGGGATAATAGCCCCAGCCTATTCAGCCTCTCCCTACAGGTCAAACCCTCCAATCCCAGCAAAAGCCTTGTAAATCTTTTCTGAACCCTTTCAAGTTTAACAATTTCTTTTCTATAGCTCTGCCGTTTGTATCCTCTTTGACCAAGCTAACAAATGTTCCATATCCTTCCTTGACCATATGATCTACTGGTCTTGCTACTTTTAACAACTTATGGAGAGGTACTCCAAGGTTCAATATGAAGGCCTGGAATAACACGAGACTCAAATATTAACGAATGGCAGGAAGTGAGATCGAAGAGGGTGGGGAGCAAAGGTGAACAAACATTCCAAGCAGGATCATTTTTATTTCTGAGCATTTTAATGAATAAGTACGTTCACCAGAATCCAGGATCTCCAAAAACTCTCCTGCAGATTGGCTTCAGGAACAGTGATATAGGATTTGTCACCTGTAGACTCAGACATATGGATTAGAATTTGACTTACCCGCTGTGTTGCGTGATTAAGCATCTCTTGCCATGCTGAATCAAACTGACGTTCCTCATCTTCTAGTAGCCGCTGTTCAGCCAGAGCAATAGTCTCTTTGGCTGCTCGCAACACCTCAGTAGCTCTTTGAAAATCTTGGGTCGCCTTCTGGGCCTCCAGCTGTGCCTGAGAGGAAACAAAATAAAGAGGAATCTTTGTTCAGATGCATGTCCCCCAGAGATGCAAGAAGATCAGTACCAGCAGGTTACACTGTTCTGCAAAGTGCAGTACAGGAGGACACTGAGAAACACAAAGTGAGAGACTTGGCACCTGAAATTCTGCTGTCACCCACCTTTCCTGAAATCTCTAAGCTTTTTCGTTTACTGCCTCCAAGCCAGAGGGATCACATGCTTGCTGCTGACTCCCTCAGCCACTTATACTCTTATATATACTTGTAGTGTGTACTATCTATAAGATGCACTGCAGAAATTCACCACAGATCCTCATACAGCACCTTCCAAATCTACAACCACTTCCATCTAGAAGGACAAGGGCAGCAGATATATGGGAACATCACCACCTCCAAGATCCCCTCCGAGCCACTCACCATCCTGACTTGAAAATATATCACCATTCCTTCACTGTCATTGGGTCAAAAGCCTGGAATTCCCTCCCTCATGGCATTGTGAATCAATCTACAGCAGGTGGACGGCAGCGGTTCAAGAAGGCAGCTCACCACCGCCTTCTCAAGGGCAACTAGGGACAGGCAAGTAATTCTGGCCAGCCAGTGACGTCCACATCCCATAAATGAATAGAAAAAAATTCATGCCAGTTTGAATTCCAAGCTTTTTTCCTTTTTTTTTGGGTGTGGGGAGTTGTAGCCCTCCCATTCCTAGGTTTGCTACAGCTGAATCCAACTCTGGCAACAGCTTATAATCGATTCCTGATCGACTGTAGAACCTACAGTTTGCATAATTGTAGCCATTCACACTCCCAGTCCCACCTCCCGGTGTTTCAAAATAATGTTGGTTCAAAGTGTCAATAACTGTAGCAAGCAAAACCTCTACGAAATCATTCCCGGAGGATGACTTATTTTTATGATATAGGACAATATGAAAGACGAGGATTTCCCGACACTCGTTTTGCACAACGCAGACCTATCTGTCCTAGACCACCCCCCTCCATATCAATGCAATGGTCAAGAAAGCACAACAATGACTCTACTTCCTCAGGCAGCTAAAGAAATTTGGCTTGTCCACAAGGGTTCTTACCAATTTTTATAGATGCACCACAGAAAGTATCCAATCTGGATGCACCACAGCATGGTTTGGCAACTGCTCTTCCCAAGACCACAAGAAACTACAGAGAGTCGTGAACACACCCAGTCCATCATGCAAACCAACCTTCCATCCGTTGACTCCATTTATACTTCCCACTGCCCTGGGAAAACAACCAACATAATCAAAAACCCCCTCGCACCTCGGTTATATTCTCTTCCACTCATTTTCGTCAGGCAGAAGATATAAAAGTTTGAATACACGTACAAATAAATTCAAGTTCTTCCCCACGGTTATCAGATTTTTGAACAGACCTCAAATGTTGATTCCGATCTCTCTCTATGCACCTTCTCTGCGGCTGGAACACTGTTCTGCATTCTGTTCTGCTACCCTAAAGCACTTTGTATGTCATGATCTGCCTGTATAGCTTGCAAAACAACACTTTTCACTATACCTCTGTACATTTTTCTTTATTCATTCACAGGATGAGGGTGTCGCTGGCTAGGCAGCATTTATTGCCCATCCCTAATTGCCCAGAGGGCAGTTAAGATTCAACCACATGACTGTGGGTCTGGAGTCACCTGTAGGCCACACCAGGTAAGGATGGCAGTTTCTTTTCCTAAAGGACATTAGTCAACCAAATGGGCTTTTCCGACAATCAATGGATTCACGGTCATCATTAGGTTCTTAATTCCACCACCTGCCCTGGCAGGATTCGAACCCAGGTCCCCAGAATGTCAACTGGGTCTCTGATTAACAGTCCAGCAATAATACCACTAGGCAATTGCCTCCCCTGAAACAATGAAAAATGAATCAAATGAAATCAATCATCTAGCAGATCCTACAGTACAGCACAGTAAAATAAATGCTCTCTGACCTATGTTCCCATTTCTTCTTGGGTTAAGCATATTTGGATACAACTTGAGCTCTCTCCTGTATATCGAATAAACTGACATAGCATTGACCAGAAGCCTAAAGTAACTGTTCCCTGGTCCCCACAAGTCAGCGCAGACATGACACGACAGGTTTTAATGAATGGCTTCACTGATAAAACTCAGCTCATTATAACAAGCAGCTCCAGGTCACATAATGCCACCCTCCGAATGGACTAGCAAGTAGCCTGCACTATTAAGCAGGCTCCGTTGACTGTGGGAATACTGAATCCTGCAGAAGGACCCAAAACACTTAAAATGGCTTGGCAAATAAGAGCTGCAAGCAGTAATATAATATTCTAATGCAGCTCAGTAGGAAACGCAAACAGACTACAACATGGTTGCCTGCATCTGTTCTCATTTCACCATGTAACATTTTCTGCACTTCAGAAAGTAATGAGTTGGGTGAAGCAATTACATGAGGAGTGTAAGGATTAATGCAGAATGGAAGGTACGACAAGAAACAGCCACAGAGCTCAACTACTCTATTCTGGCATATATCTTCAACATGAGCAAACCCACAGTGATTCCCAAAACTGAGTTTTTAAAAGTATTCCCAGTAAAAAATACCCTTGTAAAATAATCTAACAAATTAACAAAGGCAAACAAGAAAGAGGTTTAATTAGCAACCAAAAAAAGGGGATAACCGCACGCACGCACACACACACACACAGGGAATCCCACGCGTCAAAGGCCAGGCCTATTTTTAATAAAACACCTGCAATTCAGAAGGAATTTCATCAGATTCGTCCCGAATAGAAGAAGAAGTGAAGGCCTTCAGAAACACGCAAAAATGAACACAAAGACAGAAGTGGCTTATTCTAAAATAGGCCAGTAACCTAGCAACCACTTCCTATCTAAAACCTGGGTTTTCAGCTTAAAGCCACCAGATGCACTACATTTAATTCAAAAGCCCCAGCAACATTAGATTCATGTTGTGTAAACATGCAAATTTAATAAAATGTTCTGAAAAGTAAGAGGGGTTTTGAAAGAGCAGAGAGCAGACAGAGAGAGAGAGAGAGAGAGAGAGAGAGAGAGAGAGAGAGAGAGAAGAGAGAGAGAGAAGAGAGAGAGAGAAACTGGTTCTATCCTACAGATCTTAGAAGCCAGCCAGCAAACACAGCTGATGCACAGCATAAAATAAATTGTTACTGTATTAGGGTGCAGGATCCAAGGAGAAAACTGACAGAACTAGCGAAGGGAGCTAGCTCCTCATTTAGGGAGAATTGCTTTATTTTGGATTTTTTCTTTGATGAAATACAATGGGCAATTTTAAAGCATTTCATAATTACCACAGTAACCCATTTATGCTAGTTACTGGGCTTCAATTTAGTTAATTTTATTTGTCATCCTCTCCCTGTTCGGTTTCTCAGACCAGACGCCCATCCTGAATGAAGATCATCCTAAACAGGAATTCTCTTCCACAGATCCTCAGACCAACACAACTGAGCGCCGAGACCCTCAACATTCCTTGCTTCACAGATTCTGCTACAATACTTGCTGCAAATTTAGAGAAGTGCAGGATAACCATGCAGGCGAAATGTTAACCACGAAGTAAAAGATGGTTTGGAGTGGCTGGAGTGTTAAAGCTTTCAAAAGAATCTGAAATCCAATCTGCCCACTCTACTTTTAATGGAGATTGGATGAGAGCAGGCAACCAAGTCACACAAGGGAGGTAGGATGATCACATTAGTGCACTACTGAAGCAACAAGCAGTCTCCCAGGTTAAACCCTTGTCTCCTCACTGCTAAAGAGGAACAAGGACAGCTTCCTGGGAAGTGAAATATTTTTATGACACAGCTTGTGGCCTAAGAGGAACAGGAATGCTTTCATTCAGGCCACCAAATTTCTGTTGGGAATAAGTCTCATTCACACCCTTCTCAACACATCCAGCCACTCATAAACCTACCCAAATCAATGCAAGGCCGCAAACATATCAATTTCACATTCATCTGTCTAAACATCTACTGCAGTTACTAGTCTGAGCCCATTAGCTCTTGAATCAATTCCAACCAGAGGATTTGGTTCATGCCCAGCTGCAATGCAGACTGGGTCAGTCAGCAGTGATTTGGCACATGTAATATAAATAAAAATAAATACTGCCACTAAATGTACACCCACCTTTGTGTCACTAATCACTTCACGTGATTATAGAGAACACAGTAACTCCAATTATCTCCCTGATCAAGTTCCAAAAATCAAAATAAAACAAAAATGGAATTTGAACAGGGCTGGAGACTGGCAGATGAATGAGATGGGGACAAGTGCTGAATGTATATCTCTGCCGAGACTTCTACAATGCAAGGGCCAGGCAAGTAAGTTTTTAACATCTGGGCCTCATCTCCACAGGCAGCAAGAAGCAGTCGGTTAGACAGCTAGTGACTGCACAGTTCAGCAATCGAGGGAGGCAGAGTGTGGAAGGAAGCCCATGTAAGCAAGTCCCCAACTTTCCTTCTGGTGCTGTTACCTCTTAAGACTCACAGAATCCCTACAGTGTGGAAACAGGCCCTTCGGCCCAACAAGTCCACACTGAACCTCAGAGCATCCCACCCAGTCCCATCCCCCTCTAACCCACCTAATCTACACCTCCCTGAACATTATGGGCAATTTAGCATGGCCAATCCACCTAACCTGCACATCTTCGGACTGTGGGAGGAAACCAGAGCACCCGGAAGAAACCCTCACAGACACGGGGAGAATGTGCAAACTCCAAAAAAACAGTCGCCCAAGGCTGCAATCGAACCTGGGTCCCTGGCCCTGTGAGGCAGCAGTGCTAACCACTGTGCCACCGTGCTGCCCAAAAGAAAGTGGCTTGAATTGTAGAAGGTGGGATTCAGACAGGATATCAGTGATTGCATAGGGAATCCGAGGAGTAGACCACACGGCTCCTCGAACCTGATCAGCCATTCAATACGAAAGTGGTTGATCTGCTTCGACTCAACTTCTCCATCCCATTCACCCACATGAGCAAACAGGCTCCCCGTTTAATGGCTCATTCAAAAGTTAGCATCTCCATCAGGGCTGCACCTGCTTGGAGTGAGACCTGAACACTCAAAACTGTGCCTCAGAGGCGAGAGAACAACTGGCTGAGCCACAATTGATTCTGGTAACAGTACTCAGTCAATTTAACAGCCCATAAGAACTTAGGAACAGGAGTGGGCCATTCATTCCATTGAGCTCATGGGTTTGGACGATGCTGTGTAAACGGCTTGATTGAGGCACACAGCGCACCTCGTGGATGGTACATGCAGCTGCCACTGTATGTCAGCAGTGGAGCAAGTGAACATTTGAAGGTGATGGGTATGGGAACCAATCAAGTGACCTGTTTTGTCCTGGATGGTGTCATGCTTCTCAATTGTTATTGGAAGTGTATCTATCCAGGCAAATGGAGAGTATTCCATCAGCTTCTTGATGTTGCACTTTGGAGAGGTAGGACACAAGTGCCACAAAATTCCCAGTCTTTCACCTGCTGACTTCTTTCAATCGAGTACTTTGCAACTAGCATATCTAAAAGATGGCAGACATGCAAGGAAGTCAGAGCAAATATGGTCTCATAGTCAAGTTTTGATCACCAGGTTTTGGGCGGTGGTAGGGAGAGAGACGTCAGTTGAGAGGGATGTTGAAGAGGGATTTCCCAGACGAATGTCACCTAACTGGCCAGGTTAGAGGAATTCTGACCTGTTTATGCACCTCTGCCAGGAGATCACACGTTTCAGACGGGAGGAAGTGGGTCAATACTGCATCGCAAGGAATCACAATGGAGTTGGGCACGCTAATTGGACACGAAGATCTTATTCTATTTGACACTGATTGAGTGGATGAAGACAGAAGGGGACAATCTGCACAAACACATAACTTGATCTTAATTTAGAAACCAAAATGTCACATTTAGTTCCTTTTAAAAGGGAGTTTATGGTTTCACATAATCAGCCACTAAAACAAATCACTGGTTATCATTTGAGGTATCATTTGTTCACTTGTTAAATCGGACATTTATTCCCCCAGATATTAGAGTTTGTTCAAGAAAACTATTCCTGTTAAAACAAATTCTGCTCTATTCTCATGAAGCTTTTTTTTTTCAACTGATATGCTGAATTTATAAAACTGTTCATTGCCAACACAATTGGAATAACAAACCAGCATCATCATCATGTATCTCTGTAGGATACCAAATGAAAGAGCTTACAGAGTGAGGCATAAAATCTGACATTAAATCAGGTCACAGCACCCCCATTTCAAAAACTTCATTCTTTAAATCAAAAAAAAAGTGTAACGAAAGAAAAAAGAGAAAAATAGGTCACTATTTTAATTAAACATTCCAGGTGAAAAATCTACCACATTGAATCCCATTTCAATTAGTCACTCAATTTTATGGAAGGCACATTCCTTTCTTGTTAGAGCAATTTAATATCAAGAAAATGTTTCTTTGAGCCAATTCCATTTACTTGCGAGTTAAGTTGCTAGAACTTCATAGATTGAAAATGTGTAGGGGATGCGAAGTTCACTCATTACTCAAGTAAAAAGACTTGTACGTACATAGCACTCTTCTTGACCATCAGACATTACGAAGTGTTTAATGGCCAAAGGTATGACAAATATAGTTACGGTTGTAGTGTGGAAAATGTCACAGCCAAACTGCACACAGCAACATATAGATATCAATACAATTGATTTCACGATGTCATTGAGGGATAAACATTGACCAAGACACTAGTGATAATCCCCTCCTCAAATGCCTTGGGATGTTTTAAATTCACAAGTAGAGGGATGAAGTCCCTGCCAGAAAATCATTTATGAAACACGGCACCTCTGACAGTACAGTACACCTCATTACTGAAGCTAAAATGTCAGCCCTAGAGTGGGATTGCTCAATTAAATCTTCAAGTAAACCATATATTAACTCAACATAATAGCTGATCACACATGGCATTGCAAACATGGATTATGACCAAGATAAAAGAAAAATCCACATTTACAAAGCACCTTTAATGAAAGTGAAATATCCCAAAGCATTTACAATTAATTCAATGAGTGAATGCATTATTAAAATATGTAAACTTGCAGTTTGCAGGGCCCCTAGACAACTGACTGTTAAGCATCTGAACCAATGGCTTTTGAAAAGAATTCTGTGGGAACTCTGAAAATTCGCAACAGCAACCCTTGTTGCTGATTTGAGATTAGGTGAGGAATGGGTGCTGGAACCTACTGATGAAATTAAAAAGTGAAAAGTAACTGCAAAAGTAACTCAAGACTCCTACTCGAGCCGTTAGACATATCTGCAAACCAAATGAGGAGTTAAATAACAATCCTAAGATATTCAAGACTGTGAGAAACCATTCACCTTGGTTAGGAATTTATTGAGCAGGACATCAGCATTTCAAACAGAAAACGTCTATTTGAAAGATTTGTATTTTGAAAGAAATTCCACTTGTATAGCTCTTTTCACAACCTCAAAATTCACAAAGTACTTTATGGCTGATTAAGAACTTTTCAAAGGAAGCTCTGGTTGTAATGTAGGAAACATTGTGTCAGTTTGTGCACAGCATTGTCTCGCTAACAGAAAAATGATCATGATCAGATAATTAGGTTCAAAATGTGGGCTGAGGGATAAGTATTGGACTGGACACAAGGGAAATTGCTGTTCTTTTTCAAACTGTTGATTCAAAGGTTTTTGAAATGTGATTTTATGTCAAATGAGCTAGGTTTGGGAGATGGAGTTGGGGGTAGGGCAATTGAATATGGGACTAACTGGATTACTGAAATGCTCTACAAAGAATCAGTGCAGTATAGACCTAATGGGCCAAATGGCTTACCTCTGCGTCATAATAACTCGAAGTAATCCATTAGCTAGACATGGTGAATTAGTACCATCCAAAAAAATATCCTTTTGAATAGGAAAGATTACACAAAGTTCATCTACTTACCAGTCGTGTAACTCGCCTGGCTTCCCAATAAGGCTTGGAATCATCCACAGCTTTTCCTACCTTCTTCCCAGCTTCATCAAGCTTAACGGTAGCCTCGACTAAAACAGTTCGAAACTTCTGCCGAGCTTCCTGTAGGACAAGTAACAGATTTGGTCATACACAAATAAAAATGCAACAGTAAAGCTTTTTTTTTAAAAGCAAGAAAAAGTGGGATAGACATTTGAGTCTCCAATAAACTGAAGCAAGACTAAGAGTGCAGTTCTAATTCCTACTTCAATCTACACAAAGGGCAAGAATTAGAGGGGGAACTATAAATCACATGACTCATCATGATATCTCTGTGAATTACAAGTATGGTCAGTAAGAGGAACTGTTCCATTGTCTGAGCCATTGGAGCTCATCGTATTCTTATCAGAGATGACAGACATTAGGAAGACAGGCAGTCATAAAGGTCAAAATTAACACCAATGTGTCTTAACGGTCTCACTGGAGTGATCAGAGTTTGGAATTCTCTACCACAAATCACTGAACAGCTGCCTGAAAAAGTGAAAGATGGAAGGAAAGATACAAAACCTGAAGGAAAGAAATTAAAAGAACAGATTTGCATTTTTATAGTGCTACTCAGGATCTAAGGATGGTCCCATTGTGTTTTACAGTCAGTTAATTACTTTTTGAAGTGTGATAACTCTTGCAATGAGAGAAGCATGGCCATCAGTTGGCATGCATTAAAGTTCCTGGAGCATTCATGAAATAATGGCCAGGGACATCATTTTTGTGATGTTGACTGAGGGATAAATATTGGCAAGTACTCAAAAGGAAATCTCCTCCACTTTTCATTAAAATAAGACCAGTAGTTTTCACATCCAACTGAGGGGGCAGGGAGGAACGTGGTCATATCCAGAAGTCAACATCCTCTTTCAGTACTGCACTGGAACGGCAGTCTGGCTTGAGTACTCAGTTCCCTGCAATGAGTCTTAAATATTCACAAAGATGAGAGTGACCAACTGAGCCAGGAGGGATGATTAAATAGCAAAGTAATAGGAGAGAACAGAAAGGAAGAGAGAATCAATTCATCACAGCAGACCGCAAGAACACATGGAACACAGAAACAGGTCATTAAAATACATTCAGAGATAGTAAGAACTGCTGATGCTGGAGTCTAAGACAACACAGAGTGGAGCTGGAGGAACACAGCAGGCCAGGCAGCATCAGAGGAGCAGGAAAGCTGACGTTTCGGGTCTGGACCCTTCTTCAGAAAACTTTTTCCTCAAATTATCTCTAATGAAAATACTTCCCAGTTCCTGTGGGGAACCCACTAATACTTATTAGCCAATAGAAAATCAAACCAACTTCAAAATCTTTGATGAAAATTCAAGTGTAGTCATTATTGTGTCTGAAGAGCAAAGAAAGGGTTCAACTAAGAATGGTCCTCTGACAAGTGCATTGCTGTCCATTGATAAAGCATTGCATTCACAGCAATTTGCAAAGCATCCAGCTGTAAAGGAACTCAACAACGAAACTACTGTTATCAGGCATTTAACTCGCAGAAGTATCCAGTGCTGAATGGGGCCAGATGATTGTTCATCTTGTTCCTAGAATTAAATGACCAATCAAAGCATACACAATGCATCAGCATTTAAATGTTCCCTCAGAACAAAAATAAGATTCACACGATTTAATTATTCGTGTTCTGGCTAGTCGAGCACATGAAAGCTGGATCTATTCAAAATTTAACTGCCAGCAGGCCCTGAGGGGAAATTTGAACAAGACATCCACTTTAAGTGAACAAAATTACATGTTTTTATAACAAGACATCTGCTGGTGTTATAAGGATTACACTTTGTCATTTTATCCATTACAGCTACTGGAACACAATGCCTGAATTAGACAGTGCAGGGTATTATAAGCTTTGCAGCATTGTTTGTCAATTGCATTTCACAATAATGCTAACACTTCCATAAAAACCACAAATAATATCCTTGAATTAATCACACTCTAATTTCAGTGGATCAGCCATCCTAGACAGATAATGGAAACAGATTGGTTGATGCATTCAAATACAGTTTGGATTGAGTTTTTTCAGAACAGAATGTTTTGAGATACAGTAAAGTAATTGGACATTGGAAGGAACAAATGTGTTTGGATCTTTAGTTTGCTGCCACTGTGGTGGTGGTGGGGACTGGGATGTCGGGGATGTTCCTCTGCTCATTTATAACATATTATGAATTAACCATTGGGGCTTGAATGCCATAATTAGTCAACAATTTATTATTATGGCATCACGTGTGCTGAATGGGAGAAAATAAACTAGATTAACCTTGCTCTTTTTAATTTAGCCCTAACCGTGCTCTTAAAACAATTCACAGGATTGGCATGTGACAACTGATCCCAAAGGGATCAGCCACTTCCCAAAATAAAAGTACATTAAACTAACAGCTGTCTGTTTAGAAATTTTAATTTGGAAGTTGAATAGCTCCAGAACCTGCGAAGCACAATGGAACCGAGTTCCACAAATCCTTATAGATTCTGCTTGTTCAGTGGGAGCATAACACCTGATTTCAGTCTTAACAAGAAATAGGAAAGACATGGTCTACTGAATGCTCAAAACTTGAAATCATACCAATATTCAAGGCCAGAAAATAGAAATGAATAAAAAAAATAGGACATCAAATGAAATCTAAACAGCATGGGCCCAACCTCCAATATTCTATTGTAAAATAACATTGCACTTTTGAAGACATGATCATTAGACAGGCAATTTTAAGACAACATCAGATCCAACTGCTAAAACAAGGGGATAAAATTCCACCACGAGATGGCCAAATACATTTTCTCCGGTTGGAGCGCATGTGTTAGTATAAATCGACTCTCCCTTTATTACAGTTTTACACTGACTTACTCATCAGCATCTGAATGGCCATTCCTATGAAACAGACCCCAGTACTGAAGTAAATGTTCAGTAATATTAACAACATCATGCATTTACTGACACAGTAAAATATCCCATGTGCTTTACAGGGGGCTTACAAAAAAAATACATTAGACATCAAGCAACAGAGAGGTATTATATTCAATTACCAAATGACTTATTGAAGGAGTGTGCTTTCAGCAATATTTCAAAAGAGACAGAGGAAAAAAAAAAAAAAAAATGGAAAATTTCAGGGAGATAATTCTCCAGCTTAGGGCCTAGATAGCTGAAGGCATGGCTGCCAATGGTGGAGCAATGAAAAGTAGGCATGTACTGGAGAAGAGCAGGAATTGAAGGGCTGACAAAAGTAGATACAGAGATAGGAAAGGGTGGAACCATTAAGGAATCAGAAAGCAAGAACAGAAATTGTAAATTTGAGATGTTGATGGATTAAGAACAAATGTAGTTGACTGAATGTAGAGGTAATGAATGAATGGAACAGTGACAGGTAGCATAGAGCCAGAGGTCTGAGCGAACTCGAGTGCATGGTGGGAGAATAGTCGGGAGAGAATTGAAATAATTATTTCTAGGCTGATAACTCCAAGGACTGAAAGAGAACTGTGGTCCCATTGCATTTCAGTCCACTGTAATATGTCACAAGCAATTCAAAAGCTTGTGTGTACGTAAACATCCACTTACTTAAAGACAAACTATCGAACTGACACAGAATATAAACCAACATGCAAATTTACGGAACACTGAACAAGTGAGAAGGTAATAAACAGTCACTATCACATTTCTACTGCACAAGAAGTGTAAAAAAAAAGTGTTCTGTGATGACCCTTCAAAAATAACCCAGCTCTAATCCCACCACAACACTGAACAAACAGCATTCGGTACAAAGTAGATAGCAAACCTTACCAATCTCCTTCAAGTATTAAAATATGCTTTTCCTGCATGACCTCTCAAGGGGAGGGTGATTTCTGGTTTAGTTGGTCTCTTCTTGCACAGCACATTAATTTGGTGTATGCCAAGATCCTTTTATATTTATTAGTGTTATTCACTTCAACTACTCCACGGGGTTGCAGCTTCCATGTTTTTAGTGCTCCAGAGAAAACCAGGCCACTGCTGACCAAACTCTGGTTAGTAGAAGATAAAACACCCTCAGATTTAAGAATAACTAACTATCCTCATCATTTATTTTTGATTACAAAAGGAGTTGCACCTCTTATGTCCATAGAATCCCTACAGCGTGGAAACAGGCCCTTCAGCCCGATAAGACAAGTTTATATTTGTAAGTGATCAAAACATTTTTTCCTTCAATGGTTGGAAGTTACAAACAATGCAATGTATACGGGACAAAGATGTACGCCACAGAAATGGGGCATTTGCTCCAAGTGATCATGCTGTTACCATCCCAGTTACGTTACTACTGGAGAAGTCAGATCTCAGAATTAAATCTGGCTTGAGCGATCACGTTTTATTGGAGGTTAATATAAGGTGACGGTTTTCCACTGAATCATAAGCACGCCAACCTGCAGATTTGATTTTAACTATAAAAGCAAAAATCAAGCTAAACAAAACTGTTTAAAAGATGTTAAACATCCAGGAAAACAAAACACAACATTACCGCTTTTCAATGCTTCCAAATCCAGAACAATCTTTCCTCCCTATCAAATCTTCGGTTAATTTATTTGCTTCTTTTCAGTTCTGATTCTATGAGCTATTTCCCTTGATCACTTCCACCAGTGCAATCTGAGGGAACTTATTCCGTTAACTGCCCTGGATCAATTCCTTTTTCCAGAAAAAAACCTACACTTGCAGCTAACTTCAGTCAGGTCTCCTCGGAATCAAACGCATTCCCGTCTCTGGGTTTTTCTAAGATAAAACCAATAATTGATTAGCTTGCTTTTGGATTTCAAGTAATGTTTTTCAAAGCCTGCTCTCTCCTCTTGGCAAACCTCACAATAGAAATGAATTAACCTTCCAGGAGGCCTTCAGTCATTTGCTCTCTAGTTTACAAACTAGACGTGCGCTAGTTTAAAAATCATAGTTCTAAAAGGACTGACCTCGTTAATTATTAAATACTTCACATAAGTAGACCAAAGCCATATGCTACAGCTTAAAAATCTAAACTCTAACAAAATACTATTTTATTTATTTGTATAAAATAGCATACATCACAAAACCAGTGGATATGGTCCTCAATTTGTCACTACTTCACTTAACCCTATCAGCATATTACTTCCTCCACCATGCAGTTATCTAGCTTCCAACTGAATCGACACTATTTTGCTCAACCACTCAATATGGTAACAAGTTATACATTCTAACTATTTGCTGTGCAATGAGGTTTCTCCTGAATTATCTTTTAGATTTTTGGGTGGCAAAGTGGCTAGTGCCACTTCCTCACAGCGCTAGGGACCAGGGCTCAATTCCACCCTTGGCCGACCGTCTGCGTGGAGTTTACACATTCTGTGTCTGTGTGCACTTCCTCCAAGAGCTCCAGTTTCCTCCCGTAGCCCAAAGCTGCGCAGGTTAGGTGAATTGGCCATGCTGAGTTCCCCATAGTGTCTGGGCTGGGTGGATTAGCACGAGAAATGCAGGATTACAGGGCTACAGTAGGAGTGAGGATCTGGGTGGGATGCTCTCTGTCAGATCGGTGTGGATCCGATGGGCCAAAGTGCTTGCTTCCACCCTGTAGGGAAACTATGATTCTAGATTTAGTGATGGCCATCTTGTAATCACGGTCCCTGGTTTTGGATTCCACCATGAGTCAAAATATGTTCTTTACATCCCCCCATCAAACACCTTCGTAATTTCAAAAGATGTTTATTATGTCAGCTCAGCCTTCTCCTTTCTGCAGAAAGGCTGCCTTTGCATGTCATTCTCAATATTTGTATCTTTCCAATCTTGTAAATGGTCTTCATGTGCATTATCAGACCATAAACAAATAGTGTAGTTACTTAACATTGAACAGGTAAACAAGCAGCATTCAATGCACACTGGAAATTAACAAGAACTGGAAACCCCACTATTCTCGATGAAGTACCAAAATAGCAGAAACACCCTTCCTGTGCGACCTCTCCACATAAGATCGAACATCTGTCACACAGTCACTTAGTACACATACATCACAACGGTGCTACTACACCAGATTTAGCTCATTACCCAGCTGAATTTCAAGCTTTTAATATGGTGAGTCTTAGAAGTATAATACAAACCAAAAATCAGAGAAACCTAGCTACAGGGCTAGCCATGAAAAGGAATGTTGAAAATGTATTGACCCTATCCTATCATGGATTGGCGTGCGAAATATCAACCTTCAAACACTAAACTCAGAAATCACCTCTTCAAAACATAGGGTCATACAGCATGGAAACAGATCCTTTGGTCCAACCATTGCACACCAACCATGTTCCCAAACTAAACTCGTCCAACTATCAACGCTTGGCTCATGTGCCTCCAAACCTTTCCTTTTCATGACCTTATCCAAATGTCTTTTCAACACTGTAACTGTACCTGCATCCACCACATTCTCTGGCAGTTTGTTCCACACGCAAACTACTCTCTGTGTAAAAAAAGTTATCCTTGTGTCCTTTTTAAATCTTTCTCCACTCAACTTTTAAAAAAAAAATGCTCCCTAGATGTGAACTTCCCCACCTGCTGGAAATCTCCAAAAATTAAATCCTACCTTTACTTGTGAAGGAGGTCAAGCATCCAGTTTGTGTCTGCAACCAATGTGCTGAACCATCTCAATTTAGACGACTGCTTCATTTTGATACAGCACAGAGTATAAGTGCGGTGTACTGTCACCACTGATTTTCAAATACATGGGCAATTTGAGAGATTTGGATAGTATATTTAAAAAACCTATTCAAAATTGTAAGGGACTCAAAGAAAACTAGACAATTGTAGATGATTATGAAAATATTGCAGAGATTTTTAAAAGTTTTTAAAAACAGAAAAAAGTAGCCGCATCTGAAATCAGTGAAAAAAACTAGAAAGTACATTTACACTAACTTCATAACCTTGAAGTTCTGTAAGGTACAGTCCAAAGTCCATATTTGTCCCAGATTCCGAGGAGTTGCATAGGAAATTTTTGAAGAACGTACACAGCGGCCACAAATGTTCTTTTGAACTCAACTTGATGTACTTGCACATATTTATTTTGTTAACCATGCGCTCTATTTACAATGCCTTATCTGACTTTCCATTTTTATGAGGAACTGAAACATTTAGATTGGTAATTTTCAAGCTTCTTTTCAAGTCTGGCCAACTATTCAACCTGACACTTTAACTAGCTACAGGTACTGTCAATGAAAATACAAATTATTACTTAGGAACAGGAGACCAACGTTCAGTCCCTAAAACTGCTTGGAACCTAGAGCAGCCACTGTCAAGCTAGCTAAGAACTGGACTGTCTGGTATACAAGCAAACAAAAAAGGACAATGTTAAATGTACCTCAACTCCATTTATCCAGCTTTGCTCCATATCCTGAAGACTACTGCCCAACAGAAAAACTAAATTCCATACATCAGTCCTGCAAGCTCCAAATGGAACTAGCATCCACATTGTACTGTGGGAAAGAAACTACCAAATTTCTACTACCTTTCATGTAAACAAAGTGCACCCTGAGTTGCCTTCAAAAACAGTCCATCTCTAATCCCTTCACAGCAGCTGGGGTTTAACTTTACGGTTAATAAATCTGGAACATGCAGCCAGTCTCAGTAATGGAGCCATGAAACTACTGTTGACTATTATTGAAAACTCATCTGGTTCACTAATGTCCTTTAAGAAAAATAATTTGCCACCTTTACCCGACCAAGCCCACCTGGACTCGAGACAAACAGTAAAGCAGTCAACTTCTTAACAGCCCTCTGAAATGGTCTAACTTTCAGGGCAAATTAAATTGGAGTTCGGCGGCCAGCAACATCCACATTGTACAAAGCATGAAAACACAAATGTTCTTAAACGTCCTAATCCGACAATTTATAGACATCCATCCCATTAATTCTTTTGTGCATTGAACACTTAAATTTGAAGAGTAATCTAGCTCAAGGGAATCCAAGTCAAATTTACGGAACATATTCTTGTTACTTAACCCTATAAAAGCTGATAACATTTTGGTAAAACTGAGCTGCACACCCTCCAAGGTCAATATATCCGTCCTAAAGTTAAGGCATAATGCAACACTAGTGTGCTTTTGATGAGCTGTTTCTGGTCCAGATAATATTCCCCGCATCCTCCTCCAGCCTGTTTGGTGAAAGTGTCCATTTAACTGCAAAGACTGTAATTATAAAAAGGTTAATTTTCCAAATCAAAAGCACAGGATAGAACTTTGCACACAGAGGCCTAACTCTTTCCAAGAGAAATTCTAGAGTAGACCATGTCACAGAATATGGAGGAAAGAAACCAAAAGTTAACTGTAGCTGATCTTCACAAAGCAGGTTGATTTTGCTGAGTTGGCTGGACTGCTGGTTTGTGATGTGTAGTGACGTCAACAGTGTGGGTTCAATTCCCACACCAGTTGACGTTACCGTGAAAGAGTCTCCTCTCACCAGAGACAAGGTAACCCTGAGGTTAAATCACCAGTCATCTCTCTTTAATGAGAGCAGCAGCTCCATGATCTGGTAAAACTTGGGCGACTTTACTGATGTTTTAAAATGCAAATCATC
This sequence comes from Ginglymostoma cirratum, assembly GCA_024137785.1. NCBI lineage: Eukaryota > Metazoa > Chordata > Chondrichthyes > Orectolobiformes > Ginglymostomatidae > Ginglymostoma > Ginglymostoma cirratum. The sequence continues at coordinate 14,708,836 of JAHRHZ010000029.1, forward strand.
CAAAGGTGCTCCTGCGCCCAGTAATCAGAGACCAACAATTCTGATCAGCTAAAGCTCCTTGGAACCAATATTGGGAGGAAAAGGGCATTGGGATATAAACCAGTGAGTAGCACAGTACTTGGCAAGAAAGCAGAAGATTGACAGATCATTAAGCTCAGGCTTGATACAGGATACAAAATGATTTTCAAATGGAACAAGGGAAAAGCAATAGGGAATGAAAGGAACAGAAGGCACAAGTAGCTATACGGCTTGATGCAAGTATCACTGAGATAAAATTACCAGGTTGTCTGTCTTGTTGATATTTAAGGGATACAGGTTGACAAGGGCCCTAGAGACAAATCCGCTTTTCTCTTTTATAAGCACCCAAACAGAAGCTGGAATCTGGCTTTGACATGTACTTTGAAATATGGCATCTCAGACAATGCAGTACTCCCTCAATGCTGCTACTGAATGTCAGCCTAAAGTATATGGTCACATGCAGGAATGTTTCTTGTACCCACAAATGAGACTCTGAAGTCCAAGACCATGTCATAAAATTCAATAGTCATTTTTAAAATCTTGCTTCAGGTCTTCCTCTAGTTCTTCTAGATTCCTAGACAGAAGTGATGCGCTCTGTAATAACAATCCCCATCGGCAGCTTAAATTTAAGTTTAATGGTTGTTTTGACTGCCTATCACCAACTTTCAGGAAGCATGTAGTTAAATACATTAAATTTATGACCATCTGCGCTTCTGAATCAAGCAGTACATTCAAGTTTTCCTGCTCCTGTGATGCTGCTTGACCTGCTGTGTTCATCCAGCCCCATGCTTGTTATCTCGGATTCTCCAGCATCTGCAGCACCTTTTATCTCTAGTACATTTCCTCAATAACTTTTATAATTAGACTTCAAATTGTCTTGTCCTAATTAGATACTGTTCCCATGAAACTCACAAAGAGCTTCCCAAAATAACTCTTGCAAACAGAGGACAATTTCTCTTTAGTTCCTCTAATTTACAAAAGATGCAAGGGGTTAGCCTTGTCCGAGTGGTAAAACACTTGTTATTGAGACACAAAATGGGTCCAGCACATAATGCACACTGACACCCCAAACCAGCATCAAAACAGAGGGCTAGTAGGAACTGCCGATGCTGGAGAATCTGAGATAACAATGAGTAGAGTTGGATGAACACAGCAGGCCAAGCAGCATCAGAGGAGCAGGAAAGCTGACGTTTCGGGCCTAGAC
>JAHRHZ010000029.1:14710457-14786660 GCA_024137785.1 Ginglymostoma cirratum
AGCTGGTCTGGTTAACAAGTAAAACGTTACACACTTAAACTAAAGCGACAATATAAAATTGAAGGGTAGAAGGTACAAGACAGAAACAAAAATACACAGTTGCAGTTTTCAAGAGAATTCCACTGGATGAACATAGATATATAATATATTTTGTGTTTTATCACACATCATGTCAATATACGGATAACAATTTTACCTCCAGTTCAGTTTCCTGCCGATTAATAGCATCTGTTGACTGATTCAGTTTTTCAAGTTCCCCCTAGAACACAATGATGGAAATGGATTAAGATTAGAAACAGACAAAGTCAAAAAAAAAAAAAAGAAGTCTAACCACATTGCACCTTCCACCATGCCCAACTCCTGACTAACGTTGCCTGTAAGACTCTAGTTTTATGGAGATCTGATGAGATTCAGGACTCAACAGAGCAGAATGAAGAACACGATCACTTAATGGTTACGTTCCATGGAATGAAGCCATTGCCAAATAAGATTTGAGAACTTAATCCGAAACAAAGACCGATCACTGTGGGTATGGTGCAAATTGAGAAGTCAGTCTTACAGATAGGTTTCCAGGAGACCTCACTAAAAAATTAAAATCTCGACCATTGGATTTCAGCAAGGGCCAAGTTCATGGTCAGAAACTTAAATGTTACCATTGATAACCACTAATCAATTAACCGCCACCGCTTCCAGTCAAAGTGCATTATGTGTGGGAACTTCGGACATATCGAGACGGCATGCAGAGGTAGAGTAAACAGCAAAGTCTCTCAGTCACAACCCACACACTTAAGACAGGATAGATCTAAGGCAAGTCTAAAAATCAAATGCACAAAAAGGACAGGTATGGAAATCATAGTTAATATATTTGATTAGGCAGGTTGAGTGTTATATTTAGTCAGAGGGCAAGACAAACAGCACAAGGAAGTCAAGATCAACAAGGCTGAAGATATAAGCACCAAATCACACAGTAAAAACGAAAGTCAAAGGTTCACAACTTGCTTGCATCACTGAAACAGCTGCAACAGTATTTATTCAGATGGTAGGAGAGTGTAAAAAGCCCTAAATCACATTCCTGTACCACAGAACTGATGCAGAACGGACTAGTTATTCCAATGATGGTACTCTACCATTACCAGTAGCAAGTAATACTACGTATTAATGTATTCCTCTTCACCTAACATTGAAATAAAGCCTTCTGATGGGAATAAATTGTTTTAAGATACAATTAAACTGGGTCATTATTTACAGCAGAGATCAGAAAGCATACATCTGTCATTGGGAATATGCGAACAGGGCACAAAATGCTCTGAGCAAGGAGGACAAAATTACCAAATGAGTTACGAGCATGCCTTTAAATATCATAAGTCAGCAGATAATACAAAAGCAAATTTTTTTGCGATTTCCTGTGAGCGAAAATTCGTTTCCAGCAACTGAGTTGCCTATGAGTAACCTTACATACATAAAAGATATGCCAATATCTACCAGAGAAATTACTGAAAACACATGCAAGTCTGTGATGCTCAGTAATGTATTCAATTATGTCATGAATGACTGGTCTAAAGAATGTGATGATGAATAATTCACACAGAAATAAACTGAGTGCAGATTAAAGCTCTCTTCTATGGAGCTTAAGAGACATTATTTTGCAAAGGTTTAGAGGAATTGTGGGAGAAACAACATCAAAAGCACACAGGGATAGTCTATATGAAAGCAACGGCTAGAAGCTAGTTTTCATTTCAAAGGATAGACAGATATATTGAAGAGTTGGTAAAAAGTTGAAAAGCACGTCTCAGAATGAGAAGTTAAATCTCCAAAAAGTCCTTTCATTCTGGGATCAAACACAAGAACTGTGGAAATGGGTGCATGTCAATTTCTTTGAAGTGGATGGGAAAAGGAGGTTGTTTGGTTCATAGCTATAACAAGCTGATAAGTTTTGATTTTATGCCCAGTGTTACAAATGAAAAAAAACTATTTGAGAGGTTAGTTTACAGTAAATGGGCTGCCAGGGATGACGGTGTCAGGTAATGACCTACACAGATAATGCCATAAAATGGGAAAGACTTCTGACTAAGAATGGTGTCGAACAAAATATAGTCTCAGCAGTGGATAATGCTACAGGAAAAAATGTACAGATTGTGAAGAAGTCTTTACAGAAGTGTTTACAAGGTTAAAAAGTTAGGTAGCAATGTCATTGTTTCTCTTCAATACATGTGAAAAAGTTTTGTTCTCTTACAGATTAACCACACAGACTGCAACAAGTTGCTCACCTTGTGAAGTTAGCCTTTCAACAGCTCCTAGGACAGGGTTTAATGTGTTCAAGTCTGACATCACGAGCAAAGTAAGAGAAAAACAAGATCATGTGAAGACAATTCATGACACGGCATGAAATTAGAGCTGAATGCTGGTCAGAGGTTCATGGTGAAAATAAAGATGTAAAGGAGAAGAATATGGTTAGAACTCTTATGAAGAGACTAGGTGTACTCGCATATCTTACAAGAATGAGAAAGAGACTTTACCATTATCATGTAGACCATTGGCTTCAAAAACAAAATCTAACAAAGGGAGAGCATGACAAAACCTCTATTGATCCAGCCTCTCCTACAGGCCAAGGTGCAAGTCACAAAGAAACTGAAAGTTTGCCAGTGTCACAGAATCCACTGGGATTGAGTACATCGCCCGTTAGAATGGATCAATCCAATGGAGGTCCATGGCATACCCTTTGGGAATATGGATGAGAGGAAAGATACACACAAGACTTGTGCTTTAAATTCTTTAAGTACTTTTGTTATTAAACAAATACCAACGTTAGGGAAAAACTAATTCTCTCAGAACTAATCATTGACTACCATAAAGGAAGAACAATTATGCAATGTCATCTTCAGCATTTCCCAACTGTTTAGTCATATTGTGTTCTGAGAACATGTGTATTAAAATTTAAAATGTTACATGCACACAAGTTAAACGGGGAGGGAGTGTAGCACATTGTAAGATTGCAGCATTTAGCTATATTGCCGTCTGTGTTAGGGAGGTGTGAGTAACATTAGTTCAATAATGGCTGCCTGCTGGTCAGCATGCATTAGTCTTAATGCAACACCAAGGTTAAACTGAATTTCTCCTCCTTTGGAACATTTTGAATTAATGCGCAACTGTACCTCGAATAATTTGTAAAAAAAAAAATTGCATGACAAAGTTTGGCACTAATTAACCCACAGAGAATGATGTAACGTTTACTCATTCTTAAACATTAGAACATTGAAAAGCAAGGAATGAGAAGAAATTATTGGCCATTGTTCGGTTTTATGGCCAAAGAACAAAACAGGCTCACAGGAAATCAGTAAATCATTCTATCGTGCATGCAGTACAACCTTGACTGAAACTTTCAGCTTTGGAAGGGATGGGAAAAGCATGGAGGGTTGGAATAATCAGTAACCAAACCACCACGTATTTTACACCCCTCTGCAACCATTAGCTTAGAAAGTCTGTCCACATCGGTCTGGTGTAAAGTGGGAAATATCAGATGTTGGTACTTTGAGGGAAACATAAAAAAAAATCAAGAGAGGTGGGCAAAGGGCACCTGCCCATTGTAACTTTGAACCGCAAGCATATTTTGCTATGGAGCATTACTGTTCAGTAACCCAGCTGTTTTCTGTCCCAACTTTTACATTGAGGAGATAGTGGCAGCTTCATGTTTTTAATTTACTAATAGGCTGTGGGCATTGCTAGCAAAGCCAGCATTCTTTGTCCATCCCCAACTGCCCTCGAGAGCACTGCAGTAAACTGCCTTCTTGAAGAACTGCTATCCTTGTAATGAAGATACTGCCAGAGCGCTGCAAAGGATTGCCAGGATTTCTAGCCCAGTGACAGGGAAGGAATGGCTATGGCTCCGACTCCATATTTTGTGGCTTGGAATAGAAAATGCAGGTTGCTGTGTTCCTGTGTAACTGCCGCTCTTGTCTTTCTAGCTAGCAGGTTTTATGGGGTTAGAATATGCTGGTGTAAGGATCATGGAGCGTTACTGCAGTAATGTGTGGAAATGAATAGTTCCAGTGGAATTCAAATTAAGCATCAATAAGCAATTCGTTGTTGAGTCAGTGCCACTGATAGCACTGTTGACAACACCTTCCATCACTTTGGTGATCATCATGGACAGTAGATTAAGGGAATGTTAACTGGTCAGTTCAGATTCGTCCTTCTTTTTGCAAATAGGACATACCTGAACAATTTTCTACAATAGTCGATAGATAACAGTACTGAAGGTGAACTGCAGGTGTTCGAGATTGAGGTGTGGCTACCTCGGAACCACAAAATCTTCAGCATCAGGATGTTATTGAGCCCTTTATAATGTCAGCTATTTCTCAGTCACATGACCTGAATTAAGTTGTCTGAAGGCAGGAATTGACCAAGGTGGATAACCACGCAGAACGACAGACTGAAGATGATTGCAAAGTCTTCAGTCTGGATTTTTGCATTAGTTCCTCAATGTCATTGTAATGGGCTGGATTCAAGCTAGTCCCAATACATTGAACAGATTGGCTGATAAGTAACTTACAGAAGCATAAAGTAAAATAGCATGGAAACAGACCCTTTGATTCAACTTGTCTGTGCTGACCAGATATCTCTAACTAATCCAGTCCCATCTCCTAGCCCACAAACACTTCTCATATACCCATCCAGATCCCTTCTAAATGCTATAATTGAACCCACATCCATCACCTCCTCTGGCAGCTCATTCCATACCAGCAACAGCCTCTGCATGAAAAAAACTGTCCCTCAGGTCCCTTTTAAATCTTTCACTTTTCACCATAACCTATACCCTCTCGTTTCAGACTCCACTACCCTGGGAAAAAGACCCTGGCTATTCACCATGCCCGTCATGATTTTATAAACCACCATAAAAGGTCTCCCCTCAGTGTCTAACAATCCAGGGCAAAAAGCCGACGCCTATTCAGCCTCTCCCTGTAGCTCAAACCCTCCAACCCTGGCAACATCCTTGTAAATCTTTTCTGAACCCTTTCAAGTTTAAATGGCATATTTCCTTTAACAGGAGGTCCAGAACTGAACACAGTATTCTAAAAGTGGCCTCACCAATGTCCTGTACAGCCACAACATGACCTCCAAACTCCTATACTCAATGCGCTGACCAATGAAGGCAAGGATGCTAAATGCCTTCTTCACTGCCCTGTCTACTTTTCACTCCACTTTCAAGGAACTATGCTCATGCACCCCTAGATCTCTTCATTTGGCAACACTCCCCAGGGCCCTACCATTATCTGCACAAGTCCTGCCATCATTTGCTTTACCAAATTGCAACATCTTACATTTATCCAAATTAAATTCCATCTGTCACTCCTCAGCCCATTGGCCCATCCGCTCAAGGTCCAATTGTAACCTTCTTCACTGTCCACTACACCACCAATTTTGGTGTCATCTAAATTTACTAACAGTACCTCTTACATTCACATCCAAATTATTTACATAAGTGATAAAAAGCAGTGGACTCAGCACCGACCTTTGTGGCACACCGCTCATCACAGGCCTCCAGTCTGAAAAGCAACCTGAACTTATCTCCACCTACCTCGACTCCATTTTCTCCCCCTTGGTCCAGGAACTCCCTACCTACCTCCGTGACACCACCCTCGCCCTCCACCTCCTCCAGAACTTCCAATTCCCCCGTCCCCAACACTTCATTTTTACTATGGACGTCCAGTCCCTATACACCTGCATTCCCCATGCAGATGGCCTAAAGGCCCTCCGCTTCTTCCAGTCCCCCTCCACTGACACCCTCACCCGCTTAGCCGAACTCGTCCTCACCCTCAACAACTTCTCTTTCAATTCCTACCACTTCCTACAGACAAAGAGGGTGGCCATGGGTACACGCATGGGCCCAAGCTATGCCTGCCTCTTTGTAGGTTATATGGAACAATCCCTCTTCCGTACCTGCACTGGCCCTAAACCCCACCTCTTCCTCTGTTACATTGATGACTGTATCGGTGCTGCCTCATGCTCCCACGAGGAGCTCGAACAGTTTATCCACTTCATCAACACCTTCCACCCCAACCTTAAGTTCACCTGGATCATCTCTAACACCTCTCTCACCTTCCTGAATCTCTCTGTCTCCATTTCGGGTAACCACCTAGAAACCGATATCCATTTCAAGCCCACCGACTCCCACAGCTACCTAGAATACACCTCCTCCCACCCACCTTCCTGCAAAAAAATGCCATCCCCTATTCCCAATTCCTCCGCCTCCACCGCATCTGCTCCCAGGATGAGGCATTCCACTCCAGTAAATCTCAGATGTCCTCATTCTTCAAGGACTGCAACTTCCCCACCGCAGTGGTCAAGAACACCCTCGACCATGTATCCCGCATTTCCCGCAACTCATCCCTCACACCCCGTCCCCGCAATAACAACCAAAAAAGAATCTCCCTCGTCCTCACGTACCACCCCACCAACCTCCGGATCCAACGCATCATCCTCCGACACTTCCGCCATCTGCAATCCGACCCCACCACCAAAGACACTTTTCCCTCCCCACCCTTGTCTGCTTTCCGGAGGGACCACTCTCTCCGTGACTCCCTTGTCCGCGCCACACTCCCCTCCAGCCCCACCACTTTTCCCTGCAACCGCAGGAAGTGCTACACCTGCCCCCACACCTCTCCCTCACCCCCATCCCAGGCCCCAAGAAGACTTTCCACATCAAGCAGATGTTCACCTGCACATCTGCCAATGTGGTATACTGCATCCGCTGTACCCGGTGTGGCCTCCTCTACATCGGGGAAACAAAGCGGAGGCTTGGGGACCGCTTTGCAGAACACCTGCGCTCGGTTCGCAACAAACAATTGCACCTCCCAGTCGCGAACCATTTCAACTCCCCCCTCCCATTCCGCAGACGACATGTCCATCCTGGGCCTCCTGCAGTGCCACAATGATGCCACCCAAACGCTGCAGGAACAGCGACTCATATTTAGCTTGGGAACCCTGCAGCCCAATTGTATCAATGTGGACTTCACAAGCTTCAAAATCTCCCATCCCCCTACCGCATCCCAAAACCAGCCCAGCTCGCCCCCGCCTCCCTAACCTGTTCTTCCTCTCATCTATCCCCTCCTCCCACCTCAAACCGCACCCCCATCTCCTACCTACTAACCTATCCCGGCCCCCTGGCCTGTCCGTCCTCCCTGCACTGACCTATCTCCTCCCTAACTCCCCACCTACACTCACCTTTACTGGCTCCATCCCCGCCTCTTCAACTTGTCTGTCTCCTCTCCACCTATCCTCTCTTCTATCCGCCTCCCCCTCTCTCCCTATTTATTTCAGAACCCTCTTCCCCTCCCCCATTTCTGATGAAGGGTCTAGGCCCGAAATGTCAAGTTTTCCTGCTCCTATGATGCTGCTTGGCCTGCTGTGTTCATCCAGCTCCGCATCTTGTTGTCTCCACCACCACCTCTGTCTCCTACCTTCAAGCCAGTTTTGTATGCAATTGGCTAGTTCCCCCTGGATTCCATGTGATCTAATCTTACCATGCAGTCTACCATGTGGAATCTTGTCAAACACCTTGTGGAAGTGATTACAAACAATGTCTAGCACTCTGCCTTCATCACTCTGCTTTGTCACCTCTACAAAAAAAAAAAACTCAGATTAGTGAGATAGTAGGAACTACAGATGATGGAGAATCTGAGACAAGGTGTAGAGCTGGATGAGCACAGCAGGCCAAGCAGCATCAGAGGAGCAGGAAAGCTGACGTTTCAGGCCTAGACCCTTCTTCAGATTAGTGAGACTTTATTTCCCAAGCACAAAGGCGTGTTAACCAGCCCTAACCTGCCTTTGCCTTTCCATATGCATATGAATCTTGTCCCTCAGAATCCTCCCCAACAGCTTACCAACCAGTAACATCAGGCTCCCTGGTCTACAGTTCCCTGGCTTTTCCTTAACACCTTGCTTAAATAACACACTTGAAATTTTGATTGCATTACTTTGTGTCTGACCTAAGTTGCAAATCAACCCACAGGGCCGGAAGTTTCAAACTTGTTGAACCAAAAAGGAACAGCATGTTTCATGGTCACAGCTACCATCTGTCAGTGGTTGATAACAAAACTACAGTCTGTTGAGCTTTGTACTTTTTCCAATTATCATGTAGGCTCCATTAGTTATAGGGAGATGGAGGGAGTGAGTTTGTGGCCAGAAAACCTGGAAATATTAGGAATAAGGAAGCTTTTTCAGAAAATAAAAATTCCTTCCATCTGCAAATTGGATTAAGGTTGGAAAAGATCTGGGTGGAGTGTATTTGTGGATGACTCAGGATACCATGGGAGGGAGGAGGGAAAGGCTACGGCAAATTAGTGGAGGTTAGATGAGCGTAGAGGTAACAGACAAAGACATAAGGGAGGGAGGAGGTCATCTGATCAATTGTGCTAAGGTTTGCTGTGGGTAGCAATCTTCCTCCTCTCAGCCCATCAGACACTGTTTCAAAATGCACAGGACCGCTGGATTTACCAGCTCTCACCACCCTTCAGCTTCTGCATTTGCAGGGCCAGGCATCCAAACCTGCAGTGATTAACTTCTAAAGGCAATTTAACATAACTCTTGACCCACTTTCAGCCACTATGGGGAAGTCAGTTATAAAAATGTCTCTTAGATAAACTGCAATGGGACAGACTACAAGAACTGTCACATCACAGAACTGTTCCCCATCCTACGCAAAGTTATAACTGACTTTGCAATATCACACAGTAACAAACAGAAGACAGTTTTCACTTGGTCTCCTTTCAAGATTTTGTCAATAATTCAAATACACATTTTAGAATGTTGAGACCTTTCAAAATCAGCGCATGCTGTTAACAGTGTACTAACTCATTTGGCTCAAATGCAAAGAATATCCTGGAATCAGAGAACAGTTCCAGCACAGAAAGCATCCACTAATGTCACGGTGTCTGTTCCAGCTCTCCATAAGGGCACATGATCTAATTCCACCATCTCTTCTTTAAGGAGAATAACCAATTTACCACTGTCACTGATGTCCCCGTTTCCTGGAATCACGCGCATAAATCTTTTCTGGGCCTTCTCTAAAGATAGCATTGGATGATTATTTTGACAGAAATAGTGTGAAATGTTCATAGGCAAAAAGCACGAGATTGGCACTAGTTAAATGACGCGCATTTGAAGAGCTGGTGCAACCACAATGGGCCAGAAGGCCTCCTTCTACACCATGACTGTTCTGTGATTCCGTGCCGCATCTTTTTTAAAGTGCGATGACCAATCCTAGAGATCGAAAAACTGAATATCCAAAGGATTGCAGCAATTCTGGGCGCCTGTGCGATTTTCTTTTCATGTCTTTCTTGGACAAAATCCTGTCCCTTCTACCAAAGACATTACAGTCAGATTTGTCTTAATTAATTACACACAATTTAAAGTCATTTAACCAGCTTGGCTCAAAATCTTTGCATTTTAATACATATTTGAACTACTTAATTAAGTAAACTGGTAAATCCCACCCATGCAATTCGTCGGTTAACATTTCCTCAGTTTCAGAAACAGGTCAGTAAATGATTAACAATTTAATCCCTTTTAGAATCGTACAGCATTTATTTCAGAAACAGCTAATCAAATGCAGCACATGTTTAGATCCATACAAGACTGAAATGCAAGACAAATCTCTGATATGCTCCACATCGTGCAACGACGTGAGATGTTCTGGCTGCACAATTGCAGGGGAGGATTCATGGTTTCATTGTACAATGTAACTGAACAAAAATGGGAGCCAATTAAACTTTGCACTAAAAGTCAACAGACTACCCTTCACTCACCACGCAGTAAGCTATTAACAACACCCTGTAAGTGTGATACCCAGATAAGCAGCATATCACAAATCTGCAGCAATCACCAAACTGCAGCCCCAACCATGAGGTAATGATGGAAAGATCTGATGTTTTTCTTAAATTAGAAACATGGGGGTTTAAGACTCAGTGGGGAATTAAAATTTAACAACACCAAACCAAAAACACCCAAAAAAAATGTGCGAGCAAGTCGTTTTACAATTATTACATGTTAAATAATGTTGTGGTTATATTCTGTCATTCCTTGATAATACTCGTGATTATTTTCCTCACCCCAAGCTTTCTTTTACCCCAAATGCTCAAAGCAGCAAGGATGTGGTGACATCATTGACTGAAAACTCCTCACATACGGGATCAGATTTTGCTGCAAGCTTCACATAAAATCAGAAGATAATTAGTTATTGGTCCTGCCTAATCAAGCTGGATGGTACATTGCTACACGGCATCTGTGCCTTCTGCTCACTAGGTTCCTTCCAGATTTCAGATAAAGTGCAACTGGAAGGACTGCAATCTTAGCACAAGAAACAGAATTTAGGTGGAGGACATACAAATGTTTACACTGCCAGCTAGCGCACAAGCCATTTTGCTCAGAGACAGGAACAACAGAAGGACTGCTCACCCATCAGCAGCAGGTAGCTAGTTAACGTCAATTAATTGGTCATTTACAGAGGCTGCCTGGAATTTTCCAGTCAGCATGCAGGCTTCCCATGGACATGGGAACTGGTTCAGCTGCTCAGAGAGCAGCCAAGACAGGCTTCAAGGCCTACCTTCCTGGCATCCCTGTGGAAGAATGGCCCCTCCTTCCTATTGACTAGCTTAGATTTGGCTACAACATCAGGGTCCTAACAAAAGTGAAACTTGTCTTTCAGAATTCCCAAATGCCGATATTTTCAAAGTAGATTAATAAGAAATTGCATTGATACTGAAACTTCAGGATATTCTAAAATGCTTCACAGGCAATTAAGTGCTTTTGAAGGGAGATCACAGTTTTAAAACAGAGAAGTTTAGCAGGCATTTTGCAAACAGCCAGGCGCCACAAACAATACAACAATAAACGATCAGAAAATCTGTTTTAACAGCAGTCGAGGGAGAGACATTGGCTGGGACTCCAAGAATTCCCCTGCCTTTCTTCAAAAAGTGGCATAGAATCCTTTACATCCACCCCACCCAAGAAGCTAGACAAGGCTAGGTTTAACAGACAGAATCTTACATAGAGCAGGACTGCACTGAAGTGTCAATCAAGATTTTATGTCCAAATCTCGGCAGTTCAGCTTGACGATTGCTAATTTGCAATGTTGAAATAGATGCAATAGCGTTGTAAGAAAAGTTAATGAAGTCTGCAACACAACAGTCCCTAAAAACCACTGGCCAAAATCCAGAAGGTGCAGGCATTACAGGAACACTGCTTGAGAAAAGCAAGAGGGGTTAAGAGGGAAGGAGGAAAGCAAAACCAAGCATAAAACTGCAATAAGGTGAAAGGAAAATATATCACAAAATCAGATCATTATGCTCAACTAGTTTGTGCAGCGTTTACCCCACATAAGCTTCCTCTCATTCTACCAACCACAGTCATAAAGTCAATGTCATACAGCGCCGAAACACCTCCACGCCAACCAGAATCCCAAACTGAACTAATATCACCTACCCTGTGCTTGACCCACATCCCTCCAAACACTTCTTATTCAAGTAATTATCTAAATGCCTTTTAAATGTTGTAACTGTATATGCATCCACCACTTCCTCTGGAATTCATTCCACAATTGAGCCACTTTCTGTATAAAGGAGTTGCTCCTCATGTCTTTTTTTAGAATCTTTCTCCCTCAGCTTAAAAATATGTCTTGAAATCCCTAGAGGAAAAGACCCCTGCCATTCAGCTGAACTATATTCCCCATGATTTTATAAACCTCTATAAGGTCAACTGCCTGCACTCCCGTGAAAGAAGTCCCAACCTATCCAGCCTCTCCTTATAACTCGAACCCTCTATTCCTGGCAACATATTGGTGAATTTCGTCTCGAATCTCACCAGCTTAATAATGTTCTTCCTATAACATGGCAACCAGAACTGGACACAGTATTCCAGAAGAGACCTCACTAATTCTTGCAGAACCTCAACATAGTGTCCCAACTCCCATACTCAAAGGTCTGAGCAATGAAGGCGAGTATGCTGAACACCTTCTGAACAACCCTATCTTTATGTGGTGCGAACTTCAAGGAATTATGTACTGAACCCCTAGGTCTCTCTGTTCTAAAACACCATCTTGGGCCCTATTTTTAACTGTATAAGTTCTGCCCTTAGCTTTTCGGAATGTTTTTTGATCTCCCTTTTCTCTCATGTCCTCATCTAGTGAAAGTATGTAAGCTATTTACCACAACATCCTGTGGTAGTGAGTTCCACATTCTATTCAATCCAAGTAGAGACAGTTGGATTTATTGGTTAGCTAGCTTGTACTTTTCACCTCAGATTTTGGATTCTCCCACATATGAGAACACTCGCCCAACATCTACCCTGTCCAACCCATTCATAATTTTAAAGATCTCCATTGCTTTCCACTCAGTCCCTTTTCCAAAGAATGAGCCTCAACCCTGTTCAATCTTTCCAGTTAGTTGTCACCTCTTAGTTCTGATAGCTGGCTTGCAGATTTTTCCCCCACACTTTATCCACTGCTTGAAGTACGAGAGAGAATCTCTAAGCCACAGTTGGATCACATCAAGGATCCACACCGTGACCCTTCTGTCCCTGATTATGATGGATGAGAAAGGTTAGACAGAAAATACCATGCTCAATGATGTTCATTGATGACATTGAGTGGGCATGAAGACACCATGACCAAGTATCTAGAGAAAAGCACTGAAAAAAAATCATGAAGATCAGTTGATCAAAAACCCAACTTGTAAGCCATATTTTGAGTCTAGGAGCTGAGCAAAAGGTGCAAAATTGTTGAAAGTGAGAAGTCTAGTAAAGCTGGAGTCAACAGTGGCAGAACACATGGATTGATGGAAATGGAATTAAGTATTGGATTAGCTCTGGTTGGAGTAACTGGAAGAAATGCAATGTTGTGTTAGGCGGTAGAAAAACACTGCAGTAGGGTGTTGTGGTGTTGTGGTAGTGTCCCTACCTCTAAGCCAGAAGGCCTGGTATCAAGACCTCCTCCAGAGGTGTGTCATAAAAATCACCAAACAGGTTGATTAAAATATCAACTGTAAGGAGCTAGCACATTAGTGGCAAAGTGGAGATGTCCCTGCCTTTAGGCAAAAGGTTTGGATTCAAGTCCCGCCGATGCCTGAAGTATGTCAAATAGGTTGATTAAAAATATGTACCCAAAGGAACTCTTGTAGCAATGATATGAGACTGACAATTTTTTTTTTTTTAAAAACCCCTACAGGGGTCTTATGCCACAGTCAGAGTGTCCCTCCTCGGAGCAGGTTGGTTAGAAAATACGTTTTTAAAAAATTCCCTATAAACCTCACACATTTAGAGGAAGGTACGGGCTGGGGTGCATTATTATCCCCTCAATTCATTTTGATTTAGCCCCTCCGTCATCCCCTACACTTCCCTTTCATTACTACTGCATTGCGCTTGTAATTTATTAATTGCTTTGTTCATCAAACAGGTAACTTCGTAGTGGGCTAGTTTAAAAAAAGTGCTGACCACATATACAAAAAGGAGACCCTATTTCTGAGCTCGAAAGCCCAGATCAAATCCTGCCTGATCCTGAGGTGTGTCATATACACATGAACAGTTGATTTAAAGTATTTAGAAAAAGGGAAGGTGGAATAAAACCCGAGAACTACACAGACTAAACACAATTAACAGCAAATTTAGAAAAGATATCGTACAAGAAGATTGTAAGAGAAACAATAGAAAAGAACCTTGAAACAAAAGTTGCTATTTTAAAAAGTCATCGTGGATCTGAAAGGCTAAATGATGCCTAATTAAGCTAACAAAATTATCTGCTGAAATAAAAAGGAAGGAGTCAACTAAGGTAGTTTCTGCCTTTTTGACAGGCCTTTTGACAAGGTATAACATAGCAGGCTCATGACAAACATTGCTTTTCTAGTCAATTATGTTCTAATATCAGCAATATACTATCTAGGAGTAGAAGAAAAGTGTAGTTATTCAGTTCAGAAGAACATAGAAAGTGGTGTCTTAGCCTCAAATGCATGTAAAGATAGTCTGGTTCAAGTTAAGATGCCTTTGGTTTGTTTGGATAGAGTCAAACTCCAATGTTTGTATGTTTCTTTGATGTGCTAGTGTGCAGAACTGAACTGTGTTTGTGACTAAGTACATATATAAAAAGTTATTGTTTACGAATAAAGTATATTTTTGAAATAAAAAAGTGACGATGGCATGGGTTGTTCATAATTTACATTAATGATGTGGTTTAACGACAAAGTATCTCTTAAACTTCGCAAATACCTTGGAACTATGTTGTCACCTTCACTGTCATTGGCTCAAAAGCTTGAAGTTCCTTCGAAGAATACTATCCCTACACCTCAAAGACTGTAGTGGTTTAAGAAGCCACTTCACCACCACTTTTGCCAGGGGGATTAGGAGTGGGCAATAAGTGTTGATCTTGTCAGCAACGCCCACGTTCCATGAACAAAATGTTAAAAAAAAAATCCTCTAATTTAAATGCCTGTCCAGTGAATCACTGAATTGGATGAGGTTCCAAGTGTTGACCTGTTTCGGCTGGGAAGGGAGGACTGCGTGGAAAGAGGACCATAGCTGGCTAAGAAGAGGGAACACTGACCGGGGTTCCTGCTCATGTCTGTTGTTTGTGTGTGTTATAGTGAGAATAGAACACCACCCACGCACATCCACCCAGCCCCCACCACTCACCATCAAGTCACTTGCTAACCCACTGTGTTCAGTTGAATTGCTCCATGTGTTCTCGCATGTTGTCTTTATTCTCTCTAATTTATTTGTTTTAAATCTGCTGCTGCTGCTGCTACACAGTAAGGCAGTCGATTTGCTAAAATGTCATTTACATCAAGATAAGGAAAGGTTATTTGTTGCATGCAACGCTATAGCCTAACTGCGTTTGTGATGCTGTAGCAGATTAAATTTAACACAAGTTATCTGTGTTTTGTTTGAGCTCTGACCATGAGTTTTACAGCCCTAAACACTGACTGATGACCGGGAAGTAACAGAAGCACCTCTTTTCGACAGGCAAGTTGGGTTATTTGTTGGATTAGAACGGTCTGGTTTTTACAAGTTGTAACGGCCTTCCCTTTGTATTACAGATTTCACTAAAGTTAAAATGGTACTACTGCTCCAAAATATTGTGCAGGCTAAAACAGCAAGTTGTTTTAATAAATTGATATTAGTTGTGATTTATCAAAAACAAATTCAGTAACACAATTTTTTTTTTGTGTGAGTGCCATTGTTTGCATCTCCTGTATTTATAGACTTAGTACTGTTAAACAATGTACTGGCAGCACGTCATGTTTTCTGTGACCGTGCAGGAATGATATTCCAATCATGAGTCTTGTGATATGAACATCCCAGTAGGTTATGAACACAATAGGCTCTAACCAGCAGAATGGACCATCATGTGGGCAAAATTGTTGATTAGATTATGTGCTACATTTTAATTTACAGCAAGTACAGTAGGATCATTTCAGTATTATCAACTCAAACTTTCACAGCTGATTACCTCAATTAAATAACTATGATGCCTCCAAGATGGCCACTTTTTTTATGCATTGCAATTTCTGGCAATAATCTATACCTGGGAGTGAATGATACTGAGATTTAGTTGAGCGTTTCAGGTTATTTATTAGAGTTTAGAGATAGATGCTAAAAGATCCATACAAGATGAAATGCACCCAGCTAGATGTCAGAGGTCGTTTGCTTGTGCTTTATTGACTAAATTAGACCTTCGCTGGAGTGAAACACTGCAGATGCTGGCAATCTGAAACAAAAATTGAGAATGTTGAAATTTCAGTAGGTCAAAGAGCATCTGTACAGGAACAAAGAGAGTTAACTTTTTCAGGTAGCGACCCTTCAGCAAATGTTAATTCTGTTTCTTGGCTTAGCTGTAGTGTGATGTCCAAATCTGGCACTAATTTTATGATGATTGCAGGATTATAGAGATGAAGTTTTGATTCAGCAGAATGATCCCAGGGCTGAAAGGGTTAAATTATGAGGCCATATCGCATAGGGCAGTGTGGTATTCTCTTCCCTACTGAAAATTATGGGATGGTCTAAATGAGGTCTGAAGACGATGAAAGAGTGTGATAGGATACTATTGTATTCTGCCCAAAGGTATGTCCTTGGCTCATTGTCTTCTGATGCTTTGTCCTAAGCAGATTTTCTTAGCAGTTTTGTCAGTGGTGGCTTGCCATTGTTTAGCATGCTCAGGGGTAGGGTAAGAGGCAAGTACAAAGTCTACATCAGCCAGATGGGAAATAATTAAAATAAAAACAGGCTGTTGCCTGAACTATATACTGGCCATCTAGACCACCAACTTAACTGGCCCCTTCACTGCTAAAGACAGACTATTTCCTCTAGTGGTGAGTCCAAACCAGGCAAGGGAACATTGAAGCTGGAGTTTCAGGGACAATGTCAGAATGCATTCCTTCACTCAAAAATGGCTGAAATTTGGGACACTCTTCCCAAAAAAGCTGTTACGGCTCAGTCAATTGAGAGTTTCAAAATGGAGATTCATCAATTTTTGTTCAGTAAACTTTTTAAAGGGGTTACGGAAAGCTGGTGGTACTATTTTCCAGATGGGTCTGGCTACATTACCAACTGTCTGATGACCTACTACTCTGTATCCAGTCTTAGCATAAAGCAGGTCAGCCTTTTAAAAAAAAAAAATCAACTTTGTCTGTTCCATTTTGCTTATTTTAAACATCAAGGTAAAGAACCTTATTGCTCAATTCCATCTAGTCCAGTTTCTCACTGAACAATTCTAGGAATTCAGAAAATTCTCCCCCATTCCAAACAGCTGTGGATGCAGGGAGTCAACAGAAAATTTCACAACCAAGACACATAGATTTTTCTTAGGATGTGTTAAGGATTGCGGAACTAAGGCAGACTTAGACGGTCAGGATGCAGGTCATACATGATCTAAACGAACGGCAGAACAGAAGGGAGCTGAATAACTTTCTCCTGTTTGTACATGTACATGAGAAAAAGGTGGGGCTGGAACTCTTATTATATAGCTCCAAAGAGCTATAACTAAAAAGAACGAAAAGACAATTAGCTTCTGTGCTGTATGGTTCTCTAAATTCCCCATTTATAACAAATCTTAACTTAACTCAAACCAAAAACAAAAATCCCCAACCTGGTTCCTCATACGGGTGCACCTTACAGAAATTCAGACATGAAAAAAATCAGTATTAACTCCGTAACTGCTGAGGAACAAATCAATATTTTAAAACAACTACAACGATACTAAGAAAGTGGTTATCAAAATTTGATACAAGGATTTTGGATCCAAGATACAGGATACAAGAACTGTGGACAGGGTTAAAAGTATTCACAGCAGAGGAAGAAAGTAGCATGTTGGATGTCCGAAAGAAACTAATTGCAAATCTACCAATATTTTAAAAAAAAACAAATTAGTGCAAATGAAACAAAATAATGACAAAAGAGCAATAAATCTCCAGGATTGCACAGTTCTCATCCTCGGCATTTAAAAGAAGTAGGTGGAAACATTGCAGATGCCCTAATTATGATGTTTCAAAGTTCGAGTAAATCAGGAACCATTCCCAAATTGGAAAATTGAGCATGTTATTCTACTCCAAGAGAAACATAGAATTATAGATGAGCTAGCCTAAAATTTGTTGCCAGAAAATTGCTACAGACTATAATTAGCACTGAGAAAACATTCAGATTTTAAAAATGAGCACCAATAACATCATGGACAGATACTAACAAAAATCACAAAGCACGGTGAAATACTGGACTTGATATCTAGAGAACTATATTAAAAAAGGATGAGAATCATGCTACCAGATATATAAAGCCCTGATTAGACCACAGTTGGACTGTACCACACCTAAGATAGCATATTCTGGATTTAAGGATTTATTAGAATGACATCTGGATTTCAGAAATTGAATAATGAAGAAGATTACACAAATCCTGGTTACATTTCCTCGCAATTTAAGAAGTTATGGGGTCATTTGATCAAAGTTTTCAAATGATTAAATTGGAACAAATAAGGTGGGAAGGGAGAAACAATGTTCACTGGTTGAGGAAATCAAGAAGTAGGTAATGTAGCCTATGATTTTGAGCCAGGTCTTTCAGGAATGAAGTTAGAAAAGCAAAGCTGATACAGGTTGAAAACTCTCTTCTGCAAATAGTGATTAGTATCAAATCAATTGTTAATTTTAAATCTCAGATTAATAGATTTCTGTTAACTAAACACACTAAGGGATATGGAGAAATTGCAGGTCTATGGAAGTAGGTCATAAAACAGTCATGATTTAACTGAATGGTGGATCCAGATCAAGGGCCCATCTGGCCTATTCCTTATGTTCCTAACCAGAATTTTAAAAAAAAAAAAGAGGTGTAGCTTACAGTAATTCCAGCTCAAAAAAATTCCAAAACATCTGTACAAGGTAACATATTCCATAATTAAAAAGCACTTAATGCGGTCAGGAAACTATCAAACAAAACTACATTTACGATTTTTGAAACTGTGCCAGCATACTCTGAAAAGAAAATATTCACTAATTGCAGGCATTTGAAGGGCTCATAATTTTTTTGTTAAAAAAGGCACAAACTTCTTTCATTTGCACTTTTCATAAAACAAACATTGTAACTTATTTTAATTAACACTAAGTACAATGGAGAATATTTTCTAACAGCTGTAATGACATAGCTGTCTACCCGAGTATTAATAGACTCATACAGCTAACAGTCTCAATGCTTATGCAGCTGTGGATGTCAGGTTTTTTTTTAAATTTATGCATTTATTTATTTTAAATCAATGTTATTTAATTTAGGCATCAACCCTGGCTGACCTAATAGTATCATTGCTTTGAGACAGAAGGTTGAATGCAAGTCCTATTCTCGAACAAAATCTAAGCTGTCAATCCAATGAAAGTGATTGCACAATGTTCAGCACCATTCACAACTCCTCAGATATTGAAGCTTCGATGTTCATCGGCTACAAAATCTGGACAATATCCAGGCTTGGATTAACAAGCAGCAAGTAACAAGTCATGCCACACAAATTCCAGGCAACGCCCATCTCCACAAAAAGACAATCTAACCATCATCCCTTGATATTCAATGGTGTTACCATTGTGAATTCTCCACTATCAACATCCTTGGGGTCACTACTGACCAGAAACTCAACTGGACTCGGCACATAAACAAAGTGGCTACAAGAGCAGGTCAGATGCTAGGAATATTATGGCAATTAACTCAACATCTGACTCCCCAAAGCCTATTCGCCATTTGTAAAAGGCATAAAAGAGGAATGTGACGGAATATACTATGCTTGCCCGAGTGAGTGCAGCTCCAATAACACAAGAAGCTTGACAGCATGCAGGACAAAGCAGCCCACTTGAGTGGCACCACATCCTCAAACATCCACTCCCTTTACCACTGATGTATATTAGCAGTAGCATGTACTATCCACGAGATGCACTACAGAAATTCACCGTAGATCCTCAGACAGCACATTCCAAACCCATGACTACTTCCATGGAAGGACAAGGGCAGCAGATACATGGGAATACCACCACCTTCAAGTTCGCTCCAAGTCACTCACCATCCTGACTTGGAAATATATCATTTCTTCACTGCCACTGGGTCAAAATCTTGGAATTCCCTCCCCAAGGGCATTATGGGTCAACCTACAGCATGTGAATTGCAGCAGTTCAAGAAGGCAGCTCAGCACCACCTTCTCAGGGGAAATAAGGAATGGGCAATATATGCCGTCCAACCAATGGCACCACATTTCATGAGTGAATAATAAGTGCTATACAGTCAGAGGTGCTGTCATTCAAATGACAAGTTAAACTGAATGTGTGTCCTTTCAGATGGATGTGCAAAAGATCCTAGGTCACCATTTTGAAGAAGAGTTTGCACTGGCTGGCACCCTGACCAATATTCATCTCTCAACTCACATCACTACAACAGATGCTTTGGCAATCTACCATTTCACAAGATGATGGATCATGTTCAAATATCACCTCATGGTTCAGGATCCCCACTTTGGCAAGGCATTTCCACCTGTATTTGCTGTGGATGAAGACAGGGGACCAAGAAGATGCAAGATTTGTCAACATCTATTTTCCTTCAGCCCATTTCTTGGCCAGCTGAATTTCTGTTTCATGGCACTTCTTCCAAAGTCTCTCCAGTCAGCCACCAGAGGCCTCAGCCATCAGTAACCTCTCCTAGTTGTCAGTGTAAATGTTTGCCATTATTACATTTTGCCTGAAGTATCCTGAGTTATAGATATCCAGCAAGGTGTAACCCAATGGCTAGTTAATCAAACAGGAAATCTTTGGATAAGCAGCCATCATCCACCCAATGGATGTGGCCAAGCCAGTAGAGACATCATCATTATTAATGAGCAAGTACTAATGGAATTAGAACACTCCAACACCTAAAACTTGATAACCTCATCCTGCCAAGAGATGCACAGGACACACGAGTGCATTGAGAATGCAGACTTGGGTAGACTTGCAGTTTCGTTTTCTCAGTCAGCTTGTTATTTTTGTTTCACACTCTCTCTGGCATCCTGGCTGATAAATATTCCTCAAATAACATCACAAACTGATTAACTGGTCGTTATGTAATTGACATCTGCGGAACCTCGTTATAAGCAAATTTCCTACAAATAAAAAAAATTAACATACCTCAAAACCTGCATTTACACAGAACCTCTCTTTTATTGAATATGAAGATATCAACAGGAACTCCAGGTGATGATGTCATTGATTAATGTACTCCTATAGTGACTGCTTATTTAAAGCAAGAAGCAAGAAGGTGCAACAATTTATGGTTACAGATTACAAAAAATGACGGACAGTGAGGGCAGAGAGGTGAGGCAAATCAGTTACACAGAAAACATAAAGCACTGTACTTTTGAAGAAACAGCAGTAGGGAAAACTGGTTTAAATATGAAGTGATCTTCATGGTGTGCAGCTGCAGAAAACATTATTCAAGACAGTATAGAATAATGCCATAAGACAAACCAAATCCTCAGAGACAATGATGAATTAGTGCTCGAGTTCAGTTTGGCTTAAGTTGGAATGTTTTGGGTGACTCACAATAGTATGGGTTTTTAATAGATGGGGGAAAAATTCACTGTATATTACCAAGTCTGAGAAGTTAGACCATGTTCAATTCATTTGCAGGACATGGACAAGCAAACGTGGCATTTAAGGTGATGGTGAGAAGGTGATGTAATTGAGCTTGTTAGGCTACCTTAGGAGAAACACTAAAAGGAATGCACGCTGGTGTGGCATTGGATTATAGGGAAAACAAGCCCTCCTCCTGGACACCACCCCAAGGCCTCCGACCCTCCCTCGACCTCTTCATCTCCAAGTGCCGTCGAGATATCAATCGCCTCAACCTCTCTAGCCCTCTCAAACACTCCAACCTCTCCACCGCAGGACGTGCAGCCCTCCGCTCCAATCCCAACCTCACCATAAAACCCGCGGACAAGGGAGGCACAGTCGTGGTATGGCGCACTGACCTCTACATTGCTGAGGCCAGGCACCAACTCTCCGACACCACCTCCTACCGCCCCCTGGATCATGACCCCACCCCCGAGCACCAAACCATCATCTCCCAAACCATCCACAACCTCATCACCTCAGGTGACCTCCCACCCACCGCCTCCAAGCTCATCGTTCCCCAACCCCGCACCGCCCGCTTCTATCTCCTTCCCAAAATCCACAAACCTGAATGCCCTGGTCGACCCATTGTCTCCGCCTGCTCCTGCCCCACCGAACTCATCTCCACCTACCTAGACTCCATTTTCACCCCCTTGGTCCAGGAACTCCCTACCTACGTCCATAACACCACCCACGCCCTCCACCTCATCCAGAACTTCCAATTTCCCAGTCCCCAACACCTCATTTTTACTACGGACGTCCAGTCCCTATACACCTGTATTCCCCATGCAGATGGCCTAAAGGCCCTCCGCTTCTTCCTGTCCCGCAGAACTGACCAATCCCCCTCCACCGACACCCTCATCCGCTTAGCCAAACTCGTCCTCACCCTCAACAACTTCTCTTTCAATTCCTACCACTTCCTACAGACAAAAGGGGTGGCCATGGGTACCCGCATGGGCCCAAGCTATGCCTGCCTCTTTGTAGGTTACATGGAACAATCCCTCTTCTGTACTTACACTGGCCCTAAACCCCACCTCTTCCTCCGTTACATTGATGACTGTTTCGGCGCCGCCTTGTGCTCCCACGAGGAGCTCGAACAGTTCATCTGCTTCACCAACACCTTCCACCTCAACCTGAAGTTCGCCTGGACCATCTCCAACACTTCTCTCTCCTTCCTGGACCTCTCTGTCTCCATCTCGGGCAACCACCTAGAAACAGATGTCCATTTCAAGCCCACTGACTCCCGCAGCGACCTGGAATATACCTCCTCCCACCCACCCTCCTGCAAAAATGCCATCCCCTATTCCCAATTCCTTCGCCTCTGCCGCATCTGCTCCCAGGATGAGACATTCCACTCCCGTACATCTCAGATGTCCTCATTCTTCAAGGACCGCAACTTCCCCCCCCCACAGTGGTCAAGAACACCCTCGACCGTGTCTCCCACATTTCCCGCAACTCATCCCTCACGCCCCGTCCCCGCAATAATAACCAAAAAAGACTCCCCCTCGTCCTCACGTACCACCCCACCAACCTCCGGATCCAACGCTTCATCCTCCGACACTTCCGCCATCTGCAATCTGACCCCACCACTAAAGACATTTTTCCCTCCCCACCTTTATCTGCTTTCCGGAGGGACCACTCCCTCCACGACTCCCTTGTCTACACCACACCCGGCACTTTTCCCTGCAACCGCAGGAAGTGCTACACCTGCCCCCACACCTCCTCCCTCACTCCAATCCCAGGCCCCAAGAAGACTTTCCACATCAGGCAGACGTTCACCTGCACATCTACCAATGTGATATACTGCATCCGCTGTACCCGGTGTGGCTTCCTACATCGGGGAAACCAAGTGGAGGCTTGGGGACCGCTTTGCAGAACACCTGCGCTCAGTTCGCAACAAACAACTGCACCTCCCAGTCGCGTACCATTTCAACTGCCCCTCCCATTCCTCAGACGACATGTCCATCCTGGGCCTCCTGCAATGCCACAATGATGCCACCCGAAGGCTGCAGGAACAGCAAATCATATTCAGCCTGGGAACCCTGCAGCCCAATGGTATTAATGTGGATTTCACAAGCTTCAAAATCTCCCCTCCCCCAACCGCATCCCAACATCAGCCCAGCTCGTCCCCGCCTCCCTAACTTGTCCTTCCTCTTACCTATCCCCTCTTCCCACCTCAAGCCCCACCCCCATCTCCTATCTACTAACCTCATCCTGCCCCCTTGACCTGTCCGTCCTCCCTGGACTGACCTATCTCCTCCCTACCACCCCCCCGCCCCCACTCACCTTTACTGGCTCCATCCCCGCCTCTTCTGCTTGTCTGTCTCCTCTCCACATATCCTCTCTTCTATCCGCCTCCCCCTCTCTCCCTATTTATTTCAGAACCCTCTTCCCCTCCCCCATTTCTGATGAAGGGTCTAGGCCCGAAACGTCAAGCTTTCCTGCTCCTATGATGCTGCTTGGCCTGCTGTGTTCATCCAGCTCCACACCTTGTTATCTCGGATTCTCCAGCATCTGCAGTACTTATTATTTCTAAAGAACAGTGAGTCTCCTTCACTAAAGGAAACAGACGAATTACATGGGGTTTTAAAGGCAATCCGATAGCTTGACAGTTGCACTCACTAATACCAGCTTCTCAACTTCAGATATATGAAATTAGGGCAACATCAAGCTCCAAGTGGAGAACAGTGAGCAAAGGCACCAGGAAAACTTCAAACCCCAAAAACAGGCCACAGTCGATAAGTGACAGTAGGCCTCTCCAAAAGTAAAAATGCATGTTGTTTACAAAAAAAAAAGATTTTTGAACAATACAATTGGGCAATTTGAGTTCAGGAAGCAATTAGCAGCAGCCTTGCCCATGCAATTACTGGGAATCTTAACCAGAGAGTTACTGCCCTCCACAAACAGCCCAGCACATAAAATTTTATATCATGGCGTTGCAGCACCCAATTTCTTTGCTGCAGTATGGTTTGGTAGAACAATCAAGTCAAAGTTGATAAGCGAAGAGCTAATAGAAAATGTCCATTTAAAAAGAAATTCAAATATAAATGGCTGATGAGGAAAACAGGCTGTTCTCACACACCTCATCTATGTAGACAGACAGATACACAAAGAGGGAGAAAACAGAATGCAACAGAGAGGGCCAGACTGTTTTAAAACTGCAGTTAGCAATGTCACAGCCAAGTACAAGCATTACATTTTTAAATCAGACTGGGTGAATGAGATGAGTGAAATATTATTTTAACCCACAACATATCCAAAATTAAAGCTTACCTCCCTGAGAACACTAAAAAAAAGGTTCAACTCAATGAAAATGGTTAAAGTTTTACTTCTGATCCAGGACCATTATAAAGGAGTTTTCATTACAGTATACATTACAGAGGGAATTGATACAGCATAAATTTTACCAAGGTATTAGCACTATATACATATACCAGGCTATTAGTACTGCATATACGATAACGGGGTTTTAGCATTGTACACATTATACTGGAGACTGCAAACGGATTCCTGACTGTAGATTATAAGCACAGAATTCTCCTACAATTCACACATAATCGTGAAGCTTTACTGCATAACTGCAAAAAAAAAAGCCAACTGTAACTTGTTCAGGGAACCATATTCTCTGGTTCCCGTCCCTCAGCAAGTTGCAATTTACATATTTTTTGCAGTTATGCGGTGAAGCTTCACAAAATAACCCCATCCACGGGACTGCAACGTTAGTACAAGCCACAAAACCGAACAATTCCAAAAGGAACGTTTTCGCAAAAATATTTACCTGAATCCTTGGGTCGACTTCTTCCTCCTCTGGCACTTCTAACTTCTCATTCTTCTTCGACAACCCGTCCATTTTGCGACTAAATTATTTATATTTTACAGCTTTCAGTCTCTTTTATTTTGGGAGAGTGTAAAAAATGCAAGATAGGACTGAAATTCGAAAAGGAGAGAGAGAGAAACACTCAGGGAAGTGAAATAGAATTGGCTTGACTATCGATTAAGACGGTGTCGGACTCAACGCTGCTGTATCCTGCAGAAACATCTGGAATTCATTCTTCCACTAAAACAGGCTCCAATGAACGAGACAGCAAAACTTGGACGTGTAAAAAGCTGCAATAATTCAACATTTTTGAAGTGTCTGGCGGAAATATACGCCGCCCTCTCGGATACAGCCTCTGGTCGTTCAGAGCCCTGGGAGGAGGAAAATCATTCTAAATATATCCAGAGATGAGATGAAAGGAGGTTTACGTTATCATACAATAGCGAGGTTAGCACAGCTCGTTCAAAGGGAGCCAGAGAGGCTGCATTCTCCAGGATTCCTCAGTGCGCTGCTACTCCGCCCCTTCCTCTTACTCTGGACTTGTTGGCGATTGCTTTGTTCTAGCGAGACACAGGCGTAGTTAAGGCTGAAAATTTATCTCCGCACCCCCCCCCCCTTCACTTAGTGCAGAGGAGGATGCAGTTACCAATCTAAGCCCAGGGGTTACTTCCAGCAATTTTTCTCTCTCTCTCTCGAAAGAACTAATTTCTTTCAATTATTGCTTTTATTTTCATGTCCTTTATTCGCTCTGGAAATAACGGGCTGAGATTGCATCACGGATGATGGCTGCCCCTGTGCTGATTCAGAGGGAATTTACAGAATATCTCACTGACACGCAGCATGTTGCAGAGCTCACTCACTGCCCAGTCTGGGCAATGCTGGGTCACTAAGTTTTAGGGTCCAGCCCAGATTGGAGGACACAACCCGGGCTGGCACTATTGAGGGAGTGTGGCATCTTTTGGACGACGCGTTAAAAGGCCCTGCTCTGCCCTCTCGTGTAAAGATTGTGTGGCATGAGTTTAGAGAAGATAAGGCGTGTTCTCCCTTTTGTCCTGGATAACGTTTGTTCCTGTCACACATTACAAAAACATGCAACCTGCTTATCATCTCATTCCATATCAAAAATACTTCATTAGGTATAAAGTATTAGAGATGATGAAAGTTGCCGTATGAATGTGAACCTGTCTTTTGGATCCGCACCCTCTCGGATCTGCTGCAAACGAGGCATTTTGATGTTACATTGAGTTCCATATTGAAGGCAGCAATTCGTATAATTCTAGTTATACGAATGAATGAAATACAGTGCGGATGTGGAAAGGTATTATTAGCATTCATAGTATGAGTTCCTCCCTAAATTAACTTCACTAATGAAAATATAGGATTATTTTGAAATTGTTACAATGACAGACAAAAATGCAGTGCGAATGCACAGCAGAATATCCAAGAAAGGGAGCTCAGAGAGCAAAACCCGCTCAAAGTCTGCTGCTGTGGTAACAACATGCAATTCATTTTCTGTTCTTCGATAGTAATATGGTTTGTAATGAAATAAGATTATTGTATCCTGGGAGCTAAATTGTTAGAGGAACGTCTGATTTTTTGTTTGTTTCTTTTAAACCTTTGTAAAAGTCATGTTATGTTTATCAGTATTCAAAAAATGCAGGAAGCTGAGATTTTATTTGTTTGGGAAATATTACTATTAATCAATACAAGATAGTGAAAGTCTGATAATAAGCAATTAAAAAGCAATTTAAAACCTTGGTTAAATCTTTTTCTCACTTAATTCAACAACAGCCACACACATTTTTATAGTCCATTTAACAAACCAGAATACCTTAAAGCACTTCAAAGTAGTGTTATAGGACAACATTTTACACTGTGTCACATAAGGAAGTATGTTTCCACACTGTAGGGGTTCTATGAAATCTGGTGATCAAAGGTTTGGTCAAAGAGCTCAGAGTCATAGAGTCCGGCAGCATGGAAACAGACCCTTCAGTCCAACCAGTCCATGCCTAACATAATCCGAAACTAAGCGCATCCCACCTGCATGATCCTGGCCCATATCTCTCCAAATCTTTCCTATGCATGTACTTATCCAAATGTCTTTTAAACATTGTAATTGTACCCACATCCACCACTTCCTCAGGAAGTTTACTCCACGTGGAAACCACCCTCTGTGTAAAAAAATTTCCTCGTCTTTTTTTAAATCTCTCTCCTCTCACCGTAAAATAGCATCCTCTTGTCTTGAAATCCCCATCCGAGGGAAAAGACAACTACCATTAATTCTATCTATTCCTCTCATTATTTTATAAACTTCTATCAAGTTGCTTCTTAACCTCCTACACTCCAGAGAAAAAGGTCCCAGCCTATCTAGCTTTCTTTATAACTCAAACCTTCCATACTCGGTAATGTCCTGGTAAATCTCAGAGGAAGGGTCACTGAACCCATAACATTAACTCTGACTTCTCCCCACAAGTGCTGCCAGACCTGCTGAGCTTTTCCAGCAATTTCTGTTTTTGTTTCTGATTTACAGCATCCGCCGTTCTTTTCATTTTTAACTAGGTCCTATGGATTGTTTTAAAGGAGGAGAGGGAAAGAATAAAGAGTCCGAGAGATGAACTGACTCATCTTAATTCTTCAGTTAATTTGTATTAGTCTGTCATCCTCATGGAAAATTGCACTCTCAGTGAGAGATATAGGTGGATTTTATTAGTAATTTAATTCAATGAACAATATAGCTTTCTGAATTTCAAACAAAAACAGAGACTCAGTAACAGAAAGTTAGCAGGTCAATTTAGCTATGCAACCTGACTTCAAGAGCAGTCTAGACTTGGGAGTCAATCATTTATTTAATTCATGGTAAGTGTTGAGGCAAATAACAGTAGTCCACAATAAAGAGAAATCCTGGAATCTCTTAGTGCGGTGAATTGTTCAGAAACCAAAATGAATGAATCTAGTGGCGAATGATGGGGGAGATGATGAGGTCAGGGCAGTCATGTGGTTGAGCATTATAGAGGTAGAACAGTAGCAGATGAAGCAATTCAACATAAGGTTTGCAATGGGTTAGAATATCAGTAACTTTGAAGAGAGAGGAACACTCTCTGATTAAAGCAAAACAGTAGCACCCATTTATCAATACAATCCTGGCTGTTGTTCATGTTTTGCTGAGTGTTGAGGTGGACTGCTTTACTGTCCATGGAATTGCAAATCGAAGCAAACATTCCAAAAGTATCAAGAAACAGCTCTATTTTTGTCACCATCTTGCGGTCACTATTGCGCAGAAATTGACTTAAACCCACCATATAACACCATTATATGACAGGGCTTTTGTGGCACAGTTGTTGTGTCACTATTTCTGAGTTAGGAGGCTGAGTTTCAAGTCCCACTTGTTCCAGAGGTGTCTAATAATATTTCTGAACAGGTTGAGTAGAAAATACCTATAAATGCCATGGCAAAAACTCTAGTGGCGCAACAGTAGTGTCCCTGTCTCTAGACCAGAAGGCCTACATTCAGGTTCCACCTGCTCCAGGGACGTGTCACCAGATACCCAAACAGGTTGATTAGAACTAATTATAAATACAATGGCAACTTGAACAGAAATTCTGTGATGAGTAGTTCATCTCCTGACTGCCAAAAGCCTCACTTCAAGACACACCAAAGAAATATGTAGCAAAGTTTTCCAGTTGCCCAGAGAGATGCAACTCCAACAATTATGTACTCATCAAACTGTCATATTCCACATAGATTCTGAGAATGCACAAAAATTTGTTTATTCATATAAATATAAATACATGATGTCATTTTGCCCTTTGTGCAAAAAAATTCTGTCCTATCTGAATGGAAAATTGACTAGACTGTGAATAGAAAAGAAAATAATACAAGTTCAGCAGATGAAGAAGAATTTCCAAGTTGCATTTAATAAAAATTCCAAAAATGTCGGCCTCTCTTGCAAGGCCAGAGTTTATTAGCTATTGCTAATTGCACATGAAAAGGTCACCCATGAGTATTCCTGAAGTGTGGTGACAGTGCTTCCATATGTATTGTTAAGTAGGATATTCATAGCACCATAAGATGGTTACAGTATAGAATGAGGACATTCAGCCTCTCAGGCCAGATGCCAGCTTTCTGCAAGAACAAGTTAGCCCTATTTCCACACCCTTTCCCTATAAATCCTGTAAATCTTTCCCTTCAGATGCTTATCTGACCACCTTTTGAAAGTTAGAATTGAATTGGCTTCTGCCATCCTGTCAGTCAGTAGTTCCAGACTGTTGGCACTCACTGTGTTAAGAAACATATTCCTCATGTTGGCCTTTCTATCACCTTAAATCTATATTCTGTAATTCTTCATCCTTCCACTAATGGAAACATTTTCTTTCTCTGTATTGATCTACTCCATCTGGATCCCCTTTGATTTTGAACTCTTATTATTAAATGTCCAACACTTGCTTCCCTAATATAAAGAGCTGAAGAAACTCAGTAGATCTGGCTGCATTTGTGGAGAGTTGTCTGCTGTATTTTGCTTTTATCCCAGCTCCTCAAATTACACAACTAAAGTCTCTTGTCCTGGAACCCCATGGTTCTCTCCACAACCTTCACATCCTCCTAATGTTTGTTGCCAGAATTAACATTACATCTCAGTTCAGGCTGAACAAGTGATAAAGGTTCAACAATGCACCCAGAACCGTGACAATAAGGGAGCAGTGATA
Organism: Ginglymostoma cirratum; assembly: GCA_024137785.1. Taxonomy (NCBI): domain Eukaryota; kingdom Metazoa; phylum Chordata; class Chondrichthyes; order Orectolobiformes; family Ginglymostomatidae; genus Ginglymostoma; species Ginglymostoma cirratum. The sequence continues at coordinate 14,740,121 of JAHRHZ010000029.1, forward strand.
TATATCCAAGTTTGGTTATGTGATTAAGAAGGGAACGTTGAAGTGATGGTGAGGCGATGTCACTCTCCTAGGTGGTTGAAATTGTAGATTTTAGAAGTGCTGTTGGAGATACCTTGGCATGTTGGTGCAGTGCAGCTTGAACAGTCGCTGAAGTTAGATTTGATCTCTACTGGGTACTGCATACTGTGTACAGCAGCAGCAAAAATGACAATTTTTTTTCAGACTTCGAGTATTTGTATGAATGAATCAGAGGCGAAATTGAACTTGTGGAACTTGTGTTGGATATAGCTGGTTTTAGGGTGCTTCGGTCACCTGTATATAGTAATTAATACATTCATCTTTAAGTATCAGTCAGTGGCTCAATGGAAGCACTCTCAGATCATTGGGGCGGGGGGGGGGAGGTGTGGTGGGTGGGAGGTGCATGATGATGTAGTATTGATGTCACTGGACTAACATTCCCAAGGTCCAGGTCAGTGGTCTGGCTATATGAGCTCAAATCATACCATTGTAGTCATAGAGTCACACAGCATGGAAACAGACCCTTCAATCCGACTCACCCATCTGACCGGACATCCCTATCTGACCTAGTCCAATTTGCCAGCATTTGGCTCAGATCCCTCAAGACCCAGTTGTGACATATAAATTCAATTAATAAACCTGGAACATAAAGGTAGTCTCACTAGTCTCACCATGAAGCATTCAACAATTACCATAAAAGCTATCTGATTTACTAACATCCTTTAGAGAAGGAAATCTGCCATCCTTGCCTGGCCTGACTTAGATGTGACTCTAGATCCACAGCAATGTGGTGAACTCCGAAGCAAATCACTCACTTCAAGGGCAGTGAGGCAACAAATGTAGAAGGGTCCCAACCTGAAATGTCAACTTTCCTGCTCCTCTGATGCTGCCTGGCCTGCTGTGTCCCTCCAGCTCCACACTGTGTTATCTCTGACTCCAGCATTTGCAGTTCTTACTATCTCCGGGCAACAGATGCTTGTCTTGTGAGCAATGCTTACATATTATGAAAGAAGGGGAAAGCATTTACATGTGAAATACTTTTGATTGCTGAACATACTGAAACAGGAGAACAATTAGAATGTTTTGAGTTATGCAAAATTCATGTTTGTAACACATTTTTTTCAGGTAACAACTTGTATTGATGGGCTGATTCCACACATCTACATCACAAACTGAGTCTCGATGTTCTCTTGTGCTATTTCATGACTGGGTCAAACAGAGGCTAAGTAAATCTCCAGCGGGAGGGAGAGAAAGAAATGTAATCAGCAGATCGATCAGTTCATTATGTTCTTCCAAACCTTCAGAGCAGCATTGACAACTGACTAGGACAGAACGTCTGCCTGCCTCAGGGATTTCTAAATCAGGAGAGTGAACCTTTCTATTTAGACAGTCATGTGGAAATATGCACAAACAGGTGTCAGTAAAGCAGCACCTAGAATTCCCACAACACTCTCATGATTGAATCCACCTTTCAGGGATTTCATCCTTTCCATTATACAGTACATTGTAGCATGTTGCACTTATTTAAAAAAGGGAAGAATTAAGGTGAGAGGGGAAAGATTTGAAAAGGACCTGAGAGGCAACTTTGTCACGTAGAGGGTGGTGAATGCATGGAATGAACTGCCAGAAGAAGTGGTGGAATCTGGTACATTTACACGATTTAAAAAGCATCTGGATAGCTGTATGAATAGGAAGGTTTTGGAGGGATATGGGCCAAATGTTGGCAAAAGGGATTAGTTCAATTTAGGATATCTGGTCAGCATGGACGAGGTGGATTAAAGGGTCTGTTTCTGTGCTGTACATTTCTATGACTCTATGACTCTTTAACCAACTTAAATTTTTGTAATGCCTTACAGTGTTTGAAGTACATTTTAAAGTGCTGTAATGTGGCAGCTAACATAAGCAAGATTTCACAAAGATTAATGCAGTAATAACTGGATCATTTATTTCCAGTTGAGGGATAAATATTGGCCAGGACACTTGGGAGAACTTATTCTTTTTCCCTTGAATAGTGCCCTCAGATTTTTTAAGTTCAAGGGTAGATTGAGCCCCAGCCTAACACTTAAATCAGTTAGAAACTGGGTAGATCTGAGCACTCCCAATTCAGTTTTGTGACATACTTAAATCTCAGGAGTGGGATTTGAACCCACAAACATCTGACACAGAAATAGGAGTGCTACGACTCAGCTATGACTGACACTTAAAGATAGAATGGAAAAATGCATAGATTAATGTTAACCACTGCAAACAGAGCGGGACTATGAAAAAGTCTCATGCAGCATTTTGTTACATTTCATTGTGCCTATGTGAAACACCTTAGGACTTTTTATTAAGTTATTATGCTATAAAGACAAATTGTCACTATGTTGTGGTGCACCTGGATTCCTAAAGACATTTGACAAAGTTCCACATAAAACAACATTCATTAAACTTGTAGGTGTGGGAATTTAGGTTACATCTTGAAAATTAATAAGAGATTGAAAGTAAGGCACAAAATAAGAAGTACGTATTTGAGGTTTTCTGTGAGTGAAGGGTAGGTCACGGGTGGTGGGAGTTAAGTGTAAAAGCTTTGGGCTTGGTACACTGTCTCTATATTCATTAAAGGCAAAAAATAGTTCGTTAACCCTTCACAGTTTGCTTTTACCACCTAACTGACCTCAAGGGGTAGGCAATTTGTAGGTTTGGCTTTGCAAGCTGTCTGTGAGAGGCTCTTGTAATACAGTGGTAGTGTCCCCACCTCAAATTTAGAAGGCCTGGGTTTGTCTGAACAGTTAATTTTTTTTAAAAAATCTATGGAACTGCCTTTATAATGTGCTTGTGGTCGAGTGATAGTTCCGCACCTCTGAGCCCAGAAGCCTGGAATCATCCCACCTGCTCCAGAGGTGTGTAATGACATCTTTAAACAGGCTGATTAGAAAATATCTGAAAAATTTCCTTACATCAATCAGTGCAGATTGTACCCCATTCACTTTATACCATTCATTTAGAATGCGCACAAGCTACCTAGTGACTGAAATAAATTTTTTCATGGCATATCAAAGAGGTGGACATCAAAGCCATAAACTAAAGACTGTTTTCTGATGAAGGGTTTAGGCCCGAAACGTCAAGTTTTCCTGCTCCTGTGATGCTGCTTGACCTGCTGTGTTCATCCAGCCCCATGCTTGTTATCTCGGATTCTCCAGCATCTGCAGTACCTTTTATCTCTGAACTAAAGACTGTTTACTTACTTAAGGATCCAAATATGTAACTTGTTTAATAAAGAGTGTTAAAATGAAGGTTTTAATGGCATCAACAGTAACTCAGTATAATTATTTTACAGTTAAAACTGGCAGGATTAGGATCTGAGATTAATGAAAACTCATGAGATTAATTTAGGATTAGACTCCACAATATCAGTCAAATTAACAATCTTAGAATGTGAATAGCTTATGTTTTATGTTCTCACAGGTCTCAATGTACAATTTTATTCTTATGGATTAACACAGCTACACTGAATACCTTGTTTCTGTAAAATGTTGATGTTAGATCCTGAGCTATCAAAGTGATGTATTTCCACCTTTAGAGGTGGCATTTGTTTCCCCAAGATTCTCTGCTGCAAATTTGATTTCCTTTCTGAGGCGATGGTATTAGGTGGACTAGCTAAATGTCACTTCCTACTTTAGACAACGAATTATACTTGAAAATTATTTTATTAGCTGTAAGGCACTTTGGACATCTTGAAGTAATGAAAGATACCATTTAAATGTAAGTCTTTCTTCTCTTTTTTCCGGGATCTTAGTGAAACTTACATGTTTCATTTGCACATAATATCTGCTTGTTACAATATGAGCAATTTTAATTTCTGAAATCTCTCCCTCTATTTGTTGCATAAAACGTGTACAGTTTTGGTCTCCTTACTTGAGAAAGTATGTATGGCACTGGCCTAGCCGAACTCGTCCTCACCCTCAACAACTTTTCTTTCAATTCCTCCCACTTCCTACAGACAAAGGGGGTGGCCATGGGTACTCGCATGGGCCCAAGCTATGCCTGCCTCTTTGTAGGTTATGTGGAACAATCCCTCTTCTGTCCCCACCTCTTCCTCCGTTACATTGATGACTGCATCGGCGCCGCCTCATGCTCCCACGAGGAGCTTGAACAGTTCATCCACTTCACCAACACCTTCCACCCCAACCTGAAGTTCACCTGGACCATCTCCAACACTTCTCTCTCCTTCCTGGACCTCTCTGTCTCCATCTCGGGCAACCACCTAGAAACAGATGTCCATTTCAAGCCCACTGACTCCCGCAGCGACCTGGAATATACCTCCTCCCACCCACCCTCCTGCAAAAATGCCATCCCCTATTCCCAATTCCTTCGCCTCCGCCGCATCTGCTCCCAGGATGAGACATTCCACTCCCGCACATCTCAAATGTCCTCATTCTTCAAGGACCGCAACTTCCCCCCCACAGTGGTCGAGAACGCCCTCGACCGTGTCTCCCGCATTTCCCGGAACACATCCCTCACTCCCCGTCCCCGCAACAATAACCAAAAAAGAATCCCCCTCGTCCTCACATACCATCCCACCAACCTCCGGATCCAACGCATCATCCTCCGACACTTCCGCCATCTGCAATCAGACCCCACCACCAAAGACATTTTTCCCTCCCCACCCTTATCTGCCTTCCGGAGGGACCACTCCCTCCGCGACTCCCTTGTCCGCTCCACACTCCCCGCCAGCCCCACCACACCCGGCACTTTTCCCTGTAACCGCAGGAAGTGCTACACCTGCCCCCACACCTCCTCCCTCACCCCAATCCCAGACCCCAAGAAGACTTTCCACATCAGGCAGATGTTCACCTGCACATCTGCCAATGTGGTATACTGCATCCGCTGTACCTGTTGTGGCTTCCTCTACATCCGGGAAACCAAGCGGAGGCTTGGGGACCGCTTTGCAGAACACCTGCGCTCAGTTCACAACAAACAACTGCACCTCCCAGTCACGAACCATTTCAACTCCCCCTCCCATTCCTCAGATGACATGTCCATCCTGGGCCTCCTGCAATGCCACAGTGATGCCAGCCGAAGGCTGCAGGAACAGCAAATCATATTCAGCCTGGGAACCCTGCAGCCCAATGGCATCAATGTGGATTTCACAAGCTTCAAAATCTCCCCTCCCCCTGCCGCATTCCAAAACCAGCCCAGCTCATCTCCACCTCCCTAACCTGTTTTTCCTCTCACCTCAAGCCACACCCCCATCTCCTATCTACTAACATCATCTCGCCCCCTTGACCTGTCCGTCCTCCCTGGACTGACCTATCTCCTCCCTACCCCCCTACCTACACTCACCTTTACTGGCTCCATCCCCGCCTCTTCGACTTGTCTGCCTCCTCTCCACCTATCCTCTCCTCTATCCATCCTCTATCCGCCTCCCCCTCTCTCCCTATTTATTTCAGAACCCTCTTCCCCTCCCCCATTTCTGAAGAAGGGTTTAGGCCCGAAACGTCAAGTTCTCCTGCTCCTATGATGCTGCTTGACCTGCTGTGTTCATCCAGCCCCATGCTTGTTATCTCGGATTCTCCAGCATCTGCAGTACCTTTCATCTATGTATGGCACTGGATGGTTTGCAGTGGAGGTTCACTATGTTGATTCCGGAGTTAAGAGGGTTGGCTCATGAGGAAATACTGAGTAGACTAGGACTATACTCATTGAAATTTAGAAGAATGAAGGGGGATCCTATAGAAACATATAAAATTATGGACTGTGTAGATGAGATAGAAGCAGGGAGGTTGTTTCCACCAGCAGATGAAATCAGAATTAGGGGGCATAGCCTCAAAATAACGGGGAATACTTTTAGGACTGAATTGAGGAGGAACTTCTTCACCCAAAGGGTTGTGAATCTGTGGAATTTCCTGCCCAGTCAAGCAGTTGAGGCTACTTCATTGAATGTTCTTATAGAGTCATAGAGATATACAGCATAGAAACAGACCCTTTGATCCAACTCATTTATGCCAACCAGATATCTTAAATTAATCTAGTCCCATTTGCCAGCTGTTGGCTCATATCCCTCTAAACCCTTCCTATTCCTATTATCCATCCAGATGGCTTTTAGATGTTGTAATTGTACCAGACACCACCACTTCCTCTGGCAGCTCATTCCATACATGTACAACCCACTGCATGAAAAAGCTGCCCCTTAGGTCCCTTTTAAATTTTTCCCCTCTCACCTTAAACCTATGTCCTCTAGCTTTAGACTCTGCTACCTTGGGAAAAAGATCTTGGCTACTCATCTTATCTATGCCCATCATGATTTTATAAACATCCGTAAGGTCACCTCTCAGCTTCTTTTAAGGCAAAGATAGATAGATTTTTGAACAGTAGAGGAATTAAAGGTTGTGGTTATTGGGTGGTTAAGTGGAGCTGAGTACATGAAAAGATCAGCCATGATCTTGTTGAATGTTGGAGCAGGATCAAGGGGCCAAATGGCCTACTCCTGTTCCTATTTCTTACGTTCGTATGATCTGTTCCATCAGAAGATGAGAATTAATTTCCAAATCAACACGGCTTTTGACTTCAGAAGAACTGTTCATGATAATGTTTCTACGTAAATTCTGCCCTTGTTCTCCCAGCTGGAAGACACTTGGTTTGGAAGATGCTGTCAAAAGAGCCTTGAAACAGTTTGTTGCAACGTGGTTTGCAGATGATATACACTACAGACATGAAATGCTGTTAGTAGAGGGGATAAATATTTAAGGTGGGGGATAAGGTGCCTTCAAGTGGTCTACTTTTCTCGTGGATGGTGTTGAACTTACTGAATAATGTTAGAGCTTCAGCCATCCATGCAAGTGGAAAGCATTTCCTCGAACTCCTAAACTCTGGGGAGTCAGGAGGCAAATACTCCAGTTTCTGACCTGGTCTTTTAAATGCAATAAATATGTGAACGGTCCAAGTTAAGTTTCCAGACCACGGTGACCCAAGGATGTTGACGGTGGGGCGATCAATAATGTACGAATAAGGAGCAGAATGGAAATGATGTTTATGCAGGAAGGTTCTATGCCAATCTCAGAGCTTAGCAGTGACTGAGATCAGAGGTATTGGGAAGCAGGACAACCAGAAGTAGGTTTGCATCTCACAATGTGGAGTGATATTGTTGCCAGTGGCCTAAAAGAAAATACATTCTAAAAAAGAGAAAAGAAGAAGAACTGCCGGAAAAATGACAGCGATGATAATTGCGTGCAATCTTAATATTAGGGATCGGAATTGCAGCTTGCTTTTGATGTCCAGATTGTGTCTTTATTAATGAAGATCTTATGGGTTTCTGGGCTGCATCCTACTTTAGTCCACAGGGTACTTCCAGTGGGAGGCAGGGGCACTTTTGGTTCTGCTCCTGGCATGGTTTCCTATTCTCTTCATTCAGCCAAGGTGACTTGATGTTAATGGTTGAGAGATTTGCCAGACCAATAAATTACATAATATGGTCCACGGCACTTAATGACTCTCCATTTTTGAGCCAGTAGATCTGTATTGAATTGATCCCTATTAGTACAGAGTAGCACTATTTAATACAATGGAAGGAGTCCCCATTATGACAAGAATCTTTCAATAGGGCCTCTGTGTTAGTCAGTCCTGTTAAAGCTATCTTGGGAAAAGGTATCAGTGGCAGGTAGGTTGGTGAGGATATCATTATGTAGGCTTTTTCTGTCAGGTTAGTTATCTCACCTCCTTTTGCAAGCTTTGTTTGACAACTAAAGTCAGTTACAATTACAATCACTTTTTCTACAGGAAGGGTATTGAAAGATTTACAAGGATGTTACCAATACTAGACGGGTTTGAGTTATGAGGAGAAACTGGGACCTGAATCCCTGGAGCATAGGAGGTTGCGGGGTGAACTTATAGAGGTTTATAAAACCATGAGGGACATTGATCCTTTATTCATTAACAGGATGAGGATGTCACTGGCTAGGCAGTATTTATTGTCTATCCCTAATTGCCCAGAGGGTAGTTCAGAGTCAATCACATTGCTGTGGGTCTGGAGTCACATGTAGGCCAGATCAGGTAAGGATGACAGTTTTCTTCCCTAAACATTAGTGAACCAGGTGGGTTTTTCCTAACAATCAATAATGGATTCACGGTCATCATTAGGTTCTAACTTCCAGATATTTTTATTGAATTCAAATTCGACCGTCTGCCGTGGTGGGATTCAAGCCCAGGTCCCCAGAATGTTATCCAGGTCTCTGGATTAACAGTCCAGTGGTAATCCTACTAGGCCATTGCCTGCCCTGATAAAGTGATAGGGTGGAGGAATTCAAAACTAGAGGGCATAGTTTTAAGGTGACAGGGGATAGATTTACAAGGGATATGAGAGGCAACATTTTCACACAGAGTTTGGTGCATACATGGAATGAACTGCCAGAGGAAGTTGTAGAGGCAGGTACAGTTACAACATTTAAAAGACATTTGGACAGCCACATGAATGGAAGAGGTTTAGAGGGATATGGCCTAAATGCAAGCAAATGGGACTTGTTTAGTTTGGGAAACCTAGCTGGCATGGGTGAGTTGGACTGAAGGGTCTGTTTCCATGCTGTATGACTCCATGTCTCTAAGTAGTTTTCAACATGGAGAAGTACCGATTCATCAACTGATTGAGGACAGTACATAATAATGCACAGGAAATTCCTTTTGTTTATGTTTGACATGATGCCATGGGACTTCATAGGTCTGGAAACAATGCCGAGGAGTCCCAGAGACACTCCATCCTGACTGCTCTCTGCTGTGGAGCAGAACATAACTAGGGATGATCATGGAGGAATCTGAGAAGTTATGTTATAGGTCTCCCTCTCCTTCAGGTGTTATGCTCTTAGATGGATTGATGACAAATAGCTGGTCAATATTTATGCTTGTCTAAGTATTGAAGTGTTATCTTCTGCAGGACAGCTGTCCAGGAAACTCTCACGCTCCTACTGTCACTAACAGGAGTGTTGGAAGGATTTAGGGGTTGGCATTTGGCCACATTGCGAGTACACCTCTTGTGGCCACCAAGTCCTGGAATGGGATTCAAACCCAGGACTGATGAGTCAAAAATGGGTACATTACCCAATGTGCTACAAGACCACCTGGTAGTCCAGATATATTTCATAAATAAATTATATTTAAATTCCCAGCTGCCATTGTAGTACATGAAGTCAGGTCTCCAAGTTATTATGTCGAACTTTCAGAATATTAATCCAATAATGATACTGTACTAGGAAACTGTTTTAATGAGCAATTCAAAGGATCGTTTTGTAATGATGATACAATATTTCGAAGTAAAAGAGAACTGGAAAGAGAGCTCATGGAGGAAAAACTTTGAGCTATAGTCAATCCATCATTGTTTATATTCTTAGACTGTTAATAGAAGGTTATTATTAAAATATACGGACTACCGAAAGGCCATTCAAGCAATCTGACTCCTATCACCTCAACTAGAAGATGAAACAATAAGAGTGGCACTTTTTGCAGTGTTAGATATGTTCGGTCTAAATTTAACTAATTAAACTTTCCTGTGCCTTGTAATATTGGTCTGTTTGAATTATGTTTGCCTGCCAGCAAAGAAATAACTTGTGGAAATAAAAACAAAGTCCATTTCTTGTTGAGTTGCATCTTTAAAGAGTTCCAAGTAATTGGATTAGTACAATGTACTTTTGTTATATGAGGTCATTATTCTCTCCATTCTTAATAGTTTTAATGCAGTTTTGTAATATTTGGGATAGCTGGCCCAAAAAGGTATTCAACATTTTAAGTCTCAGCTGTGCCTAATAACTTCATGACTTCCCAGGTCATAGATACTTTCTAATCATTGTTCAGAGGTGTTATAACACTCCTCTAGAGGAGCAGGGATTTGATCTTAGACTCGTGGCCCAGATGTAGAGACACTGCCACTGTGCCACAAGAGCCCACTCTGTCAAGACAATGGACATCTTCCTAATCAACCAGTTTGGGGATGTTATGATGCACTTCTGAAGCACGTGGGACTTGAACCTGGGCCTATTGGTTCAGGGGTAGGAACACTTCCCATTTATGCCACAAGCATGGTAAAACCTGTTCAGGAACATATCCAGGACAGTTGGTGTTTGAACACAGACCTTCTGGCCCAGAGCTAGGTAAGGACACACAACTGAACCACAAAAGCCCACTCTTCCAAGGCTATGACTAACTAAATAAACTTTATGTCGACAGTTAAAGGTAAGTTTGCAAACAAGGTTTGCAGTGTCTGCCTTGTTCAGTAGGGCTGTCAACAGCTTTCACCTTCAAAGTTTTGCATCCCTTAATACTCTTAGATGATACTGTCAAAAGGAGTCAATATAATTGTTAGAATGACTAGAATATGCCTTGGTTTAATAATGAATTATTAAAAATACTTGGATTGCAATTACATTTTTCATCTAGATACCAACTAACCTTCCTACCAGTGAGTGATGCAAAAGTAGGAGCAGAAGAAAATTCATCAGACAATTGAGGCCATGTCCCTCATCATTAATCTCATGCAGTAGAATAGGTGGTTGCCTTCATAAACAGATGGGATGGAGAAACGTTGGAGTGGCCAATTTTTAGATGCTGGGACTTGATCCTAAAAGGTCTCCTAGCTTCATTCACATTGATTGTCTTTTCAAGAACCACACCAGCACCCTCTCAGACAAGAATACAGAACAGGAATGGACCATTCAATCTCCAGGCTTCAAACAACAATCTCAGTGTTGAAAGACTGATTGATTCACTGTTGTCTGGTGAGAGTTCCAGTTTCCCACAACATTTTGCATAAAGAATTGATTCCTGATTTCATCAGCAAATATGTTCTGGTTCCAATTTTAAGATTATGATTTCTTCTAGCACCAAAATAACAATGAGGTTCCGAAAGCAGATATCACTTAGCACTTACCTGCATGATTGTTATCCTGATCAATCGTAACATGTTAATCAGTAAAACACTTCAATGAGCAGAGAAAATTGGTTTAATCAGCCAAATACGCATAGTATGTTGACTGAATTTGATTAATTCACAGCTGTTTTGAAGAGGATTGTGATATTTTGATATGAAACTGAAATAGTTGGTCTCGCCCTTATGCTGCTGATATCAGTATGAGCAGAGAAAGAAAATTTAATCTGCTTAAACCAGAGTTCATGCAATGTCAGGCCTGGCAGCATCTATGGAGAGAAGGCAAATTTAACATTTCAGGTCCAACAACCCTTCTTCAGAACTGAACCTAAAATGTTAACTCTGCTTTCTCTCTACCCGCAAAATTTCTCCAGCAATTTGTGTTTTTGTGTGTTTCAGATTGCAGAACCTGCAGTTTTTTTCATCCAATGTCAAAACATCTTAGCTCCCAATCTAATACTTTTCATTACGTAGTAATGTGGAGGATAACGCAGACATTGATTATTTGCATTAAACAACTTGCTTCTACTTAATAAATTCTATCTACTAGACTAAAGTTTCACGTGTCAATTCAAGTGAATGTTGGGCATATTTCATGTCCAGCAATTATCTTTCTTTTCTGGCCGTAATAAATGCAAACTAGAAAAGTTAGCATGATAGTAGTTCAAGAGGTCACAATTTTGAATCTCTGGAGTCAGCCTGCAGTTTAAAACAATGTGTAGCAAGTGGTTATTACTCCCTGAACTCAGTTGGCATCCTGCTTCATACCGTTCCTAAGCTCCTTCCATCAACCACCAGCTCAGTAATGTTGAATCTTAAATGTTTACAATACTCCTATTTCTGGTAGGAGGGCATAATTGCAGTGTGACAAGTTGATGTGGGTATTTCCATTAGAATTGGGATATAGAAGTTGATAATGTAAATATGAAAATAAAGGACTAATTCTATAATTTTGACATGAGGATTGAACTACGTTAATAGTCCCCAATCCTTTAATCTCATTCAGTGTTGATTCCCCAAAAGTAATTATTTGGGAAACCAACTGGTTACAGTAATCAATAAGGATTTTTTTTTCCAAAAGCATAATCAAAATCAACAGTAAACAAAAGGAGAATTTGTCACTTATTTAATCTCACTTCTCAAGCGCCCTGGAATTAAAACCATATTCAAATTGGAGTTTTACAATGTCTCACCATTTTTTATTCCTGAAATTATTTATAACAAATTGCAAAGAAGGTGCAGGTATACACACAGGTCCTTTGGTCCAACTGGTCCTCTTGCTTGCACAAATTCCTTTCTATCTAACCTGATCAGTATAACCTCTGTTCCTTAGTTCCTTTGTGCACGTTTTTTGAAATCTAGCTTCCCGTTTTGTTTGTTCATGATGTTGCCCAACTTTATACTGCTTTGTGGTCTGCACTTTTTCAGATGCATATTCTGCAATTTGGGATTTTTTGACCAAGAGATTCCCACAAATTGGTGAGGACTTTGCCTTTTCCAGGGAGGCATCCTCTAACAGTTTCTCTACCCTCCTGATAACTGCTTGTCATGGTGAAGCTCAGAATGGAGAACTTGTTTTGGATGTCTTGTTTCCTGCATGTCAACAATGTGGCCTGTCCAACACAGCTGATTGACAATAGTAGGTGCCTCGATGTTGGATATGCCGGCTTGAGAGAAGACAGAGATTGAAGAACCTATCCTTCCAACACATTTGTAGGGTTTTGTGGCAGCGGTGATAGTTTTCTCAGGATTCAAAGTGTCTGCTGTCCTTATCTTGTGTTCGATCCCACATCATGAGTTTGGGTTCAAGACAAAAGGATTGAAGAGAAGTTAAAGTGAAAAACTATCTTCATGCTTAGACTTGACAATAATACTATTTCTTATACATTAGTACTAAGTACTGCCAGGTGTGGTAATCATAAATATACCAGACTCTGACCTTATGTTATTATGACCTAATCTATCTTCCTTGTGTGCTCATGTTCATATGTTTATGTGAGTTCTCCAGGTTAGTCTAACTCCACCTACTACTGTGCTGTTTACGCTCAATGATGCGTATTTCTGTGACATCATCACAAGTTTGCTCCAGGATCCTGAAGCCTTGATACAACAACCTTTCTCAAGCTTTTATCTCCTCATCATAAACATTGATTAATAATTGTACATATTTGCAGATTAGTTAGTTCAGCTACTTCTTTTTACAAAATATTGTTTTTTGTTTCCTTATCGCTCCTACCCTTCCTGAAGTCTTTGACTTGATTTATCTGTTTTGATAGGTAGATCAGAGAAAGTCTGTGACCAGATGTAAAATGTCTTGAGGTAAATTTGCTGATTTTGCTTCTTCTCTGCTGACATCCTTTATATCATACATTTGGCTGAAGAAATTTGAGGTGATGTGACTTCAGGAGAATGTGAGATTTAAAAGGTGGTTATATTTGTTCTGTGGCATTATTACTGTCAGATACTATTATTAGTTGCCCGACGAAGAAATGAAGTCATTCATCCATGCATTATGGTTCTTCATGTTTCCTTGTAGTATTGGCTAATTCTTCAAGGCTCTATTCAATGGTATGGATGTAAATATCTGGTTGGGAACAATTTAATTTGTTGCTTAGTACGTTCTTCAAACTGTAGCACATCATACAGAAGTGATCTCTTTTGCTACAATTAATACATTATTGGTGAAAGGCTGGACAGTTTTATCTTCACAGAGTCATAGAGTTCTGTACCATGAAAACAGAACTTTAAATTCAACTCATCTATGCCAATCAGGTTTTCAAAACTGAACAAATCCCATTTTCCTGCATTTGGCCCATTTCCTTCTAAACCTTTCCTACTAAAGTACCTGTCCAAATTTCTTTTAAATGTTGTAATTGTACCCGCCTCTACGACTTCCTCTGGCAGTTCATTCCATATAAGCACCACTCTCTGTGTGAAAAAGTCACCCCTCAGGTCCCTTTTAAATCTTTCCCCTCTCACCTTAAACCAATTCCACCTATGTTTGGACTCCCCTACCCTTGGAAAAAGATCTCACTAATGTGGGATTTTGAAATTATACCTGTAACAAGATATTGTAGTATTAGATGGCTTCTGATTTTACATCGATGTTTTAACATGCAGTTATATTGTTTAGACAAGCGGTCTGCCCCCTCTTGTCACATAGTTCATTGTGGTTAAGCACATACTTTGTAGAATGTTCTGCATTAAATTGAACTTGCTGCGAAAAATTTCTTGAACAATTTGCTCGACACCATATCCACTTTTTGGAGTGCTCATTCTAGAATTAGATTCTCTTTTGATTGAAGAAGTTTAGTAACTGTTTAATTTACGAGACAATGATAATTCTTTCTCAAATGTGCTTCTGTTGTAGGTTTCCATAGATGCGTGGTTCAAATAGTACAAAAATGTCATTAATGAAACTATCTAATAGATTCTCCTGAGAGCTGGTATCTGCTTTTGAAGCATAGTCTCGCCAGAGTCCTATTTGGCTGTGTAGTGAAATATTGATTAAAAACTGTTATGGGATTGTCAAAAGTAATGTATTTCTCATTGAGTTCTAGCCTATGTGTCAGATGGTGCAATATTGTTGCACGAAAAGTGTGCAAATCCATTTGGCACTTGGGCAGCACGGTAGTCAGTAATTAGCACTGCTGCCTCACAGCACCAGGGGCCTGGGTTTGCTTCAAATCTTGGGAAACTGTCTATATGAAGTTTGTACATAGAATAGAATATCCTTTATTGTCACTTGTACTACAAAACAAATGAATAGGAGTATCCTGAAAAGTTTTTACAATGGCTGTCTTTTAATGGCACCATCTTAGGTACAAGTACCTAGATACAAATCTTACATAGAACATAGAACAGTACAGCACAGTACCGGCCTTTCGGCCCACAATGTTATGCCGACCGATTACCCTACTCTAAGATCAAACTAACCTGCATATCCTTCATTTTACTATCATCCATGTACCTATCCAAGAGTCGCTTAAATGTCCCTAATGTATCTGACTCCACTACCACCACTGGCAGTGCATTCCATGCACCCGTCACTGTCTGTGTAAAGAACCTACCTCTGACATCTCCCCTATCCCTTCCTCCAATCACCTTAAAATTATGCCCCTCATGATAGTCATTTCCACCCTGGGAAAAAGTCTCTGGCTATCCATTCTGTCTATGCCTCTCATCATCTTGTCCACCTCTATCCAGTCATGTCTCATCCTTCTTTGCTCCAAAGAGAAAAGCCTCGCTAAAATCCATGTATACCCCATCCACTGCTCTACCTTCATCAATGTGTTTTGTCACATCCTCAAAGAATTCAATAAGGCTTGTGAGGCATGACCTGCCCCTCACAAAGCCATGCTGACTATTTCTAATCAAAGTATGCTTTTCCAAATAAACATAAATACTATCTCTCAGAATCCTCTCCAATAATTTGCCCACGACAGAAGTAAGACTGACTGGTCTGTAATTCCAAGGGTTACCTCTATTCCCTTTTAGACAATAGACAACAGACAATAGGTGCAGGAGTAGGCCATTCAGCCCTTCGAGCCAGCACCACCATTCATTATGATCGTGGCTGATCATCCACAATCAGTATCCTGTTCCTGCCTTATCCCCATAACCCTTGATTCCATTATCTATAAGAGCTCTATCCATCTCTTTCTTGAAAGTATCCAGAGACTTGGCCTCCACTGCCTTCTGGGGCAGAGCATTCCATATATCCACCACTCTCTGGGTGAAGAAGTTTTTCCTCAACTCTGTTCTAAATGGCCTACCCCTTATTTTTAAACTGTGTCCTCTGGTTCTGGACTCACCCATCAGCGGAAACATGCTCCCTGCCTCCAGAGTGTCCAATCCCTTAATAATCTTATACGTCTCAATCAGATCCCCTCACATCCTTCTAAACTCAAGTGTATACAGGCCCAGTCGCTCCAATCTTTCAACATATGATAGTCCCGCCATTCCGGTAATTAACCTCGTGAACCTACGCTGCACTCCCTCAATAGCAAGAATGTCCTTCTTCAAATTTGGAGACCAAAACTGCACACAATACTCCAGGTGCAGTCTCACCAGGGCCCTGTACAGCTACAGAAGGACCTCTTCGCTCCTATACTCAATTCCTCTTGTTATGAAGGCCAGCATGCCATTAGCTTTCTTCACTGCCTGCTGTACCTGCATGCTTGCTTTCATAGACTGATGTACAAGAACACCTCGATCTCGTTGTACTTCCCCTTTACCTAACTTGACTCCATTTAGGTAGTAACCTGCCTTCCTGTTCTTCCTTTTTTGAACAAGGGAATAACATTTGCCACCCTCCAATCATCTGGTACTACTCCAGTGGACTGTGAGGATGCAAAGATCATCGCTTCCCATAGTAACCGTGGGTATATCCTGTTTGGCTCAGGGGATTTATCTATCCTCACGTTTTTCAAAATTTCTAGCACATCCTCCTTCCTAACATCAACCTTATTTGAGCATATCTGCCTGTTTCATGCTGTCCTCACAAAAGTCAAGGTCCCTCTCAATGGTGAATACTGAAGCAATGTATTTATTAACAACCTTCCCTACCTCCTCTGATTCCACGCACAAGTTCCTTCCACTATCCCTGATCAGCCCTACCCTCACTCTGGCCATTCTCTTGTTCCTCACAGAAGTATAGAACACCTTGGGGTTTTCCTTAATCCTATCCGCCAAGGATTTTTCATGCCCCCTTCTAGCTCTCCTAAGTCTATTCTTCAGTTCCTTCCTGGTTACCTTGTAGCCCTCTACAGCCCTGTCCGATCCTTGCTTCCTCAACCTTAAGTAAGCTTCTTTCTTCTTCTTGACTAGATGTTCCACATGTCTTGTCATCTAAGGGTCCTTCACATTACCATCCCTTCCTTGCCTCAGTGGGACAAACCTATCCAGTACTCATAGCAGCTGCTCTCTAAACAACCTCCACATTTCTGTCGTGCATCTCCGTGAGAACATCTGTTCCCAATTTATGCTGCGCAGTTCCTGCCTAATAGCATTGTAATTCTCTCTCCCCCAATTAAATACTTTTCCATATCATCTGCTCACTATCACCTAAATGCTCTCCCACCGAGAGATCTGACACCTGGCCTGGTTCGTTGC
Organism: Ginglymostoma cirratum; assembly: GCA_024137785.1. Taxonomy (NCBI): domain Eukaryota; kingdom Metazoa; phylum Chordata; class Chondrichthyes; order Orectolobiformes; family Ginglymostomatidae; genus Ginglymostoma; species Ginglymostoma cirratum. Next base: position 14,757,141 of record JAHRHZ010000029.1, read on the forward strand.
CAAGCACCAAATCCAATATGGCCTCCCCTCTGGTCGGCTTATCTACATATTGAGTCAGAAATCCTCCCTGGACACACCTGACAAAATCTGCTCCATCCAGACTATTTGCATTTAGGAGGTTCCAATCGATACTAGGAAAGTTGAAGTCACACATGACAACAACCCTATTACTTCTGCACCTTTCCGAAATCTGTCTCCCAATCTGTTCCACAGTGTCTCTGTTGCTATTGGGAGGTCCCAATATTCCCAATAAAGTGACTGCTCCTTTCCTGTTTCTGACTTCGACCCATACTGACTCAGCAGACTAAACCTCCTCGACAACCTCCCTTTCTGCAGCTGTGATACCATCCCTGGTTAGCAATGCCACTCCCCACCTCTTTTACCTCCCTATTTCTTTTGAAACATCTAAACCCCGGAACATCCAACAACCATTCCTACCCCTGTGATATCCAAGTCACCATAACGGCCACAACATTGTAGCTCCAAGTATTAATCCATGCTCTAAGTTCATCACCTTTATTCCTGACACTTCTTGCGTTAAAATAGATACACTTCAACCCATCACACTGACTGCAACTTTGCCCTATCAACTGTCTATCCTTGCTCACAGAATCTCTGCATGCTGTATCAGTCTGTACACCAGCTATCCCATCCTTTGATCTATAGCTCTGGTTTCAACACCCCCCCCCACCCCCAGCCAAACTGGTTTGAACTCTCCCGAAGAGGTCTAGCAAACCTCCCGCCCAGAATATTGGCGCCCCTCCTGTTCAAGTGCAAGCTGTCCTTGTGTAGGTCCCACCTTCCCTGGAAAGTATCCCAATGATCCACATATCTGAAGCCCTCCCTCCTACACCAGCTCTGTAGCCACATGTTCAGCAGCTCTCGCTCTCTATTCCTAGCCTCACTAGCCCGTGGCAATCCTGAGATTATTACTCTGCTAGTCCTGGCTTTTAGCTTCCATCCTAACTCCCTATATTCACTTTTCAGGTCCTCATCCCTTTTCCTACTTATGTCATTGGTACCGATGTGTACCACGACTTCTGGCTGCTCACCCTCCCCCTTAAGAATCCTGTAGACTCAATCTGAGCCATCCCTGACCCTGGTACCCAGGAGGCAACATACCATCCGGGAGTCTCATTCACAACCACTGAATCTCCTGTGTGTTCCCCTAACCATTGAATCTCCTTTCACTGTTGCTCTCCTATTCTCCCCCATTCCCTTCTGAGCCACAGAGCCAGGCTCAGTGCCAGAGAGAGACCTGGCCACTATGGCGTTCCCCTGGTACGTCATCCCCCCCACCCCTTAACAGTATCCAGATTAAAAGAAAACACAGTGGTCTTACACAAAGAGGATTAAAGGAAAGCATAAGCGTTACTTACAGAGGTAGTTACAACATGGTGAAATTATTTTAAATTACTATTTATTGTTGGTAGGCACTCAAAGTTGTTGGTTATGTTCTTCATTCAGAAGATCATTATTAGGTTCTGATCTCCTTGTACTGCACTAATTTTGTTATTTTGTGGTATTTTTAGTTGATTAAAGTTATTGCTAAATCTTTATAGTTGTAAGGATTCTTATCCTAGTACTAGAGCTGAAAGCATTTTAAGTTGTTAATGTTTTAAATGGCGTTTTCAATTTCCTTTCTCTTGATTTTCTTTAATCCTGTATAATCTTAACCTGCTGTTTTCTGTTAATCAGTGAATAGTTTAAAAATTTGTGAAAGTACTGTTGGAAGTCTTACTTCTGTTCATCAACCTAACTTTTCAGGTGGAAATGGAACTTCTTTGTCTCTTCCCTCAAGAGAATAAATCTGCTTTGGATGTCTCATAAGCAGCCACTTTTCACAGGTACTTAATTCATAATTATCCCCTTAGTTGCTGGCGGGCTTTTACTGCTGTCATTGCTTTTTCTTTAAAAATAAACATGTTTCCCTTCTTACTGACTGTAAAGGAAACATTTTGAGATATACGCTCATCTGGTGGCTTTTCTCTGTAAGACTTTTCTGTTCAGAGGAATTTCCTTTACAACAGTTGTTCAACTCTGTGGCTTTTCTGATTGCTAGCTGGTCTTAAATCTGCATCAATGTTACTTGAAAGAAATACTATTTGAATTCTTCACTTCTCCAGACGATGTCAAGCCTCTTTCTTGATCTTCAATGTTGCGATAATTTTCTAGGCATTGTGTCCCACAGCTGCCATTATCTTTTATCATGTTGGTGCCACACTATAGGTTCGGGTTCAAGACTGACTGGTTAAGGAGAAGGCAAGGACAAGAACTATTTTCAGGTTTACTCTAAAAAGTAACACTAATTAATACATACTAATATTGCTGGAGTTGTGATGGTTGAGGGAGGTTGTCAGAGGATACAGCAGGAGCTGGATCAATTGGAAAATTAGGCACAGAAATAGCAGATGGAATTTAGTCCAGGAAAGTATGGGATGATGTATTTTGGGAGGTTAAATGAAAAAGGAAAGTATACAGTAAATAGCAGGACCCTTAGAGGCATTGAGGGATTTTGGGGTCCATGTCCATAGCTCCCTGAAAGTGGCTACGCAAGTGGATAAGGTGGTAAAGAAGCTGTATGGCATGCTTGCCTTCATCGGTCAGGGCGTTGAATATAAAAGAACAAATCCAAAGTTGCTGGAAAAGCTCAGCAGGTCTGGCAGCATCTGTGAAAGAAAAAACAGAGTTAATGTTTCGGGTCCAGTGACCCTTCCTCAGAACGTTGTTGGCAGTGAATATAAAGATTGGCAAGTCATGTTGCTGCTTCCGGGTGCTCCTTCTCCACTTTGGGAGGTCTTGGGCCAGTAAATCCCAGGTGTCTGTAGAAATGCTGTACTTCACCAATGGAACCTTGAGGGTATCCCTGAAGTGCTTTCTCTGTCCACCTGGGGCTCACCTGCTATTTCGAAGCAGGAGCTCCTGCTTGGGGAGTCTCATGTTGGTCATGTGGATGATGTACCCAGCCCATCGTAGCTGATCAAGGGTGGTCAGTGCTTCAATGTTGGCCTGGTCAACATCGCTGGTGTTGGTGTATCTTTCCTCCCAGCAGATTCAACCTGCTCTTGTAGCCAATGTGTAAGATAAATCCCTGGGTCTTGATGGGATCAATCCCTAAATATTGAGGGAGACAAGAGAACAAATTGCTGGAGCATTGACAGACATCTTTGTATCCTCTTTGGCCACAGGTGAGGTCCCAGAGGACTGGAGAATAGCTAATGTTGTCCCATTGTTTAAAAAGGGTAACAGCAATAATCCAGGAATTACAGGCCTGTGAGCCTCATGTTGGTGGGAGGGAAATAATTGGAAAAGATTCTTAGGGACTGGTCTTTAAGCAATTTAGAAACAAATAGACTGATGAACGATAAACAGCATGGTTTTGTGCAGGGGAGGTCGTGCATCACTAACTTGATTGAGATTTTTTTGGAAGTGACAAAGATGATTGTGAGGGAGAAGCAGTTGATGTCTACATAGATTTCAATAAAACCTTTGATGAAGTTCCTCATGGCAGACTGGTACAAAATGTAAAGTCACATAGTATCAAGGGTGAGCTGGCAATATGGATACAGAACTGGCTTAGTCATAGGAGACAGAGGGTAGCGGTGGAAGGACGCTTTTCGGAATGGAGGGTTGTGACTAATGGTGTTCCACAGGGATCAGTGCTGTTGTCTCTGCTGTTCATGATCTTATGATCAGGACAGGCAATGGCCTAGTGGTACTGTCGTTGGGCTGTTAATCCAGAGACTAAGATAACATTCTAGGTTCAAGTCTGGCAAAGGCAGATAGTGGAATTTCAATTCAATTAAAAATTATCTGGAATTAAGGATCTAGTGATGACCATGAATCTGTTGTCGATTGTTGGAAGGGCCCATCTGGTTTGCTGGTGCCCTCTGGGGAGGGGGACTGCCGTCCTTGCCTGGTCTGGCCTACATGTGACTCCAGACCCAAAGCAATGTGGTTGACTCTCTAAGCAAGTGGGATGAGCAATAAATGCTGCCAAAAAAGTGACACCCTCATCCTGTGAATGAATAAAGGATCTACGTAAATGATTTGGAGGTAAACGTAGCTGGTCTAATTAGCAAGTTTGCAGACGATAAAAAGATTGATGGAGTTGTGGATAGTGAAGAGGATTATCAGACGATACAGCAGGATAGAGATCAGTTGGAGGCATGGGCGGAAAAATGGCAGATGGAGTTTAATCCGGACAAATGTGAGGCGATGCATTTTGCAAGGTCAAGTACAAGTGGAAATTATACAGTGAATGACTGAACCCTTCAGGGTATTGATATGCAGAGGGATTTGGGTGTGCAGGTCCACAGATCACTGAAGGTGGCAGTGCAGGTAGATAAAGTAGTAAAAAAGGCCTATGGCATGCTTGCTTTCATTGAAGGAGGCATCGAGTATAAGAATAGACATGTTATGCTGCAGCTTTATAGAACTTTAGCTAGGCCATTCTTGGAATATTGTGTACAGTTCTGGTCACCACACTACCAGAAGGTTGTGGATCCTTTGCCGAGAGTACAGAAAAGATTTACCAGGATGTTGCCTGGTATGGGGGATTTTAGTTATGGAGGAAGGTTGGATAGACTGTGTCAGTTTTCACTGGAATGCAGGAGGTAGAAGGGCGACCTGAAAACATAGTGAATGGCATGGATAGAATGGAAAGTATGAGGCGTTCTCCCAGGGTGGAGTGGTCAATTACTAGGAGACACAGGTTCAAGGAGCGAGGGGAGTTTAAAAGCCATGTGCAAGGCAGGTTTTTCACACAAAGGGTGGTGAGTGCCAGACACTCTGGCAGAGGAGATGGTGGAAGCAGACACAATAGCAGCATTCAAGAAGCACCTGGACGAATACATGAATAGATCATGTAAGTGAACACAGTTTTAGTGTGGAAGGGTAAAACGTATTGGCGCAGGCTTGGAGGCCCAAAGGGCCTATTCCTGTGCTGTATTGTTCTTTGTTCTTAAATAATACTACACATGGCAATCCAAGCTATGAATCTATAGCTTCATTACAGGGGTTTCTGATTTATGAATGTATAACTTATGAATGTTCATAATAACAAAAGCAATCCCATATGGTGGCCCAGTACTTAGCACTGCTGCCTCACAGTGCCAGGGATCTGGGTTCGATTCCACAGTCAAGCCACTGTCTGTGTGGAGTTTGCAACATTAATGGTTGCAGTGTAGTGTCCTGTGGCTGGTAGAGATCCTTTATCTCCCAGGTGTTTAATCTAAGACCTCTTCTCTCATATGCCACTATGACTACATTGACGATGGAGCTTGGCTTTTTAGTGTACACACAGGCAAATGTCATCAGCAATCTGCAGCTCAATTACATGGTAGAAGTGGGTTTTAGTTTTGGACTGGACGTGATGCAGGTTGAACATTTTCTGCCTCAAACTGTGGAGAAGCTCCATTCCAGCGTGAAACTTCATGGATATGAGGTGGAGTGTTGCAGTGAGGAATATGATGCAATGACATAGACTTGAATGACTCCAGTTTGCACATGGAGCAAATGCAATATTACCACCAACACGTGGGAATCGATTCCTCAAGAGAGGAAGCATCTGTGAAGTTGGCAACCATTTTGAGCAGGCCTTGGTGGAGGTCAAGCGCAAACAGGAGAAGGCGTATATGAAAACTCAAATCCCATTCACCCATCAAACACTACCTGTCCCAGCTGTCCTAAGATCCAACATTGGGCTGTTTTGTCACCTCAAGATCCACAACTCAGAGTGGTAGAAAGTCATCCTTTGTCCTGATAGACTGCCCAAGCAATGAGAAGAAATTATGGTAGTATGGTCCACATTCAAACCACTCTCTAGGTAAAGAAGTTTCGCATGAATTCTTTTATGGAATTATTAGTGATTTAATTATATTTGTGTGCTTTCATTTTGGTCTATCCCACAAGAATAGACTATCTTTTCTACATCTACTTTTTTGAATCCTTTAATTATCTTAAGACCTCCATCAGTCCATCTTTCTTTTCTGGAGCTAATTCACGGAAATTCTTGCTATTGTTTTGCAAAATACCATGTTCTGAGATTCGATACAATGTGATATTTCCCTCAAAGATTAAATGAACAATGTTATAATACCAGACGTCACACTGAGTATTTCCATTACTGAACGTTGTACTTGCTGCTGCTAATGCGACTGCTTTTAAAGTAAAAATCCGTTATACAGTAATTTTCTTTTGTACAATTTATTTTTAAATAGCTTATTTCAACCAGAAAATTATTTGATGCATACTGAGCATTTTAGAAAAGTGACCATACTCATTCAGTGGCTAAAGATAGCCTGAAAGAAAGAACATCTCATCTAAAAGTGTACTGCACTGAATGTCAGCCGGATTTCATACTGATTCAGAGGCAAGTGTGATACCAACTCATTGAGCCTCTGCTGTTAGTATTCAAAAAACATGTGCAGAATAAATTTTCACCACGGGTGCTTCTGTTTATTCCGAAGATCCTTTCACTCTCAAGTATCAGCACTGAGGTGAAATAAATGGGGAATGTGAGTGATTAAATTCATTTATTAGATGTATTCTCTACAGTGGGTAGTACTTTGATTTCTGAAGGGAGACATTTTGATGACTAAAGGACAGGAAATATCGAAGCTCTTGAAAGCATCACTGGTTTCTACAAATGAAAATAAAACAGTAAAAGTTCAGTAATTACAAGATGAAAACAAAACATGCTAGAAAACACAAACGTTTGTCTGCACCTGAACAAAGAAAAGATGGGCTACTATCTCAGGTCAAATCTGTCAGAATCTTATCTGATGCATTGCGTCTATATGGGAAATTCACTTGTGTTTTCATTTTCAGATACACAAGAACCAGATTCATGTTTAAAGCACTTTTGAGGATTTTTAGGCAAATTTAAATTTCTGACAAGTTCTTTACATTTCAATTCTTTAATTGCAATCATAGAACATAGTACATTACAGCGCAGTACAGGCCCTTTGGCCCTCGATGTTGCGCTGACCTGTGAAACCAATCTGAAGCCCATCTAACCTACACTATTCCATTATCATCCATATGTTTATCCAATGACCATTTAAATGCCCTTAAAGTTAGCGAGTCTACAACTGCTGCAGGCAAGGCATTCCATGCCCTTACTACTCTTTGAGTAAAGAATCTACCTCTGACATCTGTCCTATATCTATCACCCCTCAATTTAAAGCTATGTCCCCTCGTGCTAGCCATCACCATCCGAGGAAAACGGCTCTCACAGTCCACCCTATCCAATCCTCTGATCATCTTGTATGTCTCTATTAAGTCACCCCTTAGCCTTCTTCTAACGAAAACAGCCTCAAGTCCCTCTGCATTTCCTCATAAGACCTTCCCTCCAGACCAGGCAACATCCTGGTAAATCTCCTCTGCACCCTTTCCAATGCTTCCACATCCTTCCTATAATGCGACGACCAGAACTGTACGCAATAGTCCAAGTGCGGCTGCACCAGAGTTTTGTACAGCTGCAACATGACCTCACGGCTCCCAAACTCAATCCCTGTACCAATAAGACCTAACACACCTTACGCCTTCCTAACAACCCTATCAACCTGGGTGGCAACTTTCAGGGATCTATGCACATGGACACCGAGATCTCTCTGCTCGTCCACACAACCAAGAATCTTACCATTAGCCCAGTAATCTGTATTCCTGTTACTCTTTCCAAAGGGAATCACCTCACACTTTTCCGCATTAAACTGCATTTGCCACCTCTCAGCCCAGGTCTGCAGCTTATCTATGTCCCTCTGTAACCTGCAACATCCTTCTGCACTATCCACAACTCCACCGACTTTAGTGTCATCCGCAAATTTCCTAACCCATCCTTCTACGCCCTCATCCAGGTCATTTATAAAAATGACAAACAGCAGTGGCCCTAAAACAGATCCTTGCGGTACACCACTAGTAACTCATCATCTTTAGGTTCAATGTTGTTTTATCTTTTGTTTTGTTTTAGGGTCATGCGTGCTTCATTATTGTCACATTTTTTGAATGTTTAGAGCACGGGAGGGTCCAGAAATGCAAGATCTTAAAATATATTTTTCAGTTGAATCTTAATTTAAGGAGATTAAATTCACAAGACAGCTAATCGTTGTAATCACTATTTAGATGGTTTGTCCAAAGCCAGTGTCCTTGAAATGACAAAAGATGACATGTTTCTAAAACCATTCTAGAGCATACCTATTGAATTCAAGGGAACTCGTAAGGGCTCCTAGCCAAAATTAGGTTGGTGAACTCTTTCCTTTGGGAGATGGTGGCAATTGCTTTGGAGAAAAAGTTGTTACTGGAATAAAGACAAAATACCACTGATGCTGGAAATCTGAAACAAACATAGAAAATGCAGGAGAAACTCAGCAGATCTGGCAGTATCTGTGGAAAGAGAAACAGAGTTAACATTTTGAGTCTGGTATGACTTTTCTTAGTCAGCTTGTTTAAACAAAATTCTAAATAAAAGCCGAAAGAACTGCGGATGCTGTAAATCTGGAACAAAAACAAAGTTGCTGGAAAAGCTCAGCAGGTCCGGCACCATCTGTGAAGGAAAAAGGAATGAGTAAGGTCATTTTTCCTTCACAGACGCTGTTAGACCTGCTGGGCTTTTCCAGCAACTTTGTTTTTGTTATTGTTGTTCTTAAACAAAATTCTATTGTTGTTGAGGTTGGGTTCTAGATGGTCTTGCTGCAAGATAAAGATATAGTTAGAGCCTTGGGCTTTAAAAAAAATTACAGAACATGGAACGTACGGTGTACAGCACTGGAACAGGCCCTTCAGCCCACCATGTCAGCGCCAGGCAGGATGCCATTCTAAACTAAACCCATTTCCTGCAGATGGTCTGTATCCCTCTATTCCCTCCCTGTTCATGATTCTGTCTAAATACCTCCTAGACATTGCTATTGTAACTGCTTCTACTACCTCCCTGAAAGCATGTTCCAGTATATTATCACCCACCATGTGAAAACCTTGCCTCACACATCTCCTTTAATCTTTCCCCCTTGTATCTTAAAACGATGGACCCTAGTATTTGACATTTCTACCTTGGGAAAAAGACTCCAACTAACCACTCTATCCACGCCTGTCATAATTTTATATAATTCTCTAGGGTAACCCCTCAGCCTCGGATGTTCTAATGAAAACAATCCAAGTTTGTCCAACCACTCCTTATAGTTATAACACTCCAACCCAGGCAATGTCCTGGTAAACTTCTTTTGCACCCTCTCCAACGCCTCCACATCCTTCCTAGTGAGGCGAACAGAACTGCTCAAAATGCTCCAAATGTGGCCTAACTAAAGTTTTATACAGCTGTAACATTACTTGCCAACTCTTATATTCAATGTGCCAACTGATGAAAAAAAGCATGCCATATGCCTGCTTTATCCTTATCCACTTGTGTTGCCACTTGCAGGGAGCTATGGACTTGCACCCAAGATCCCTCTGTATATCAATCCTCCTAAGGGTCCTGCCATTTGCTGTGTACTTTTCTCTTGCATTTGACCTCCCAGAATACATCACCTTACACTTGTTCAGATTAAAATGTGAGAAACTATTAAGAATGTGGTATAATCTGAATGTGCATTTTAAAAATCCTAACATAACTAAGCAGAGTTCTTACTATAAACATTGCACTCTACACAAAGTCTAAGCTTGCCGAGAGTAATAAAACAGTAAATAATAATTGGAAATGAATGCACTGGTCATATTGTCCATTTATTTCACGTATACAAGGTAGGTCAGACTAGTAGCTTGGAGATAGTAAGGACTGCAGATGCTTAAGCTAAAGTCAATAAATGTGGAGCTGGAAAAGCACAGCAGGTGAGACAGCATCCGAGGAGCAGGAAAGTCAACGTTTCTAGCTGAAACGTTTTGTTAGGACTGGGGAGGGAGAGGGGAGCCCAGAAATAAATAGAGGAAGGGGGGTGGGCTGAGGGGAGGGTATTCTCCTTCTGGGAATGCTCCTTCACTTTTCTTCTTGAGTCTCTCTTCATGTGCTGTTAATGGTTGTCGCATCATCAATGACATTGCTTCCTCAGTACATTCTCAGTCATTAACCCTTTACTAAAAACAGACACAGGTAGGTCAGGCAATAAAGTGATTCAAGAAAGTTCTTCCAGGATTGTCAACTACAGCTTGAGAGGTTCTGTTCTAAGCAGTCGGACATGATGCTGAGTGATTAGCCTCTTTATTCAACTAAAATAGCCTATCCCTATGGAAGTAGCAAAGCCTGTTCCTTATTTCATGTAATTATGCTCATTAGTTGTATCAAGTGAACTAAGTGACACTGGGTACACATCTGCATGTTACTGTGAAGTGAATCAACTTTATACTCAAATTTGAAGGTGTCTCAAAGAAGCTCAGCCTGTGTTCAGGGGGAGACGCATCTGCAAAAAAAATAGTATCCAGTACAAATCATGAGGAATCTCTATTGTTCTGTACCTAGGCTATGCTTTGACACAAATATGTACAGTGCTCTGTGACGCAGCTTCTGCACAATCATACTATTTTAGAAAGGAAGGTTCTGACCAAATTAAAGCATTCTCCAATATCTCCTAGGTTCAACTCGGGAGTGCAGTTTGATTAACACTGAGAACAGGTTACTTAGAAGGTCAATAGGGGACCAAACTTTCAAAAAGGAAATAAACTAATAGAAATCAAAAATAGATGTTAAAAAGTTTGGTTTCAAAACTAGATTGTCCTCATGAATTTGTATCATGCAAGACTCTGAGAAAATAATGTATTTAGTTGACTTTGTGTGACCAATTAATATTTGTTTCAGAAGCTATAATCCCTGGTATAATTTTGAGGTCAATGTAACAACAACTTGCCACTAAAGTTTACTTTCTCAGAAATTTACAAAGTAAATTACTATAGTTCTTACAGTATTAGTCCTTATCTATTCAAGTACACTGACCCTATTGTACAGTACTTCTTGAAAAAAATGACCTTCATTGTGTAGCTATCTAGGAAATGTACTTGGTGTTGGGTGTATTTTTACACAAGTGTTTCATTTTATTTCCCCTGCAGTTCTGGGTTTAAAACATTCCTTTCTACTTATAAATAAAGCCCATTGTACTGGAATTATTGAGCAGGAATCTATCGATATTCTATGAACATGTTTAAAATGTTTTTCACTGAATACGAACAGTAGCTTTTCTGATTGTTTCTTTTCTCCAGCCTTAGTTCAGTGTTGTCACTCTTGCCTCTGAATCAGAAGGTCATGGGTTACAGACTCACTGCTGAAACTTGATCACATATTTCAAGCTGGGACATTAGTGCTTGAGGTAGTCCTGTACTGTCAGAGGAGCTATACTTTAAGTAGGGTTTTAAGCCAACTTTTTCTTTGCACACTGTGCTGGGCATTATACATCCCCCAGCAATTTTCAAAGTGTAGGGATGCTGTCCAACAATGGCCAACATGTAACACACACTCTATACTACTGGTCTAGCATTACTGGTCATTACCCCATTGCTGCTTATGGGAGCTTGCTCTGTACAAATTGATTACTGTACTTCCTTACAGTACAGGAGTAATCACACCACAAAATATTGTGGAAAACTCAAGATCATGAAAGGTGTTATGTAAGTGCAATTCTTCTTTACTACAATATGTGAAAGAACAATGATAGAGAAACCAATTATAATGCTGGTTTCAATCAAACATTCCCAAGTTGAGCTCTTGGGTGAGTTGATATTTTTGGTTTTAATGCCAGAATAGTCCAAGAATCATGACACATTTTCTCCCCAAGACATCATTCACTCATTAATGAAACTCTGCACATCAGCTTCTCAGCACCAGTTACATTTTTAATGTTTTAGTGAAAAGTCAATGTGAGTGATGATGCTCTGGAAATAATCTGGGACTGTGGACAAATGCAGCAGTGGATTCTGCTGGTGACATCTGAATCTCAATCTCATTTCTTGACATTTGGCGCTTGCCATAGAAAATAAGAAAGACTCAGAGAACAAGGGACCTTTAAACAGGTAGCTGTGACCGACATCCTGTTTGTCGCATTGCCCCTCTGCTGCCTACATCATCAACTGAAAGTGGAGCCCCCCTCTTTTGATATCTGATTGGGTCCTTCCCTGCTGGGTGACCACTAATCAGCCATACAATGGTGGATTGGACAAGCTGAGATGGCAGGAGTGGGAAGTGGCAGTTGACAGACCACTCAGTTTCTGTTTCACATCCCTGTCCCTCAGCAAACATAAATTCTGGCCCATTAATTATCAGCCAACCAATTCCCAAAACAAATTATCTGCTCATTTGTTTCATTTTCTGTTGCAGGAGCTTGCTGGGACTTCAAAAGTACTTTTTTGATTAAAAATCATTTTGTACATCCTAAGGTGTGAAAGGGACACTATAGATTCTTTTTTCTTTCTTTCAGATGTAAAAGCTGAATGGAAATAATGCGTTTCATTAGCTGGTGTGGTTCTAGAGTCCCTGCATGTGATACCTCAAGAAGCCCAACTGGAAAGAAACCAAATTTATTGTTGAACACCAAAATAGAGCAACTGCTAATGGTGCACTTAGATTCGTCCCAGTCTGGGGCAGACAATTCTACAGACCCATCCCTGAGTCTGCTTTGTAAAGGGCTCAGGTGATGAATTCCAGCCAGGCAGGCCATTGCCTGTTAACAAGTGAACTCATGCTCAACAAGGTCCACAGGGAGATTAATTAGTAATTCACCATGGCCTTGTAGGGGTTATCACACAATAATGGTTTTCTTATTGAAGTTATCAGGATAAGGTTACAGAAACAGTTCAAAACGTTCCACCAGACTGAAACTATTAGTTCAATAAAATTCTGTGCACTGGACCTACAACGCTCTTTACAGAGGAATGGTCAAATGAAGCATTTTTCTTTCCCTCATCATCATGTGTAATGTATATGGCTTCAGCATTTTGTCAAGTGGAATATGCCAAAGGTGATTAGACCCTGTTCCAACGGTGAAGATTAAAAAACAGCCTTGGCATTATATTTTGCCATTCACACACTTAAGATAGGCCCAAGCACTTTACAATCAGTGAAGTACTTTTGAAGAATCCCACCAAACAAGCCACGGTTTAATTATGCCACATTTATCTTACAAGGTCAGAGTTGACTTTGAAACAAACCTTAAACATGCATGACCTATTTCTCTACATTAGGAATTGAGAGGAAGTGCAGTTACATCCATGAGAAACATTAATTACTCACAAGATTACAGAATCAAAGAGTTTTGTTAAAATTAATTTGTTTGTATGTTTGGTTGAGACCATCCCAAAGGATACCACATTGTTGTAGTGATGGGGCACGGTTCATTTGCATAATTTAACATGGTGTATGTTTGCGCAGAGAAGCAAGCAGCAAGCATTCATTCAGCTTTGAATAAGGAAGGAGAAAGGGTATACCAGGACCTTGGTGTCACACTCAGAGTATTGTTGTAGTTTTGCTTCAGAGTGGACAGGATCTCTCTAAATTGAGAGACCTCTCAGATGATTGTCGGTCAGGCTATACCTTAAGCTAAAAAACGTACTGACATGATTGTTCACTGCTTGAAATGTGGATGGGGCTCAAGCTCATGTTGGTCAAAGCAGCTAGAAGATTTGCCTTGCTTGTAGCAAAGGGAAGAAATCTACAAGGGTCCTCAAGGAGTCTTGTGGCAAAAAGTAGTCAGTAAAGTTAACATGGAGCCTGTGAGAAAGCAAGTGGTTTCCATTGGCAAATTGAACTAGGGACTGAGGCATCCAGAATTTTGAGGTTTAAAAGAAAGGCTCACAGCCAAAACGCTAATGGCAAAATCCCTATGAAAATGCAAATTTGAGCAGTAGGTGGATTACTAAGGAGAAGTAAAGTGAATTCTGGAAGCCTGGAGCTTACCTTTTCAGTTGATCCCAGATGAAACGGGGTGGGGGTGCTGTGGTGTGGTGTTTGGGAACTGGAGCAACAGGTCAGTAAGTGTAAAGATTGGGGAAGAGCTTGATAGGAAGGCAAATACAGCTAAGAGGAAGAGCAGTCAGGGAGAGGTTGCTGAGCTCAGCAGAACTGAAGGCTTAGACTGTATTTGCTGCATTGCAAGAAGTATAACAGTAAGAAAGATGAACTTAGAGCCTTGTTAATGCATACAATTATGATATTGTTGCTATCATAGAGACATGTTTGAGAGTGGGACAGGATTGGCAGCTTATCGTTCCAGGATATTGATGTTTTCGATGAGACATGATGTGGAGGTGCCGGTGTTGGACTGCTGTGGACAAGGTCAGAAAGCAGCAAATTACCCAGCCCCCAGGACAACGTCAACCACAACACCACACAACCCTGCCATGGCAACCTGTGCAAGACATGTCAGATCTTCGACATGGATACTACCATCACACGTGGGAACACACCGAGCACCTACACGGCAGATACTCATGTGACTCGACCAACGTTGTCAAGCAAGGATGCCCCAAGGCATGGTATATTGGCAAAACCATGCAGATGCTCTGACAATGGATGAATGGACACTGCGCAACAATCACTAGACAGGGATGTTCCCTCCCAGTGGGGGAACACTTCAGTGGTTAAGGACAACTGGCTGCAGCTTTTTGGGTAAACATCCTCCAAGGTGGACTTTGGAGTACACAACAGAGTCGTTGAGCAGAGGCTAATCGCCAATTTCAGCACCCATGAGGACAGCCTCAACTGGGACCTTGAGTTCATGTTGCACTACAGGTGATACACCACACTCTCTCTCTCTCTTTCACGTGCGCGCGCACACACGCACGTGAATCTATGGGGTGAATTTTTATTTGCAGATACATCCTATTTGGTTCAAAAGCACACAATTTATAGACAGTCAGTCAATGTGGTGTTTTATAAATTCTTACATTAGAAATAAAACCAGTCTGACTCCAAACCAAAACACAAACATATTCCAAACAAGGCCTCACACCTAACATGCATTGTCTGACCTAAAATGTTACCTCTTCTTTATACTGATAAAACCTTTAGCTCTCACAGGACAGGGGCTTGAAAGGAATTCAGGGATTTACATATGCATATTGATCAATTAAAACCTTCTATTGACTAAAGTTTTAACAGCATTTTAGGTTTGTTTATACAGCCTCAATGCTGTGACCCTTTGATCTTTTACATATAAATTCTGTGTCTGATACCAACTCTCTCACTAACACCTGAATAAGGAATAAGACTCTGAAAACTTGAGTTTTCAAATAAACCTGTTGGACTATAACCTGATGTCATGTGATTTCTGACCTTAGATGAGACAGCAGAGGAAGCAAAAGAGGTGATGGAGCTGCATTACTGGTTAGGGAGCATATCACAGCTGTGTTGGGGAAGGACAATCTCACGGGATCTTGCAGTGAGATATTATGG
Source organism: Ginglymostoma cirratum (assembly GCA_024137785.1). NCBI lineage: Eukaryota > Metazoa > Chordata > Chondrichthyes > Orectolobiformes > Ginglymostomatidae > Ginglymostoma > Ginglymostoma cirratum. Next base: position 14,772,505 of record JAHRHZ010000029.1, read on the forward strand.
GTAGAGCTCAGGAATAGGAAGGGTGCAATCATAATGCTGGGATTGTACTACAGACCTCCCAGCTGCCTGTGGGAGATAGAGGAAGAAATATGTCGTCAGATTCTGGAAAGATTTGAAAATAACAGGGTTGTCGTCGTGGATGATTTTTAACTTCCCCTATATTGACTGGGACTCCCTTAGTGCCAGGGGTTTGGATAGGAGCAATTTATTAGGTGAGTCCAGGAAGGTTTTTTGAAACAGTATGTGGATAGTCCGACAAGGGAAGGGGCCATGTATTGGAAAATGAGCCCGGCCAGGTGATCAAAGTTTCAATGGGAGCGCATTTTGGAAATAGCGACCATAACTCCATAACTTTTCACATACTTACGGATAAGGACAAGAGTGGTCCTTGGATAAAGATGTTTAATTGGGCAACAGCCAACTCTAACCAAATTAGGCAAGAATTGAAGAATGCAGATTGGGAGTGGCTGTTTAAGGGTAAATCCACATCTGACAAGTGGAAGTCTTTTAAAGACCAGCTGGCTACGGTGCAGGAGAGGCATTTTCCTGTGAAAATGAAGGACAGGAATGGCAGGATTTGGAAACCTTGGATGACAGGGGAAATTAGCGGCTTAGTCAAAAAAAAGGAAGCATACCTAATGTCTAGGCAACTAAAAAGGACCAAGTCTTTTAAAAATATAAAGACAGTACGAAGGAGCTCAAACGGAGAATTAAAAGGACTAAAAGGGGCCATGAAATGCCCTTGGCTAGCAGGGTTAAGGAGAATCCTAAGTGAATTTTATACTTATATAAGGAGTAAGAGGGTAGCTGGGGCAAGAGTAGGCCCACTCAAGGCTAAAGGACGGAAGTTATGTGTGGAGCTAGAGGAAATGGGTGAGATCCTTAACCAGTACTTTATATTGGCATTCACCAAAGAGAGGGACATGAGGGATGTTGAGGTTCGGGAAATGTGTGTGAACACTCTCGGGCAGGTCAACATAATGAAGGAAGAAGTATTGGTCATCTTGAAATGCATTTAGGTAGACAAGTCCAGAGGGCCAGATGTGATCTATCCCAGCTACAATGGGAGACAAGAGAGGAAATAGCTGGGACCTTAACAAATATCTTTGCATCCTCTTTGGCCTCGAGAGGTTCTAGAGCACTGGAGAATGGCCATTGTTGTTCCTTTGTTTAAAAAGGGAAACTGAGATAATCCAAGTAATTACAGACTGGTGATCCTGACTTCAGTGGAGGGGAACTTATTGGAGAAGATACTGAGGCAGGATTTATTCACATTGGGAAGCAAATGGACTTGTTGGTGATAGGCAGCACGGATTTGTGTGGGGAAGTTCATGTCTCACCAACTTAATTAAGTTTTCTGAGAAGGTGACAAGAATGATTGATGAGGGAAGGGCAGTGGATGTTGTCGACACAGACCCTAATAAAGAATTTCATAAGGTACCTCATGCCAGGCTGGTACAAAAGGCAGTGTCATGGGATCTGGAGTGAGCTGGCTGGATGGTTGCCAAACTAGCTTGGTCATAGCAGACAGAGAGTAGTGTGGAAGGATATTTTTCGGAATGGAGATCAGTAAGTAGTAACAGGGATCAGTGCTGGGACCTTTGTTGTTTGTAATATGTGTAAATGATCTGGAGGAAAATATAGGTGGTCTGATTAGTAAGTTTGAGGATGGCACCAAAATTGGCCAAGTTGCAGATAGCGAGGAGGATTGTCAGCAGGATATAGATTGCAAATTTGGGCAAAGAAATGGCCCTTGGAGTTTAATCTGGACAAATGCAAGGTGATGCATTTTGCAAGATCGAACTCAGTTGAAAATTATACAACATATGGCATAACTATTAGGTGCATTGACATACATTTGGATCTGGGAGTGCAGGTCAACAGATCCCTGAAAGTGGCAACACAGAAGAATAAGGTGTTCAAGAAGGCATACAGCACACTGCCTTTAACGGCTAGGGCATCAAATACAAAAGTTGGAAAGTTATGTTATAACTGTATAAAACTTTAGTTAGGCCATATTTGGAATATTGTGAGCATTTCTTGTCACCACACTAGCAGAAGGACATGGAAGCTTTGGAGACAGTGCAGAGAAGGTTTACCAGGATGTTGCCCGGTCTGGAGAGTTTTTGGTATAAGGAGAGGCTGGATAAAATCGGATTGTTTTGACTGGAAAGACAGAGGCTGAGGGGACGACCTGAGAGAGGTCCACAAAATTATGAGAGGTATAGTTAGGATGGATAACCACAGGTTTTTTCCCAGGGAGGAAAGGTCAACTACAAGACAGCATAGGTTCAATGTGAGAGTGAGAAAGTTTAGGGGAGAAGTGCAGGGAAAATTTTTCACACAGAGGGTGGTGGGTGCCTGAAACACACTGCCAGTGGAGGTGGTGGAAGCAGCCACGTTAGCAACGTTTGAGGCATATCTTGATAGACACGTGAATGGGAGGGAAACAGAGGGATGGAAATCGCTTATGGGCAATAAGTAGCGGGTCTGAATAAGGATGAGAAATCAGCACAGGTTTGGTGGGCTGAGGGTCTGCTCCTGTGCTGTATTGTTTGTTGTCCTTTGTTATAATTAGTTCAACTAATTATAAACAACTAAGTTAAGTCAATAGTGCTTCCTTGGTTTAGTTATTTTTTATATATTAAATTTTGTTTTTGCTTAAAAATGTGAAATCTTGAGGCATTATCTGTCACTTAATTACAGAGTGCTCTGAATTCTCTTTAAACATTAGCAAACTTAACAGGATCATTACAGCAGTGTATGTACCTGGGTCGTTTAGTCAGCAAGTGACATACACTATGAATAAGTGTGAGGTACTACATAAACAAAGCAAAAAACTGTGGATGCTGGAGATCTGAAGCAAAAACGGAAATTGCTGGAGAAATGTAGTAGGTCTGGCAGCAGCTGTGGCAAGAAAGCAGTATTAATGTTTTAGAGTCCATGTCAGAACTTACAAGATTCAGAAAAGTCCAAAATGTACAAATTAATTCACCATATTCAAAGACTGTGAAGTAGTAATAAAGAAAATAAATTGAATGCTGGCTTATAATGGCAATTATACTCACTGGTCATACTGTGGCTGCACATTTGTTCAGGTCACACATGGAATAAAGCAATGTACCTAACTGGAAAAGAAGGATTACAACAAGGCAAATTTGTAAACGACACAAAACAGGAATAAGCTTCAAACATCAGGGCCATACTGTAGATCGAGGAGTCGATGAATGACAGATGTCAATATAATGTGAAAAACTACAAAATCATAATGGTGGGAAAAGTTAACACACATGGGGAATGAAAGCTTAATTGTATTATCATGGAGGACCCAATGTGGGAACCAAACTTTGTCAGGAGCCAGGAATAGGGAGGGGTGGGGTTTTGGAGATACAGTATTGGTGGATAGACTGATTTTAAAAAAGTGGATAGTGCATATAGAGAAGCAGTCACACTGTTGGCTAAGATTCCACAGGAAGAAAGGAATTGGACGACTACCAGGCAGAGCAAGAGGATTAAGCAGACTGTGCAGGAGTCCCCTGTGGCAAAGATTGGCGAAGGTAAATGTAGGGCCCCTTACAGTCAAAACATGAGAATTTATAAATGGGAAAACCAAGAAATGGGTGATGAACTATATAGACACTTTGATTGTGTGTTCATAAAGGAGGATACAAATAACATACCAGAAATGATGGGGAACACAAGGTTTAATGAGATAGAGGAACTGAAGAAAATCAGTGTTGGCAGGGAACAAGTATTGGGGTAATTGATAGGAGTGAAGGCCAACAAATCACAAGGCCCCAATAATCTACATGCCCAAGTACTGAAGGAATTGGGCCTAGAAATAGTGGATTCTTTGGTGGTCATCTTCCAAGATTCTACTGACTCTGGAACAGTTCCATAGATTGGAGGGTAGCAAACATAATCCCTCTTCTTAAGAAGGATGGCAGAGAGAAAACTCGGAATGACAGACCAGTCGGCCTAACATTAGTAGTGGAGAAAATACCGGAGTCCACTAGAAAATAATTAGTAGTTGAGCATTTAGAACATAGTGGCTGGATCACACAGTCAACGTGGATTTACAAAAGCAAAATCAAACTTGACAAATCCAATGGAATTGTCTGAGGATGTAACTGGTAGAGTTGATGGGGGGGGGGTGTGGCAACCAGTGGATGTGGTTTATTTGGACTTAGAAAGGCTTTCAACAAGTCCCAAAGAGATTAGTGTGTAAAATGAAAGTGCTTGGGATTGGGCGTAGTGTATTCAAATGGATAGGAAACTGTTGGCAGGCAGGAAACAAACAGTAGGAATTAATAGGTCCTTTTTCAAATGGCAGAAAGTGTCCAGTGGTGTACTGCAGGAATCTGTACTAGGACCCCAGCTATTCACGATGTATATTCATGATTTGGATGGGGGGAGCTAAATGTAATATTTTCAAATTTGCAGATGACATGAAGTTAGGTGGCAGGATGAGCTGTGAGGAAGATGCAGAGATGCTTCAGTGAGACTTGGACAAGTTGAGCGAGTATGCAAATGCATGGCCGATGCAATGTAATGTGGACAAACACGAGGTAATCTGCTTTGGTAACAAAACAGGAAGGCAGATTATTATCTGAATGGCTATAAATTGAGACAGGGGAATGTGCAATGAGGCCTGGGTGGCATGGTACACTAGTCACTGAAGATAAGTATACAAATGCAGCAAGTGTTAAAGTAGGCAAATAGTATGTTATCCTTCAGAGCAAGAGGATTTTGAGTGGAGAAGGGATGTCTTGCTGCAACTGTACAGGGGCTTGATGAGACCACACCTGGAATATTGTGTGCAGTTTCGATCTCCTTATTTGAGGATGTTCTTGCTATTGAGGGGGTGCAGAGAAGATTTACCAGACTGATTCTTGTGATGATGGGAATGGTGTATTTCATAGAAATCTATAAAATTCTAACAGGATTAGATGGGGTTAGGGAAGCAGTAACAGTGTTCTTGATGGCTTGGAATCAGAGTCTAATGATGTACAGTAAACCATTTCTTCACCAGAGAGTGGTGAGCCTATAGAATTCGCCACCACAGAAAGGAGAGGCCAAACATTGTATGATTTCAAGAAGGGATAATATATAACACTTGGGGCTAAAAGGATCAAAGGATATAGAGAAAAGCAAGAAAAGGCTATTGAGTTGGATAATCAGCCATGATTGCAATGAATGGTGGAGTACGCTCAAAGGGCCAAATGGCCTACTCATACTCTCTGTTTCTTAAAAGAGAATATGTGCTGACACTGCGATAATGTTCTCCGTACACTTCTGCAAAATCCATATGTTCAGTGCCCCTGTTAGTGTCAGCATTTTGTCCCATTTGCACATAGTTATTGCGCTTAATTCAGTGTCACCATGCTTTTTTTATTCGTGGGATGCAGGTGTTGCTGGCTGGGCCAGTATGTATTGCCCATTCCTAACTTCCAGAGGGCAGTTAAAAATTAACCACGTTGCTATGTATCACATGCAGACCAGACAAGGTAAGGATAGCAGTTTCCTTCTGTAAAGAACATTAGTGAATCAGATGGGAATTTTCCAACAATTAACAGTGGATTCATGGTCATTAGAATCATAATTCTACATTTCTCAAAAACTGAATTCAAATTCCACCAGCTGCCGTGGCTGGATTTGAACCTGGGTTTCTGGATTAAGATTATAGCAACATTTTCTTTATTCTGTGTGCGTGCTGTGAACCTTTCTGGGGATTCAGGAGAAAAAATACAAAGAAAAAAGGAAGAAATTAACAAACGTAAACCTTCACATTCAGGAAGGACAAATTTAGGACTGATATGAGAAATTACTTCTTTACAAAGGAGCTGATGAGAAACGAAAACAAAAAGGGTAGGTATTTTCTAATCAACCTGTTCAGAGATGGCATTACACACCTCTCAAGCAGATGGATCTTGAACCTGGGCCTCCTGGTCTCAAAGGAAATGACGCTACCAACCTATAAGTGCCCCCTAACATAAAGTAATAAAATTTATTTAATATACACCTAGATGTTTTAACTAGTGAACGATTGAATTGGGTATTTTGTAAAGATGAGAGACAACGGGCTGAAAACTCCTCTTCATCTGAAGCTACCTTGTGATAATGTGTATTCTTTACTAATGCAGAAAAGCTATCGATGAAGAAATGCAAGCATAATTAAATACAGTGTTGAATGGTACAAGTTGTATCATGGAAACCTTAATTATTTTGGAGAGTCACCCGCACTGCCTGACTATCTTATCAGTACTTACTTATACAGTAGTGAAATTCTTTTTGGGGAGAAAAATAATTGCAAATCATTGAAGGTGACCATTATGAATTCTTTAACATGGTGACATGTTCAAAGCCTCTCCTCAGTCCTGGTAACAAATAATCCCAGCTCGTTTGCTTTCTCATTGGTGGCTATTCATGTTCAATTTTTTTTTGAGAAAGCTAATTTTAATCACCTTGTTCAGACATGTTATAGTGCACCTTTGGGGCAGAAGGGACTTGAGCCTGCATCTGAAAGACACTACCATTGAATCAGTCTGCATCTCAAGAGCGCTCTAAATTGTTTGCTTCATTCTGTCATTGGCAACTTGCACTTAAAGACGTATAGTTATTTTTCGTGATATTAAATATCAATGACACTCTGGAAAGTGAGCTTTCCTAGCAATTCTATAAACTAACGCATCACCAAGTCGCTGGACAGGTGGTTCACAACTTGAAGTTACAGAGATCCCCATGGAGTCCCATTGGATATTCAGTTTATCGCATTTGTCTAACAAGCTTTGTGTAGTACTTTGGAATTATGAAAATATTAGTAAGGTTTACAGGCAACATTTGCCATTACAGAAAACATTATACTTTCTTGCATCTGAACCCACTGTTCTGGAATTTGGTTATGTTAATATAGCAAGTAGTAAACTGGAGCTAATTGATTATTTAATCAATTGGGTTGATATGAAGGGGGAACACAAGTACGACTAGTGTACGGAATAAGCTATAAGCAGTTAATAAACTCTATCCACAAAAGAAAGGTGTCTTGGTTTCTGTCTCACTGACTGGTATAAATTTGATTTGACGAGTTGTATATGTGAAAATTTTCCAGATTGATCATGAGCTGCAGTTCTAAGTCCTCCCTTCGATTGTGTTCCTCAAGTCTGAAACACTGATTTCTTTCTTGGACTTTTGGTCCTTTTGATGACTTAGTGCAAGGTGCATGTTCGTCACTGATTGACCAAGTCTGTGACCTGTTCTACAGGCAAGTGATACAGACATCACTTGGATCTTTGATCTAAATAACAGCTGCTCTCTCAAAATTGATGAGTAAATGCAATAGTGAATGAGTTGTACGATCCTCAGCCTTCTACAAACTACGGCAGTTAATATTTGATAACAAAAGTCTGACTAGCAAAACAGTTTGTATTTCCATACTCCTGCACCACAGTGATACCATGGCTATGTATTAGTGACACATAACAGGGCTCAAGAAATTCCATTAGCATTCCTCTGCTGCATCTTCCAGTTTCAACAGGAGGACTATAAAACAAACATTAGCCAACATCTTGAAGCTACTCCAAAAGCATTCAGTGCACTGCCAAATGGCTAAAAAGCAACTTCCCTCCTCTTTCTCAAATTGTTCACTCCTGGAATGTTGGCAATTTATAAAGAAACACTTTAAAGATATCCTGAAGCTCTGCTTGAAGCATGCAGGATTGAAATGAATAGTTCGAAGCATTCAAAATGATGACAATTTGTCTATCAAACTGCTGCATGCTTTGAGTCACATTTTAACAAGACAGACTAATGGTAGAGAAGGGAAAAGAACAAACAAATTCTCCAGATCCCACTACCTTGTGAGATATCTTGCCTCCATGTGCCCAAAGACGTGTGGGTCAAACATTGGCCTGTTCATTGACATGAAGGCCACAGCAAAAACTCATGATATAATTAGATGTCACCATAGAATTGAGAAGCAGTCGCCACAGATACGTATTTTGGAAATATTGACTTCAGACATACAAATAGCATTTATGACCAATGTTTTATTTTCCTCTATGGCAAAGTTAATGTTTTATACTGCACCAATGTAACAGCTATTGAACACAATGTGTCATTCAGTAAGTAAATGTGTACCATGGAAAACTACATACGATACAGCTATTGCAATTTTTGACATGAGTTGGAAACTGAAAAAAAGCACTAAAGTTAGAAATTAGTCTTAGGTAGCAGCACAATACTGACAATAGCCAACAGGCAATATTAAGTAAAAACCAATAGAACGGTGGATGCTGTAAATCAGAAGCAAAAACAGAAGTTGCTGGGAAAGCTCAGCAGGTCCGTAAAAGCAGTGAGGAAGGGTCACTAGACCCAAAACTTTAACTCCGATTTCTCATCACAGATGCTGCCAGACCTGCTGACCTTTTCCAGCAACTTCCGTTTTTGCTCCAGGAAATATTAAGTTGTTTGCAAATTTGCAATAGCTGACAAAGCTGCAATTTTATATCAGAAGGAAGGTGGACAACTTGCAATGTCATGAGATTCTGGCAAATTAAAATGAACCTAGTTCTGAGTACACACGTGATAGAGCACATTAAATCATTACAGAGTTAATATGAATGTTAACTTGATTGGCCAATTTAGTTGAAAATGACTACCATGAACCAATACTCAGGTTTTTTAGTTCAAAACCAGCTGAAATCCAGAACCAGTCGAAATGGGGGGGGGGGAAAAAAAAAAAAAAAAAAAAAAAAAAAAAAAATCGCTAGGGCCACCTTGTGACCAACACATGTACTGTAGGCCAACAGGTAATTGGTATTCACTCAGGAAATTCTACCCACAATTATTCCATCTCCAATGTAGTTACATGAATCAACCAACGCAGGCATGCTGTGACACTTCCAGACAGTTGAGATTTCAACTATGTTCTTCTGGCTCATTACCATGGTGCTAAGATCGCAATATTTATTGGCAGCTAAGAGCCAACTATATTGTTGTGGAGTAGTAAGAACTGCCGATGCTGGAGTCTGGAGATAACACAGAGTGGAGCTGGAGGAACGCAGCAGGCCAGGCAGTATCAGAGGAGCAGGAAAGCTGACATTTCGGGTCAGGACCCCTCTTCAGAAATGGGGGAGGGGAAGGGGGCTCTGAAAAAATAGGGTTGGGGGCGGTGATAGCAGGTAGGTAGTGGTGGGGATTGGTCAGTGAGGTGGGAGGAGCGGATAGGTGGGAGAGAAGACAGACAGGTCAAGTTGGCAGGGATGAGGGGGGAGCTGGTCTTGGGATGAGGTCTTGGTCTTGGTAAGTCTAGCAAATTCATTCTCTCCGCGTACGGCAATGCCACCAAGTCCGGAATCAATCAGGTGAACATTAGTTTTTTAAAATTATTCATGGGATGAGGGCGTCGCTGGCTAGGCAGCATTGATTACCCATCCCTAATTGCCTAGAGGGCTGTTAAGAGTCAACCACATGGCTGTGCGTATTGAGTCACATGTAGGCCAGACCAGGTAAGGATGGCAGTTTCCTTTCCTAAAAGAACATTGGTGAACTTGATTGGTTTTTCCCAACAATCAACAATGGATTCATGGTCATCATTAGATGATGATTGGATCTCATCATCAGACTCTTATTTCCAGATATTTATTGAATTCAAATTCCACCATCTGCCATGGTGGGATTTGAACCCAGGTCCCCAGAACATTATCTGGGTCTCTGGATTAACAGTTCAGCAATAATACCATTAGGCCATCGCCTCCCCTCTATGGCAAGTATATCCTTCCTTAAATTACAGAGACTGAAATTGTAAATAATATTCCTGGTGTCATCTCAGCAAGGCATTATATAATTTCAACAAGACACTTATACTTTAGAACTCAATCTTTTACAAATATAGGCCAACATAATATTAGCCTAATTACTTTCTAATCACTTTCAGTAACTCATGAACAAGGTCACCCAGGTCCCTTTGGAAATAACCTGCATTTCTGTTTTGCTTACCAACATGGACAACCACACATTATATTCAAACTGCTATGCTACTGCCCACACATTAAACTGTCTAAATCTCCTTGAAGTTCTCTTTGCATCTTCTTCATAATGCCTACACCAAACAAGTTGTCATCACTAAAAACTGAAAACATTACTTGGTCTTGGACGTGAATACCAGATGTCCTGTACTGATTCTTGCAGACCCCTACTAGTCACAATCTGCCAACAGGAGAAAGAACCTTTAACTCATACTCAGTTTCCTACCAGTTAAACAATTCTCAATCCATGCAAGTCAAGTATCCTCGAATCACATGTTTTAAATTTTGTTTAGTATCATGTGTGACTTTATCAAAAGCCTTCCGAAAATCCAAATACAACACACTCACTAGTTGCCTCTGAGCTATTCTGCTTCTTACATCCTCAAATCATTTTGTAAATGAGTTCCATGTGATAATTGGATGTTGATTTTGCTTCTGCTTCACGCTACTTTTAAGTGCCCTGTTATGATATTCTTCATATTAAACTGCAGCATTTACTGACATTAGACCAACAGGTCTGTAGTTCCCCCATTTGCGCTCTCCTTTCCTAAATAATATGGTTACTTTTGCTATCTTCTAACTTGCAAGAACCTTTCCAGAATCTATAGAATTTTGGAAGATGACCACTAATGCATCCACTAACTCTACAGTCACCTCTTTCAACATTCTGGAACGTAAATCATCTACGATCTACCAGCTTTCTGTCCAAAAAAATTCTCCATAGTAGGTTTTTATTTTACTAATACTAATTTCTTTCATAGAACATACAACCGTACAGGCCCTTTGGCCAACGATGTGCCGACCTATTATCCTACTAAGATCAAACTACCCTGTATACCCTACATTATACTAACATCCACGTGCCTATCCAAGAGTCACTTAAAAGTCTCTAAAGTATCTGACTCCACTACCACTGCCGGCAGCACATTCCACACACCCACCATTCTGTGCAAAGAACCCACCTCTGACATCTCCCCTATACAATTCTTCCCCTTCCTCCAATCACCTCAAAATTATGCCCACTCGTGATAGTCATTTCCGCCCTGGGAAAAAGTTTCTGGCTATCCACTCTTTCTATGCCTCTCATCATCTTGTACACCTCTATCAAGTCACCTCTCATCCTTCTTCGCTCCAATGAAAAAAAGCCCTAGCTCCCTCAACCTTTCCTCATAACACCTGCCCTCCAGTCCAGGCAGCATCCTGGTAAATCTCCTCTGCACACTCTCTAAAGCTTCCACATGCTTCCTATAATGAGGCAACCAGAACTGAACACAATATTCCAAGTGTGGTCTAACCAGGGTTTTATAGAGCTGCAGCGTAACCTTGTGGCTCTTAAACCCAATTCCCCTGCCAATGAAAGCCAACACACCATATGCCTTCTTTACGGCCCTGTCAACTTGGGTGGCAACTTTAAGGGATCTATGGATGTGGAGCCCAAGTTCCTCCACACTGCCAAGAATCCTGCCATTAACCCTGTATTCTGCAGTCAAATTTGACCTTCCAAAATGAATCACTTCACACTTTTCTGGGTTGAATTCCATCTGCCACTTCTTTGCCCAGCTCTGCATCCTGTCAATGTCCCGTTGCAACCTACAACAGCCCTCCACGCTATCAACAACGCCACCGGCAAACTTACTAACCCACCCTTCCACTTCCTCGTCCAAGTCATTTATAAAGATCACAAAGAGCAGAAGTCTCAGAACAAATCCCTGTGGAACATCACTGGTTACCGAGCTCCAGGTTGAATACTTTCCACCTACTACCACCCTCAGTCTTCTTTTGGACAGCAGGTTTTGTATCCAGACAGCCAAATTTCCCTGAATCCCACGCCTCCTTACTTTCTGAATGAGGCTACCATGGGGAACCTTATCAAATGCCTTGCTAAAATCCATATACACTACAGCAATTGATTCTCACCAGTCCTTTGGTTACCTGGTATTTCTGGGAGCTTTATTTGTATCCCACTTCAAGACAGACAGTAGTGTTCTGACATCTAAAGGATGCAGTGCAGCAACCCACCAACTCTTCGACAGCTGTGCCAAATCCTCAGCTTCTATTGCCTAGGACAGCATAATGCATGGAAACATCAAAACCTGCAAGCTCTCAATGAAGTCACAGAATATTCTGGCTTGGAATTATATCACTGTTTCTTCATTAATGCGCTAAGATCGTGGAACTCCCTCCCTAGCACCATCTTGGATACACCAATATCACATGGCCTGCAGGAGTTCAAAAAGAAAATGAGTCACTACCACCATCTCAAGGATGGTTAAAAGTGGACAATAAATGTTGGACTTAACATTGACACACAAATGTCAAAAGAACAAAAAAAAGCTTACAATTAAGTAGAGACTACTGATGCATACAATTCCTTCTCTCTGCATGGAATAACAACCGAAACCCTTGGTCATTCTCGAGATGTAGTTTTTCTTCACCTGCATAAGAGGGTGGAGTTGGAGATAAAGGTAATCATGACAGCTGATTGTTAAAAACAATGAAAGATGGAGAAGTGACATTGTAACATAAGGAGTAACACACCACATTAATCCAGCTAACTGAAATCCATCTCTGCATTTGAACAACCGAAGAAGAGTTCTGAGTGATGCTGTTTACTTGCCCATTTGCAGAATACTATTTTCTATTCCAAGACTGTTTGATTCAGGTAAAGCAATATTTATACCAGGTTAACTGGTACTGTAACTTAAAATGCATGTGTGCACAGATGCAGTGAAACTTATTAATCGGTCAAAAAATAATACAATTGAATGCAAATTTTTAGGCAGGTCGAAGTGTACAGGTACTAGACATTATAAATTGAAAAATAATATAGAAAATCTATAAACCAGTCATCTGTTAATTCAAAAACATTCAGTAGAAGTTACTAGTAATGTTCAGAAATATTTCAGACTCCAGATGTCCGTTTAAAAACAGTATTTTATTAGAAATGAATAGCAAATTTCAAGAGTTTATAAAACTTCCATTATCACATACCTTATAAAAAGTGAAATAGATTAGAAAAGATGTAGCACTTCCAAAAATTCCAATCAGACATCATGCAACACGATAATTTTGAGTTTTATTTGCAAATGTAAGAGATCTCTAATTTTAATTCTTGTGGTCTCTGGCCTCCTTAGGCTCAACTGAAACTTTTTGCACATCGTCTGTTCATATGTATTCAACTCAGTGCTGCTCAGTCAGTCATCAAGAAGCCCACAAGAGTAGCCCTGGAGCTCCTCTCCCTTCCAACTTTCCTGCACCTGTGTGGTGATATAGTGAGCCTCCATTCAGCAATTCTCACCCAGGCAGCAGAATAGCTGAGACCACCAACTCATCCCTTACTGCTACCTCAGATTTTTAAGACTCTTTTCACATCACAGTCTTGGTGGAGGGCCAGGAGTAGGTTCCTCTGCCTGAACTTTCTGCTGAGTTCCAAGTACAAAGATGGAAGTGTCAAACATTATAACTTAACTTCAAAAAAGAGAGCAGCAGTAACTGTTCAACAGGTTAATTGTATCGATTTCTCTCTGGCTTCTTAAACTTGCATTGAAGAAAAACTCTTGGAACACAAAGACCTTCCTTCTTATTAACAGTTTCACGAAACACATATTCATTCACAAGCACTTCATATTCAGCAGCCGCCAGGAGCTGTGCCATGTATTCTACAGTAAAAATACAGAAAATGAGGAAAAGGTTTTTAAATAGGGACAAAAACAAACTTCTACAGGAATCCAACTTGCCAGCTCCAGCATTAAGTGATTAACAATTTCTACATATCTGTCATTGTATGGACATTATATATCCCTGCAAATAAATGTTTTTCTATGTTATAGATGGATTAATATCATCATAAAGAGGATCATCAAATCTATTAGAATGATAAAAGCAAACACTACAAATGTTGGAAATCTGCAACAAAAACAAAGTCCCTGACATACTCAGGAGGTCCTGCAGCAACGGTGGAGACAGAAACATTGTGTGTTGAAAATGACTTCTTAAGAACTGAAGAAAGGTAGAAATGTGAGATAACAAGGTGTAGAGCTGGATGAACACAGCAGGCCAAGCAGCATCATAGGAGCAGGAAGGCTTCCTGCTCCTATGATGTTGCTTAGCCTGCTGTGTTCATCCAGCTCT
>JAHRHZ010000029.1:14794500-14821218 GCA_024137785.1 Ginglymostoma cirratum
GAGCAGGAAAGCTGACATTTCGGGTCTAGATCCTTCTTCAGAAAATCTGGGTCTAGACCCAAAACGTCAGCTTTCCTGCTCCTCTGATGCTGCTCGGCCTGCTATGTTCATCCAGCTCTACACCTTGTTATCTCTTATTCCTGAAGATGAGATGGTTACACTGTTCAGATCGAAATTATACCAAGTGAAGTACTTCCCTGGGAATGATAAAGAAGGCAAGATTTATGGAGTGACTGGCCACATTTACACACTTATTTTAAAAAAAAAACCCAGGATGCTCATTGTGGTTTTCACTGGACTTACTTCAGCAATGGCAGTTCATTAAATCACAAGTCTGGGTTTTCTTCATTCAATATCACTTACTTCTCTACATGCTTTCAGTTCTTCAAATTCCCTGGTTGTCCAATGCCTGTCTTTGAAGAAATTTGTACTGTTTCTTTTGTAAAATAAATCCCAGTTCTTCTGTGCATCTCTTTCAAGGCTCAGTTGCTTAAAATCTGACACTAAGGTCTGATCTTTCATGAGCCTTTCTGCTTCTTCAGGGGTAAGGATCCTTCCCTTTTGCCCTCTGATTTGAAAAGGCGTTTCTGATCTGGAGGGCATTACAGTTACTACCTTATTGCTTAGAGACCAGTTGTTTATCCCTTCGGTTTGATATGTCTGGATATCACAAAAAGGATTTATTTCCATGTCATCTCCCATTATGTTTGCAGTATTCCAGACGGTCTTAATGCAAAAGAAAAATAAGCTTCAGATTGTTATTTAAATTTCAAAACAGTACAAAGCAATTGAAAGCTTCTCCCCAGGTTAGCATTGCATTTAAAGATAATACAGTATGGTTTACTTTTTTTATAAAGTTGTGAACATATAACCTTGCAGTGCACATGCTACACATTTTGTTGCAGGTATCTCGGGGTGTTCCACTGTATGCGGTATGTACCTCAGACCAAGATATTCTTTAGGCTGTATATCCAGGAGGGAGCCAAAGTTATCAAGGGGACCAGTTATCTATACGCACACTCCAAGACAGTGCCACTTGAGGTACCTGCAGACCAGTGTATATTTCAAAGAGATCCAGTTGTCAGTCCGTGTATCTCAGAGAATGCCAGTTACTGGTCCAGGTCTAGAATCCTATAATGGTTACAACATGAGGTCATTTAGCAGGTTGTCCATGCAAAAGTAACCGCAGTACCCCCGACCCACCTCGCCCCATTCCCCATAGCCCAGCAAATTGACTTTTCAAATGCTAACATAATGCCCTTCTAAAAGACATAATTGTATCTGTCTCAAGAACTCAAGTGAAGACATTCCAGGTCTTAATCATTAATTGCATAAAAAAGGATCTCCACATGTTCCATTTGCTCCTTTTGTTAATCATGTTGAACGGCATGCTCTAGCTCTCAAAACTTCCATCAATGGGAACAATTTCCTACATCTACTTTGTCTAGGCCCCTCAAACTTCTGAACGCCTCCAGCGCTTTTTTTAACCCCCGACAGAAACCAACCTCAGCCTTTTCAACTTATCCACAGAATTGAAGCCCCTCATCCCTGGAATTTTTTTTGTAAATGTTTTCCATACCTGCTCTCTAAAAAGTGAGGTGTCCCAAATTGAACACAATACTTAACTGAGCCTGAAAGTGTGTTTTAAAATATGATAACCTCCTTGCTTTTGTGTCATATGTCTTTATTTATAAAAACTTATGACCTGTATTCTCAAATAATTGTTTTTTTTCAATGATCCCCGAAACCTATTATTTACGCACATAAAGGCCCCAGCCTCTCTGGTTCTGCACTCCATTTGAATTGTATTTTTTTTTTAATAAATGTCTTTCTTTGTCCTTCCTACCAAAGTGCGTTACTTCACACTCCTTTGCATTTGTCATCTTTGTTGTTGGAAATCACTCACTAACAAATATGATTGCCCACCTAGGAAATTCTGTGTCACTGTTCACGCGTTCGGTGGGTCCTTGCACGGCTGCATTTCTACCTTATATTCGGTAGGTGTTTCCAGGAAGTGGGACTGATCCTCGGCCTTGAGACCTTTGGCATTCTTTTCTCTGGCTCCTTTTCCACACTTTCTCTTGCCATCAGGTGTTCACTTCATATAAGACCTTCCTTCAATTTGTTTTCTTCTGCACAAGCGTCTCTCACATGTTGACATCTTTGTCGCATTTCTTGAGAAAATCCTTCAGAAGTCCTTGAAACACTTTGTTTGTCCTCCTCCCGTTCAACTGTCTTCCTTCAGCTGGGTGAAGATTTACTTCAGTTTGTGCATCCTAAGCACATGGCCAGCACAGCAGAGTTGATTTCAGGTTATCATGGTCTTGATGCTGGTGCTGTTAGCTTGCTTCAAGGATGCTGAATGTTAATATGTCTGTCCTCCCAGCTGATGTGGAGAATCTGTCTCAAACAATGTTCATGATACTTCTCAAGGGTCTTGCCAGGAACAAAACCAATCCCTCTACGTGGCCTTCATTAACCTGATCAAGGGTTTTGACTCAGTCAGGAAGTGCCATGAAAGATCCTGTCAAAATCCAGTGAAATTCTCAACATCCTCTATGACAAAATGTCAGCGATGTCCTCATCAGTGGTAATGACAGAATATTTGAGGTCAAGACAGGGATGTGTCATCACTTCCACCCTTTTCTCCATCTTCATCACCAGCATTTCTTATCTTGTCTAGAACAAGCTTCTCAGCCATCTAGACATTGTCTACAGGATGGACAGAAATCTTTCCAACTTCAACCAGTTGAAATCCAAGAAGAAAATGACACTGACCTCATTCGTGGAAAATACAGTATGCATCAACAAGACTCAAATCCTTTACCATCCTGTCCCAGGTCAAGTTTTCATCCATCTCTCCATTAAGAAATCCTCCTAAATGTCATCTAACACTGACATCAACGTGGAGATTTGACATCACATCCAATCTGCGAGTGCCGCCTTCAGGCACCCAAGGAGGAGAGTCTTCGACCATGACATCCCTAATGATACTAAGATCCTTGTGTACCAGGCAGTCATCATTCCAACTCTTCTATATGGCAGAAACTTAGATTAGATATATACACCAACTCAAGAACCTTGAGAAGTACCACTCAACTCTGAAACAGTCATTGTTTCTTTTATTGCATAGGCAGCAAATTTTTCTGACAAGTCTGTTGTGTGGCACATTATCAACCATGTATCAACTTCATTCTTCACCAAAAACTAAATCAAGTTTGCTGAACATAACTTGCCTTAAACAGTTCCTTAATTAATCCACCCTTGTCCAAATGACAGGCAATTTTGTCCCCGATTATTATTTCTAAAAGCCTCCCTACCATAGAAGTTAAATTGGCCTTTAGTTACTGGGGTTATTCTCACATTCTGTCTGAGCAAGTCTGCAACATTTGCAGTTCACTGGCACCACAAACATATCTATGGGTGATTGGAAGATTATGACCATTACCTCTGCAATTTCCTTTCTTGTCCTGTGCAGCCCTTCCAGTCCTGGTGATTTAACAACTTTAAGAATAGCTAGCCTTTCTAATATCTCTTTGTCAACTATCACTCACCTGGTGTATCAATTACCTCCTCTTCCATATGACATCAGCAGCATCTTCCGACATGATAAAGACAGATGCAAAGTTTTAATTTAGTACTTCCAACAAGTCCCCTGTCTCCATGCAGATTCCTTTATAACTCCATAAAAATCAGGCCCATTTGTCTTCTTCCCACCCTTTTAATATTATGTTCCTACAGAAGCTTTTTATAAAAATTTGTATATTGTGCTATCAGATTATCACATCTTTGCCTCTATTATGATCTTTGCACATTCCTCTGAACTTTCCATATTCAACCTGATTCTTGTGTATAATCTTTCATACACGGTCCTTTTCCGCTTCATCTTATTCTATATCTCGTCATCATCCAAAGCTTCTTTTTATAGACAGTCCATTATAATTTCACCTACTAATCTTTGAACTCCATTTACCTGGACAGATCCATTCCCACCCCAATAAAACTGGTTCTTCTCCTACTCGGGACTTTTATTGTAGATTGTTCCTTGTCCTTTTTTACGGATAACTTAAATTTCATTCTGCTTTGATCACTGTCTCCTTAACATTCCCCTACTGACATCTGAGCTGCTTGGCCAACTATTTTCCACAAGACCAGATCTTACAATGCTTCTTTCTTTGTTGGGCTGGCACACATTAATTTCTCTTGACCACACTTCAGAAATTCTTCCAAAAAAAAAACTGAAATAACTCAGACACTGGATATCAGGAACAAAAACAGAAATTGCTGGAAACTCAGCAGCACTGGCAGCTTCTGTGGAAAGAAATCAGAGTTAACTTTCCGGCCCAGTAACCATTCTCCAGAAGTTAAGAAATTCTTCTCCCTCGTGTGCTTTATCAGAATGGTTACGCTCTTCCATTATCACTACACTAAACAAAAATAAAGTATTACAGATTCTGAAAATTTGAAATTTAAAATAAACGCTAGAGGGTCTGGCAGAACCATTCTAAACAAAGGTCACAGCCCTGAAACAATTACCCTGGTTCCCATTTCCACACAAGCTGCTAGAATTGCTGAGTATTTCCAACATGTTATACGGATTTTTGCCCCTCTCCCTAACTTCCCTGGGTCTCAACGAGGCGGTTACGAGTCCGTACATCTCAGAGGTTGCCAATTAGCAAACCATTTACCTGGCACCCTCGCTAGGCCTTGAGCCATTTTAAGTACTTCGAACCAAAACAAGAGCGCTATGTAAATGCACGTTGTTGTTGGGCGCGACTTGAGCGGGTCTGATTCAACCGGAGCAGCAGGGCGGGACACAAACCCACCCACAGGAAAACAAAACACAAACGTCAAGGTTAAAAATCTCCGAGCCTGAATATTTTTTACCGAGCAGACAAGATCCTCCGTCCCCCACTGACCCACAGCGCGAAGATCGCGTCCCCGGTCTCCACCCGCGTCGCTTTTGGTGCGCGCGGGCGCTGCTCGCGAGCTAGGCGCCTTCACTGTTTGAATTTAACGGCCGCCGCGCGTGCGGGTCGGTCGGTCGTGTTTTTGCTTTCGAAACATCCGAAAGAGGAGAGGCCGGTTGGTTCGGAGGGCGGAGAAAAAGGGAAAGAATTGATGTTTGAAGCGTTCGGCGATGAATGGTACCGCGCAGCCGGCGCTGGGCAAGGAAGAGCACGTGCTCAAACTGGGCGAGAGCTTCGAGAAACGGCCCAAGAGCTCGTTCCACACCATCCGCTGTGAGTGAGGCCGAGGCGGGGGGCAACGGGAAGTTAGGCCGGAGAGGCGGGCCTTGGGAGCTGCCTGCGCCCGGGCTCCCAACTCCGGGCCGCATCTTCTGGCTGTGACAGGGGGTAGGGAAAACAAAACAGAAAGTGGGTAAAAGAGAGAGAGTGTGAGTGTGAGTGTTCTGGACCCGAAAATGAAGGGAACTGGCCCTCTCCGCCCCTGTGTTTACCAGGCTGCTCTGAGAACTCCTGACTGCCTACCACGACCTCAAGGCCCACTGTCGCTGTGGGATTCACCGCAAAAGTCGAGCCCGGCCCTCTGCCGCCCGGTTACACGAAGCCCTCCAAAACAAAAACACTACCTCCTCTCACTCTCTCTTTCTTCCCCCCCCGACACGCAACTGCAAACGCGCAAGGATTGAAGAGGTAAATGACTCTCCGGTTTTACGTTTGCACGATTGATGGGCTATCCAAACATAGACTAGTTTTGCTAAAGCGCTTCTCACGGCCTCGGGATGTCCCAAAGCGCTTTGCAGGGCTAGAAATCCGGCAAACAAACGCATACAGCAATATCGCATCGTTGGCAATGTAATAATATCGAGCATCCGCAGTATTCTGCTTTTCAGTTGGAACTTGATTTTTATGACTCCCCTGTCGGGATTAAACATTGTGGCTTCTCCCTGTTCTTCACTATAGCACCGGAGATACAGTTTATACAGCACGGAAAAGGTCATTCGGCCCATCACGTCCGTACCAGTCATCAAGCGTCTGTTCTAATTCCGTTTTCCAGCTCTTGGCCCATACCTTGTATGCTATAGCCTTTCAAGTATTCATCTGAATAGTCCTTTAATGCCTTCGGGGTTCCCACAGAGAGTTCGAGATACCCACCACCTTCTGGGGGATAAAATAATTCCTGAAATCCCCTCTAAATCTCTTTTTTTTCCTATCTTAGAATTGTGCACCCTGATTATTGACTCCTGTACGGGGAAAGGTTTGTCTACCTACCTATACGTCTATCAAACTTAAGCTTGCATACCTCGAGCGCGGCCCTCTTTCCTGTGAGCAAAACAATTCTACTATATCTTGTCGCTTTCCAGCAGTTTCGCTGCTGTCCAGGTGAAACTCTTCTGAAATCTGAATCTCTTCCCTTCCAGTACAGTCACGTCCCTCCTGTAGTATGGTGACCAGAACTGCACGAAGTATTCCAGCTGTGCCCTAACAGCTAAGTTATTTACAACTTCATCATAACCTACATGGTCCTGTATTCAGTGCCTTGACTAATAAAGGCAAATAGTCCGTGTACGTTCTTACCCAGCATATCCGCTGTCCTGCTGCCTTCAAGAATCAATGGACATGCACACCATGGGTCCCTTGGATCCTCTTTTTCCTTGAGTCCTACCATTTGACACATACGTGCTTGCCTTGTTAGTTCTCCCAAAATGCATCACCTCATACTTTTCAGGAATAAATTTGCCATTGTCAAGACCATCGGACCAGTCTGAATACGTAGTCTAAGGCTCCTCACGATTTGCCACACCACCAATTTTGTTTCATCTGTGAACTTACTGATCATACCTCCTAGATTCATGTCTAGTTCATTAAAATACACAATAAGTAACAGGGTCCAGAACTGGACCATGTGGTACTCCACCGGACATGGGCTTCCAGTCAGGAAAAATACCCTTTGACCATTACCATCTGCTTCCTGCCATCTACCTGAGATGCATGCAGTTTCAAGTCCCCAGCTGACAGATAGATATAAGAATATTCTATATTTATAAAGAAGTGTAAATATTAAACATAAAATATAAAACACTTTTTTAAATACTACATTGAACTGTCAGTCTAAATTTGTGCTCTGTTGGCTTGAGCGAACAATCTTCCACAAATGATTACTGAGCCACGGCCAACATTGATCTGATTGATGTGTTTATTAGACTGTTGATTGGGTGATTACCGCAACGTTTTCTTTTCTTGGAACTAGTTCAGAGTAGGGATTTACAATCTTAAAATTATGGCTAAGGATTTTTGGAGTAGAAATTAGAAGTCTTTTTCATTAAAGAAGTTGCAGAAATCTGAAAGTCTTCCTTTCAAAGTACAAAGTACAAATTTTAGACCGAGGTTAATAGATTTGTAATCTTGATTTAGGGAATATAATTGGTTAAATAGAGATTGAAACAAATCATCTGTTTCAATGACAGAGAGTAAACTCAAGGCTGAATGGCATACTCCTGACCGATGTCGTAGTATGCTAAATATCTAGCCAGAACACTGCAGTAATTCTTCTATCCTACCATAAGCGTTTCTCACGATCTATCTTACAGGGAGCATCATAGACTGTATTTCAGACTGATTGAGAGTGTTTTCCACCTTAGTTACAACAAATCTCGTGCAGGCTTGATTTGTCTGAGCACTGGAACTGTTGTTTTTTCCCCCTATTTTCTATATTCCTTTCCTACACTGATGCATTGGCTACTTGTTGGACCGTAACTTCAAAGATGTTGTGGACCTTCTTAGTCCTAAATCAACTAGGAATGTTGTTTGCAATTGCTGTGGAATGACATTGATAGACAAATGGTGTATACAGGAAGCTGGATGATGACAGGGCTATGTGTGTTTATAGATGCTCATTGTTCGTAGATGCTCACTGCCCATCTTCATATACAAAAAAGTAGGAAGTGTGCAAATAAATGTGTATATAATTGATGGAGACCCCACCAAACTTATTTCCCTAGTATTCCAACTTTCCCTTCATTTCATCTAACTATTGTATTTTGGTTGCACCACAAGCCTGCCTTGTACTACAAATCCCTTTGGGGACTGGTACTGTTACAACATTTAAAACGCATCTGGATGGGTATGTGCATAGGAATGGTTTAGAGGGATACAAGCCAAATGCTGGCAAATGGGACTAGATTGATTAGGATGTCTGGCTGGCGTGGACGAGTTGGATCGAAGGGTTTGTTTTCAAGCTGTACAACTCTATGACTCATAAGGGCATAATTGTATGTTAGTGATAGAGCCCCTCTGCCAGAAGTATTTTCACAACTGGCTACACTTACAAACAAATTTATCCCAATGAAACCCCATGTTCTCAACTAACCTTGAAGAATTAAAGTTGTTCACTAGTTCATGGATATTTAAAATGTCTCAATTATTTAATGTAAGGCCATTACTCAAAATGAGTTTTGAATTTTTGTATGAGTATAGTTGTATTCTGTGCTGTGTATACTATTTTCTATAGGAGTTTAAACTGAAATATAGTCAAAGTGGCTAAACAACATGTTTATATAAATCTTTCTAAAAAGGAGTAGTGGCACAATTTAAGAAGCAACCATCTGCAAAGCAAATGGGATGATTTTATTGGCTAGATGTAACCATATTTAGTCTGTTAAAATGTTTTTTTCTTGGTATCTGATCTATGTGCTTTTTCCTTCAGATGACTTTAAACCAGCATCCATTGACACCTCTTGTGAGGGTGAGCTACAGGTTGGCAAAGGGGACCAAGTCACCATAACTTTACCACACATCCCAGTAAGTTTTCAGACTTCTCATAAATGCTGTTTATATTCTTTTTTTCATTGAAATTGTTTTCATCTCTTAATAGGTTTTGTAAATCAAATAATATTTATCAGAACACAGCTCACTTGTTGATTCCTCCAGCACCTAACCCTTCCTACTCCTTGTTGACTGTACCAATTTTAAGAGACTGTAACAAAGTCCAGATTCAGTATCTGCAGCTTCAACAAGAATACTGTCAAGTAAGGTGTCGAAGGCAACATTTATATTGAATAAAAACAAAAATTGCTGGAGAAACTTAGCAGGTCTAGCTGCATCTGGAGAGAAAGCAGAGTCAACATTTCAGATCCAGTGACCCTCCTTCAGAACACATTTTAATTTGATCTTTGTTGAATCTTAATATGTCAAACATCCTCTCTTGATTTTTGATTCTTTTTCAAATTGCAGGGGAAAAAAATTAATGTGCAAGTGTACTAGATTCTTACTTTGGCTTGTTATTTCAGTAGAATCCCTACACTCATTAAAATTGTAATAAGGCTTCCTCCAGAACGTCATTTTTGGACAGGTTATTTGGGAGAAAGTTGTCTTAGAATATCTTGAGTTGTTTCTCAAGTTGAGGCTCTATACCACGCAAAAGAGAAATTGAGAAAGGTGAACCAAGTACATCACTGTACATAAGGGTTAGTGCCTCCCTACCTTGCTCCATTTCTCTCCTTTAAAAATCTTCTTCAAAATTCGGTCAAAGTAATAATCTCTTTGTCACCACTTTTAATATCGCCTGTGAAACAGCTTAGAATGTTTTTCTAAGTTTTAAAAAATCAGTATAAATGCAAATACAATGGGATTGCCAGTTACAGAACTCGTGTGGAGCAAAGCCATGGAAGTATTTACAACGAAGGATCAGACTTTAGGCAACAGGGAGCCATTGGAAACTGGCAAAAATGGGGCAATGAGCAAGCAAAATTAAGAGCAGGACAGTTTGTGGGTACTGGAGCCTGAAAATGTTGAAATTGTGGTGAGTGGAACTTGGTGTATAATGAAGATGTTTCTGGAGAACTTGCAAAAATATTGATTGGCCTCTCGGGAGTTGGTGAGGTATAGCAGAAGCAGCTAATACCAATTGGAGCTGAAATTATTTTGACACAGGATTAATTGTTTGAAGCTTAACTCCATCTTTAATAACTCAAAATTTTAAACTGTTTAGCAGCCAGGAAGTACAACACCACAACTAATAAAAATAGGGGAAGTTTCAACTTGAGCCACATAGGATACCTTCATTTGTGTGATTTTTTGAATTGCAAAGTTTCTGACATTTGAAGAAGAAATTTGATAGCACTTAATGGTGACACGGTGGCTCAGTGGTTAGCACTGCTGCCTCACAGTACCAGGAACTCGGGTTCGATTCCACTCTCAGGTGACTGTCTGTGTGGAGTTTGCACATTCTCCCCGTGTCTGCGTAGGTTTCCTCCGGGTGCTCCGGTTTTCTCCCACACTCCAAAAATGTGCAGGTTAGGTGGATTGGCTGTGCTAAATTGCCCGTCATGTCCAGGGGTGTGTAAATTAGGTGGATTAGACATGGGAAATGTAGGGTTACCAGGAAAGGGTAGGGGATGGGTCTGGGTGGGATGTTCTTCTGTAGTGCAGCTTGGACTTGTTGGGTCGAATGGCCTGTTTCCACACTGTAGGGATTCTCTGATTTGAGTACAGTAGCAGGGATGTCTTAATGAAATCGTACAGGCCCTTGGAGGAACCACACCTGGGTATTGTGTGCAGTATTGGTCTCCTTAATTTGAGAAAGGATGTTCTGGCTGTGGACGGAGTACAATGAAAGTTGATCAGATTGATTCCTGGGTTGTTAGAACTGACATATGAATGGAGAATGGATCGGTTAGGACTATATCCACTAAACTTTAGGAGGCCGGAGAGGGAGGAATTCTTCTAGAAATCCATTAAATTTTAACAGGACTAGACCTGTTAAATGCGGGAAGTTCCTGATGACGTGGGAGTCTAATACTACTTAGTCATTTACTGCTTAGATGAGGAGAAATTTGTTCAGGGTGGTGAACCTTTGGAATTCTCTGCCACTGAAAGCGGTCAAGGCCAAAACATCATATGTTTTCAAGAAGAAGTTAGACATAATTCTTTGGGCTAAAGAAATCAAAGGACATGGGGAGAAAGTGGGAATATGGCACTGAGCTGGATGATCAGCCATGATCATATTGAATAGAGAAGTAAGCATATAGAGCTGAATGGCCTATTCTTGCTCCAATTCTCTATTTCTGTGGCCTCAGGTTGCCTAAGGAGATTTTTTCTAAGCATTTAATTTCTTGACTGTGTTATGCAACTAAAGTTTGGATTTATCATAATTCTCGGTAGCTGTTAAAGATGGGATGTTATCAAACAGTTTGGTAATAACAGTTTCAAGGAGCAAATTAGAGGACTACTCGAACTATAGTGTGAATGTTCATTTGGAAACTAACAGATCTATCACCTGATGTGGGGAAATGCATAGCCTCCACTTAGCAACTGACAAATTGAGAATTGAAATTGAAATCGAGAATTTAACAAATGAGGATCTGTGGTCTCATCACATCTTGAATCAGCATCCTGACTGTTTAGTGAAAGTGATTCTTGAATATTGACAAGTTATATTACTGTATGATGAGTGAAATTTTGTGAAGAAAATAATTCCAGTATGTCTCATGTATTTTGTCATTTACCGTAAACCTTAATAATCAGTGTCATAGAACATAGAACAATACAGCGCAGAACAGCCCTTTCGGCCCTCGATGTTGTGCCGACCTGTGAACTAATCTAAGCCCATCCCCCTACACTATCCCATCATCATCCATATGCTTATCCAAGGACTGTTTAAATGCCCCTAATGTGGCTGAGTTAACTACATTGGCAGGCAGGGCATTCCACGCCCTTACCACTCTGAGTAAAGAACCTGCCTCCGACATCTGTCTTAAATCTATCACCCCTCAATTTGCAGCTATGCCCCCTCCTACTAGCCGACGTCATCATCCTAGGAAAAAGACTCTCACTGTCCACCCTATCTAATCCACTGATCATTTTGTAGGTCTCTATTAAATCCCCTCTTAGCCTTCTTCTCTCCAATGAGAACAGACCCAAGTCCCTCAGTCTTTCCTCATAAGACCTTCGCTCCAGACCAGGCAACATCCTGGTAAATCTCCTCTGCACCTTTTCCAATGCTTCCACATCCTTCCTGTAATGGGGCGACCAGAACTGTACGCAATATTCCAAGTGAGGCCGCACTAGCGTTTTGTACAGTCATTAATGTCGTTTTGGGCAAATCTATTTGATTTGAATTAAGTGCTTAATTTCTTATTGATACTTTACTTTAGTAAGACTTGTCAGCCACCCCAGTCTGCAAATATTTCATTCCACTATATTTAAGTACTGAAGAGACAGTAATTTTGAGAATCAGTACAGTATACCCTTCATTTCAATTAGGGAACAAAAAATTGTCATTTTTTGCATTAAGTTCTAACTTTGTTACTGGCATTACTTGATTTAGATTATTGGATAATTCAATACGAAAAACGTTGATAATTTCAGGAATACACTTGCTGAAATCAACCTTTAATGTTTGTATTTGAATTTGCCTTTACCTTTCCTTGTATGATGTATTTATTGTGTGAATAATTACACAGGAGCTTTGCTAAAATATGGTAGAATAGTTGATGACTACGGCGGTATTGTTTTGTCAGTTTGAACTCTGACACAAGTCGAAACAAGGCAAAGCGATAATATCAGGTTTCTTGGTCACCAGGGGTCTACTCCACCAATGACTGTCTTCAAAGGTAATAAAAGACCATATCAGAAGGACTGTGTACTTATTATTAACCATGATACTGGAGAGTTTGTGCTTGAAAAGCTCAGTAGCAGTATACAGGTGAAGAAGACCAGGTAAAGATACATAATTATTCAAATGCTTTTAAAATATATTTTTGTAACTTTTGTATAGCATTTCAGACAATACTATGCAATGGCTTGTTAATTATTTTTTGTCTGATTTACTTTGTATAAAATATTATAGTCTAAGTATATCAACAGTGTATTAAATATTTAATCTTTGAATTTTATTGAATAGAAATAGCCCGTTGAACAACTTGTACCTCTGCCAACTCTCAAAAATTATTCTTGTTCCTCTACTCAATCCCCAAACTCTTAAAATTTTTTATATTCTCCTAACATTAACATTTTGTTCTTAAGTACTTGTTGAAACAATTGACTAGTGATCACCTCCTCAAAATTATAAATTTAGTGTCTTGAAATAATTAATTTTCAAGGTTTCTACATATATACACCTGCAGCGGCTTGAGTTGTAAATGTGTAATTCTTAAGAGCTTGAAATGATTTGTAGCATTTTGAGTCATGACAATGTTATACCCTTCAATATTCATACAAATCCTGAAATCTTCCCTGGTTAAAATTTCTGCCTTGTATACTACTAGTGTTTTTATTCCAACCTTTTAAAATATGGTTTTATCCTGGGAAATTTTACAGAAATGATGCCAAAAAAGCTTTCTCGTGACTGGTTGTGGGAGGCAGGGTTTTCACAATGACGAACTTTGTTTTATTGCTGAACACCACTCTTGAGTTATTCTTGGAAAATATGGTTGTGAACATTGGGTGAGGAAACAAGCAGTCTTTGTGTTGAGACTTTCAGAACTACTTGGTCTCCTGGCACTCAAGTGCATAGGCTCAGAGATAAAAATGGCTACTATGAAACTATGTCCCACCCAGTGTTAGTATCTTCAGAAGATGAAAGCATAATATATAAGAAGTGAGGACACTTTTCTTCATGAGATTTTCTTTTTCTTGACTTTTACAGTGTAATTTTAAAGAAATTTTTGTGTTGGTAATGTTGTATAGTTTCTTATTCCTATGAAATGATTCATCACTGACCCTCCCTCGATGTTCAATTGCCAATAATTGTTTCAGAGCTGAAGGGAGCAGTAAAATCCAGGCTCAATTGGAATCACAGGCAGTGCGAAGATCTCAGCCTTCCTCTCAGTTTAGAGCACCAAATAAGCCATGTCCTGGACCAAAAACATCTCCAACAAAGGACAACCCTTCACCTGAACCACAACTTGATGACATAAAAAGAGGTATACCAATGAAAAATCTGTGTAAATGGAAACATGAAACTTTTAAAAGCAGGAAAAGCCACTTGTTGAATCAAACCCCAGCAACCTCTTACTATCTAGTCTATATTTTCTGTCCTCCTCCTTCTCCAAAACCATGTATTGCTCTGCAGTTTATCTGTATGCTTTGCCTACTTATTTGTTTGGCTTCCTGCAGTTGTTTACAGTATTTTCAAAATTGACAAAAAAACCAGGAGGAGATGGTATGGCGGTATTGTTTCTGCACTAGTCATCCAGAGACCCAACTAATGGTCTGAGGACCTAGATATTTAAATCACACCATGGCAGATGTTGGAATTTGAATACAGTACAATATCTGGAATTAAAAATCTAATGTCATTTACAAAAGAAAACCCCCCTGGTTCAAAATGTGCACCATTCTGAGTGGGCTTAACAAGCAGTGTCCCCTTTTTTTTTTCCTACTGCGTGAGCCCTGTAGGTCATTGTGTGGCTGTGGCATCTGGAACTAAAAGTCAGAGTGTTGGTATGCTGACCTCGTGGGCATAAACTTAGACAGTTTAGAGGGACACTGTGAAAGAGTAGATGTTGAGAAGATGTTTCTTGTAGTGGGGGAATTTTGAACTGGTGGACATAGTTACTGAATAAGGTTACACTTGTTGAAAACTAAGATGTGACTGAATTTCTTCTCTCACAAGGTAGTGAATGTTTTGAAATTCCTGACAGTTGTGGAGGCTATATCAATAAAAGTATTTAAAGAGCAGATAGTTAGATTTTTGAAATGTTGGGGAGTGGAGGACTATGATAAGCTGGCACAAAAGAAGAATTGAGGCTTGGGGCAGATCAGCCATGATCTTGATGAATGGTGGAGCAGGCTGTGAAGGGCCAAATGGCCTACGCTGGTTCTAAATTTAATAAGCTTATTTTCCTATTTCTGGGTCATCTGTAGATTTTGACAGAGACCACGGTTTAAGTCCTTCATATGTATGTATTTAAAAAATTTAAAGAAGTGACCATCTTGGATGTGTGGGATGTAATGACTATGGTGAAGAAATTTCAAGTGGCAATTGATAAGGTAATTTGTAAGTGACTTTTTGCAACATTTCAAGATTGGCATAGAAGGAGTTAACCAGCATTGACAGAAAATCAGTTGACTAAGAATAAACAGAAAGTGAGCGTCAGTAGGAGTGCATTTGATACCAGAAGCCTTAAAAGTAATCCCTTAGATCAATACTAGTAAAGAGTTTGGTAGGAAGGGAGGTAGTTGTCAAAAACTTAGAGCTCTTGGTTAGGTTAAGTTAGGCTGGCATTTGGCTGATACACATTATACTGGAGAAATGTGTTTAGTTTTAAAAAATATATCGAACAGTATCTTTCAATAGTTTCTTTGATGTACAAACATAAGAAAATGGTAATTGAACGGATTAGTAGCACTTTTTGAGTTTTATAAATTGGGACACAGCATTAAGGATAAATGGCTACAGGTCGTTGGTTGAGCTATAGTTCGACACCATGTACATTTTTGGTTCCAAATATATTAAGGTATTGGTGCCAAAGAGGCATGCTGCATGGATCTACCAGGATGAGACCAAGAACGAGCAGTCAGTGATGGGGAGATACGTGGACAGCTGCTTTTAGAACAGAGGTGAAGAAATATAGACTTTAGTAGGTTTTTTACTTTATGAAGAAGTTTGACAATATCCTGTAATGAGGGGTAATTAATTTAAAATTAGCACTGAATGAAGCAAGAGTTCTGAGAGTTTGCCCTGTTTTACTGTAGAAAGTAGCTGAGGCAGAGACTTTTCTTTCTCAAGAGATCGCAGTAGCCGTTTGAACCTAAGTGAGGTATCGTGGTTCTTGAGGGAGAGAATTGGACAGATAGTGATTTCTGGATTGCCCATTGAGAAGAGCAAGTACAGAATGAGAAGCATGTTTCTGATCTGTAAACTCTGACTTAATCACCACCTAGCAGTATAATACCAGTTAGATCTCCCTAGATTGAAAAGCAAATACTAGCCAACTTACTTTTTCTTCTTTCACTGTTCCTCACACTGTGTTTCTGCAGTGTATATACACAATATTATATGTATCAAAACATTGTGGCTGATCTGCATCTGAAGTACATTTGCCAAACTTGCTTCTACATCACTTAATATTTTTAATAAATAAAAGCTTTAGAATAAAAAGAACTGTTAAATTTTTTGAAAGACCTAACCCCTAGACACTTTTTTTTGGGGGGCGGGGAATGATCCATATTTCTACTACGTTTATATCAACATGATAGTACCTTGTTTGCACTACAACGTAACGTTTAAGTTAATACTATATTCATAGGACGTTGAACTTCAAGTTCGACCATTTCTTTATGCAATAATGGAGCTTTTATAACTTGCATTATTTCTCTTACTTAATTTGCACTTGTCATCATTATGCTTCCATCATTATGCTTTGTCATTTACAAATGAAGTCTTGGGTTCAGTTTACTTGTTGATCTGCACATGTTTTTGTAGTAATAGAAATATCGAATCCCTTTATTCTCAAAAAGAAGGTAAAGAAATAGCTGTGTGTATGTTTGAGTCTCAGTTTATTTTCACAAATGGAGTTTTTCCTTTTCCTCCCACTGATAGCTCTAACAACCACAGAGCATTTTTTCTTCATGAAAATGTATGGTCTTGTTCTATTTACTCGACAAGCGATCAGAATTAGATAATGTTTATAAAATTACGGTTCATGGATTTTAGCAGTATGGTGCTCTATGGTGTGAGGCATTGAAAGGGAAAAAGGACAGATTTTCGAAAGAACTTGATCATTAATATAGTTTCAGATTGTTGCCTTTTGTTTTCTTTTACTGCGTTCTATCATTCTCTACTGAGAAAAAAATGTTTGCAGAAATAAACGTTAAGAAAAGATTAGCTACATCTCTTCAAAGAAAGCCAGTGAATTTAGACCTTATGTTCTATGTTAATAATTTTCTCCCCCATCCTTCTAGAATTGAGAGCAGAAGTTGATATTATTGAACAGATGAGCAGCAGCAGTAGTTCTTCAGATTCAGGAAGTTCCTCTGGCAGTGACGACAGTTCCAGCAGTGATGTGGAAAATGAAGCTCACCCCTCCTCAACACCACCGCAGGTGCAACCTCAACAGCAACCTCCCTCCCAATCCCAAACCCAGCCCCAACAGCAACCACAACAGCCATACCAGCAGTACAGTAACAGAAATGCTGCTACAAATGGTACCAGCAGACCAGGAAGCAATCAACTTATGAGCACACTGAGTAAGTAGGCAATGCTTAACTGAATTCTTAATTTTCTGTTGTACAAGGTACAAATTTGTGTTTCTTCTCTGTGCTAGATTGTTGTAATTAGATGCATTGCACATTCAATAATAAGCTAAAGAAAAGCAGCTGCTGATAACATGAGCATTTTTTTTTCTGGCAAAGATGCCCAAACCTGCTAGTTTATGCACAAAATATTACACTCTGGCTGCTATGATTACATAGTTTTCAAGGATGTCCCAAAAGGCTGTAGATATTTCCTGTCCATATAGAAGGCAAAAATTTGTTTTCTGTTTGAGAATATTTGAGAATGAAATAAACTTGTATCAGATTCTCATGTCTTGTACCAAATGTTCTCTTGAGTTCTCCTCCTGTGTAGTTAAAAAGTAGACTCCCATTAACTCGCTTTAATTCTGGTACGCTGACTAGGAAATTGCTGATGTTGCATGTTGCTGCATTTGCCCCAGCTTCCTTCATAAAATTATAAATTAAGACCCAAATGTTTTGAAATCTATGCAGAACTTGCTTTATATTTTTAAGAAGTAATGTAAACGGGGTTTTATTAATTCTTAAATCGCTAGAAATTTTGCAACCAATAGATCTTGGAAGAGACTCAGATATAGAATAAGATGCCAGCCAGCTTAGTCCCAGGTCAATAAATGCAGTTTTTACTACAGTTACTTAGAGTTATTTTGATTTTCAGTAGCTGATGCAATAAAATTCAGTTTTAATAATAACAGTGAAAACAACATGCATGGAGTACAAATGTTAAGGTTAGTCTTCCTCTGGTCTATTTGTCCAACCCGACCCTCACTATTAATAATTTCCAGCAGCTGGTTTGATTCCCTTTTTTCGCATGCTACAAATTCTAGAATGGTTCCTTTTGTGTTTGCATCTCAACTGCAGTCAATATCTAGTTTTGGTTTGGCATTTTACTCAACATTTCAATTTCTGCATTGTCACATTTAATGTAGGGGGGATCTAACACCACCTCATCCATCTCCATAAGAGTGAAAGGTGCATGAATGCTGTTTCTAGGTTGTGGTCCTGTAGCATTGTTGAGGACAACCTGGGCTCAGACTGTGCAAACTGGCACATGAGTGCTCTTGTAGCAGATTACGATACTTATGATAAGCTCTGGATTCCTTATTCCTATTGGTTAGGCTGATTTGTTTTGCCACTGTTTCATCCTTTTTCACTAAAAATAGTTTGCAAAGGACATTGCTCGCAGTCTGCAGTCAGTGGTGGTGGAGAGAGGGCATTATAACTAGAATTTTATTTTTGATAGACCTTCTGAAACTTGTAGACTGCTAAGTGGCTGCATACAACTAGTTGAGAGGCCTTTCTTGTAACATTCAATAGAATGCTTACAGCATGGATTGGTTCACAAGTTTCCTTCTCATTCTTGGATAGTATTGTCCATAAAATATAAACGAAATGAAATATTCCATTGGTTAAGTATTTTTCCTTTTAATTATGGGATAGCTTATTATTGGAGTAGTCTGGTGAATTCCACATGGACAATTTGAGCTTCTACTGCCATAGACTCCACTTCTCTTTGGAAAATCTCTCCAGGGGCCTTTCCCAGCAATGTGACAGCTGAGCTCTGAGCTTCAGGTCTTTGTAGGACCAAATCATTTTTTTCAGTTGGGCAGATGGCTGGTAGATTCCTAATGAAGCTTGTTTATTAAAGTGGATTCAGTTTCTAACTGTACCTCATGGGCACATTGCCCAGCCGGAACTTAATATTTCCCTATAGAGGGGGATTGGCTGTAGAGTAAAAAATAATGTGAAGAGCTACATAAATGTTGCTTTTTGCCTATAACATGAACTTTTATTTTTAGGAAATGACTTACAATTGAGTGAATCGGGAAGCGACAGTGATGATTGAAGTTTAAGAAAATGGACCACTACCTCCATGATGACCTACCACAGAGATGACATCGCTGTAGAAATTTGCTGAACCATTAGCTAGATTAGTTATTTTTCTGTAAAAACGCATGTCCTTTCTGCAATTTTAATATCACATGTGAGTGTTGGGTGATTAATGTACTGCTTTTAAACTTAAATATATATTTAGCTGGGTTTTTCTAAGTTAAGCTAGAACATTTTGGTTTATTTATATATTTTGTCAGCTATCCTAATTTTTTTTTTTGAAAACTTACTGATCAAATATATTTTCAATGGAATATATGTCAAGCTTACATATTCAGAATTGAACAGACAGCTAAGTGTAAACATTTTGATTATGTATAAAGGCATTGTTACCTTGCATATTACTATGAATCATACAGGTTTATATATGTATCAGAACAGATATCATACATAGCAGAAAACAAACAATTCTCTGGGAGAGCCGTGTCCTATAACTACCGAGGTGTTCGTAAAGTGACTGATATTAAGTTGTTAGTTTATATTGGTTATTGATATGAATCTTTAATGGATACTAATTTGAGCTCTGTCACTGAAATCTTTAGTAAGGACTGTAATTTGCACTGAAGACTATTAATCAGTAGCAGAATTGCTCATTTTTTAAAAATAATTGTGTAAAAGGTGCTAGGCTGAGTTTTAATTTCGAAAAAAGCCTTTTGGGCACAGTGATCCGAACATAAAACAACAATGTCAACAAAATCCGTCTGGAACAGCATTGGTGTCTTATTATTTAATGGAAAATGAAATGCTATGTTAATTGAGGCTATCTTGCAATGTTTCTGTTTCTATATAAAATGGACATTTCTTACTGTTTAAGCAGTTTAGTGAAAAATTCTGTAATCTACATCCATAATTTCTTTTGTTTTTGAATTTCTGTCATTTGAATTTTTCTTAATTTTGTGTGCATAAAGTAGAGAACATTATTGTTTATGTCTGATTTTTCTTCTCCCTCGTCACAATCATAGTATCATTCGTAATACTAATGAATGGGTGAGAGATCTGTTCCCAGATTTCTGCCAGTAGCACTGAACAACCAGTCATTGGAAGCTATGTGTTTTGGGGGTTGCTTTTGGTGACTCATCTTACTGTTTTTGCGCCACTTCCTCCTAACAACTCATCTAAGCTAAGAACGTCATCTGCAGGATATGATTTGTCCATGAATATCACTCAGGATTTCCAGATGAGACAAATAAAGTGCCATGCACTACTTTTAAAATGGTGTCTTCTTTTCCAGACTTCAGTGGTTGTGTCCTTTGATGTGGAAGCAGTCAAAGCATGCAGCAATATTTTCTTTAAGGAATTCATATTTAATGTTTTTAACATTATTGTGTAAGACTGTAAGTCAGATACAGAAAGCCCTAGTGTGCCAAATCAAGAAACTGTGAATGGAATAACATAACTGTTAATATGAAATTTTGCAAGGTGCATTATGCTTTACTAAATAGTAAATTTCAAAATGAAATGACTTTTTGTAAGGAATGACCTTATTTTCTCACCATTGAAAGGTTAGGACCAAGATTTCTCTGTTCTCCAGTCACCTTTGTGTCTTCCCCTATCTCTCACGTGGTCCTCGTTTTCTCTCTTTCCATGTCAAATCATCCCTCGAACCTGTTTTATGATGACTATTTCAGAGCCATTTTTCTTTTAACTTATTCTACATTTGTTTTGCCCTTCAAGGGGAGAATTTAATCACACTTCCACTGTGTCGTCTGGACTCTGCAGACTTCCCTTTTCTGGAGAAATTAAACTTATTTTCTTTTATCGGTGAGATTCTGATAATGAGTGTTTTCTACCCTTTCAAATGTAGTAATACTGTTCCAGTAACCAGAGGACCTCTACCATGGATAACTCTGTTGAAGGAACTGATCAACAACTTTAGATTTGCCAATGTAATCTTGTACCATTTTTGCCTTACATCCGTACATGGGTTCACAAATTTATCTATATTCACCCATGATTCTTTTGTTCATTTAAAATTTAAACATATAGTTAGTACCGGTAGTAAATGCATGTTAATTTCTATCACTTAGACTGGACTAGTATTTAAAGTATTGTCTCAGGATGAGATCAAGGGGGCTAACAAGCATTGTTTATCTAAATTTATTGTGTTTATTTCTTAGTTTCACCCAACACGCTGAGGGTTACACTAAAATGAAGGAAATATCTGTGTCAGGTTGAAAACTGAAGATTGAATAGGTTTGAGATAACAAGGTGCAGACCTGGATGAACACAGCAGGCCAAGCAGGATCAGAGGAGCAGGAAGGCTGACGTTTCGGGCCTAGACCCTTCTTCAGAAATGGGGGAGGGGAAGGGGGTTCTGAAATAAATAGGGAGAGAAGGGGAGGCAGATAGAAGATGGATAGAGGAGACAGACAGGTCAAAGAGGCGGGGATGGACCCAGTAAAGGTGAGTGTAGGTGGGGAGTTAGGGAGGAGATGGGTCAGTCCAGGGAGGATGGACAGGTCAAGGGGGCGGGATGAGGTTAGTAGGTAGGAGATGGGGGTGGGGCTTGAGGTGGGAGGAGGGGATAGGTGAGAGGAAGAACAGGTTAGGGAGGCGGGGACGAGCTGGGCTGGTTTTGGGATGCGGCAGGGGGAGGGGAAATTTTGAAGCTTGTGAAGTCCACATTGATACCATTGGGCTGCAGGGTTCCCAAACTGAGTATGAGTTGCTGTTCCTGCAACCTTCGGGTAGCATCGTTGTGGCACTGCAGGAGGCCCAGGATGGACATGTCGTCTGCGGAATGGGAGCAGGAGTTGAAATGGTTCGTGACTGGGAGGTGCAGTTGTTTAGTATGAACCGAGCGTAGGTGTTCTGCGAAGTGGTCCCCAAGCGTCCGCTTGGTTTCCCTGATGTAGAGGCCACAACGGGAACAGCGGATGCAGTATACCATATTAGCAGATGTGTGGGTGAACATCTGCTTGATGTGGAAAGTTGTCTTGGGGGCGAGGAGGCAGGTGTAGCACTTCCTGCGGTTGCAGGGAAAAGTGCCGGGTGTGGTGGGGCTGGAGGGGACTGTGGAGCGGACAAGGGAGTCACGGAGAGAGTGGTCCCTCCTGAAAGCAGATAAGGGTGGGGAGGGAAAAATGTCTTTGGTGGTGGGGTCGGATGGCAGAAGTGTCAGGGGATGATGCGTTGGATTCGGAGGTTGGTGGGGTGATATGTGGGGACGAGGGGGATTCAGTTGTTTTGGTTGTTATTGCAGGGAGGGGGTGTGAGGGATGAGTTGCGGGAAATGCAGGAGACACAGTCGAGGGCGTTTTTGACCACTGCGGGGTGGGGTGGGTGGCGTGGTGGTGGAGTTGCGTTCCTTGAAAAACGAGGACACTTGAGATGTATGGGAGTCGAATGCCTCTTCCTGGGAGCAGATGTGGCGGAGGTGAAGGAATTGGGAATAGGGCATGGCATTTTTGCCGGAAGGTGGGTGGGAGGAGGTGTATTCTAGGTAGCTGTGGGAGTCGGTGGGCTTGAAGTGGATATCGGTTTCTAGGTGGTTGCTAGAGATGGAGACAGAAAGGTCCAGGAAGGAGAGAAAGGTATTAGAGTTGGTCCAGGTGAACTTAAAGGTTGGGGTGGAAGGTGTTGATGAAGTGGATGAACTGTTCGAGCTCCTCGTGGGAGCATGAGGCAGCGCCGATACAGTCATCAATGTTACGGAGGAAGAGGTGGGGTTTAGGCCCAGTGTAGCTACGGAAGAGGGATTGTTCCACGTAACCTACAAAGCGGTAGGCATAGCTTGGGCCCATGCGGGTACCCATGGCCACCCCCTTTGTCTATAGGAAGTGGGAGGAATTGAAAGAGAAGTTGTTGAGGGTGAGGACGAGTTCGGCTAAGCTGATGAAGGTGTCAGTGGAGGGGGACTGGTCGGGCCTGGGGTACAGGAAGAAGCGGAGGGCCTTTCGGCCATCAGTATGGGGAATGCAGGTGTATAGGTACTGGACATCCAGCCGCACCACACCCAGCACTTTTCCCTGCAACTGCAGGAAGTGCTACACCTGCCCCTACACCTCACCCCCATCCCAGGCCCCAAGAAGACTTTCCACATCAGGCAGATGTTCACCTGCATATCTGCTAATGTGGTATACTGCATCCGCTGTTCCCGTTGTGGCCCCCCAGTTCATTCCACATATGAACCACTCTGTGTGATGAAAAAAAGTTGCCCAAGTCCTTTATAAATCTTTCTCCTTACAACTTAAAAATATGCCCCCTAGTTTTGAACCCTCCAGCTGTAGGGAAAATGCCCTTGCTATTCACCTTATCTATGTCCCTCATGAATTTTTAAACCCTTGTAAGGTCACCCATCAACCCGTGCTCCAGTGAAAATTGTCCTAGCCTATTCAAACCCTCCATTCCTGGCAAATCTACAATTTTCTTTTCAAAATTGCATAAATCTAAACTGGATATTTGATTCATTTCATTTGACTGAATAAAACTTCTGTATCTAGAATATAAGCATGATGGTTGTGGCTTGTGATCTTTATCAATTTTAAATATGCACATGGTAAAAAAATTGAAGACAAATCATGTAATTACCCCATTAAGCAGTTGATGTAGTAGCTCACAACATATGTTCTTAGAATATATCATTGAGCATTGCTAACGAAAGACATTTTGTCAATGATTTTTCTCGTGCACTCGTCAGGACAATTTACAAGAATTAGCAATTTGAGGAAAAGCAACGTTTATACTGTATACTGTACATTGGTTTGCAAGTGAACGCTGAGTAGTAGAGGGGTAGCTAAGGATAATGCAATAGTTGATGATTGACAGTTAACTGCCAAGCTTTGAAACTTTAATCCAAGTGTGGTGACTAATCGATCAAAGCATTGCCTTGAGAAATGAATCAAAGGCCAGTGAAGAACCGAAACGTCAGCCTTCCTGCTCCTCTGATGCAGCTTGGCCTGCTGTGTTCATTCAGCTCTACACCTTGTTATCTCAGATTCTCCAGCATCTGTAGTTCCTACTATTTCAGGCTAGTGAATTGTTACTTCAGTAATGCACACTGAAGTTACAGCCGGAATGCAACCGAAAGATACAGTAATCCGCTATAAAGCTGTTTCGAACATTTTGTAGTCCAGAAAGGCGTTATATAAATTAAAATACCTTTTTTACGTTTAAACTTGCAGTTTATTTGTTTCTTAAGACAAAACGTGCAGTCCTTTAGGAACGCAAAAGACGACTGACTTTACAAAATGAACAATGTAGGGGGATACTGTATCTTAATCCGAGAATATACACGTGCAGCAATACCGCCGTCGGGTGTGTGGTTTGGGGGTGGGGAGGGTGTGCGACTGCCCGCCCACCCAGTGCCGCTCCCATTCGCATTGGTTGGCGGCGTGGAGGAGCGCGAGCCGCACAGTGCGGCGGCGCGTTACAGTGACAGAGCTGCACACCGTCCGTTCCACAAGGAGAGCAGCGACCACTCCCGTCCCTTCCCTCCCCCAACAGCGAAAACAAAGAGCGGCGCGCGCCATCGGCCGCGCTCTCCGCTGAGGCCGATGCGGCGGCAGAGATCGCGCCTGAGGCTAACGGACCGGACTGACTCGTAAACACCCGCCACCGCATCCATCACCCCCGCCCGCCGGCCAGCCACACCGGAGAGGAGGAGGAGGAGGAGGCGGCGGGCGGCCATGGAATTCCAGCAGTTCGTCGACATCGCGGACAAGTGGTGCTACAACACCCCATTCGAGCTGATCGCCACCGAGGAGGCCGAGAGCCGACTGGATTTCTACGCGGACCCCGGCGTTTCCTTCTATGTCCTGTGCCCGGACAGCGACTTCAGGGATAATTTCGTGAGTGAACGACAGAGCGAGAACCCCTGCATCCTCACCCCCTCCCCCACTCGGGTGGGGGGGGACGCTGAATCCTCCTTCCATCCCTCCCCGCTCCTCTCAGTAGGGATTCGAGCTCGTCCTTGCTGCGACACAGCGGTGGCCAGTTCCTACGCCGCTAGTCCGGGCTGTCGGGTCCCTCTGACCGTCGCCTGGATCCCCATCTTTTTCCCTCCCTCCTATCCTGCCAGAAATCCACCCGAGGGGAGCCCCCGCCGGCCCCCATAGTCTAATTTCCACCTCGCCCACCATCGTTGACAGAAACCCACCCATGGGTCTCCCACACCTCTCCCTCCTTTCCTGAGGGTTTGCTTCCCCAGATCATGTCCACGCACAGGGAGCAAACAGTGGTTGGGCTCATTGCTCCTCGGGTAATGGTGCCAAACAAAAGACCTCAGTGTCGGACCTGACTGCATTTGTTTTCCTCTTCCATGGTGAGAGTCCACATTCTCTCTCCCCACCTCCCCCCAACCGTATCTGACCGGTGGATGTAGGGGTGGGGGAACAGTTGTGTGTTGAATTGCAGGTTCGAGGTTTACATCCGAGTGGAGGCTGACTCTGACATTCGTGGTACAGGCGCAGTTATATAATGCTGCAGCTGATGGCCCTCCCTTCGTCGTTTACAATACGCAGAACAGGTTGTTCAAGATTACCCACCGAGCTCAGTTTGGAAAATTGCACACTTTTTATTACTTTTTTTCCTTTGAAAAAGAAGAATTTATATGTTTGCAGCCAACTATTTTTATGTCACAACTTTCTCAACTTAGCAACAGCTCAACAAACCATTTTGCGGGGCGAATTGGTTATCGAAATTCATGGCTCCTTCCCTTCTCTTCTCCCCTTTCTTTTTAAAAAAAGTGTTGAAAGAGCTGATTTAACGGGAAAAAATCTGGAGAGTCAAGCAAACCTGACACAAGAAAACGCAATGTTCCAGTTTTTGCCCACATCAAATTATTTAATTTCTATGCCCTTGTCACTATGACAAATTGGATGACTTGTCTCATTCGGTGCAGTGCTTACACAAGCATACGGGTCACAAGTACATATTATTTATGGCCCTTTTGTTGCTTCTAACATTTCTCTAGGAAAAGTAGAAATAGAATGTTGATTTTGGAGACTTCAATTCCGAATGAAGTTTTAGTGGTGTTCACGTATTGCTTAAACTAATGGCACATGTCTGTCCTAAGTAAAACAAAGTGCTTGAAAGATTCCCCCACCTCCTCATCTGACCTGGCCAAGCAATGGGCTAAACTGTGCACATCAACAAACTTACCTGTAAATTTTGGCAGGTAAAGAGTATTAAAGTATGTGAGGGACGGGTTGTCTATTCCCATTAGGAAATGATCGTAGATGCGGGTACTGAGCTTGGGTTTGATATCCTTCGGAGCTGTTTAGCCTGTCAGAGCTCAATGGGTTCAAACAAAGAATGGCACTTGGTAAGCTACACTAGGACAGTTGAAGCATTATTCCCCAGGATGTTTATGGAGAGGACATAATCATCATGAGCTGGGAAAGAAGACATTGCATAAATTCAGTGACCAAATATTTGAAAAATCATGAGACCTTATACTAAAACAATGTTTTAAATTATCTAACCCTGCTCGCCATTTGCTCATTGATTTCATTGCCTTCCACAAAACATAAGATAGATCTGGACTGAAGAATAATAGTATTGCTTCGTTTTGGTTGTGCTTCAGCATTACTAACTACCTATACTAAGACAAGATAACAAGCATGGGGCTGGATGAACACAGCAGGTCAAGCAGCATCATAGGAGCAGGAAAACTTGACGTTTCGGG
>JAHRHZ010000029.1:14821618-14843780 GCA_024137785.1 Ginglymostoma cirratum
TCAGAAAAATTTTTCTGATGAAGGGTTCAGGCCCGAAACGTCAAGTTTTCCTGCTCCTATGATGCTGCTTGACCTGCTGTGTTCATCCAGCCCCATGCTTGTTATCTCGGATTCTCCAGCATCTGCAGTACCTTTTATCTCTTATACTAAGACAAGTCTTGTTCCACACGTTATTCATGGTGGTTCATCATGGAGATTCCTTGATGCAAAATGTCACTGG
Source organism: Ginglymostoma cirratum (assembly GCA_024137785.1). Classification (NCBI taxonomy): domain Eukaryota; kingdom Metazoa; phylum Chordata; class Chondrichthyes; order Orectolobiformes; family Ginglymostomatidae; genus Ginglymostoma; species Ginglymostoma cirratum. Next base: position 14,821,839 of record JAHRHZ010000029.1, read on the forward strand.
CTGTCTGAAAGTGCTATCTGCTTGATTTCATTTTCTTGCTTTCTAAATATTTAATTTTCAAATATTTATTCATATCCCATTTTTTAAAAGCTGTAATTCTTCCATTAGTTAAAGGCCAATCTGTTGGAGCAATCATTACATAAAAAGTATTCTGTCCTAAGTCTTCTTATCCTACGTACTAGCAATATTTAATGAAATGATGAAACACAACATTGGATAGGATCTGGAAATTTTATGAAGAAGAAAGCATGCAGTAGATGTGAGTAAATTAAAACATTTTTTAAAAGAACAGCTGTATGTCATAACTATGCCTAACTGAATCCAGATATGGGTGGCAAGGTGGCTCAGAGGTTAACACTGCTGTCCCACAGCGCCAGGGACCCAGGTTCGATTCCACCCTTGGGTGTTTCTGTGTGGAGTTTGCACGTTCTCCCCGTGTCTGCGTGGGTTTCCTCTGGGTGCTCCAGTTTCCTCCCGCAGTCCAGAGATGTGCAGGTTAGGTGGATTGGCCATGCTAAACTTCCTGTAGTGTTCAGCGATGAGTAGATTAGGTGAGGTATAGGGTGATGGGTGTAGGTGGGATGCTCTGAGGATCATTATGGACTTGATGGGCAGAAGGACCTGTTTCCACACTGTAGGGATTCTATGAGACACGCATACTTTCTAAACAGAGTCTTTTCTCTCCAATAAGTTGAAAAAAAGTAAGATCACCAAATTATATTTGGCTATATCATGTTTGGGGTTGTGCTAACATAAAAGGTTTTCTTAGCATCATGACTTTAAAATAATTCATGGATCTGGATGACCAATCTAGCTTTAAAGAAAAGCCTAATTCATGTGAATCATTAATGTTTAACAGAATACTCTGGCAGTCTTTGAAATGTAAAACCTGTGATTAACTGAGTTAAAGCCACTCTAATTTTTTTTCTGGTCACTGCTCTACTACAAACGTAACTTGTATATTTCTATTTTCTTCTGTTGTGTTCCTGTTAATTCAGAGGTCGAAGATTGTACAAGCCCATGTTTGAAGTTTAGTTTTCTGAGAGGAGGGCAGATGGAATTTTCCTCTTGGACTTGTAGAATAAATTGAAATACTGCACTGAGCTTAGCTTAGCTTAGCCCTGAGTCTACTCCAATGCCAAGACTATTTACATCCCATGTTACAGTCTGCCCTCTTGGTACCTTTGCTGCTTGAAGCACCTATGCATGTCTTTGTCATCTCCAGACTTGTCTGTGGCCAGTGCTTTCATGAGCCTCCCATCATTCATCTGTTGCAAACTTGTAAAAGCACTAAGCCCTGTATGTCCCAGTGCTGTCTGCCCCACACTGAGTCCCTGAACCTCAGTGCCTCAAATTTAAAATCATCTTTATCCCTCTATGACCTCTTCCCAACCTGCCTAAGTTTCTCCACTCCGTCCCTATAATTCCCTTATGTTTCTGTTAATGCTGACTCTTTCCGCTCTCTTCGCCCTTTTAATTGGTGGCAGATACTTTTGTTTTCTTGGTACTCATTTGAATTCCCTCCCTAAACTCTTACAAGACATACTTTTCTCGTTTAAAATCCTTCTCCAGATCTGTCAATACTCTTAGTGTTCCTTTCCAGGCTCACCGCTCTTCATATGCCTGTATAAAAAGGCTTAGGATATTTTGTCAATGTAAATGACAAAATATGGTTTATTTCTTTGTATTGAAACAGTTGCAATGTTTATATAGATGAGCTCACTTAAGACAGCATAGCAATGTCACTTTCTAGATATAAGTGCTAATTTTAATTGGTATTCTGACTTCTCTGTGACAGAGAGGGACAAGAATAACTTTTTTATTATTTTAAAAATAATCACGTTGCTGGAGCAAATGGGACTTCCTGGCTCAGAAGTGGGGACAGTCCCACTGCACCACAAAAGCCTTGTGAATTGTTCACTAGTTTTGTCCAGTTATTGAAAATACCTTGTTGAAGTTCTCAGTGAGGGATTCAAACTGACAGAAAGCAGCTGACAGCACAACAAAGCTATATTGAACATTTTTCTGGGAACTTTTTTTACTCCAAGTGGGATTAGTAGTTTCTTTTTAAAAGAGCCCTGTATGAAACAGACGTTCTCACTTGCCCTAGTTAGCTGCTCTGATTTTACAATGACTGAAGGGCTCTTCGACTGTGTGCAGTTGTTCCATGCACCTTAACACAATTATGTCATGCCTGTCTCTGCAGTGGCAAGGTTATGTGCATGTATGTAAGTAATAGGTATAATGGAGTTTCTAAGAAGATTTTAACCAAGAACCATGTAGTACAGGTCACAGAGTTACATAGTGGGGATCAGTCATCTAAGATAAAAGTTGGAAAGCGCATAGGTGATTTCCACGGAATTATTTTTTTCACAGAATCCCTACAGTGTGAAAGCAGGCCGTTGAGTCTACACCGACCCAGCAAAGGGCATTTCCCCCCCAGACCCATCCCGTGACCCCTTCATCTTCCATGGCTACTCTGCCTAACCTGTGCAAAAATTTAGCGTGGCCAATCCACCTAACCTGCAATCTTTGGACTGTGGGAGGAAACCGGAATACCCCTAGTAAACCCACATGGTCACCGGAAGAATGTGCCAACTCCACATACAGTTGCCCGAGGGTGAAACCAAACCTGGGTCTCTGGCACTGAGACAGCAGTTTTAACTACTGTGCCACCATGCCACCCAATGTTAAAATTTAACAACAACAAAGAAGGCCATTTGGTTTACCATGTTTGTGCCAACTCCAGAATTACAGTAGGAATATTGTATATTCCTGTGCTTTAAATGTTTGTTCAGTTGTCCCTTTAAAAATTCAGTTTTTTTTCCTTTATTCATTCATGGGATGAGGGCGTCACTGGCTACGCGGCATTTCTTGTCCATCCCTAATTGCCAGAGGGCAGTTCAGAGTTAACCACATTGCTGTGGTCTGGAGTCACATGTAGGCCAGGTGAGGATGGCAGTTTCCTTCCCTAAAGGACATTAGTAAACCAGATGGGTTTTTTCCAACAATCAGCAATGGATTCATAGTCACCATGAGATTCTTAATATCAGATATTTATTGAATTCAAATTCGCCGCCTGCCCTGGCAGGATTGGTATCTGGGTGCCTGGATTAACAGTCTAGTGATAATACCACTGGGCCATTACCTCCCTCTTGCTCTGTCTCAACTGCTTCCTCTGTTTTGTGTCCTTTTGTGTTTTATCTAGCCCCAAATATATTGTTTTGTGTCCTGTCTCATCCATGAGAGAACACACCATGTAACTTCCATTTTAAATAAGTACATCTGAGTCCTTGTTTGAGATGGATTTTATGGACCGTTTTGACTCTTGTCATTTAGGATTAATAGTTCTGGAGGGATCAGAAGAACTGTGATTGAAATCCCTTCATGGTGCAGCTTACAATTCATTTATATGCTATAATTTTGTCGTCTGCAAAGAAATTGTGTTGGTCAGGAGAAACTGGATAATATGACCATCTATTATAGGTGTTCACTAATTTGTGATACTTTTTTGTTGATCTGCAGTTGCTGTGTATAATCTGACAACGCTGTAGAAGCCATGGTACACAAACCAATTTACAGATTTTGTTTCTGGTATTTAAAAATATCACTTTTTAGTAGATGTCTGCGCAAGCCTCTCTTTTTGAATGAGTAACTAGGTGAAATCAAATTAGAATTTTTGGCAAATGATAATTGTCACAAATCTTTTTCAGTATCAGAAACATCGTAATTGGTACAAGTAACACTTAGAAAAACAAACTCCTGGAACTCACTCTCTACTCATGATTTCTTAAACAGTGACTGAATTGTATTCGAGATAACAAGCGTGGGGCTGGATGAACACAGCAGGTCAAGCAGCATCATAGGAGCAGGCAAACTTGACGTTTCGGGCCTAGACCCTTCATCAGAAAATGTTTTCTGCTCCTATGATGCTGCTTGACCTGCTGTGTTCATCCAGCCCCATGCTTGTTATCTCGGATTCTCCAGCATCTGCAGTACCTTTTATCACTGAATTGTATTCATTTGCCTGCTCTGATCTTCTAATTCCTAATGTTATGGAGAAGGGGGCGTAAAATGAAAGAAAATCCCTGGTATTCACTTTATAAGTAACAAGTAACTTTATTCATTTAACACTACATGTAGGCACTTTTTTTCTGCTGTATAAATCTCTAAGCTTAGAAATGCATTTTATCTCTTGAAGGAGCCATACACTGTACGCAACGTCGTAACACCACCTGCCCGTAAGAAAAAAAAAGATCATTATGAAAAAGATGGATTTTTTTTCAAAAAATCTTCCCACCATTAACACATGATACATAGGTCAGTAATCTAAAGTTACACTTCATGCTAATTCTGCATACATATATAACATTGGACCGTACCCGTTCTATCTTCTCTCCACGTTTCTTTTTAAACCCATGATGACACATCTGCAATAACAGTTTTACGACCCACAACGTGTACAATCTATAAATTAAAAACCTGTAATATTAGAGGCCAATGAAGTAGTCTTGTATTCTGGTCCTTAAATATTTCTATTAAAGGTGAGAGGGTTGCGGTCTGTGCACATGACCTTCTCTGAAACATTGACAACAGAAACAAAGTTGCTGGAAAAGCTCAGCAGGTCTGGCAGCATCTGTGGAGGAGAAAACAGAGTTAACATTTCGGGTCCGGTGACCCTTCCTCAGCCACCGGAATGGAAACGTTAACTCTGTTTTTTCATCCACAGATGCTGTCAGACCTGCTGAGCTTTTCCAGCAACTTTGTTTTTGTTCCTGATTTACAGCATCCACAGTTCTTTTGGTTCTCTGAAACATTGTTTGCAACTTAAACATTAAAATGTTGCAAGGCCAATATCAAACTCAGTAACTCTTTTTCAATGGTGGAGTATTTTATCTAGTGGATACTAAATTTCTTTAACAAATAACCAATTGGCCTTTTAATTCTGCTATCATCTTCCTGTATCAACACAGCTCCAACCCCTACATTGCTGGCGTTGATAGCGTCTTTAAAGCGTTTCAAGAAATTTGGTGTGGCTAAAACTGGTGCCGTGGTTAACACTCTGTGGAACTGGTGGAACACAGCAGGCCAGGCAGCACCAGAGGAGTAGAAAAGTTGATGTTTTGGGTCGGGACCCTTCTTTTCTGCAGCTGCAATACCATCCTTGATTTGCAATGCCACTCCCCCACCTCTTTACTAACTGCTTAAATCTATTCAAATCCATTCAGATCCTGTACACAAACTGACCAGATGCCAGACTTGAGCCCCCAAACTGTTATAGAAAAGGCGATGTTAAATGAAATAAAATGAATATCAGGAATTTTCTAAGTAACATGTTACAATTTATTAATTTAACCCTAACAATGAACAAATTGAAAGAACTACTAACAAACCGAACAATTCCCCCCGATCCCTGTCTATTCCCTAACTGAACAAAATTCTACAGGTATGCTATTCCAATAAACACAAGTCCCACCTATATAACCTAAGTAGTAAGAAAGAGAAATTAAAACCCAGTCTCTCAAAGTCCATACAGAATGTGTCTTCCAGAATGCTCTACCTTCTCCACTACCTCTCCAGTCATAGACTCCTTTCTCCCACTGACCCTCCTGTCAGAGATTTTTTCTTTGTTGAAGACTCTTAATTAGAAGTGCCTTGCTACCTTTTATGGATAAGATCGTGTATTCTTGGAGAGCTTAGTGATTTCTGGTGAGAGCAAAGTACTTATTTCTCAGACGGTGGTTCCCTCTCACACTGATTTTCTTCAGAAACCCTCTTCTTGTATACCTTGGATGACGTATGAATGCAAAACAGCATTGGTTTTGACAAACTTGGACCATCAGATTTAAATTCAATTGGCTTTCAATTGCTAAGTGCTTGGTTTAAATTAATTGGCCGACTCATATAGTTGCCAAAACATCAAAACAAGCCTAAGGTTTCCAATCACAGCCAATGACTACATGTTTCAGTTTTAGAACCGGCTGTACATCTTCAGCGACATGCAGGCGCTTTTGTTTCCTGTATGTGTAAATCTCTAAACTTAGAAAAGCACCTTATCCCACTCTACACAACTTCATAACACTAACTTGCTTCATCTTGATTTCAACTCCTTGTATGCAGTGTCATCACAATAAAACAATGGAGCATTTCATAAATAGTGAGAGATTGGAAAGTGTTGATGTCCAAAGGGATCTAGTATCTATTTAAAAAGTAACCGAAAGTAAGCATGTACGTGCAGCAGGAAATTCGGAAGGCAGATGGTATGTGAGCCTTTATTGCAAGATATTTCAGTACAGGAGCAAAGAAGTCTTGCTTCAGTTGTACAGAACACTGGTGACACTGCATCTGGAGTTTTGTGTGCCCTTCTTGCCACTTGTCTAAGGATCGATATGCTTTCCATAGAGGAAGTGTAGTGGAAGTTCATCACATTCTCTAAGATGATGAGACTGTCTTATGAGTAGACATTGAGGCAAATGGGCCTGTATTCTCCTGAATTCCAGAAGCCATTAAGGACGCAAATGAGGAGGAACATCTTCACCTGAAGACTAGTGAATCTTTGGAATTCTCTACCCCTAAGTGGGAGTTTGTGATTAAATAAGTTCAAGACAGAGATTGAGAGGGATTTAAAATTCCTAATGACATCAAGAGATATTGGAAGGTGGCATTGAGGCTCATTGTTAGCCCATGATTCAGAATGGTAGAGCACGCTTGAGGCCTGAATGGCCTACTGCTATGTTCTGAATGGGGAAAGTGATCATCTGATAAAGAAGGTTGATCTTTTTAGGAGCAAATTTCTGCAGATGCTGGAATCTGTACTGAAAACAACAAATGCTGGATATCACAGCAGGTCAGGCAGCATCCACAGAGAGAGAGCATGCTTAACGTTTCCAGTCTGGATGACTCGTCATCATAGCTGACATGAAGTGCGGAGGAGGCAACATTTATACAGGTGGTGGGGTGTAGAGTATTGGGGGAGAAAGGATATTGATAGTTCAGATAAAGTGATCTGAATTTGGGAATGGCAGAACAATGGTGTGTCTGACTGCCAGACTAGAAAAAACAGACAGTCATACAGGGGTGGTAGGAGAGGACATGGTGACAGAGAATGTAACAGAGTTACAGAATGACAACAGAATGTAACAGAATGACAGAGTTGATTCACAATTTGAAGGTGTTGAACTCCCTCAGTATTAAGTCTAGAAGGTTGTAAGGCGTCTACTCTGAAGAAGAGATGTTGTTCTTCCAGTTTGCACTGAGATTCACTGGAGCACTGCAGCATACTGAGTACAGACAAGTGGGCATGTGAGCAGGACGCTGTGTTAAAATGACTGGCTGTAGGAAGGTTGGGGTCAGGCTTGCGCGCAAACCAGAGGTGTTCTGCAAAATTGTCACCCAGTCTGTGTTTGATTTCTCCAATGTAGAGTAGGCCACATAGGGTACAGTGAATACGTGGCACGTTCTTATATAAATGCAGAAAGTACAATCCCTGCCCATCACCACCTCCCTGCTCACTATCCAAGGGCCTTAACAGTGCTTCCAGGTAAAGCAGCATTTCACCTGTACCTCCTCCAATCTTGTGTATTGTATTCACTTTTAACATTGTCCTGCTTGCATGTCCACTTATCTGTGCTCGGTACGCGAACAGCGCTTCAGTGAATCACAGAGCAGACTGGGAGAACAACATTTCATCTTCAAACTAAACACTTTACAACCTTCTGGATGTTAATATTGAGATCAACACCTTCAAACTGTGAGCCAATTCCTTCCCATTCTTTTAGCTTTACTTGTTACTGTCTCTGTCACCACATCCTCTCTTCTCTGCCCCCTCCCCCCAAAAAAAGTAGTGTTGTCTGTTCTTTCAAGTCTGGCAGTTAGATGCACCATTGTTCTGTCGTTCTCACATTCCAATCACTTAATCTAAACTATCGACATCCTTTCTCCCCCAGTGCTCTACACTACACCAGCCACCCCCAACTATGGTATACATAGTATACATATACTTCATGTCAGTCTGATGAGGAGTCATCTAGACTCGAAACATTAGCTTGCTGTCTCTCCATGGATGCTGCCTGACCCACTGTGATCTCCAGCATTCGTTGTTGGTCTTCTCTTTTTCTTTGTATGACATGATGTAATGGACTATTTTCTCCAGTCCAAATTATATTAAACTCAACCTGTCTCCTACTGTGCATCATTGGTGGTTTGTATTTTTGTGGCAAATTTACGAAGTTGGATATAGTTTAGGAAATGAAGCTTGGGATGTGTAATTTAAAATACTGCCACATTTTAATAAGATGTGTGCAGGTATTTCTCCTACAACACAATAGTTGTGTTCTTGTTTGACCACATGCTGTAGAAAATTGCTATACTGTACAGCAGATAGTTCGCGTTATCTAAACAGCGTCCACTATTCGACAATCACATTACAGCCAATTCGCATTATCAAAACATGCGTTCTAGCAGAAATACCTGTAATCCCTTTTTGCCAGTTTGAATGGCTGTAATAATTTAGAATCGACCTGTTTTCGTGCTGTAACCTATATGGCTTTATGACCTGCAAGGTTTTTCTGAATTATTGATTTTTCAGGTATCCATTTTCTCTTTTTTAATGCTAAACTGTAGACATTGTGGCTTACATCAGTGTCCAATTGAGGACATCACTGCCTTGATCCAGACATCAACAGAAGAGTTGAACTTCAGATGAGGGGTTCGAGTGACTCCCCTGAGCATCAGGCGGGATTTGACCAAGTATGGCATCAAGGACCCACAGCAAAACTGAAATTAATTGTCATCACATGGGAAAGGTCTCCACTGGGTGGAGTCTTACTTAGTCCAAAGGATTGATAGTCCAAGAAATAGTAAGAACTGCCAATGCTGGAGTCAGAGATAACACAGCGTAGAGCTGGAGGCCAGGCAGCATCAGAGGAGTAGGAAAGCTGATGTTTCGGGGTCGGGACCCTTCTTCAGAAAGTCCAAGGTTGTGGTTCTTAGAGGTGAATTGTTATACTGCCAGGATATAGCTGCAGGAGTTCCTCAAGTTACATATTTCCTAATCGCCCTGTTTAGCGATGTTATTATATACCTCTGGGCCAGGTGGAACTTGAATCTGGGCCTCCTGGTCTGGGGCGGATACACTACACCATAAAAGCTTGAGTTCCTCAGAATAGTGTCCTAGGCCCCACAATCCTCAGTTGCTTTATTAATGACCCTCCCTCCATCACAAAGGTCAGAACCGGGCATGTTCTGTGATGATTGCACAATGCTCAGCACCTCATTTCCTCAGATACTGAAGGCGATGTGGTACAAAAGCTTTACACAATCCAGACTAGAGGCTGATAATGGTGAGCAATATTTCATGTGTCACAGTGCTAGGTAATGATAATCTCAAAAACGAAGATATGAGATAGTGGTGAGAATGAAATTCACAATGACGTTATCAGTATCGACATCTGGGGATTAGCACTGATGAGAAACTGAACTGGACCAGCAACATAAGTACTAAAGCAACGAGAGCTGATTGGAGCCCAGGAGTTCTGTGGTGAGTAACATGCCTCCTAACTGTCAAAGGCACAAACCAGCAGCGCGATGGAATGCTGTCCAGTTGCTCCATCACCAATACACAATGGTGGCACTGCAGGGTGCATTGCAGGAACTCATCCTTGACGGTACCTTCCAAATGTACGGTCCCTACCATCTGGAATTTCAGCACATGCATGGGAGCACCATGCCATCTGCATGTTTCCGTCTGAATCAAATACAGTCCACACGTGGAATTCCCTAACAGCACTGTGGGTATATTTATCCCCTGTGGATGGCAGTTGAAGAAAGTGGTGGGTTTCTTGAGGACAGTTAGGGACAGACAATAAATACAAGCCTAGCTTGTTTACATCCTATAAACGAATATTTGAGAAAAAAGATTTACCCTGCAGAATGTAGAATCATAGAGTAGTAGGCTTCTGCGTTGAGTAAGTGACAAAAGGTTCAAAATCTTTTACAGCATTGACTTGTGATTACTGTTTGGGCTAAAGTGATCTGAAGAAGCAACCCAAAGTGTCCCATCATCTGCTTGGTTTGGCAGGCTCTTAAGCTCAAGTCATAAAGAGAAGGTACACAGTTTAAACTTCACTTGAAGGAAGTGAACGTGCAAGCCGCATTGACCACAGAAACAGATTTTTTTGGAAAATAAAAATTTCAAGGAAAATGGAATAACTAGTTGCGGGTGATGAGAGACATTTAGTCTTTAGGGATGCTGTATTCAACCTGAGAATCTTTGTCCTGGTTATGAATTTTGTGGTTAGAATATTAAAAGCTTTGTTAGTTAATCAGTACATTCTCTGCTAATTCACATTTTTACAAAATGGGAGTTGATGAAGTATGGGTTGGGTTGATGTGCATTGGGAGGTTACCACGGGTGAGTAAGTTTACCCGTGTGTTCCTCGTGTTGCGCTCAGTTGGTGAGTTTTAAGCTGACGAGGTTCATGTACTAGGTAGGACAAGTGTGGCGGATGATGAGAGTACCACTTAATAAGTAAATGAAAATGGAGATCAGAGCATTCAGTTGAACTTGGACAGACACACAGTGGCTGGAATTGAATAAGAAGATATTTGTGTTCATCTGAGCGACTAGTACAATTGCAGAGGAAATGGTCAACAAAACCCATTTGAGTAAGTTTAGTTGGGGCCCATATTTCAGACTGAGTCTCAGGTTTGCAGCAAGAGTAATTTGCTCCAGAAGAATGTCCAGGAATTTCTAACACTGTACAGACTTATTTCTTTTAATGAGAATAACTATTGTGATTTAATTTTCTGCAGGGCAATGGCTTGAACCATATTTACAATATTTAGATCAATAAATTTTGGGCTTTGTGCAATTTGGATTTGGTGACTTCCACAACAATGATTGAGAGATTTGATTGTTTATCTTCAGTTGATACCCACTAACTAAATTGCATTGTGTCTCTTGTGTTTAGTCAGCTGGATGTCTATTTCTAAGTTTACTATGGTGTTTGGATCCCTCACACTCCCACTCATTTTGACTCCTTTCACAAATACCTGGAAGAAATATTGCTGGATGCTGTACTAGTTTTACTAACACAGGGTCCCTTTCCAGTGCTCTCAAATCTGTGTTAAACCATGTTGGTAATTGTTTCCTGGCTAATACTATGTGAGTTAACACGCCTCTTGATATCAACCCTACATTTCATTGTGAGCAATCCCATAGGAGATTTGTTGGTTTATAATTAATTAGTTGTTTTTATTTTCAGGAAATCCATGTCTGTTCTCCACGAACCATTCTCAAAACCTTGGAACCACTAAGGCTGCCACAATTGGAAACATTCCACTGTGTTAGATGCTTGTTTCCTTGTTAGCGTTATGAAACTCAATTTTGCTGAATCGCAAACTTTTTTTAAGCACAAGGTGACAGTATCTAATGTAGTCGACCTTGCTTTATATACTGAACGTTTAGCCTCTTAGTCAGCCTGGCAGCCTTCCACAATCAGGGGCCAGAAAACATCCACCATGTCTGTTCTTCTTTTGTATCCATCTTAAAGAGCACCTGAGAGGAGACTCTCAGTTTCTGTACTGGGAAACATCAAGACTGGTTAAGAACAACCAGGAAATATAGGATCTTCCAAATCACTAACTAATGATTTCTTGAATGGGAAGCATGACCAAAATGCAAGTAAGAGGTCGACAGACAAAATTAAGGTCCAAAGAAGGAACCTGTGACCAAAAGAATAGATGATAGCTGGAGAAAGCAGAAGAAATCCAGCCACTCTGACCGCCATGCCATCTGTGGATTCTTCACATTTCAAACTGACTATTGCCAAAGCACTCAACTTACCCCACTGAGGGGTAAGAATGGGGTGGGACAGAGCATCAGTCAGTGCTTCTTGGAAGGAGCCTTGGGAAAATCTCTGCAGTCAAGAAATGGTCCTTGATGTGACTGTCCCCGACCTCATTCCTCAGTGTTTTACCTGCCACCATCTCAATATTAACTTCACAAGGTTGAAACGACCATCTGACAGCTGATAGAATCCATGTTGAAATGTGAAAAAAGGACTTGAGAAGCACTTTTAGTACTCCCTGTCCCTCATCTGGAAGGAAGAGGCTATGACAGGGGATCTGAGAGGCTGCAGTTGTGATGGTCTTCAAGAAATTAGGCCAGACTGATTTGTGGTAACGACAGTGTGGGTTCCCTGCTGTCCACTGGAGGGAATGTCATTGCAGGAGTCCTTTACAGTCATCTCCTTCCTATGACTGAAGAGCCATAATGTGGATTCTTTGCATCAAGAAGCACAGTGGATATAATTCTCGCAGCAAGATGAGCCCAGAGAGCTGTACATGACTCCCTTTGATTTTACAAAGGCCATCAACTGCATCAGCCTGAAGGGGTTGAGTTTTCTTCCAAAATTTTGGATGCCATAGAAATTCATCATCGTTCTCCACCTGTTGCATGATGTGAATGTCGTGATTCTTACCAATGTATCTACGACAGAGCCAATATAGGTTTAAACTTGGCTTTGAGCAAGGTTGTGTCATTGGATAAGCGTGCTTGTCATCTTCCTTGCTGAAACGCCTCCCACCCCATCTCCAGAAAGTTTCCTGCTGCAGTGGAGTTAATCTACAGGATAGCAGGAGACTGATTGATTGTACAACTTATGTCGCTACAAGTTGAGAACCAAGACTACCCCAACAACTATCATCAAGTTGCAAATTTCAGGTGAAGCTTCGGTATATGCACTTGCAGGAGTTCTGCTCCAAATAACTGTTTATGCGTATGATAGAAGTGGCCTTTAGCTAAACATCATGAAGGCAAAGTTCCTCTACCAGTCTGTTCCTGCCATACAGCACAGCCCTTTATAACTAACAAGATGTGGGGAGAGACCTGGACAATGTGTGTCAGTTATGATACCTTGGGAGCCTCCTTTTCACCAAGGGCAGACATGATTCATCTCCAGAATGCTAGTGTATACTTTGACAGGCTGAGGAGCAAAGTGTTTGATGACAAAAGACTTCAAACCTGGCACTAAACTCATGACAGGGCAGTAGTGTTTCTTGCCCTTCTGTAGCCATTGGAATATCTGGGTTTAGTAGACCTGACCACCTTAACCTCCTGATTCTCATGCATTTGAGACATGGACATTGCACAGCATCACCTTGGTTTCGTAGAAATATTACAAGCAATGCCTCTGCAAAATCCTAGAAATCTACTGGCAGGATAGGCACTCCAGTATTCATGCCTATTCTCAGGCCCCCCATCCCTAGGATCAAGACATTGTTTGTGGTCAGCGGTTACATTGGGTGAGCCACATTGACCACATGCTTGATTCGAGACTGTCAAAATAAGCTCTCTACTCTGAGTTGCATCATGATAAGCATTACTAGGGGGACAAAGGAAACAGTCCAGGTATTGTCTTGAAGCCTTCCTGAAAAGTGTAATCTTCTTGCTGACATGTGGAAAATTACAGCTTATTTCATAACTGAATATTAAGTAAGCAGTCCAACAAGAGAAGCTGAGGGCCCATGCATGACCTACATGAAAGACTGTAATGCTGAGCTTTTTGTTTACTTTTCTAATTTCTCAGATCCTGTACCAAGGTACCTTTGTACCTCTGGTACCATAGATAGCGACTTTATAAATTTTACAGTGCACTCATGTTGAGTACATGTGACAATATACCTAATTCTAATTTTAATTCTAAGATGTCGTAGGAAGCTAAATCTGCCTATCGTACAGCTAGCAGTTATTCTTGTATCTGTGGATGATATCACCAAAGGGCAGTGTATAGGCAAAGAGGAAGGATGAGTATGACTGTACAAAGGTACCTGTGTGTGTGTGTGTGTGTGTGAGAGAATAAGGTGTTGAGTTAAGGTAGTCAAGACTCTTAAACCTCGATATTCTAATCACTAGATAGTTGGAGTATTGTGTCAGGACTGTGCAGAATTTCAAATGCAGAAGATTCCTTGGGAATTGTCTGGGAAATTCAAGATTCAGTGGGCATTTCTCCTGCATCTGAAACTCTGACGAAGTCCGTTTAAAGTTGCAGACTCTTTGGAGAGTAGGTTAGCGTAAGCTAATAAACTGGGAAAAGTTAGAGGATTGAAAATCTAGTCCTGCTGTGACTAAGTATTAAACAGTCCACTTGTACACTTCAGTCTAAATGACTGGACCCAACATCCTGACCTACCCGAGGACTCCATAGCTTTTCAGGTGCCTTAACCAACCATCATTCCACCTTCAGACTTAGCTACAAATTTGTTCTTTCATAGGAGCTGTCAAAGTGACTGGTTGTATAACTGGATATGTGATATAGCATACAGCATCTGCTGCTCTGAAGGAGCTGGGATTGGAATTTCTGCACAGAAATGCAGCGTTCAAATCTAATGACGTTATGTTAGAGTGGAATGACAATCTGACCCTGATATTACTATTCCTCAGAATATCTGGACCATAATTTCCAAAGTGTTCCCAAAATCCTAACTCTTTGTGAAATGACCATTCGTCATCTGTAAAACCCACGTGGAGTGTTCTAAAGATGCAAGTTGGTGCTCAAGTTCATTTGTTTCCTTACACAATATAATTTTTATTCTTTCATGCAATATGTGTTTTGCTGTCAAGACCAGCATTGGTGCTTTGCCCTTATATGACTAGATGGGCAACTGCAGGGGGCAGTTAAGAGTCATCCACATTGTTGTGGGTCTGGACTCACATGTAGGTTAGATTAGGAAAGGATCTCAGATTCCCTAAAGAGCTTAAGTGAGCCAGGTGTTTTTTTTTTTTGACATCTATGATCAATTTTTGTTATAGTCACCATTTCTGAGAGGATCTTTTATATTCCAAATTGATTTTAATGCATTTAAATTCCTTCTGTTGCCTTGTTGACCATTTCCTCAATATAAATCTGGGTTTTTGGATTAGTGTGCTGCGCCCCCCCCCCCTCAAAAAAAGTTTGAGTATAACTAGTCTCAGGAGTTATATACATCTTAATTTTTAAAAACTTATTTTGCTTTATTTTCTAGCTCGCTCTAGGATTTCTTTTTCTCTATTTGATTGTGTTCCTGCCATTGTTAGCATATGATCTGCTGAGTCACAGTGAATGCAGTTTTTGGGCAAAGGACCACATTAGAGCGTTTGTGTTGCTTTTGAAAGTAAATATGGAGCTCTCGTTGATATTTTGGTCTCAATCCAGCAGCTTTTATCTCCTTCTCTTTCTCTGACCTGAAATAACATTTAACATTTTCAGTACGATGTGGCTGATCAGATCAAGGGAGACCGTGGAAAGGAAAGTTGGGTAGGATGTGCAAAGTGACTGATTTGTTTCTGCTGGGTTTGCATCCACTTTAGTATTAAATTTTTTGCCCTTGGCATGCTCTTCAGATCTGAAAAATGATCAGTTTTTAAATGCCAAGAATTTCATTGAAGCTGCAAACTGATTCATTTGGCTAACATGCTGTATGTAAACCATACCAAACACATCTCTCATCTCAAGTGATATAGATGTTAGTTAGGATAGAGTTTGGGTGGAAGAGTATAATCTTTGAATTTCATAGAATCCTTCAGTACAGAAGGAGACCATTTGGCCCATTGTGTCTGTACCGGCAAAAAGTCGCTATAGACCCAGAGTTACTGTCTCAGAGAGATGACTGATGGTGAGAGGTGAAAGTAACCTCAGCCAGTATGGGAATTGAACCTTGATGTTGGTGTCACTGTGCATTGGAAACCAGCCATCCATCCAACTGAGCTAACTGACTACTGAATAAGGAATAAAAGATACCATGTCCATGAATGTGATCTCAACATGATCCTTGCTCGAAATCTATAACATCTGAGCATAAGAACAAGCTCTATAGTGCAGTAAAATACTTCACGAGCTTTCTGATCATACAAAGAATTCCTACTTGGAGGAGCTGCTGGGTGGCCGTTTAGTACTGCTTAAACCCTACGCAAACATAACTCGTTGTTTCCGGGTTTAAAGAATGGGGAAAAATATATGCTCATATCAGTTCAGGAGTTTTCATCCAAAGTTTTAGTTTTTGTACAGATAAAGTGGGTAACGTTAAAGCTGGTAAAATATCTTTGAGTTTTCAAAAATGTCACAATTTACCAATTTCCAAATAATTCTGCAAAATAATACTTGCTCTTAATTAACTGTTTGAGATTAAAATCACTTGAGTATCCTTTCTCAATTTTTGAAAATGGCCACAGTGAATTTCAGTCTAACCTGGGTGTGTTTCTTGTTCATATTTACTTTCTGAAGTAAATTTAGATGTTATGATTGTTTAAGTATGGGCCATGGGATCTTCTAGGTTATAATTTTAAAGCAAAATAAGAGTAGGAGCAGTCCATTCAGCTCTTCCAGCCGACTTGGCCATTCAATCATGACTGATTTGATGGTGACTTTAACTCCACTTGGCTGTCCTCCGTGACCCTTCAAGCTGTCCCTTCAAAAATCTGTCTAGCTCTCCCTTTTAAATATATTCAGTTACCCAGCATTCACTCATTCAGGTGGAAGATAACTCCAAGGGTTAAAGACCCTTTGAGAGAAGAAAGTATTCCACTTTTGACTTAGGAGAGACCCCTTTGTGTCCCCCGGTTCTATATTCCCATAAGAGAGGAAACAACATCTCAGCATTTGTCCTGTCAACCCTTTTCAGAATCTTGCATCCTCTCAATAGCTTGCTTCTAATTCTGTTAAACTTCAATAAGTTTAGGCTCAACTTTTCATCATGAGACAACTCCTGTCCTAATAATCACAGCATTCCAATGCAATTATATCCTCCTTTTAAATAGGGATACCAAAATTGTACAGTACTCTGAAGTGTAGTCTCACCAATGCCCTGTATCGTTATAACATACCTTCCCTTTTATTACAAGGGGAATGAAGTATTAAAAAACACAGCATTCCATTTTCTAATAATGACACCGGATTCCTCGGTAATGCAAACTTCTGCAGTCTGTCTCCAATTGCACATTTTCTGACATATTCCATCTACCAAATTGTTTACCCAGTTTTCCTATCTGTATCCCTTTGCACACTCCCCACAACTTGCCTTTTTACTTATTTTTGTATCAGCAGCAAATCTGGCAACATTATAGTCGGTCCCTTCAACCAGGCCGTTAAAAGTTCAGAAATAGCTGAGGCCCCAGCACTGATTACTGTGACACTCCCCAAGTTAGTTTGCTGACATGAAAATGGTTCATTTATCTCCATTCTGCTTCCTGTTAGTTAACTAACCTTCTGTCCTTGTTAATATATCATCCCCAAACTATGAGCTGTTATCTTGTCTTTAAGTGGCTCCTTCTCAAAGCTATTCAAAATCTAAATACACTACATCTACTAATTAATCTTTACCCAATCTATTTGTTACATGCTCCAAGCAATGTAATAAATCAGTTAAAACACAATTTTCCCTCTGTAAGCCATATTGACTGTACCAGATTGTATTATTTTCTAAATGTTCTACTCCTAACTGATGGATAGTAGCATTTGCCTCATGGCAGATGTTAAACTAATGGGCCTACACTTGGCTTTTTGTTGCCTTCCTCTCTTGAACAGTGGTATCATCATATTTAAGGCTTTTTAATCTGCTGAGACGTTTCCAGAATTCTAGAGAATTTTGGAAGATTGTAACCAATGCATCCATTGTCTCTGCAGCCTCTTCCCAAACTATTTCCCACTAACCCCATTTCAAAGCATGAAAATCGTGGTGACTGACTAATGAGTAGTGATGGTAGTGAAGAGAAGATGCATGAGAGCAGTGAACCTGATCAGTCATTGCTACCTCTGAGCTCACAACCCAGTTTGGGCTCCCAGCCCTAACTTTCCTACTGCTGTTCCTTTTTTGTTTAAATTGTCCTTTGCTGGTTTCTTAAAACCTTCCATGTCTTCTGGTCCACAACTAATTTTTATAGCATTGAACATCTTTTCTTTTGATTTAATACCATCCGTAGGCCACAGTTAGCCAGGGATGGTGCATTCTTCTCATGAACTTATTATTTCTCAATGTGTATTTGTTTATTTTTGAGATATGAAACATCATCTTAAAAGTCAGCCACTGCATTTCTATCATCTTGCCTTTTAACCTATTTCCCAGTCAGTATCCAACTGCCTTTATAACTTTTTGTAATTGCCTTTTTTAAGACTATAAGACAGGAGCAGAAATTAGACCATTCGGCCCATTGAGTCAGCTCCGCCATTCAATAATAGATTAGAATCCCTGCAGTTTGGAAACAGGTCCTTCGGCCCAACATGTCCACAGTGACCCTCCGAGCATCCCACCCAGACCCATCCCCCTAAACCCATCTAATCCACTCATCCCTGAACACTATGGGCAATTTAGCATGGCCAGTCCACATAACCTGCACATCTTTGTGACTGTGGGAGGAAACCGCAGCACCCGGAGGCAACCCATGCAGACATGGGGAGAATGTGCAAACTCCATACAGACAGTTGCCCAGGGGTGGAATTGAACCCAGGATCCTGGTGCTGTGAGGCAGCAGTGCTAACCACTGAGCCACTGTGCCACCCAATGGCTGATAAGTTCCTCAACCCCTTTCTCTCCGTAACCTTTGATCCCCTTGATAATCAAGAACCTATCTATCTCAGTCTTAAATGTACTCAGTGACCTGGCCTCCACAGCCATCTGTGGCAGTGAATTCCATAGATTCATCACTCTCTGGCTAAAGAAGTTTCTCCTTATCTCCATTCTAAAAGGTCTTCCCTTTATTCTAAGGCTGTGCCCTCGGGTTCTAGTCTCTCCTATCAATGGAAGCATCTTCCCAACATCTGCTCGATCCAGGCCATTCAGTATTCTGTAAGTTTCAATTAGATCCCCCCCTCATCCTTCTAAATTCCAATAAATATAGTCCCAGAGTCCTCAAACGTTCCTCATATGTTAAGCTTTCCATTCCTGGGACTGTTCTCGTGAACCTCCTCTGAACCCGCTCCAGGGTCAGTACGTCCTTCGTGAGATATGGGGCCCAAAACTGCACACAATACTCCGAGTGTGGCCTGACTAGAGCCTTATAAAGCCTCAGTCGTACATCCCTGCTTTTATATTCAAGTCCACTCAAAATAAATGCCAACATTGCATTTGCCTCCCTGACTACTGACTCAACCTGCAAGTTTACCTTGAAAGAATCCTGGACTAGAACTCCCAGGTCTCTTTGCACTTCAGACTTCTGAATTTCCTCCCCATTTAGAAAATAGCCCATGCTTTTATTCTTCTTACCAAAGTGCATGACCTCATACTTTCCCACGTTGTACTCCATCTGCCACCTCTTTGCCCACTCTCCTTTTAGGTTTAAGGTACAGTACTAGTTTATGATGCAAGTTTCACAGCCTTGAACTGAATGTGAAATTCTGTTATGTTCTGATCATTCGTTATTTAGAGGATCCTTTTGCCCTGAGGTAATTAATTAATAAATCTTTTCTCATTACATGTTACTAAGCATAAAATAGCCAGTTCTTTGGTTATTGGTTCCAGAAGATGATTTAAGGAACTATTCAAATACAATCTGAACTCATCTATCACTTTGCCAGATCTACAGTAAATCTTTTATATCCGTGAAATCACGAATTCGCCTATCCACACCAAAAAATAAGTAACAACAAAAATCGTGTTATACCTGATTTTTGACCTATTTTAAACACGCTCCCCACTCGTGAATTTCATCATTCGTGGAGGTTCTCCAGATCGGAACCCACACAGATGCAGAGGAATGACTGTATGTATAAAAGTTGAAATCTCCCAAGATTAGAGTAATACTTTTCTTGTAAGCTCCAATATTTATTCTGCTTTACAGTGTAGCAACTTCAGCTGGACTATAGCCACTCTCACCGGTTACTTTCATTTGCTATTTCCTACTTTGACCCAAACTGTTTTTATGTTTTGGTCCTCTGAACCATGTCCTTTTGTACTAATGTCATCCTTGATTGACAGGTCTCAAACTATTTTCTTTCTTTCCTGTCATTTGTGAAATGCCAAATATCCTTGAAAATGCACGTCCCAGCTCTGGCCACTTGTCCGTGGACATTGTTGCAATCATACCGTGCTCATTTTCAGTGAGTTATCAACTCATCCGTCTTGTTACAAATGTGTGTATTCAGATAACAAGGTCAATATATTTGTGCTTTTACAGTACATTTATCTACCATGGCTTGAAAGACTTGTGCTTTCATCTTGCCTTTGCAACCCCTGTCAGCAGCTGAAAGACTAGGGTTAAAATAATCTGATTTCTGCTGTTGCTTGTGTAAGATGCAGCATGATTTTGGGAGCAGGAGAAGAGAGACTGAAGGAAAGAAACTATCCCAAAGAACAGAGGTACCTTACTGGACCATGATTTTAAATGGCAAAGACCTCTTATTAATAGCATTCACTGTCTCTCTCAAAATCTGAACTCTGTTTAGATGGTTTGGTATTTAAAATTTATTTCCACAAGGTCAAGCTATTTCTTTTTTCTTTTAAATGACATACAATGCACTTTAGCAATAAAATAAGGCTGTGTTTGTCGCCATTGCTTGGTAGACCACTGTGTGCACATGTGTAATATCTCAATATATCCATTGTTGGTGTAGTGTAATGATGGAGACAGGAATTCATCTACAAAACTCTCTGATTTAATTGGTATTAATGGATGTTTTCTTTGAAAATTTAGCACTTAGTGGGAGTAATACATTAAAACTTTGAATAAGGCAAACAGTTATGTGATAAAATCATAGAAAACCTCAAACATTTCCAAACCTTATCGCATTAGTAGGTTACTGTGACACACTTGGATGGCTCCAGGCTATAACTCTTGGTTGGATGCTCACAAAATAATGCATTGTACATCCCATAGTTTAAAAATTCCTGCCCTTATTATAACGTGCATCCTCTTGTTATGAATTCTGCAACAAAAAATCTGCCATCATTTCTTTTAGACTTGTATCAATCACACTGGATTAATCACAGATAAGTATACTTAAAACAAGAATTTCATCGGTAATCTGGAGCCCAAAGCTTACAAGCAGTGCATCTTGAAATTAGAAAATAAACCGCAGAGAATATAAATAGCATATGACAAATTCATACTATCAGATATCAATAGATTTGGATATGATTTTATTAAGTCGTGGGAGTTAAGCACCATTGGTTGTGCTAGCATTTATTGTCCGTCCCTACTTGCCCTTGAGAAGGTAATGATGAGCTGCCTTCTTGAACCACTGTGGTCCATATGCTGCAGATCCACAGTGCTATTAGGAAGGGAATTCTGGGTTTTTGTCCCAAAAACTCTAAAGGAACGGCAATATATTTTCAAATCAAAATGGTGAGAGTTTGAAGGGGAACTTGCAATTTCTGGTGTTCCCTTATATCTGCTGCCCTTGTCCTTCTAGACGGTAATGGTCATGGGTTGGGAACATGCTGTCTAAGAATCTTTGAATTTTTGCAGTGCATCTTGTGTTTGGTACTGAGTGTAATGATAGAGGGAGTAGGTGTTAGTGGATGCACAAATCAAATGGACTGCATTGTGTTGATTGCTTTGGAGCTTCTTGTGTTGGAGCTGCACTCATTCAGGTGAGTGAAGCATATTCCTCCCCACTCCTGACTTGTGTTTTTCAGATGATGGACAGGTTTTGGTGAGTTGCTCACTGCAGTATTCCTGGGATCTGACCTGCCCTTGTCACTGTTTCTGAGGCAAATCCAGTTCAGTTTCTGGCAATTTCATGAGATTATTCATGATAATTAATCTTGCATGGTCATTAAACTAGATATTCCTGGTACCGTTTTTTTAAAAAAAACATAATTGTGCATATGAGATTGTAGGAACTACCGATGCTGGAGAATCTGAGATAACAAGGTGTAGAGCTGGATGAACACAGTAGGCCAAGCAGCATCAGTGGAGCAGGAAAGCTGACGTTTTGGGTCTGGACCCTTCTTCAGAAAATTTCTGAAGAA
>JAHRHZ010000029.1:14844180-14926458 GCA_024137785.1 Ginglymostoma cirratum
CTACACCTTGTTATCTCTAATTGTGCATATGTTTATATTGTTAAACTGTTGAGCTATTTATTTAATGCATGCTTCCCCCACCCCCTTATCTTTGTCTGTTCAGCATGTGTGGAGTGAAAGTGAAGACTGCCTGCCATTCCTACAACTGGTACAAGAATACATCTTATCCTGTGGAAAGAAGACTCTCTCTGAAGTACTGGAAAAAGTCTTTAAGTCTTTTAAACCTGTAAGTGCCCAATTTACTGTTTAAAAGAAAATCTAGAATTAACTATTTGAACAAAATACTACCTTGATTGTTCATCTTTTACTTAAGCTGTGTATTGATGGAAATAGAGTTTTTAGCTCTGTACCCTGACAATTTGTTTAAAAGGCATCTGTTTTAGGCTAAGTATCTCTTCATCTCCTTCCTTGCTTTTATCATCAATTATTCATTATTGAAACGATTCTTACTATGGTTCTTTTTCCACTATTATTGTTAAACTGTTGATTTTTGGCAGGGTACTGCAGTGGATTTACACAGCAGCCTTTCACTTACGTTGGATTTGAATCTAATTCGGACAACGTACCTTCTTAAGGCAATGGGAAATTGATTTGGCCAGAATTAATCAAGTACCTATAAAATCAAAATTATACAGTTGCTAAAACCTGAAAGAGAAATGAGAAATGCTGGCAATAACCAGCATATCAGGCAGCATTTATGGAAGAAGAAACAAGTCTTTTGGGTATTGTAAAGTCTGTGCTTTCCATATGAATGTGAGGCCTATGCATGGTTGGCTATAATTTTAACATTTAAAGATTAATCTCCTCAAAATATTACAATTAGTTTTGGAAATGAAAATATGCATTGGTTGTAGAATGCAAGAAACGTTTGAAACTGAAATGTGTTGTTGGGCAAAGTAGCGCTTGACGATAATATTAGAGCCTGAAATGAACACTGTTCCATTTCGTAGCAGTATGAAACCTCATCTGTATTTCCCAACTGCTTTTCTTGTCTTCTGGCTTCTTGCTGTTCCTGTCTTCCTCTTTGTTGGAGGACTGGGAGAGTTGTCAATTTTCAAAGAGGAGGGAGAAACATGTCTTTTAGTGTATCACAGTTATGATTTTACTTCAAATGTAAAGTTGTTGAAGGTTTTCTCACTTCTTCAATATATAATTGGTGTGATTGCCCAAGGGAATTGAGCAATAACCATTTGTGTCTTGCCATAAACAGCATAAATACTGTTCTTTTTGTAGTGCTTTTTAAACCACAATACAATAGCTTTTAGAGCAATTCAAAGTAGATTAGGAAATCTCCAAGTTCATCTTTGAAATGTTGAGTTCTGATTGAGTTCATTTATTGTTTGAGCAAGGGAAATTAGCTGACTTGACACAATTGTTGTGAAAACCCAAAGGATCAGCCATTACAGTACGTACATGTAAATTTTCTTGCAAAAGACTTCACAGTTAGAAGATGTTGATGTATAAAATATCTTTGGTACCAAAATGCATGTTTAGGCCTATATGTCTATTTAGGAGTCTGAATAGATTCCCCATGTTTCATCTAGTAAATATCTGTTTGGTGCTATGTTTAGAGTCAGTACTAGTTTTTCACCTCTGAAATGCATGTTTGGGATTATATCCTTAAGCAGGCATTATGTTGTTGCTAGGAGGTTATGCTCACAACAGAACACACAATGACACAGCAAAACGCACATAATAATAAAACAGAAATAGATCCTGCAAAAGAAAATATGAAGCTGGTTTCAAACTAAAATTTGTAGCATTTGCTAACTTGTCAACTATCTGTGCAAAGGAAAAGAATTTGGTGTTCATTGAAAAACTTATGCAAGAATGGAAGGAGGAATCCAATCTGAAGACATTGCCTAAGACCAACTGCATCATGAGAGTAGGGACTGTCGCAGACCTGACTTTAATGAGCTTGTATCAGAATAGATCCTTAAATTGTCAGTGGTTACATCAGCAATGCAATGAGCATATATGCATTTAGTAGGCTAAACAAAGTCTTCGGTGCAGTAAAGTATTCCGAGCAATATGCAGTAGTACTGAAATGTCACAGTACTGAAATGCCTCTTAGCAGATAACATCTTGTGTAGGTATAACAACAAGAAGCTATCTCGCCTCATCCTCTTTGATCTGTCTGCAAAACTTGACGCAGCTGATCAGTGTTTTCCTCTTTTACCTCTCCTCCAATGTGGATTTGAGTGTGACTGTCTAGTTGCAATCTTACTAATATATTTACAGTCAGAGAATTGCCTGTAAGTAATATTCTCTGTCCTGAACCGTGACCTTTTCTGGCCTCTTTCTAATTCTTCTTCAATGCTGTTCCTGGGTGACATCATCTGGAAGCACAGCGTCAGTTTTAACATGTAGGTTGACAATAACCAGTTCCTCTTCAAAGCTTCTCTCTCAGTTCTTCCATTGTTCGTAAGTTATCGGATTGTTTGTCCAGTATTCAGAACTGCATGAGCAGAAATTTTCTTCAATTACTGTTACAGTCATATGACTTTGTGCCCTAGCTACTGACTTCAATCTCCCTGGCTACTCCTTGTGGCTGATCCAGACTGTTTGCTGTTGAATCTGGTTCCAAGATGTACATCTAATCATACACCTTGTGTCTTCACTACATGGGGCACCTTTTTTTTCTGGCTGCGTAACTTTGTCTTACTCTGCCCGCCTCTCTTTCGTTCACATGGATTTTGCTTGAAACCTACCTTTATGTTCAAGCATTAGATCATCTGCCCTAATATCACTTTATGTAGCTTAATATCAGATTTAATTTTAACACTCCCGTGAGGTATTTTGAGGCATTTTAATATATTAAAGGCACTATGTCAATGTGTTGTTTTGAGCCAGTCGCAAAACCATTAACAGTTGGCTTACATATTAGGAACCTGGTTCAGGAGATTCTGCTGTCAGATTTCAAGTAAAGAATTGAATGAGAAACTGTCGAGCATAACCATTTACTCAAAAATAAAAGACTTTGGCATAAGTGGAAGATAGTCAACATGTTGAGGTGTATAGAGTCATAGAGTCATACAGCACCGAAACAGACCCTTTGGTCCAACTTGCTCATGCCGTCCAGCTATCCTAAATTAATCTAGCCCCATTTGCCAGCATCTGACTCTCGTCCCTCTAGAACCCTTCCTATTCATGTACCCATCCAGATGCCTTTTAAATGTTGTTATTGTACCAGCGTCCATCATTCCTCTTGCAGCTCATTCCATACATGCACCATCCTCTGCATGAAAAAGTTGCCCTTCAGGTCCCTTTTAGATCTTTTCCCCTCTCTCCTTAAACCTATGCCATCTAGTTTTGGACTCCCCTAGCCTGGTGAAAAGGTCTTGGCTATTCATCCTATCCATGCCCCTCATGATTTTATAAACCACTGAGGTCACCCCTCAGCCTGCAACACTAGGGAAAATAGCTCCTGCCTATTCAGCCTCTCCCGATAGCTCAAACCCTCCAACTCTGACAACATCCTCGTATCCCTTTTCCGGAACCTCTTCCTATAGCAGGGAGACCAGAATTGCACACTGTATTCCGAAAGTGGCCCAACCAATGTCGTGTACAGCTGCAACATGACCTCCCAACTCCTATATGCAATGCAGTGACCAGTAAAGGTAAGCGTATCAAGCACTGCATTCACTATCCTGTCTGCCTGTGACTCCACTTCCAAGGAACTTGAACCTGCACTTCAAGGTTTGTTTGTTCAGCAACACACCCCAGGACCTTACTACTAAGTGTATAAGTCCTGCCCTGATTTGCCTCTCCAAAATGCAACACCTCACATTTATCTAAATTAAACTCCATCTGCCACACTTTGACCAATGGGCCCATCTGATCAACATCCTGTTGTACTCTGTGATAATCTTCTTTGCTGCCCACTACGCCTCCAATTTTGGTATTATCTGCAATCTTACTAACCATACCTCCCTGTGTGCACATTCAAATCATTTGTATAAATGACGAAAAGCAGTGGACCCAGCATGGGTCCTTGTGGAATCTTGTGGCACACCATTGGTCACGGGCCTGCAGTCTGAAAAGCAACCCTCCACCACCACCACCCTCTGCCTTCTACCTTTGAGCCAGTTCTATATCCATATGGCTAGTTCTGCCTGTGTTCCACATGATCTAACCTTGCTAGCTAATTTTCCATGAGGAGCCTTGTTGAACGCCTTACTGAAGTCCATATAGATCATATCCACTGCTCTGTCCTCGTCAACCTTCTTGTAGCTTCTTCACAAAACTCAATCAAGTTAGTGAAACATGATTTCCCACGCACAAAATATGCGAGAACTTCTGACAAAAGTATTCTTAGTAATGCTGTACCATTTACCAGAAATTGTGAGGGAAAATGAGAACAGATGAAGTGATTAATTCTTTAAAAAGAAAATTAATCAATTTCTTTAGACAAGTTAAATGAAAAACTTCCAAGACAGGTGGAATTTGAACCTGGACACTACCACTGTTACTTGAGTTCTAATGGTCATTAATTGTGTTAATTATGTTTAATTATATTCAAGCAGTGTGCATTAATTGGGATTCGCTTGTGCTCCCATGGAAAAGGAATAGATTGAAAGTTTAGTTGGGTGAGAAAGAGTTGCATATCTCAATAACTGAAAACACACAAGATAGTAGAAAGTTAGGCTCAATTTCGAATCATTAGCTTCATTAACACACAAGGGCAGGACTTATACAATTAATGGTGGAGCTCTGGGTAGTGTTGTAGAACAAAGACCCAGAGGTTCAGATACATAACTCTTTGAAATTTATGTCACAGTTGGACAGAGTGGTTAAGAAGGCATTTAGCACGATTGCCTTCATTGCTCAGACGTTTGAGTAAAGGAGTTGGGATGTCATAATGATGCTGTGCAGGAAGTTGGGGAGGCCTCTTCAGGGGTACTGTGTGCAGTTCTGGTTCCCCTGGAAGGATGTTATTAAATTGGAGAAGATTCAGAAATGATTTATCAGGATGTTGTTAGGAATGGAGGGTTTGAGTTATTAAAATAGGCTGAATAGACTGGGACTTTTTTCACTGGAGGTTGGGGGTGACCTTAGAGGTTTATAAAATCATTAAGGACATAGACCCTTGCTATTCACCTTATCTTTTTCCTAGGCTGAGAAGAGTTCAAAACTAGGGAGCATATTTTTAAAGTGAGAGAAGAAAGATTTAAAAAGGACACTAGGGGTTACTCTTTGACACAGTGGTTCACGGGTAGAATGAGCTGCCAGAGGAGGTGGTGGATGTAGGTACAATTACAACATTTAAAAGACATTTGGATAAGTACGTGAATAGGAAAGGTTTGGAGGGGTATGGGCTGAATGCAGGCATTTTTAGTTTGGGAACATGATCAGTGTGGACTTGTTGGACTGAAGGGTCTGGACCCATGCTATATGACCCTATAACTCGCTATGTAACTGCAACACACGAAAGAAGTGGAGAAAGAAAGGAAAAACAATGCTGTATTAATCAAGTGCCAGTTTAATGAAATGTGGTTTATTGTGTCAAAAGAATACCATGTGCTTTAGAATTGGAAGTAAGGAGTGTGAATGCATGCAATGTTAAAATCTGATATGATACTTCATAATTTGCACAATAGCAGCACAGAATGTAACTGGAATATATTGAGACAACCGACTGATTAAAGTAGGTTGAAAATGATTACAGGTCAGATTGCATCGTGCAAAAGATATGTTTCCTTGTATACTCACCACTGTCTCCAAGAACTGTATTTGCAGAAATATTTAGTCTCATTTTGTAAAATTAGGGATTTTTAATTGAACAGTCAACATCAGTACTACATGAAAGAATTAAGTGCTGAGTTAATATTTGTAAAACTGAAATAGTTTGAAAATGTACTTAGGCTGATGGTTGACTTTTCAGTTATGGACAGAAATCTTGTTTTGCTGTTAGTGTACATATTTTTAGTTTATCAAAAATTATTGTGTCAAAACAAATATCACAATTCCCAGTCCTGAAGAAGGGTCGCTAGATCCGAAATATTGACTCTGCTATCTCTTCAAAGATGCTGCTGAGTTTTGCCGGCAATTTTTGATTTCTTTTTCCACAATTCCCTTGTTTGCTCAGTGCAGTGAACTGAGGGGAAACCCCAGTTTCACTCTTGCCTTACAGAGCTGAACACGTTGATCTCCATTGGAGACTCAACATGCAAGAATTGGAACTTTGCTTAACTTTCTCCCTACACAGACCTTCATACTTGCCCCCTCCCCTTCTCCAGTTTGCATGATCTTTGCTTTCTTTTTAAAGAAAAAGTTAGCTTTTGGCATTTGATCTACTGTGATGGAATTTTGTTACATGTTGTTACATCTCAAGTTGATTTATGTAACTCACTAATAGTGCAATGTAATTGGCAAGCCATCTCCAGAAAGGGTGAAGGATTTATCCACACTATATTGCTAATACAATGCGTAAGTTCTACGGTTTGAAATACACTACTTGAGGGTTTACCATCTGGTTCAAGACAGTTCTGGCCTGATAGTCTAAATGTGGTGATCAAAATTATTACTTAGCAGCAAGATAATATCAACACTTTTTTTTGCTCTAAATGAGCATTTGTGCTGTGGAATAGTTGGTTCAACGTAAGTAGGTGGTTAGCAGGGTAATGGGTTAACCGCAGAGCATTAAGGTTTGCCTTCTATTTAATGATAGCTGCACAGTGTGCGTACTTTGTTTGCAGTGCTGACACTGCAGAAGACTTCGTAATTATGAAGCAAGTTGCTATAGTTATAGCTGACTCTTAGTAGCACTGAAACCAGGTGCCTAACTGGAGCTGTTCCTTCTCACTGACATGACTTGTGGGGAAAATTACTAGAAAGGTTGTTTTGCATAAATAAAATAAATTTCACATTCCATGATTCTGAATTTAAGACAACATTCTACAGGCATGTGCAAGACCGTTGTGTATGTATGCTTTTATGGATTGCTGTATTTGATAACTTCTCCTATGAGACTTAGTAATGTTCCTTCCTACTGCTTTTTAAATTGTACATTTGGAGGTGGGGCAGGTTCAACTTTAATTGAATTTTCTATTTCATTCATTATGATTTTGATGATTGCACTAACTCAGCATTTTGTGCATACAGTTACTGGGTCTTCCTGACGTAGATGATGATGCATTTGAAGATTACAACGCGGATGTTGAAGAGGAGGAGCCTGAAGCAGATAGTCAGCATATGAGTGTCAGTCAGCAGTAAATGTGCGGAGAAAAATCAGATTGTATGAAGTCTTTATTTTATTGATGGATGACCCATATTCTCTTTTCCTATTCAACAATCTGAATAGTCTTTATTTGTATCAAGTTTGAAACAATATTCCTAAATATTATCTAGTTTGTTCTGTGTCATTTAACTGTTCATCATTTTGTCAAACTGTAAGGAGGTGTGAAAGTTTATCAGGCTATGTATATATATCAAAGTGTTTTTCTTTTTGAAGGGGGCATCCATTTTTGGATTGGCCTGTATTGAATATGTAAGGCTGTATTAATTTCAGATTGTTTTTAAGTTGGGCCTTTTTCTTAAAGGATGGTTTAACATTAAATTGATACAATCAGAATTTCAATTAAACTAGGTTTTGAGCCATACCGCAGTGATTGACCTACTAAAATATTCTCAAATTGTTTTAAGAATTGTTCACTGCAAAACTTCATATTGGGTTGATCAGTAAAATCTCACAGATGTCAGAGCACAGGAACAGGCCATTCAGCTTAACTGTCCTGTGCTCGTGTTTTTGCTCCGTAATGGCCTCCTTCCACTCAACTGTTCATCTAACCCTGTTTATGTAGCCTTCCATTTATTTTGGTGTCGTTTCATTTTCAAATACCTAGCTTTATTATATATTTTTAAAGAATATTGATTGTGGGTATTTAACTGAAGTTGTCCAAGTATTTAACTTGTTCCTAAGCAGCCTTGGTGATGAGTCTGTTTTTAGTGCAGATTTTACTTTCTAAGTTCTATCAGGTAGTTTTACAGTGATTATTTCACTCAAAATATCCTCGAAGATACTAATTAAAATGCAACACTGAATTAAAACTGACATCTGCTTGCATCAACTTGTTACATTGTAAAATCAAAGGAATGTGCTATTGTGTAGATGCTTGAGGGCATTAAATACCGTTTCTTGCTACTGCTGTATGTACTGCGGGTACTGTTTACTGTACTGCATTAATTATTGCTTGGCTTTTAATGCACTACAGTCTGTTGGCTACTTTACTGATTACTTCCTATGCATCTTAGACAAAACATTTCCAGCTATAACATTCCCAGTTGTAGATCAGAAAAGCACAGATTTTAGTTCTCTGTTAATGTGCATTACTAGAAGGAGCTGTAAACTTGCTTTTAGTTGGGGGGAGTGGGGGTGGAATTAGTCATGTGTATCTGAAAGGATTTTTAAAAAATGTAATACTCATTGAATGATGGGTTGCTTATTCAAAATGTTGTAAGTGGTAAATTGTACTGTACCTGGCCTGTGGATCTCTTGTATTATATCTGTGTGTATACTGTAAAATAGAATGCCTTGTGTAATCGTAGGACATTTGAGGTTGCAGAAAATCTTAGTGTTTTAAAATGCCTTCTACTGAGATGCTAATTTGAAGCAGATTGGAACATTCCTTTGCTTGTGATTGGAGAGTCTGTTACTTTTATTGACTAGGGTAAGTTAAGGCCATAGACAAGAGTGTAAATGTAAATATTCTATTCTACAGTATATATACTGTACAGATAATCAAAGTAAAAGCTTGGTCTGTACTTTGTGTGAAGAGTACCCAGTGTTTTAATATGTTACGTGCGTGTCTAATTTTGTTGATCCTGAAGGAGGGAGGAAGCATCCTGTTAACAGCCATCGAATTGCCTCTTCCTTTTAAATGCATGGCTGGTTGACACAGGGGGTATTATTTTAATTTTGGTAGTTTATAAAAATTACTTTATTGTTGATGTAATGCTTTGTTACAACCTACAGCACTTCATTTATAGATACCTCGATGCTTTTGTTGACCTAGCAGTCTAGATTTAAAAATGGGTTTAAAAACAAATTGCACAGACCGAATTCTCTAGCATTAACTAGCCTCACCTTTTTGAAATTAAATTTAATAAAAGATAATAGTGTTACAGAACTTGGTTCTCTCTCCTTTTGGATTGGTTTAAAAGTATTACTTTTGTGCATTTAGACTGAACGTGTAAACCAAATGTGTTTATTTGTTTTTAATAGATATGAAAGGGATTTTGGATAGGTGAACAAAAGGATACTGTACTTTTAATATGCTTAACACTAAACATGCTGGAAATAAATTATTCAAACATTGCTATTGCTGTTCCCTTAATATGTAAAGGTTTTCAATCAAAGGTCTCTTCTGAAGTGAACAGCTGTAAAACAGTGACATAAATTTGAGGGATTTACGCACAGATGATCTCTTTTGATTTTGTGAACTGAATAAAGCTTTGGCATAATGAACTGACAACCCAAAATACTGATACAGAAAGAATTGAGTGGATCATGTGTGCATTAAAGTCTTGTTCTTTGCCCAGTCCATTGAACTGGCTGTTGTACTGAACATCTCCTTTCTCTTTGGGTACGTTGAGCATAAGAGAAACGACCCTAACCATGCACCTCAACTTTACTCACTCAGTGTAGCCAACTTTCCTGAGTTTTTGGAACCATATTCCATGTCTGCGTTCTGTCTAACCCTACTCAATTCCTACTTAGGTATCCTGTTTATATATAAATTTATATAACAAAAGAAGTTAACAGTTGTGCCAAATTTTTTTCTCCTTGTAGCCTGTTCTATAGATCTGTTGCTGTGAAGGCTGAAGAATTTCTATTTAATATTTAATTTTCTGCCTTTAAATACACAGACAAATTGTTCTTTTCTATCCTAACACATTCCCTTCCCCTCTCATATTTTCTCTTACCTGTAACCACTGGAATGTAATTGAGTCCATGGTTGGTTGTGGCCTTTTAGTGAATTTGCTAAAGTACTTCTCTCTTTGCAGTCTTCTTCCAAATAGTTAGCGACGAACCTCATTATAAATACCAAGTCTCTGAATCATCTGTTATCTTCAGTCTCTTTCATTCTGGGCTACTTTACTGATGTTACTAATGGCAAGGATCCATGTCCATTAAAATAGAACTGTTTTTGAATGGGAGTACAGACTCTGGACCGATTAAGGAGCTAATCTGGATGTGTTACTGGAAAAGTATATAAGTGGACAGGACATTATAAAAGAATTTTTGGCATAAATTACTGAATCTTTATGGAGGAGTAAGTAGAGAATACAAGGTTAACTGAAAAATATTAGGAAGGTATCAAATAGTACAGTTGTTAACAAAAAGCTGGATGCCAACAAACTAAGCATACTGAAATACTAGAAGTTAAAAGTGTCTCATGTAGGTAAGTGTAAATGTAATTAACTTTCATGATGTGACTGCCAATGACAAGGCAGGGATTTAATCTTTCAAATTTTCACTTCATGGAATTTGTATTTACACTCTGGTTACTGGAGGACTGATTTAATCCAACGCTGTACTGATGTAACTGAGTATTTTTTAAAAATTGGATCAGGGTGTTCGTGCAAATCTCTTGCAAATGAGGATCCATTTAACATAATGCTTGGCAATAGGAAAAAATCATATAGCAGTGTTTTATTTTGAGATGATATTGCCATGAGAGTAGTGGTGTGAATTTTTGAGTGAATAAAAATTTGCTCCAACTGTGCTTGGGAATCTTGCTGATAACCAGCTTCCCACAACCAGTTGCAATTTTGAATTATTAATCTTTCTTTAGAAGAAAGGACCAATATTTATGATATTTCAAAAGCATTCCCCAACCAATTAATCATATGAAAATGTAGTAACTGGCACGGCAAACATTGCAGCCTGTGCAGGAAGCTATTTTATGGCATGTTTTGGGGCCTCTGTAGTTAATCATTGATTGTGAGGTCAATGCTCTGTTATGGCACTGACCTTCTGTCATTTTGCTAATTCTGTTAATGTTGTATTGTCTAGCTTCAAGGGCCACACAGTCTGTGAATTGCTTCATTGTTGCTAAACTGCTGGTGGCGTTGCCCCAATATCTAGGGAAATCCTCTTAATTCACACTACTCAGCTCTGGAATTCTCAGCATTCTTTAAGTGGACCACATCTATAATCTGAAGCCTGCAAATTTATGGATGGCACTGTATAACTTAAGAGTACACAGCACACTTAAACCATATTGTTTGGCTATAACTAATTGTGGAACTTGTATTCAGGAACTGTAATTTTATTGAAGCAAAATAAAACACATAGTGCTTGGCTTACATGGTGTACATGTCCAAAATATTTGTCATCTTCCTGGAGTTTTTAAACTGAATCTTTAAAGGTACATTGTGCTCAGTAAAATACAAACACCCATTGAACTGTTCTAACCTAGAAATTGGCAACCTGAGATACTTGTTTCTTTCCAAAAAAAAAGTTTTCTTGCAGTCCATAATATAGTGTGGTTAATCTGTTCCACACTCAAGCAGATGTGAACCTCTTGTCCATTTGTGTTTCATAAAATCCCTCCTCACTCTTAAGTTACAGCAGACTCTTTCCTTTTGTTTGTAACAAATGCTGCAATTTCAGAAGTTTTGTCTAAGATAGCAAACCTACTTTGTTTTTTGAGGAGCTTTTCAAACCATTAGGGTCTCCTTGGTTTTGAATTTGGCTGTCCCACTAGAGTACTTCAACATTGGAACTGTTAGAATTGTTTTTATTAAATGGTTCATTACAACCCACTGGGATAGCATGCCATAAGTCGACCCATGCTATGGCCAGAGTTGTACCAATTTTTTTAAAAATGTGTGCAATGCCCCAATTCACCTAACTTCTGTTCAGGGTTGATTGAAAACACAGACCAAGTTTCTGTTCTAAAGTTGCAACCTGCTACTCAAGAACTAATATGCTTCACTTGTAGGCAACAACTTGGCTCCTGATAATTTGTGCATTGCAGGAACCTGCAGCCCCAAGAAGAGAGTTCACAATAGATCTCAAATTCCTTGCTGTGAAATTATGCCGTATTCCTGGTAAATCCCCGTTAAAAATAGTTCTTAATGTTATGTTCGGTATCAACAAAATGCTTTTGTACTAACACTTAGCTTTTTTTCCCTAAAATAAGGTCCATCAATGCCTTGTCTCGTAGGACTTTCTGTATACTGGCTTAGGAAACTCTTGGATACATCCTTCTTTCACTCCCTGTAAGCATTTCACACTTTGTCTATCCTAGTTAATTTGGGGAAGTTGAAATTCCCTGTAGTTATTACCATTCGTGGTATCCAGCGAAGCTAGCTAATTGGATACAAAATTGGCTTGAAGGTAGGCGCCAGGGGTTGCTTTTTGCACTGGAGGCCTATAACTAGCAGTGTGCAGCAAGGATTGATGCTGGGTCCACTGCTTTTTGTCATTTTATAGAAATGATTTGGATGTGAATTTGGGAGTTATGGTTAGTAAGTTTGCAGATGACACCAAAATTGGCAGTGTGGTGGCCAGTGAAGAAGGTTATCTCAGCGCAATGAGATCTTGATCAGATGGCCTAATGGGCTAAGGAGTGGCAGGTGGAGTTGAGAAAAATGTGGAGTGTTGCAATTTGGTAATGGCAGGGCCCTGGGGAGTGTAGCCAAACAGAGAGACCTAGGGGTGCAAGTGCATAGTACCTTGAAGGTGGAGTCACACATATACAAGATGGTGAAGAAGGTGTTTGGTATGGGTGCCTTCATTGGTCAGTGTATTGAATATAGAAGTTGGGTCTGTGTAGGACATTGGTGCAGCCACTTTTAAAATGTGCATTCAGTTCTGGTCACCATGCTCGAGGAAAGATTTGGTTAAACTTAAAAGGGTTCTGAAAAGATTTACAAGGGCCTTGTCAGGATTGGAGGGTTTATAGCTATAGGGAGAGGCTAGATAGGTTGGGGCCTTTTTCCCTTGGAGCTATTGGAAGCTGAGGGCTGATGATTTATAAAATCGTGAGGAATATGGACAGGATGAATTGTCAAGGTCTGCTTTCAAGGGTAGGTGAGTCTAAAAATAGATGGCATATGTTTATGGTGCGAGGAGAAACTTTTTCACGCAGAGGATGGTGCATATGTGGAATGAATATGTGGAAGGAAGTAGTGGAGGTTGGTACAATTAGAACATTAAAAGGCTTCTGGATGGGTGTATGAATAGGAAGGGTTTAGAGGGATATAGGCCAAATGCTGGCAAATGGAGCTAGATAAGTTTAGGATATTTGATTGGCTTGTATGAAGAGTCATTACTCTGTGACTCTTATTCTTTCATTTATCTGAAAATTACCAACACGTTTGCCCTTCTGTCTTTTCCTGATCAGGGGCTATTGTGCACGCAAAACAATAAGATTTCCTGAAATTCAGAAAATTTAGATGATTTAAGAGTTTTATGTATTTAAACAATAAGAAAGTCTCAATGATAGAAGGATATTTCTGCTGTTTTGAGAGGCCAGAATGAACCATGACAACTTCCGAACAAAGGATTGACCATTGAACACAGATGTTGAGAAATTTTTTTTTCAAAGGTGTGGATCTTTGAGCGTCCACAACCCTCAGACAGAAATTTTTCAATATTCAACACGCTTGCATATTGGAAATGGGGATAGAACAGAGGCAAATGAAAGGGCCAAATGGTCATCTGCGGCTGCTATTTATGTTTGCGTGATAGTGGTACTGTGTAGATTAATGTTCCTGTTGATAACTGGTCTTTGAGGACAGGTTCATCTATTTAACTGCGTGTTAACTTTTACAAGTGTAAATCCAACCACTGCTTTAAGAGGCATTTATTCTTGAAATAACTCCAGAGGCTGGTATCCCGTCACCAAGTCGCTCTTTATTTACGCGTAAATAGTACTTTACGTTGGTCTGGCATCCTGAGAGTCAGCTCTGAGTGAACCCAAACCTCTGACGCTCGTGTTCATATCTGTCAGCCAGAGCTCCATGATGGAACCAGATTAACAGCTCCAATCAGGGAACTCGTATGTGATGAGGCTGACCTCATTATAATCACTACAATTCCACTGCTGTGAATATTTTACTTTTTAGTAGTAATAATTTCAAAATCCCCCAGAATTCCACATTTCTCCACAAGAGGGCTCCGT
Source organism: Ginglymostoma cirratum (assembly GCA_024137785.1). Lineage (NCBI taxonomy): Eukaryota > Metazoa > Chordata > Chondrichthyes > Orectolobiformes > Ginglymostomatidae > Ginglymostoma > Ginglymostoma cirratum. Next base: position 14,858,316 of record JAHRHZ010000029.1, read on the forward strand.
AGGGTCTATTTAAATAAATCGGGACTTCTATCAAGAATGTAAACAAACACCAAGTGGATAGTCTGCTGTTTGAAAGTTACTCTGTACTTGGAACACAGTTTTGGCCTCAACTGCTGAATGTCAGAAGATAAAATTGCTTGGAGGTGCCAAAATAAGACTCATACAAGTACAACACTCGGTGCTGATTATGCACAAATTTTGGAGAGCAGTGTACCAAGGCTGCTTGCATTAACCTCCACGGATTTTGCTGACAGACACACAGTTGCAGTTTGCAGGATGTCTCAAAGATTGAGAGGGAGAATGCACAGACTCTTGGGTAAAACATTTTTGAACTAAGAGGGTGAGGTTTGGGGGAAAAAGAACGGAATAACCACTTCTGAAGAAGGGTCCAGACCCGAAACGTCAGCTTTTCTGCTCCTCTGATGCTGCTTGGCCTGCTGTGTTCATCCAGCTCTACACCTTGTTATCTCAGATTCTCCAGCATCGGCAGTTCCTACTATCTCTCACAACCTGTAGCCTGTTGGGAAGGGGTAAGGAGGTTGTCATGTCCTCCTGTTCCTTCACCTGCAATTTCTATAGAGTTAGGCCTGTTGTTATTCTCCTCAGAGTCCTTTTAAAAATTGTTTTGAGTTTCTAGTGACCAATATAGAGGAAACACAAAGTTTTATGTTTTAAGACTTACAGTAACACTTTTTTTAAAACAAAAATCAGCAACAGCTAAGCATTACTTGGGCAATTCATTCATCAAACTACAGAACAGGTATTCCTCGCTAGTTTCAACATGACTGAGAAGCTTCTATATATTATGCCACACTCTCAGCAGAACTGTCATCTTGTTTTTTGAAGTCCTGAATCCATCCTCACATTTCAATAAGTTCTTTTCTCCCTGTTGCACTGGGGCACATCTTCCTGAGACTTCTGAAATTTTAAGAGAACATACCGAAATATGTACAGTAATGCACCATTTGGCAACTTCTTGGTCATAAAATCTTTGCAAGGTCCAGCTCTTTTATTACAATCTGCTCTCAAAGCCATTACTTTCCTGCATCTTCACCCAGTGGCATCTCTCATGATGTCTCCAGGGTCTCTGCTTCTGACTGACTGAGACTCTATAACCATCTGCAAAAAGTCAGGGCAGCCATTTCCTACTTTATGTTCAAGTAGTAAATCTGGCATTTGGATTTCAACACGATTTCACCTGCACCCCACTCTGTGACAACCACAACATGTTGATTTTTTTTTCCAGGATGGGGCAGGGAGGCAGAAGTAGTAGGAGGTCACCTGGTCTTTCCCCTCGAATTAAAAGAGACCATTTGAAATATAGCACCTTAAAATCTTGCAGCATGTGTTGTTTCTATTTCTCAGCAAGGGGCTAAGTGGAAAATGGTTTAGCCTGATTTTTGGGCATGCACAGTCAAGAAACATACAAATTAGGAGCGTCCATAGGCTATTTGGCCTCTTGGACATGATCTGCCGTTGGATAGAATCATGATTGTAGCCTTAACTCCATTTTCCTGCCAACCCTGATTCAATTTCACCTCCTTGTCACTCCAGAATCTATCTACCTCTGCCTTAAAATCATTCAATGACCATGTCTCCACAGTTTTCTGGAGGAGAGGTGGAAGTGTGATCTCTGTGTACATTCAAGGGGGGGAAGACCAAGATTAGTCTGAAAATAGCCTATGGGCCTGTTTACATTCTGCATGGATAAGATGCTGGCATAAGCCAATTACCCCTTTCACGCATTCTTTGTACCTCTTAAACATAGAAAATGTGAGCAAGAATAGGCAATTCCAACAAGCTGGAGTGGTACAGCACTTAACTTTTTTAAGAGGCGTCATCTTTAAATTTGTGCAATGCAATTTTGTGGCTGGATTGGTGAAATCTTGACAAAATGCTTTGGGCTTTCAGACATCCTTTTAGGATCTTCCACAACTTGGCAGGAAGTGAATGTTAAGAAATGAGTATCCTGTCACGTTGAATTAGAAATCATCAGCAATAACCCATTTTCTCATAAACAGCAGGTAGAAGATAACACTGGGACATGTGCCTGAGCTTTAAAGTCCCACCTTTACCATAACCATAGCACCTGAATTTAGTGCTGAAAATTGCCTCAGAAAGGGTTAATATTTTATCCAACCCTGAAGGTGCAAAAAAATTAATTCATCAGTATCCACGCTGCTCAATATCCAGTTAGTAGAATGTTTGATGGCCTGATACTTGCCATAAGCATCATTGAAGAAATATTATAAAGCCTCCTAAAAAGAAAGTGCTCTTTTTGCAATTTTCTTTGAACATCTTTACAAATGATTGATATGACTTGTTTTAATGCTGTTTGATAGTGCTTGGCAGAAGAAGCCAGTAGGAAGGTCCAACCACCTTATTCCCTTCTATGTAGAGCTGAATAAAACAAATGATAGAACGGTTATTCAGCAGTGAAGTGGATTGCTATCTTGTTTCTAAGGCTGGCAAGCTCAGGAGGTCACAAAACATTTTAAAACCTGCATCATACTTTTGAAATTTCGTTATTACCCTCTTTTAAGGAAATACGGAAGTCAACTTACACGTAACAAGGTCCTGCACATCACAATGAGATAAATATCCAAATCACTTGTTTTAATGGTGTTGCATTTAGAAAAATATTGGCTAGGACACCAAGGAAAACATTCCTGCTATTCTTTGAAGGAGTGCCATACAAACATTTAGATCCACCTGAGAATATAGATAGGGTTTAACATCTGATGTAGATGATACAAAGGATGTAGGGAACATAATATGAGGAATGATTATATGGTGATTTGGATTTTAAACAAAGGGATGTGGATCAATCTGTGAAGATATTTAAGAAAAAATGCCAGAGAATCACATAAAACAATGACATAAGTGCATCAATTCCAAGAAAGCATGTGGCTGCAATCAAGTGCCTGGCAAAAACCGTAATGGTGTTAATGGATGAAATGTTTATACCGCTGAGATTACAACATACCAGAAAGCTGTTTGTTTAGCTTTCTGACTTCAGAACAGAACATTTTAAGGAACGAAAACAGAAGTTGTTAGAAAAGCTTAGTAGGTCTGGTAGCATTTATGAAGAGAAATTAGAATTAACCTTTTGAGTCTGGTGACACTTCCAGGTCACTGGACCCAAAAAATTAACTCTGATTTCTCTTCATGGATGCTGCCAGACCTGTTGAGCTTTTCCAGCAACTCTTTTTTGTTCTAATTTACTCTATCCACAGTTATTTCATTTTCTTTAAGAATGTTTTAAGGTCTTGGGTCAGTTTTCAGCTGAAAAGATGTTACTAGTGCAGTGTCACAGGATCAGTCCTCGGATCTCAATTACTTAGATTCTGTCCCTTCCTCCAAGTCAGTAATATAGATTTGGATGCATTACCATAGAAAAATAAATAGTGCTATATATTACAATGATAATGTAAGAAATCTGCAAGTGGATATAGATTCATTGATTGAGTGGGCAAAATTTGGTAGATGCACTTTAATGTAAGAAACTATAAAGTCCTGCACTTGGGTAGGAAAAGGATCAAAAGGCAGACTATTATGTAGATGGAGAGAGACTCCAGAAAAGTATAGCACAAATGGATCTGTGTGTTTTTGTGCAAGAAACATAAAGAGGTTAATATGCTGATGCAGCAAGTAACTATGAAGACAAATGGAATTTTGCCTTTACTGCTGGAAGATTGGAGTTTAAAACCCAGTAAGTCTTATTACAACCATACAGAGTGTTGGTGAGGCCACACCTGGTGTACTCTGTACAGTTTTGGTACCCATAATCAGGAAATGTTTAAACAAAACATTGGAGACAGTTCAAAAGAGATTCACAAGACTGATTCCTGCAATAAAGGGTCTTTTAACAGTTCATTTTTAATTTAAAGAATTCAAGAAATCGTGTTAAGACTCTTAATTCCTAGACATTTCAAGGCAATTCTGAAAAGTTGGAACATTATTCTTGACTGAAGTGTTTTTTCAATAGCATGTAGAGTTCTGTGGCCATTATCAGAAAGGCCAAGTAGAAACACAATCAGTTTCCATATCTTTTCTTCATCGTACACCATCCCGACCTAAAACGTACAGTGCAGTTCCTTCCTTATTGCCCAGTCAATATCCTGGAAATCTTATTTAAGACTCTGGTGGAAGGATTATTACTGTAAGGACTAAGACTGAAAGGAGAATGTCCACAATTTACATAGGGTCACTAGGGATCGGAATAAAACTAGCTTTTTCAACATCACTCACATCATAGAAACATGGGACTTAGGAGCAGGAGTGAGCCATTTGGCCCATTGAACATGATCCAACATTCAGTAAGATCATTGTTCATCTTGTTGTGTTCTCACCTCCACTTTCCCGTCTATGCCCCCTTACACTTGAATGCCTTGTCTATTAAACATCTACACTGAGAATTCCTATTTCTGAGAAAAATAAACAACTTTGCTCATCTCGTGACTAAAAATCTTGCCTTAAACAATGTCCCCTAGTTTTGACTCTATGATTTTAATATCTCCTCGAAGGGAAAACATCCTCTGGGTATTCAACGTATCCAGTCTTTTTAGGAACACATGTTTCAATAAGATCACCCCACATTCTTCTAAATCTCAATAGGCATGGGTCTAACCTGTGGAGCCTTATGTCACAAGGTCACCCTTTCATTGTACAAATAAGTCATGTGAACCTTCTCTAAAATGCTTCTGAAGCAAATTTTTTTTTTCAAATGTGGAGTCCAAAAATGTGCACAGTATTGCCAATTGTTCTCATCTTAACCCTGCAAAGCTGCAGTAAAATTTCCTGAGTATGAATTTCTAAAGTACTGTTTTATACTAGATATATAGTCAGTCTGGTGTTTGTTGCATTGTCATCAGAAATTGATTAAATCAAATGTGAAGAAAGCAGGAACTATTTTTATTTATTCATTCATATGATGTTGGCATCATTGGAGGGGCAATAAATAATGGCCTAGGCATCAATACCCACAGGCCCTGAATGGATAAGTTATGAAATAGTCCTTGCTTTCTTCATGTTTGCTTCAACAATTTATAATGGCAAAGCAAATGGATTGATGCCAGTGAAATCAATCCAAGCTTATGGCATGTGCAAACCACAGACAACATTGTTCATTCAATTCGTAAAATGAAGACAGTGGATAATCTACTCTGATCAAAAAAATGTCATCTACACTAATTAATGAGCTTCTGTTTAGGAGTTTGAAAAGTCATAAGAATTCAAGAAGACAGCTGGAAGTCCTATTTTGCAGAATGTCAATACTGTTAGGTGCAGCTGTCTTTACATACTGTGGTTGACACAGAAGTACTTTCTTTGACTGGAAAACAAAGGAAAAGGACAGTCTTCACTTTCTAAAAATAATCACCATCCTTCTGATGTCACTGTACTGCTGCTCCTGCCGGTTACTTGGTCTCTACTATTAACCTTTTGCAAGTTTATTGCTTATTCTCCATAGGGTTGCTCGCTTTGAGTCAAGTTCCAAGTGCAGTCTTCAAGTGAAGCACATGATAATTGAATAAGGATACTGATGTACTTCAAGCTTTATTTCAAATCTTTATTCAGCCCCTATCTTGATATAAAGTTTGCTCTGTAACAGCAGTCACATTGTCATCACATACTCCTCTTAGTGGTGAAGCTACAGAGCCTCTGCAAAGTATTTATGTGCAATTGCGGCCATGATAAGTGTAAAATGACAGTTTCACGTTACATGAGGAAAGTTAACATAGAATGAACAATGTACACAGATCTAAGAGTTTGAAATGTTTCAATTTTATTGAAACAGCTCTGTGCACATAGCTTGGTAAATGCTCCAACTTCAGGCAATGAAATAATCAAACCCTTTTGTGAAAAAACAAAATCATATATTGCTACTGTGTCATTTATGAATGTTGTACAATGCATACAAAGACTATATTGACTTAAAGCTGGTACACGGCCCGAATACAGAGCCCACTGAATGCATGATATTTAAACCATGTAGTCTTCACCTCTAAGATACATATGTCAATTATGTCTTGTCAGAGGCCAGAACATTTATAACCTAGGAATAAGAAGTTCTTCCTTGATCTATTGAGCATGAACAAATATTGCTGATTTCAATTTTGACTGAGTACCGGCTAGCATACCTTACATTGGTGGTATGGCAACATTTAGAAATATAATCGGAGTGAAAATTGACATTAGAACAAACATAGGCTCATAAATAGAAGTCAGTGTAGATTTGTTAAAAGAAAGGTGATTTTGACTAACTTGCTTGATTTCTTTCCAACTTTCCAGTACGTTACCAATGACGATAATGGGTTGATATTTATATGGACTTTTAAAAGTTGTTTGACAAAATATCGCTCAATAGATTTCTTATTAAAATTAAACCCAATGGAATTAAAGGGAACAGTGGTAGCATGGATACACAATTAGCTAAGAAGCAGAAAGCAGGAAGTGGTCTCTTTCCAGAACTGAGTGAAGTATCAACTGTTCTTTCAGCATTGGGATTAGTATGACTGTTTTCGATATGTGTTCACAGTCTAGACTTGGATGCACAATGCAAAATTTCTAGGTTCGAAGATTGGTGAAATGGATAAGCATAAGGCAGAAGAAATTTTCTAACAATGAGGTACGAAATTTGCCAGGACGAATAAAGAAAAGCAATAAGGAAAAGGTACAATTTTGAAGAGGGCACAGAAACAAAGTGAACTAGGGTTTGTATGTATTTGTATCTTTGTTGCAAAGGAGAAATAGTTATTAATATATCGGAACATGGAGGTTATGCAAAACATTTATAGAATAATGGTTAAGGCTCAGCTGTAGTATTGTGTTTAATTTTGGAAACCATGCTTTAGGAAGGATGTCAAGATGGTGGAGATGAGAATTAGTGGAATGGAGTCAACAGTGAAGGAAATAATTATATGGATTGTTCACCTTGGAGCAGAGAAGGCTTGATTTAGTTTTTAAGAAAAACATCTTTCCTAGTTCATACACATCCCTGGCAAGGTAGTATAGGTGGGACACATCTAATTGTCCTTGAACTGATTGGCTTGCACAGCCATTTTAGAGGATAGCTGAGTATTGACCACACTGCTGTAGTGACATGTAGGCCAGGCAATTTAAGGTTGGCACATTTCCTTTGTGAACCAGACACCAACTGTTGATTCCAAATTTTTATTAATTGACTTAAATTGCAGCACAATAGCCAGCGAAATTTAAACCCATGACACCAGAGTGTTAGCTTGGGCTTCTGTATTACTGGTCCAGTCCCATTCACAGTACACCACTGTCTTTCAGTAGGTGTTAACATTGATGTTCAGAATCACAAAGGGTTTTGTTCTAGTAAAAATGGAGAAAATTGTTAATGGCATAAGAACTGGCAGCTAGAGGATACATGCACAAGGTGATTGGCAAAAGAAACAGAACTCAAAAAAATCTAGAATTAAGAGTCTAACGATGACCATGAACCCATTGTCAATTGCTGGAAAAAAACCCATCTGGTTCACTAATGTCCTTTAGGGAAGGAAACTGCTATCCTTACCTGATCTGACCTACATGTGACTCCAGACCCATAGCAATGTGGTTAACTCTTATCTGCCCTCTGGGCAATTAGGGATGGGCAATAAATGATGGCTTAGCTATCAAAAGGGTGGTGCATGTATGGAATGAGCTACCAGAGGAAGTGGTGGAGGCTGCTACGTTTACAACATTTAACTGGCAACTGGACGGATATATGAATAGGAAGGGTTTAGAGGGATGCTGGCAAATGGGACTAGATTTATTTACGATATCTGGTTGGCACGGATGAGTTGGACTGAAGAGTCTGTTTCTGTGCTGTACAACTCCATGACTCTATGACTCTCATCTTTTCAAAGGCCTAAATCATGTCCTTGATCTTTTTTTATGAAAGTAATTTCAATTCTGTGACTTTTTTTAAAGTGAGAAATATGGAGTGGATTCAGAACAGGTATAGCAGCTCAAAATGTGGCAACATGTGTGCATTGGAATTATATTCTATCATAATCCGTATTCTCATGACCTGCATATTCCTTGCCTTACTGTTACCCATCAAATGAAGAATCCGATCCTAGAATATGGAGGAACAGCTAAGAGCTTCTAAACGTGAGGTACCAGTCTTGTGAAGCCATAGCATAAGTCACATATACTACACACAGACCTAAGCAATCCTGCAACCAGCATAACACATCCCACAATAAAACATGTGCAAACTAGCATTTACAACAATCTTGTATCAATCATCATTAAATATGTTAGCTGTTCGATCAGTAATGGTCGGTGGCGAACCATTAAATAACTAACCAGAGGAGCACATTTAGTTTACATCCCCGTCCTCAATGATGATGAGTTGCAATGTGTGAGCAGCAAAGAAAAGGTTGAAGTGTTTACAAACACTCTAACATAAAAGTGCCATTTGGATGGTCCATCCTGGCTTCCTCATCATCACAGAAGGTAATTGTCACTCATTGGCATGATGTCTCAAAATGTCTGACACGTTGAATACAAAAAGACTATGGATCTTGAGAAAATCTCAACTGCAGTGCTGCAGACGTGTGTTTCAGCATTTGTCATTCTTTTAACTAAGATATTCCAATGCATCTACAATATTAGACACAGAGCAATAAAAATGGAAAATTTCCCTAGTATGTATTGTCCACTAAAAGTAGGACAAAGTGAATTCATTCAAATTCTTGCCCCATAAGCCTACCTTTACTCATCAGTAAAGTGATTGTATATATTATCGGCACTGCTGTTAAATGACACTTACCACTAATTTGGTCATTGATACTCCGTTTGGGTTCTGTCAGAACCAGTCATTATTACAGCTTTGTTTCAAACATGAACACAAGAGCTGATTCGCAGAGAGGAGCTGCTACATTTGAGCGAGTGTGATCTCAAGGAGCCTGAGCAAAATGCGGTCAGTGGATACCAGGAGGAAAAGGCTCCACTGCCTGGGATCATGCCAAGCTCAGAGGAAGATAATTGAGATGATTGGAAGCCAATCATGCCATCCCAGGACATCACTACAGGAACTGCCTAAGGTAATGGCCTAGATCTATTCTTGAATGCAAAAAAAGATATTGCAGGAAAAGTTTAGCAGGTCCGGCAGCATCTGTAGAGACAAATCAGAGTTAATCTTTCATGTTGAGTGACCTGAAACATTAACTCTGATTTCTGTCCATAGATGCTGCCAGATCTGCTGAGCGTTTTTCAGCAATTTCTATTTTTGTCTGACTTACAGCATCCACGGTTCTTTTGGTTTCCATTCCTGAATATGCCCTTTTCACAGGCAGGACAGATCCCTCATAGGTAACAGCAGAGTCACCATAGAAGTCCTCACCTTTGATGATAAGTACCATGAAGTTTCATGGGCAAGAAAAACTCCACTGATTACCACCACCACCAGAAAGATAAATTACAACTACTCAGTGTTGGATATTGCTTGGAAGAGAAACAGAACGTAGCATGGTCACAAAATGGCTCTGGGCAGACAGCTTCAGTATCCACTACAAATTGTGATGTGGAACGCCACAACTGGACAAGCTGGTTGAGGTTTGAAGGATACAGCTGTCATTTTGGCCTGAACGGCAGGAAATGAGACATTCAGGTTAAGGGAAAATATCTACCTGATTTCATCCTCTCCAATCTACCCATCAGAGATGCATCTGACCACGGAAGGATTCTGCTATTGCAGAGTCATTGTGGCAATAAAGTCTCCTTTTCACACAAAAAAAATCTCATTTTGTATTATGTGGCTCCAGTGTAATACTAAATATTTGGAACAGACCTTGCAGCTCAAAACTGGTCATTCATGAGATGCTAAACACCCATCAGGTAACTGCTGGTCACCAAAAACAACAACTTATGCTTTTAACAAAGTGCCCCAAAATGCTTGACAAGAGTGTTCAATGAAAAAATGATAATACTGAACCGTGGAAGGAGACGTCAGGAGCAAGGACTAAAAGCTTGGTTACAGCAGTAAATTTTGTGGAGTATCCTAATGGAGGAGAGAGAGATATCAAGGAGAAGGAATTTAAAGAGGGAATTCCATAACATGAGGTGAAGGCAGCTCAATGCATACCCACCAATTTGCAAAAAAGACTGAAGATTTTAAAATTAAGGTGTTGTGAGACCAAGAGTCATTACATGCCAGCAAACACGGTTTTGGTCAGCGAACAGAACTTGGGATGATTAAAATATGGGCAGCAGATTATAGATGTGCATAAATATATATGGGCGGATGATGAGAGGCTAGTTGAGAGACTATTGGAAAGACACCTGGTTCCAATAGAAAGGTGCTGGATGCAGTATCCAATCATTGATTGTAAAATTATCTTCAGTAACAATGCCAAAATCTGGTTAGCACTGGGGGAGTGAAGTTCAGCCTTGTTTGTTTCCATTTTCCTCTCTGTAAATACAAGCTCATGTTTGCTTTCATATTTGTCCAATTGCTTGCCTGTGTTTGATATTCCCCTACTGGACAATAACAAGATTCAGGGGTTCAGTAGTCAATGGTGATAAAGCAGTGCTAACTTAAAGAGGGTGATCAGACAGGATGCAGTGAGGGACAGGTAAAGTGGCCTGATGGTTAAGCAGCAACTAGGGTGAGAGAATGAGGTTCGATATACAAATGAGGTTCTATGTACAAAGTCGTGCCAATTAAGTGGTGTGCACAGCGTGACTGTGGCTACTGTGCCCTAACGGTGCCCAGTAAGAGACGATCCCAGGTTGCTTGTCCAGGTGCATAGCAATCTTTCAAGAATAGCACTTCTACCAGTGACGCCTGTATTTTGATGGATGTCCTTTGAGTGCCAAGCCAGGAACAGTATGTGGTAAGACATATTTTTCTTATTCACAGTATAAGGGTGTCACTAGCTAGGCCAGCATTTATTTCCCATTCCTAATTGCTCAGAGGGCAGTTTAGAGTCAACCACATTGCTGTGGGTCTGGAGTCCCATGTAGGCCAGACTAGGTAAGGATGGCATTTTCCTTGCCTAAAGGACATTAGTGAAACAGATGGGCTTTTCCTGACAACCATCATTAGACTCTTAATTCCAGATTTTTTTATATTGAATTCAAATTCCACCACCTGCCATGGCGGGATTTGAACCTGGGTCTCCAGAACATTGTCTGGGTCTCTGGATTTGTGAAGATGTGAAGGACATCGGACATGATAGAAACCATATGAACATGGCAGGTAATTAATGAGGGGAGTTTGCTAGGATAGGACTCGAAGCCTTCCAGCGAAAAGTCCTTCAAAAAATTTGATGAAACTCACACTTTGGCAGAAAAGAATCAGCCCAGTGTGTTTTTATGTCATTGCTATGATGATGTACAAGGTAAACATGATAAGTAAATGTCTTACAAAATCTGAATCTCTAAAAAGTCACAAATAAAAAATGTGAGCTGAAAATGTCAGGTAACCTTTCTTGTATCTCTGAAATGACTCAGCCAGTACAAGGTTGTGTGATGTAGTGCACAGCATGTTTGAGCTACCTAATGTTATTCATTGATTGCTAACGTGTATATGAGTCTGGTAATGTCTGGTAAAATGAGAGTGCCTTTCCCCCTCCGTGAATAAGAGTGCTATTGGTAGTTTGCATTGGAAGATGCTCGTGGTGTCACATAACATTTCTGTAGCATTCACCAAGTAATTCCACTATTGTAACTTTAACTAGTCAGATTACTGCGTCTCTAAAGCACTTGCCAAGGACGTCAAACTGCGAAGGCTGCAAAAGTGTCCAGGTCAGACTTCTACAAATAGGAAAGCTGTAAAAAAAAATTCTGCACTGCAGACCTGCCAGCTGATTAAATCTCTGCAGTAAGTTAGCCAATCTGCTGTTTACATATTGGTATTCTAAAGATCATATGACTTCTTTCAGAGATTGCAGCAGCAGTTGTTTATTGAACCATAAAATGCCCTCGGCCTTCCTATGGAACATATCAGGTGATCTGATGAAGTAATGAAGTCATACAGAGCTGTGAGGCAGAAATGAGGGCTGCACAGTGTCAGACAAGGTTTTACTCCACTACCATCTTCGGAAACCTCCTTTCTCTTTGGAAGTGGTTTTCCCCAAAATCTAAATCACGAGCTATTTGTCTATGTCTCTCAATAACCAGAGGAACACCCTTCATAACCATTGTGCTGCAATATCCCTTGATCTCTGTCTGGGAAGAGAGAGGTAAAAACTGAAAATGGAATAATATACAGAAAATTATAGCAATAAAAGTCAGGCTCATGACAGAGCAGGAGGCTGCAGCAGAGGGGTTTCTGCCCACAGCAAAGTGCAGAGGAGTTGTCCTGTATAAATTAAGTGAGATGAGTTAATATTGTTCGTTAATGTGGTGTCTTCACTGGTTGATATCATTACACTCTTTGGGAAACTAGGAACATCGGGATTCCGGGAATAATCACAAGTTAATTCAACGTGCATATTTGTACTGAAATAATTTTCTAAGGGAAACTCCAAGAATATATCAACCTATGTTTTTCATTAATTTAATCAGTTCAGTGCTCGCAATTAAAGACCTTTTCCTTTTTCAATTCCACGTGTCATTAATACCTAACCCCAGCTGCATGGTCTGAAAGCAGAATGAATTTGTTTTTGCTTTGAGACATTGATGATCATGAAAATTATTACATAAATAATTTTTTCTGCTTTCTTTTTCAGCTCTATCCCAAATACAGGTCACTTTGGCCATAAGAATAGAAAAGGAAAATGTATTTTAAAAGGTGTGAAACGTGTAAGTGATGATGTTCAAAGAGACTTGAATCTGCAGAACATCAATATTTAGGTGCATGACATTGGTCTGTAGGTGCAGAATGTCAGCCTGATGGTGCAGAACAAGATCACATAGGTGAAGAACATCAGTATATAGGTGCAGAATGTTAGTATATTAGTGCAGCAAGTATAGGGCTGTGCGGTAAAAGGTAAGGTTATCCTAGTCCCACCAGATCATAGGACTGAGATAGTAGGAATGGGTCTAGGCCTGAAACGTCAGCCTTCCTGCTCCTCTGATGCTGCTTGGCCTGCTGTGTTCATCCAGCTCTACACCTTGTTATCTCAGATCATAGGACTGCTGTCTTTTAAGCGAGCGAGAGAGAGAGAGAGATGACTGGGAGTGGTAGTTTAGCCTGAGGGTCTCAGTTAAGGGGAAGGTTGAGAAGGTGTGACTTCCGTCGTAACTTCGGCTAGTGCAAGAATTAGACCCATGCTGTCGGCATCACTTTGCAATGCAAACTAGGCATCCAGCCAATTGAACTAATGTATGTCTGTGATAAAAGGTACTGCAGATGCTGGAGAATCCGAGATAACAAACATGGGACTGGATGAACACAGCAGGTCAAGCAGCATCATAGGAGCAGGAAAACTTGACGTTTCGGGCCTAAACCCTTCATCAGAAATGGGGGAGGGGAAGAGGGTTCTGAAATAAATAGGGAGAGAGGGGGAGGCGGATAGAGGATGGATAGAGGAGAGGATAGGTGGAGAGGAGACAGACAAGTCGAAGAGGCGGGGATGGAGCCAGTAAAGGTGAGTGTATGTAGGGGGGTGGGGAGGAGATAGGTCAGTCCAGGGAGGACGGACAGGTCAAGGGGGCGGGATGATGTTAGTAGATAGGAGATAGGGGTGTGGCTTGAGGTGAGAGGGAAAACAGGTTAGGGAGGTGGAGATGAGCTGGGCTGGTTTTGGGATGCGGTTGGGGGAGGGGAAATTTTGAAGCTTGTGAAATCCACATTGATGCCATTGGGCTGCAGGGTTCCCAGGCTGAATATGATTTGCTGTTCCTGCAGCCTTCGGGTGGCATCACTGTGGCATTGCAGGAGGCCCAGGATGGACATGTCATCTGAGGAATGGGAGGGGGAGTTGAAATGGTTCGCGACTGGGAGGTGCAGTTGTTTGTTGCGAACTGAGTGCAGGTGTTCTGCAAAGCGGTCCCCAAGCCTCCGCTTGGTTTCCCCAATGTAGAGGAAGCCACAACGGGTACAACGGATGCAGTATACCACATTGGCAGATGTGCAGGTGAACATCTGCCTGATGTGGAAAGTCTTCTTGGGGCCTGGGATTGGGGTGAGGGAGGAGGTGTGGGGGCAGGTGTAGCACTTCCTGCGGTTACGAGGAAAAGTGTCGGGTGTGGTGGGGCTGGAGGGGAGTGTGGAGCGGACAAGGGAGTCGCGGAGGGAGTGGTCCCTCCGGAAGGCAGATAAGGGTGGGGAGGGACAAATGTCTTTGGTGGTGGGGTCTGATTGCAGATGGCGGAAGTGTCGGAGGATGATGCGTTGGATCCGGAGGTTGGTGGGGTGGTATGTGAGGACGAGGGGGATTCTTTTTTGGTTATTGTTGCGGGGACGGGGCGTGAGGGACGTGTTCCAGGAAATGCGGGAGACACGGTCGAGGGCGTTCTCGACCACTGTGGGGGGGAAGTTGCGGTCCTTGAAGAATGAGGACATTTGAGATGTACGGGAGTGGAATGTCTCATCCTGGGAGCAGATGCGGTGGAGGCGAAGGAATTGGGAATAGGGGATGGCATTTTTGCAGGAGGGTGGGTGGGAGGAAGTGTATTCCAGGTAGCTGTGGGAGTCAGTGGGCTTGAAATGTATGTCTGTGTTCCACGGAAAATAACTTCAGTCCAACTGGTCTTTTTTCATAGCTGGAACATTTCATCCCAGGCAACATTCTCCTCTGCAATGTTTCCACAGCAATTACATCCTTCCAATAGTGTAATGATCAGAACTGCACAAAAACATCATACACAGCTCCATCATAATCTCCCTGCTGCTGTATTTAATGCATTGAGTCATAAAAACATGATCTGGTGCCTTCAAAGATTGTGTGCACGTGAACACCAAGGCCCCTCTGATCCTTTCTACCTCCTAGGGACTTATATTGACTGTATTGCTTTGTTAGTCCTCCCAAAACGTATTGCCTCACATTTTTCCAGTTCAAATTCCATTTGTCATTGCTAGGTCAAATTCCGTTGCCCATATGACCAACCATCTATGTTGTCCTGTAATCTAAGGCTTTTCTTCTTGCTATTGACCATACCACCAAATTTTGTGACAACTGTGAATGTCATAATCAAAACTCCACTATTCATGTCTAACCATTAATTCATCTCTAAACCATTAATGTACGCAACAAACAGCAACAGATTCAGCACCAAACCCTGTAGTACATGAATTGACACAGACTTCCAGTTACAAAATAGCCTTTGATTATCGTCCTCTGCTTCCTGCCACTAAGCCAATTTTGATTCCAATTTGCCAAATTACCCTGGACCCCATGGGTTCTTACCTTCTTAACCAGTCTCCAATGCAACATGTTATCAAAAGCCTTACTGACGTCCATGTAGACAACATCAACTCTACTCCTTCATCTATTCACAGAGACGCCTCCTTAAAAATATCAATTAAACTTGATAATATCTCGAACTGACAAAGTTATTCTGACTGTCCTTGCTTAATCCTTGCTGTTCTAGGTGGAGATTAATTTTGTTGTTCAGAATATTTTCCAAAGTTTTCCCTACCACTGATGTTAGACTCACTAGCCTATAGCTCCCCATTTTATTACTATCATGCTTCTTGAAAAATGATATCACATTAGCTGTCCACCAGTCCTCTGGCAGCTCAGGATGTCATTCACTTGGCATATTACACTAAGACTGTGTAGAATACTAGATGTTAAATTTTGTAACATTTCTAAAAATAATGATACACTGAATGGTGAAGGCTTAAAATAAAATCATCCGAAAAGAGATATGAACATTGTCAATAACTTTGAAATCTCATTCAGTGGAACTTCTTAAATGTTACTGTTCTCTTCAGTTTTATGTACATGATGTCATTGGACAACATTTTGTCTACATGAACATCGGACGTATTCCTCTTTCCACAGCTTTATTGAGCTGACTCAAATCTACACAAATGTGAATTGTATCTTTTGTTTGGGGACGGGGACCATTCCTGAACACCATTTCATTGGCTGCATGACTAGAAAATGACTCTTATCCTGATCATCTCTTTAAGCTTGAACCCAACTTTCTTCATTTATGACTATGGTACTTTTCAATGTGTAAAAGACATAGGTTTGGCTGCTATCCCTCAATGAAATGCTGAATTCTGTCTTAAGTCTTCCTCATCCCCGTGAATAATTTTACAAAGTCTTTCTGGAATTGACTTCTTGCCTCCTGATCATTGACTTCTTTCACTTCCATCATGCTCTTTCCTAAACAGAGAAAATCATTAATTAATTAAACCATATAATGTTTCCAGTATTTGTATTGCTTTGCACTCAAGTGTTGCTTGTAGTGGTCCTTTAATATTTAATTTTTGATTCCACCTGATTTAACAAATGGTATTCCTGTTGATTGGAACCAATGTCTTGCTAATTACTGTTCCTTGCTCCTGTGTCTAACTCAAAATTGGTCATATGACCATTGACATTGATGTCTATGGTCTAAAATATATTATTAGGGTGCTTGATCTCGGTGGGAAGCTTTTCAGCTTGTGTTTTCCAACATTTCATGGATAATTCTGTTGTTAAAGATTGCACCTTTAGGTTTTTAAAAGGTCTGACTTTTGGCACATGTTTGAAAGCAACCAATTTTTGAAGCATTAATTCCAGGACACTGATCTCACCAGTGAAGCATTTTTGTGCAATAGTGCTGATCCAGTTCTGTGGCATCTTACACTTTTCTTTTTGACGTTACCTTCCTTTGTACGATGCCTTTTATAATTTTGAATTTTAGGAATTGTATTGATACTGGAGGTTGCCTGTATACTGCTTTTAATTATCTCTGTGGTTTGCTCTATTTTGCTTTTGAACTCTAATTGTCTCTCTCGTTGTATTGTTTCTTCCAGAATGGAGACTTATTTTAATTGTATTAAATCTGATTAAGATTCATCAACTATTCAAATAATGTTGTGGTACCTAATCAATTCTATTTTCAAATCTTATAGTCACAGCACTCATCCAAACTGCAGAAATCATTTATGAAATCTTCTTTCAAATTATCTGGTTGCCGAATTTTTCCATTAAACCTAGTGCTTTTCAAAAGTTTATTTGTTTTGACATTGAAATAATTCTCAAACTTAGTCAAATGCGTCTGATTCTTCCTCAATTTCTTGCCTTGTTATCACACCATCTGCTACATCATCAACAGAATTTTTTAAAAAATTGTGTTAACCTGCTGTGACTTAGAATTTCCAGTTATCTATTCTTGAAACAATTCTGTATCTTAAGATTGTTTCCCCAGTTTTATGCCACATTTAGTTCATTGTTATATTTAAATATTCCTGGCAGAAAAACTTCTAAATGCACCCTTTTTTCCTAAAGTTCCACTGTGCATCAGTTTCTTTCCTTGAACTGTGTTTCAGAAATGGATTTTTTAATCCTGTTTCTGAACCTTGTTATGATTCTCAATTTTTTATTCGATTTGGTGTCAATTTGCAGATTCCACATTGTTACAGTTTGTACTCAAAGTTTGTCCCTTTAACAAGTAATCTAATCTAATTGGTAAAGATGCTGAGGCTACTGTATTTTATACAGTAATTATTTTATTACCACCGTTAAATATTTATTTGAGGTATTTGAGACAAGTCTGCCTCCAGTAAAGACTAAGGAAAGAGTCCTTGCCATTTGATCTCTGATATCATCAATGTGGGTGATGTCATTCACATTCTAACATTCCTAAACCTGCTTAAACAGACAAGATCAATCACTACTAAAATGGTGATAGAGTCAGTGATTTGATTGGAGAACATAACGCTTGATCAATGATGACAAGGACAAAATCAAAGAGAGCTGTAAAAGCACTGCAAAGTTTGACTGGTGAAATTCAGACTTTGCGGGGAGATAGTGTGAATATAAATAATTCAAGCAAATAATTTAAGAAGTTGGTTTAACGATGCTTAGATAAAATTGAGTTCTTGGTGAAGATGTAGAATAATAAGATGTACATGATGATGCAACAGTGAAAACAATTGTCATGTACTAGACTCCTCAAAGAGAGTAGCAGCACTATATTACCAGAGAGGGAAATGTGTGACTTCACAAAAGAGCAAATATTATATACTTTTGCTATTTTCTGTGTTGATATAAGGAGTTTTGCAGAAAACTGCCAGTGTTGAACTATTGCCGCTCTTAGGGAAAGACAGGCCACAGTTACCTGAAGAAACATCCAAGTAGAATCCAAAAGTCGAATGAAACCACATGCCAGCAAGCAATTAGGAAAGCAAATGATATGTTGGTATTTATTGCAAGGGGATTAGAGTACTGGAATAGAGAAGTCTTGTTCAAATTTTATGGTGTTTTAGTGAGACCACATCTGGAGTATTGTCCACAGTGTTGGTCTTCACATTTATGAAAGGATATATTTGTGACATAGACAAGGTTCGCACAATTCACAGACCTCAAACGTTAAATTTTAATCTTTATATGATGTTATAAAACAATGAAAATATTTTACTCCTTAACTACAGTGGGTTGTCTCAATTTAAACAGAGAGACTGTTTTGTATTCTGTCTTCAGCAGTGGAACAGAATCCCCTCTACCTCTGTTTCCTTTTCTTCCCTGAACAACTCTTTGTTATCAGATTTATCAGTATTGTTATTCCCCCCAAAAAACCTAGCTTCTTCTCCTAATATTATCTCTTACTTCACAGAAAGAGCTCAAAGTATGTTTCAACACATTAATGCTGATAGTCTGATTTCTGAGAGAAGCAGACAAATTGCCTATCGTTTAGTGTTCAGAGAAAACTCCATTTCTATTTAGCTAAGGAAATTTAGTATAGTGTTACCCTGTATGCAAGTCTGCAGTGATGAGGAGAGATTAAGAAATCCATGATTGTTCTCTTTGGAGAAGAGAAGACTGAGGGGAGATTTAATAGCGTCGTTTTAAATCAGGAAGGATTTTGTTAAATTTGCCAGGAGCTACAGATGAGATAAGGAGAAATGTTTTAAGTTACTATAATCAAGAGTGCTCGGCCTGTAAATGTGGTGGAACCAGATTCAATACAGCCATTAAGAAGGTAGATTTATAAATGCTTGAAGAATGAAGTAAGTACAGACATGTTAGATTAATTTGATAGGTCTTTCAAAGAACATGTGTAGATATTATGGATGGAATGTCTGTCTTTTACATATGAATCATTAGAATGATACAACTGATTACCTTGAAACACTTTAATTTTCACTTGCAGAAAGTTCACAAAAATTCACTTTTGCTTTTAAAATGATTAAGGTAGTTCATACTTGTCAATCTTTTCTGTGGAAAAATGCTCAAAAAATCCTGAAATGTGGTGATGATTCAATCTCAGGTGATGTCGTACACATGTATCCTTTGAGTCAAAAGGGCAAATCCTGACATGAGAAAATTGAGTGAGTTATGTGGAAGGGAAAGGGGTTGGAAGGAAGACTGAAGCCATTATAGTATTAATTGCCAACTGCCAATCATGAGGTGTGTCTCACAAGCTGGTGGCCACGTAACAAGGTACATCTGCCATATTTTCAAGGGCAATAGCCAGTCAAGTCCAAGAGACAGAAAATGCTGGAGAAACTCAGCACATCTGGTAGCATCTGCAGAGACAGAAACAGAGTCAAAGTTTTGAGTCCAGTATGACTCTTCTTCAGAACTTCAGTTATTTTTCAGTTCTGAAGACGTAATATCTGACTCAAAACCTTATCTCTGCTTCTCTCTCTACAGAATATCCCATTGCTGCTGAACTTCTCTGGCATCTTCTGTATTTATTTCAGATTTCCAGCGTCTGTGGTGTTTAATTTTTATTATAGCCAGACAGCCCTCTTGTTAGAAGAAATGCAATTGTAAACGCATTGATATAGCTGTGAACAGGTCTTTTATAGCAATATCATAATGTATTTAATTTTAGATGATTTAGTGAGGTAATTGTTGTGTGTTTCTTTACTGACCAACATGCCATGGATATGTGGTCATAGTCATAGAGTCATACAGCACAGAAACAGACCCTTTTGTCTAACCAGTCCTTGCCGGATATAATCCTAAATTAAACAATCCTACCTACCTGCTACTGGCCCATATCACTAAAAACCTTTCCTATTCATGTACTTGTCCAAGTGTCTTTTAAACATTGTAATTGTACCTACATCCACCACTTTCTCAAGAATTTCATTCCATATGCGAACCAACCTCTCTGTAAAACATTTTCCTCTCATGTCTCTACCGTTAACTCTATCTATATTCCTCATTACTTTGTAAACCCCTATAAGGTCATCTCTCAACTTTCTCCGCTCCAGTGAAAAAAGTCGCAGCCTATCCAGCCTTTCTTTATAACTCAAACCTTCCATATCTGGCAACATCCTGGTAAATCTCTTCTGAACTGCATGTGGCTTAATAAGCTAACATTGCATAGAAAACATGTTCTCTCACCTTGCAACAGTAGATATAGGAGACAGAGTGGTTAGACTATTAAAAAAAATCACTTAATTACAGTGGGTTGTCTCAATTTAAACGAGTGACTGCTCTGTATTCTGTCCTCAGCAGTGAAACAGAATCCCCTCTGCTGCTCAGAGATTGTAAGAACTTCCAATGCTGGAGTCAGAGATAGCACAGTGTGGAGCTGGAGGAGCACAGCAGGCCAGGTAGCATTCCTGTGGGGGCCTACTTTGAGGTGAAGGATTGAGGTTGAAGTACGTCAATTTCCTCTTGCCTAGCCATTGATGCTGAACATCCATAGAACTATGACATGCTTTCCAATGCAAAGTTTTGCCATTCAGATGAATTAATGCTCCAGCCACTTTCCAGAGGTGAATGAACCAAGTAGTAGCTAGTGTTCCTAGCTGTGTAGTATACCTTAATGATGCACTGGAATACAGTGACAATTGGAGGGACCACTGGAACAACTGAAAGCTTTTTTTGTAAGATTATATTAGCTTACATAGTGGTATATCTTGCCAAAAACAAGTTTTCAAAAGAACAGCCAACCTACAAAGGGCATACTATGGATCAGGCCCAGGTGCTGCGAAGAACAGCAAAAGTAGGAATTATCCAAACAGGAAACCATGCAGGTTTTGCAGATATGTAATTTCTGTAACAATTATTTTACCAATGTGAGCTGCACACTGATAGACTTGTTAAAGAAGAAAATGAAGGTGGTGTAGTCAGGGGAGTGCCTGTCATATTTTGGAAAGATAAAAGCTATCTTAATGAATGAACTGGTGCTGGCTGACCCAATGTTTACTAAGCTCTTCAAGGTAATGATTGGTGCTTGTGATCTGGGGTTAGGTGTAATCGTGCTTCAAAGAGATGGTTTGGGCATAGAGAGGCCAATGGGTCACATCTTTAAAAAGTTAAATCAACACCAAGAGAAATACTTCATTATGCAGTAGGTAACTCTGGGACTATATAAAAACTGAAAGACCTGTGGATGCTTTAAATCAGAAAGAAAAACAGAAATTGCTGGAAAAGCTCAGAAGGTCTGGCAGCATCATTGGATTACCAAACCCGAAACGTTGAGTCTGATTTCTTTTCACAAATACTGCCAGACCTGCTGAGCTTTTCTAGAAACTTCTGTTTTTGTTAACTCTGGGACTATTACCAGCTCTTATACACTTTAAAGTATATGTTCACTATGAGTGCAGGGAAGCATTGGGATAGACTGACGATAAGGCCTAGATATTGCAGAAAATTTCAAAAACCAGAATGTCAGGTTATTTTGATAGGGTTTGCTATTACAGCCAAATCACTTAACCCTTATCCACATTGCAGGGAAAAACAAGAGAATAGATGATGCATTGTCCAGAATTTAACATTATTCTGAATTAATCTGAGTATGAAGATAGAAAAAGCATAACTGTATTAATAAGATTAAAGAATGAGTGGGTGTGTATGTTTTTATTTTTTGTGTTCTCTTACATTTTGACACCTTGTGTCATTAATGGCAAGGTAGAAGTGTTATGTGAACAGTAAAAATATTAACTTTTAAAGCAGTTTGTAGACCTATATGTACATTTGTCTTGAACTTTCAAACAAATACATTTTGCAAAGGAAAGCGCACTAGGTATAACAGCAACAATGTTGCACCTGCAGGTAGCAAGTTCTCAGGTGGAATGCAATCTGGAGAACTTTCAGAAAGAGTTCAAATGGTCCAATTTATGAGAGAATTTGACCCGCCTGAAGAGGAACACTCCATTACTCCTTCACAATTTCTTTCCTGGCAAAGTGCATATGCTGAATACGCATCAGAACTTACCTTTTCCACTCATGGAGGATTCCAGGAGAGGATTTTTTTGCTTATTGAAATCTCCCCCATTGCCTGAAGTAAAGGGAATTCAGTCACTACAACTATACTAGGAACATAGTCCCAGTTTATGTGTGCAGTATAGCTTCAGATTCAGAACACCATTAGGGATAATCTGTAACTTAACCATTTGTCATGAGTTTAGCTATCACTTGTAACTAGTATGCTATATTTAACACTGAGCAGAATTTTTATTTGTTCACCTCAGAAACGTGTATTGTATGCATGTATTTGTGATTTATTTTTGAAAGAACAAAGATAACTGTGTATATTTGCACAATCCAAACTAAAAAGGGCTTTACACAAAGAGGCAAGTGTCATGGCAGAGGTGTTAAATGAATAATTTGCATCTAGCTTTACAAAACAGAAGCATGCTATTCGGGTCATAGTGACACTAGAAGGGTTCAAAATTAATACGGAAGAGGTCTTGGATAGATTGTTGACTTAAAGTTGACAAGGCATTAAAGGATTTTGAAGGAAGTGAAGGTAAAAATTGCCAGGGCACGAACAGTAACTGTTCGAGAAAGGTTATATGGCTAATCCCAGCAATTACAATCCAGTGAGTTTAACTTTGGTGGTGGGGAAACTTCGAGAAACAATTATTCAGAATAGAATTAGTTGTCATTGAAATAGATAGGTTGATTAGGAAGAATCATCATGCATTTCTAATTGGGAAAGAAGTCATGTTTACCTAACTTGCTGGAGTTTTTTTTGAAGAGGTAACATTATGGTTTAATGCAAGCAACGCTGTTGATGTAGTGTATTTGGATTTCCAGAAAGCATTTGATACTGTGCTAGACAACAGACTCGTGAGTAAAGACATAAGTCTTGGCATAAAAGGGAGAGTCGCAATATGGATACAAAATTGGCTGAGCAATAGGAAACAGAAATTAATGGTTAGTGGATACTTTTTGGGCTGGAGAAAGGTCAATATTAGGAATTTTGGTCTTTCTGACATATATTAGTGATCTAAATATTGGTGTGTAGGGAACAATTTCAAACTTGCAGATGACATGAAATTTGGAAGAATTGTAAACTATGGGGAGGACAGTGTGGAACTCCAAAAAGACATTGACAAGGTGGAGACTAAACAAAAACTGCAGATGCTGGAATCCAAGGTGGACAAAAAGGAGGCTGGAAGAACACAGCAAGCCAGGCAGCATCTGGAGGAAAGGAGAAGTCAACATTTCGGTATTACCCTTTTTTTAAGACTGGATGTGGGGTAGGGGGAGCTGCACATAAAGAGGTGGGGAGGAATGGAGTAGCAGAATGGTGGTGATGGGTCGACACCAGTAGTAGGTATGACCTGGTTGGCCAATTGGAGGGATGAATCTGGTTGGTAGCTGGAAGGGAGGGTCAGTAGGTGGAATGGAAGGGAGGAGGTGGGGCTGGAAAGGAAGCCAGGGATGGATGGGAGGGTTATTTGAAATTAGAGAATTCAATGTTGAGTCCTCTGGACTGTAGGGCGCCCAGGCAGAAGATAAGGTGTTGATCCTCAAATTTGCGTTCTGAATCACTGTGACACTGGAGGAGGCTGAGGACGGATATGTCGGGGTGGGAGGGGGGGAGTTGAAATGGGTGGTGACCCGGAAGTTAGCCTGGCCGTTATGGGCCAGGTGAAGATGTTCGGCGAAACTGTCACCTAGGCTACCTTTGGTCTCACTGGTATAGAAAATACTGGGAGCACTGGATGCAATAGCCCAGGTTGGAAGAGATGCAGGTGAAGCTCTGTCTCACTTGGAAGGGCTGTTTAGGGCCCTGGACGGAGCTGAGGGAGGTGGTCTGTGGGCAGGTGTTACATCTTTTACAGTTACAGGGGAAGGTAGAGGGGTGGGGTGGGGGGGGGGGGTTGCGGGTGAATTGGAGTGGTTGGTGGGGAGTGTGGTCCAAACCAAGGAGTGTCGAGGGAATGGTCCTTGCAAAAAACAGAGAGGGGTGGGGAGTGGAAGATGTTCTGGGTGGTGGGGTCTAATTGGAGTTAGGATGGAATTGGCAGGGAGGTTTGATGTAAAGAAATATAAGGTGATGTACGTTGGTAGGAAGGACATGAAAGACAACAAAGATTAGGGGATAAAATTCTGAATGGGTCAAAGGAGTAGGGAGACCCGACAGTATGTGCACAGATCTTTGAAGATGGCAGGACAAGTAGTGTGAACAGTTAATAAAGCTTACAGCTTACTGGCTTTATTAATAGGGACATTGCGTACAAAAACAGGGAAGTGATGTTGAACTTGAACAAGACACTTGTAAATCTCAACTGGATTATTTTGTACATTTTGGGTGCCACATTATAGGAAAGATGTGATTGCATTGAAGGGAATGCAGAAGCAATTTACAAAAGTGATCCCAGGAATGAGAAACTTCAATTCTGAGGATAGTTTGAAAAAGTTGGGACAGTTCTCCTTAAGAGAAGAAGGCTGAGAGGAGACTCGATAGAAGTTTTGAAAATTATGTGTGAACTAAATAGAGCAGATGCTGTTCCTGCTTGTAAAAGGAACAAGAAAGAGAAGGTACAGATTTAAAGTGATGTGCAAAAGAAATGAGGGTGATATGAGAAAAAATAAAAACTGAAAGAACTGCGATGCTGTAAATCAGGAACAAAAACAAAATTGCTGGAAAAGCTCAGCAGGTCTGGCAGCATCTGTGAAGGAAAAAACAGAGTCAACGTTTCGGGTCCGGTGACCCTTCCTCAGAACTGGGTCACCGGACCTGAAACGTTAACTCTGTTTTCCCCTTCACAGATGCTGCCAGACCGGCTGAGCTTTTCCAGCGGTTTTGTTTTTGATATGAGAAAAAAATGTTTTCACACAGCAAGTAGCTGAGGAATGGTATGCCCTGCCTGGAAATGTAGTGGAGGAAGATTCGACTAAAGCATTCAAGAGGGCATGGATGATTATTTGGATTGAAATAGTGTGCAAGGGTATGGAGAAAAAGCATGTATGATATGACACTGGGTAATGACACCTATTTGATGCATAACGTGCCAAATGGCCTCCTACTGAACTGTAACACTTCTATGTTTCTGTGATTCTGTCAATAATCTTTGCAGCTTTGAGTTAGCTTGTTTTCAGTATTAAACAAGATATTTGCTGTTGATAATAAAATGTGGCTTACTGGTTCTTAACTGTGAAACTGGCACAGTCTGAGATCTCTATAATTGGCCGTGTCACAACCCTGGTTAAATTTAAAATTTGCTATGATCAGTGCTGGAGTGGCTAGGAAGGAATTGAATTAGTGCACCCCTCCAGCCTTTGGTTGTAACAGTGTACAATTTTTCATTTTGTGGATTTTATGTTTCTCTCTCATTGCTCTTGTGTGATCTCTCTATATCTATTGTTTCATGTACTTTTTCCTCTCTCATTGTTATGGTGGTATCTTCCTGCATATTCTTCCATATCACTCTCTTTTTTACTGTTGCTGCAAAAACTCTCTGTTGTCACATACTCACAGACTTGCTATGGCACACAAGCAACGCATCGTGCATGCAGCTGTCCTATTCCCTAGTGCCCACCTCCTGCCTTCTCCCCATAGCCCTGCACACTGCTTCTATCTAAATAATCATTTTACACTCTCCTGAGTACCTCAATACAACATGGTCGCACCATATTTCTAGGCAGTGCATTCTATACCCTCACTACACACTGAGTGAAAATGTTTTTCTCACATCGCCCTAGTTTCATTTGGATACCATGTTAAAATTATGATTAACCTTTTTTTTGTTGCATGTAATTGGTATGTGGTATGCTGTAGGAACCAGAACATGGTGAACTTTGTAATATTCAGAGGAATGACAGTTCAGAATGCTTGCTACATTTGCCTGTTGGGTTGCTGAATTCAGTTCTGCCTATAGAGATGCAACCTATTCCAAGGTTTTCAATGGGTCAGCGAAGACAATCCAGCGGTCACAGGTAGTTGGAAAAGAAGGTATGCAAAGACAATTGAAGGCTCAATGCAAAAATGATCCATTAAGTTGTGCTGTTGAGGTGTGACATGGAGTCACTGGCTCTGCATAGTCAGAACTTAGCAAGAGGTTCTAGGATTTATAATCAGTTAGATAGCAATCAATTCTCATAGAGTCATAAAGTCATACAGTATGGAAATAGACCCTTCGGTTCAACTACTCCACACTGACCGTGTTCCTCAACTAAACTAGTCCCTCATGTCTGTGTTTGGCCCATATCCCTCCAAACCTTTCTTATTCATGTACTTTCCAAATGTCTTTTAAATGTTGTAAGTGTACCTGCATCCACCACTTCCTCTGGGAGTTCATTCCACGAACCACGCTGTGTGTAAAAAACTTGCCATTCATCCTTTTTAAATCTTTCTCCTCTCACCTTCAAAGCCTGCCCACTAGTTTTGAACTCCCTGTACCGGAGGGAAAAGACCTTTGCAATTCACTTTATTTGTGCCCCTCACGATTTTAAAAAACCTCTCTGAGGTCACCCGTCAACCTCCTATGTTCCTGTGAAAAATGTTCCAGTCTATTTTTATAACTTAAACATCCATTCCCAAACACATTCTGCTAAAATGTTTCTGAACCATTTCCAGTTTAATAGTATCCTTCCTCTAGCAGGGCAACCATAACTGTACACAGTACTCCAGAAGAGGCCTCAGCAACATTCTATACTACCACAACATGATGTCCCAACCTCTATACTCAAAGGTCTGAGCAATGAAGGCAATCAAGCTAAACAATTTCTTAACCACCTTGTCTAACTCTGACGTAAATTCCAAAGAATTGTGTAGCTGAACACCTAGGTCTCTCTGTTCTCCAACACCATCCAGGGCCCTGCCACATTAAATATGTAAGTCCTGCCCTTGTGTGTTAATGAAGTTAATTAAGGAATTAATGGAGTTAATTAATGTACTGCAGTTCTTTTACAGTTATCCAATGCTAACAGACATTTTTATCAAATTTCAGTATCATCGCTGCTCCATAATTAATAGTATTGTTGGGGCTCAGTGAGAAATAAAGAGCAGTTGTACAGTCATGTGCAATCAGAATTCAGGAGGAATCTTTGGGAGTTGGTAGGCAGCTAGGTGTTCGAGTTAAATATTTAAAGAAGCCTGTCCTCAATTAATAATTTGGTAAAGTCGAGAGAGGGTGTTGAAAGCCCATGAGCATTAATTGCAATAAATGAACTAGTCTGTTGATGATCTCTGCGTGTTTACATGAGTAAGGTCCCTTTGCAATAACCTCCATATTCTTGGGTGACTAAAGTAACCAGGCTGACTTGTTTCTAAAATGTACACAATTGCCACATCAAAACCCTGGTTAAACTTAAAATTTGTTAAGCCCAGTCAAGCAATGGAATAGAAAGCAATTGGTGTACGATTCCAACCTTTGTTGTAAAGGTTGCATCCAGGATTGAACCAGTAGATGAAGGAGTATAATTGGACCTGGGGCAGGGGATAATAAATATTAAAAAGGAAATGGCAGTACAATACAAATTTCGTGCACACTAGAGTTTAATTACACTATCTGACATGTGCAACTTTGGTGCAGTATATTATTCAATGTTTCCTTCCAGCATTGTTACAGTGTGATTTCACTGTGCCTTGTCTATGACTCTGTCTCTCTCATTATTACTGTGAAATTTCTCTGTGTTGTTTCATGGCTCACTCTAATTGTTGCTGTGTGATCTGTCTGCGTATTGTTAAAAATCTATATCACTCATTGTTATTGTTTGACTTCTGTGCATCATTCCATCTGTCTGTCTTTCTTATAGGTACACAGTATTGTTCAATCACTGCCTCACGCATTGCTGCTGTTTGATTGCTTTCTCCCTAATTATTCCTGTGTGATCTCACTGTATGTTGTCCCAAGTCCGTCTATCAAATTGATAGTGTGAGATGTCTGTGTGTGTTATTCTACACTTCAATCATACTGTTATTCTGCTTTCTTTCTGTTTACTATCAATGCGTAATCACTAGGAATTGTTCCATGTGTCACTCTCATTATTACTCTCTGATCTCTGTCTATTGTCTATGTTTCGCTCTCATTGTTACTGTGCGATCTCTCTGTATGTTGTTCCAAGACCTTCTCTTGTATTTTTACTGTGTGTGTTCTCTATTTATTGGTTCCATACGTGTTTCCCTGACTGTTACTGAGTGATGTCTCCTTGTGTCACTCCATGTCTCAGTCTCATTATTACTGTATGAACTGTGTACTGGTTATGTCACACTTTCTCATTGTAACTGTATGATTTCTGTGTGTTGTTCCATGTCATAGTCTCATTATTACTGTGGGATCCCTCTGTGTATTGCTCCATGTATCTCCTGCTTAGCTACTGTGTAGTCTCTCTGTGTGCTGTTCCATCCCTCTTTATGTCACTGCTACTGTATGAACTCTGTGTTTTTCCACTTCTGATTCATAGTGTTACTGTGTGACCACTGTATTTGATCATGTCTGTCTGTCTCTCTCATCTCATTATAAATGTATGACCTCCGTGTGTTTTTCCCTGTCACATTCTCGTTGTTACTGTGTGATCCATCTGTGTATTGTTGCATGTTTCTCTCTGTCATAGTTACCATGTTATTTTGCTGTGCATTTCCCACATATCACTCATATTTTTGTATTGTTCCTTATCACACTTTCATTGTTGCTGTGTGATCTATCTGTGTATTATTACTTGTCACTGTGATTGTTACTATGTGATCCCTGGGTATTTTTGTATGTCTTGCTCCCATTTTTACAGTGCGATATCACTTTTTTTTACAATACTCTCTCTCTCTTCCATTGTTACTATGTCATCTCTCTGTATTTCTTCATGTTCATCTCTCAAATTGTTACTAAATGAATTGTCTCCGTATTGTTCCAGTCCTAAATCTCATTGTTACTGTGTGCTTTCTCTGTGTATTTTTCGACGACTATATTGCATATTGCTGATATATAATCAATCTTTCTCTTGCTCATTGTACAATACACAAATATCAGAGTCACAACGTCTGATGCTCATTATTACTGTGTGACCACTGCGTATTGTTCCATGTCTCACTTTCATTTTTACTGTGTGATCTGTCAGTGTATTCTTCCTCCTCCGTCTCTTTAATTGTTACTTTTGATATTTCTGCGTATTATTCTTACTCTCATTGATACTATGCACCCTCTCTGCATACTGTTCTGCCTCTCAAGCACTCTTGTTGTTACTTTCTGATCTGTCTGTAATGTTCTGTGTCTTACTGCCATTTTAAATGTGTGATCTCTGCATTACTAGCCCATATCTCACTCTCACTATCACAGTATTGTTTCATATTTCACTATGGTTGTTGTCATTGTTGTTGTGTATTGTTCCATGTCTCCTTTTCATTGTTGTGATATGACATCTCTGTCAATTGCTCTATGTTCATTTACATGATTGTTACAATTGATATTTCTTTGTATTGTTCATATGTCATTCATTGTTACTGTGAGATCTCCATGTCAATCCTCACTCAGTGCCACGGCGCAATCTCTTTGTCTCATTCTTTTTTCCACATCTCACTCTTATCATTTCTAGAAATTGCTCTGTGTATTGTGCCTGGCTCAGTCTCATTTTTACTGCATTATGTCTCTATGTATAGTTCTATGCCTCTCTCTTTGCGACTGTGCAATCTTTCTGTATTGCTAACGTATCACTCTTAATTACTATGTGATCTCTCTCTGTATTGGTCCATATCTATCTTTGTCATTGTTACTTTGTGAACTCTCTCTGTGAAGTCCCATGACTCTCTTTCTTGTTGGTACTTTGTGATCTATCTCCATGTTGTTCCATGTGTTATCTCATTGATTGTTACTGTGTAATCTTCTGTATATTGTTCCAAAACTATCATTTCAATTGTTACTGGTGATCATTCTTTGTATTATCGCATGTTACTCTCTCATTGTTACTATGTGATCTCTACCTATATTGATCCATATCTATATCATTCAATGTTACTGTGTGATCACTGCTTGTATTCTACCATGTCTGTCTCTTAATTTGTTATTGTGAGATCTGTGCATTGTTCCACACCTTTCTCTCACTTTGTTGCAATGTATTCTCTCTTTGTATTGCTCCATGGTTCACTTGGATTGTTACTCTGACACCTCCCTGTGTGTTGTTCCATGTCTATCTCTCTAATTCTTACCATATGATCTTTGTGTATTGTTCAATGTCTCATTTTCACTGTCACTGTCTGATCTCTCTTTATTGTTCCATGTCTCTTGTCTCTCATTGTTACTGTGTGATCTCTATTCATTGTTCCATGTCTAACTTTCACTGTTACTATCTGTTCTCTCTGTTCCATGTCTCTCTTTCTGTCCCCACCCCCTTATTATTGTTGTGTGATTGCTGTGTATTGTTCCATTTCATAGAGTTATAAAGATAGAAACGGGCCATTTGGCCCACCATGTCTATGCTGACCAGCAAACACCAAACTACATTATTCCCACTTAACTGCATTTGATCCATAATCTATTATGCCCGGGCATTTAAGTACTCATCCAGATGCTTCTTACATGTTGCGAAGGTAGCTGCCCCCACCACCCTCCCAGGCAGTATGTTTCATATTTCTACCACACTCTGGGTGAAAAAATTATTTCACAGATTTCCTCTAAACTATTTGCTCCTCACCATAAATGTATGCCCTCTGGTCTTAGGTACATCTGCCATGGGGAAGAGATTTTCACAATCTACTCTGTCTAGAATCCCTACAGTGTGGAAGCAGGCTTGGTTCAGAACATCAAGTCCACACTGATCCTCCAAAGAACATCCCACTCAGACCCACTCCCTACCCTTGTAACCCTACGTTCCCAGTGGCTAATCCACCTAGCCTGCACATCCCTGGACTCCATGGGCAAGTTCGCATGGCCAATCTACCTAACCTGTATATCCTTGGATTGTGGGAAGAAATCAGAGTATCCAGAGGAAACCATGCAGACACAGGGAGAATGTGCAGATTCCAAAGTCACCTGTGGGTGGAATTGAACCTCGGTCCCCTGGTGCTGTGAGGCAGCAATGTTAACCACTGAGCCACCATGTCATCACTCAGGATCTATGCCTCTCATAATTTTGTATACATCAATCAGATCTTCCTTCAGGCCCCTCTACTTCAAGGAAACTTAACCCAGCCTACCTAGTGTCACCTCATAACTGAGACTTTCCATTCCAGGTAACATCCAGGTGAATCTCCTCTGCAGTGCAATAATGTCCTTCTGATAGTGTGGCAACCAGAACTGCACACAGTATGACATCTGTGGCCTAATAAATGTTTTATAAAGTAACAAGACATCTTTGCTCCAATATTTTATGAAGGCAAGCATCCCGTATGCCTTCTGCAGCATACTGTCTACCTGTGCTATACTCCCATTGTACAGGTTTCTCTCTTCTCTCATTATTACTGTGTATTGTTCCATGTCTCATTTTAATTGTTGCTGGGTGATCTTTGTGTAATTTAACCTCTCTCTCATTGTTAGTTTGTGACCTGTGCATTGTTTTCCGCCCCCTCACTCATTATTACTGTATGATCTCTGCATTGTTCAGGATCACATATTCATTGTTACTGTCTGATCTCTGTGTAATTTTCCCCATCACACATTATCTATATCTCTCACAGCTTTACTGTCTGATCTTTATGTATTGTTCTATATCTCACTGTCATTGTTACTGTCTGATCTATCTGTATTATTCCCTGTCTCTTCTCCCTCATTGTAACTCTCTAATCTCTGTCTATGATTCAGTCTCTCACTCTCATTGTCACTATTTTATCACTGTGGATTGTTCCTTGTCTCTTTCTTTATTAATGTGTAATCTCTTGTATTGTTCCCTACCTCTGCATCTCATTATTACTTTGTGATCTCTATAGATTGTTCATATCTCTCTTCTCATTGTCACAATGTGAGCTCTGTGTATTGTTCCATCTCTCTTCCTATTTGTTACTGTGGTCTCTGTATATTGTCCCTGTCTTTCCTTCTCATTGTTACTGTGTGTTATCTGTGTATTGTTCCAGTTTCCCTCTCTCTCATTGTTACTGTACTGTCTCTATGTATTATTCCTGTCTATCTCTGTTACTGTATGTTCTCTATATATTGTTGCTATCTCTTTCTCTCTCATTGTTACTGTGTGATCTCTATGTATTGTTCCTGTCTCTCTCTCTCTCACTGTTACTGTGTGATCTCGATTCCAGTCTCTCTCTCTTTCATTGCTACTGTGTGATCTCTATGTATTGTTCCTGTCTCTTTCTCTCTCATTGTTACTGTGTGATCTCTTTGTATTGTTCGTCTCTCTCTCATTGTTACTGTGTGGTCACGATTCCAGTCTCTCTCTCTCTCGTTGTTACTGTGTGATCTCGATTCCAGAGTCTCTCTCTCTTTCATTGCTACTGTGTGATCTCTATATATGGTTCCTGTCTCTCTCTCTCTCTTATTGTTACTGTGTGGTCTCAGTAGATTGTTCCCTGTCTTTCTCGTTGTTAACCGTGATATGTGTATTGTGGGCCCCGCCCCCCCGGCTCTCTCTCTCTCTCTCTCTCTCATTATGACTGTGTGATCTCTTCCTGCTGTTTGTGACGTGCCCTGACGCGAGGAAGGGGGTGGCCAGTCAGTCATTGAGTAAGTCTCCGTGTCTGTTGTGAATGTGTCTCGGTGTTAATCTGGCCGGCTTCTGGACTTTAATGATGCGTGCGTGTCGGCGTTTGGATGTCCCCCTGTCGAACAGAGTGCCAGGAGCTCCCGAAGCATGAGGAAGGCAAAACGGGGTTGGGGGAAGAGGAACTAGTTGAAGCAACACACATACACAGAGAGAGAAGGGAAAAAAAACAAAGAGAGAGGAAAAGCAACAGCTCACTTTTGTTTTTGTTCTGATTGCCATGCTGTTGGTTTAGCGCTGCGATGGCGGATAGAGCGGGGCAGCAGCAGCAGCAGCAATCCGGAGGAACGGCAGTAGGAGCAGGAACTGAATCGGGAGCGGAGCCAGCGCGGCACTCCCGCCGGCTGCAGTACACTCACCCGCGGGCCACTTGCTGAACCTTTCTCCCTGTCTGCAGCGCCGCTTCGGATCTCCTGCAAAAGGGCTGCTGCTGCTGCTGCTGGTAGGGGCTGCAGCAACGGTATGCACCGAGGCTGACTCGCTTTCTTTAATTGGGATCTTTCTGTTCCTGAAGTAATAAACACACACATCCAGTGCTTTTTTAAAAAACTACCCCCCCAAAAAAAAATCAGCGGAACAAGGGGCAGCAGTGGATTCGAGAGAAACATTGGGAACCTCTTTCTTTATTTTGTTGGGGGGGGGGGGAGAGTGAAGGGAAGTGAAGGATTCAGAAGCGGAAGAAAGTGGCTCAGAAGTTTGCTAGAGACCGACTTGAGAAGCCCCTACCTTTTCCCCTTCCTCCTGCCCCCAGGTCACCCCCATGGGGGCGAAGCAGAGCAGCCCGGCTACGAGCGGTCGCACCCGGGCTTACTCGGGCTCCGATCTGCCCTCGCACACGGTCAGCAGCAGCAGCCGCTCAGTTGGGGGATCCGCCGCCGCCGCTTCTTCATCGTCCAGCGCCTCGGGCCACGGCTCAGTGGCCGGCTCCGGGTTGGCCCCTACCTCCAGCGGCCGCTTCCACTTGGTCTCACCGCCGCCTCCTCTACCACCTTCAGCCGCCGGTGGTCCCAGGTCAGCGACTGGCGCCAGCAGCAGGAACCAGTCTGTCAACATCCCCAACAGCGGCGGCACTTGCAGCTCGCAAGAGGAGTCGGAGGGCAGCACCCCGGAGGAAAGGACACCCGAGCGGCCGGGAGCACACAGCTCAGCTCCCCGCTTACTCATCGGCTCGCTGCCCGCTCACCTGTCGCCCGACTTATTCGGAGGTAAGCGCTTCTTTCGAAACCGGGCGGTGTGGGGAAGAGGTCTCTTCACTAACGCGCTTTCCCGGGAGGACAGGACCCGCCTCAGCCTCACCGAAGGGGCTCCCCTGTATTGGGGGTCCTCCCCTTCTGATGGAAGCGGGGTTTTTCCTATTGATATTTCGAAAAGAATCACTGGAACGAATTTTAACAGGTTCCATTCCTCCCTCAAACCCTTCGGTGTGCCTTTGTCAACAAAAAAAATGACAAAGAAGTTCTAGAGATTAATAGGGACCCCTGTTGCTGACAGCACTGCCTTATCAATATGCGGACTTTCAAGCGCTTGCGTACAGTGTGGCTCTCTTTCGTTGGGAAAGCGGTCATGCTTTTGAGAGTATCCCCCGCCGCCTTCCCCCAAGCAACGTTTTCCGCACAGATTTGATGTTCCCACCGATCTCACAGGCACCACAGACTGAGCCCCATCACAATCTTGTTTTTGTTCTGTGGCGCCTTCCCGTTATTTACATCTGTGTTTTCAAAACACGTCGTTGTCCCCGCTCTGGGGCTGGCTGTTAACAGGTGATGTGGAAAGGGGGAGACTCTGTACCGAGTAGTCACAACTGCAGACTTCCACAGCTCCCACCGGCAACACGTTGCTTATTCCTCGATGCATTATTTTCCTCGAGTACCGGGTTCTGATTCGGGAAAGCAATTTGCAGCCCCCCGGGTGTTTCTATAGTCACTTTACCCAAAGTCAGTAAAAGTGAATCCGCGGTATAAACTCGGCTGTGTGATTAAGGAGTTTGACATCACAAAGAAGTGCAACTTGGTTGAGAAATTGTCAAGTATCCTGCTCACACACTCGCTCCTTTCTCAAGGCGCGGTGTAGAATCAGTGCTCTGGTTGTTGCTCGCCTCGTTGCTCTGGGCGATCCCTGGAGAGGGATCTCTATTATTAGGATGTTTTCTGTGGAGAACTGTATAGCCTCCCACCAACACCTCGTCTCAGTAGCGTATCCTAGGTCAGCTCAGCGAGTTTGGACTATTCCAGGCACCACAGTGGTTGTTCCTGAATGTGTTTTGCTCTCGTTACATAGCTCATCGCTCTAGTGCTGAAAGTCTCGCCCTGTGATGTAGTAAATGGCTAGTAAGGATGAGTTCATCGTTTACACAGCAACACAGTTTAGAATTGGGTAAGAGAGATGAATGAGAGTTTTAAAACCTACAGAGACACATTACTGAAAATTATATAAATTCTGTGATTGTCACACAGT
Source organism: Ginglymostoma cirratum (assembly GCA_024137785.1). Taxonomy (NCBI): domain Eukaryota; kingdom Metazoa; phylum Chordata; class Chondrichthyes; order Orectolobiformes; family Ginglymostomatidae; genus Ginglymostoma; species Ginglymostoma cirratum. Next base: position 14,893,667 of record JAHRHZ010000029.1, read on the forward strand.
TTATTTTTCTTTGTATTCCTCATGAATTTCTTCCATCCCCACTGTTCTGCCTGGAGATAGTAAACTAATCAGCCACTATAGCCAGGAAGGCTGGTGAACAATTTGTGACCAGGCTACGGTCATAGCTTCCTACCACATGTTAGGAGGGTACTAAGGAGGACTTGCACCTGCCTGTGTCCTCTCTACAGGGAGTAATACAGTCTGCACTAAGCTCCGTTCATCCTGTGGTGGTCAGTTATTGTGCAACTGGTAGTCAGTTGTTGGGAGATTTAGAAATATGTACCTGCGACTAATTTTTATGCTTAAGTAATTTACTTCCAGTTTTTAAATAGGTATCTTTAAGTAGGTTGTGCAATGGTTATGATACTGGAATAGTAGGAGCCCCGGGCTAAAAATCCAAAAAATGTGTGCCAAATCCCAACATTGCAGTTTATATTTAAAAACAAAATGAAACTAAAAGCTAGAATTAGATGAAGGAGCAATGTAGGTTATTCGGCCCGTCAAGTCAATTCTGCTATTCAATGAGATCATGGGTGATCTACTAACCCTCAATTCCACTTTCCTGCCTTATCCCTTATAGACCTTGGTCGCCTTGCTGATTAAAAATCTGTCTGTTTCATCCTTGAATATACTTAACAACTCAGCCTCACCAGTCCTCTATGGTAAAGCATTCTGTAGATTCACCATGCTCTGAGAGAAGAAATTCCTCATCAGCTCTGTCTTAAATGTGCTACTCCTAATTCTGAGATAATACCCTCTGGTCCTGTATTGTCCCACACAATAACCCCTCTACCCTTTTGAGTCTCCTAAGAGTCCTATTTGATTCAATAAGTACTCCTCTAATTCTCCTAAAGTGCAATGAGTACAAGCCCAAAATACTCACCCTCTCATCTTAAGAAAATCCCTCTACACCTGGGATCAACCTAGTGTGGCTTCTCTGGACTATCTCCAATGCCAGTACATTTTTCCTTAGAAAGGTCAACCAAATTGTTCACAGTATTCCTGTTGTGCTGTCAGTAGTGCCTTGCATAGTTATAGCTTCTTTGTTTCCATTCTCGTTATTTCTCTTCCTTTTGACATAAAGGCCAACAATTTGCCTTCCCTATTACTCGATGAATGTGGATGCAAGTTTTTTGTGATTCATGTATTAGAACCCCAAATTCCTCTCCTCTTCAGTTTTTTTTTGCCAGCCTTTCCCTATTTAAATAGCATTCAGCTCTTTTATTCTTCCCTCACAAGAGCTTAACCTTACATTTTCCATCTGCCAAGTTTATCCCACTCACATAACCTGTCTATATCTCTGTGATGACCCATTGTATCATCCTCACTATTTACCTTGCCACCCATTTTTGTATAATCTGCAAACTTGGCTGTAGTACATTCATTCTCCTCACCTAAGTCATTAATATATTTTGTAAATATCTGCGGCCTCAGCACTGAGCTCTGTAGTAATCCACTAGATACAAGTTCCACTCTTGAAATGCCCCCTTCCCTTATCCCAAGGGAATAGCCTAACCCCTCTCCAAGCTAATAAACTACCCTCAACCCCATGGCCTCTTATCCTATTAAGTAGCCTTTGTTAGTGATTGAATAAGGGATTATTCAATTCCTTAGACTTTTTTCCATGAGCCAGACCTCTGTTATTGTTATAAAAACCCAATTGGTCACTTTTTGCTCATTTTCCTACCTGTTCTTAATTTATAATTAAAAATACTTTTTGAACATTTCACCTTTGTTTTCCTAGGTAGGGATGAATTTATTTAGCAGTCCAACATGTCCAGCAGGTCCAATTCTGGGAGAGGCCTTCAGTACAATCCAATGTTTCAACCTGTTCAGCTTGTTTCTGTAGAGGTCAGAGAGGGATGATGAACACATTAGTCTTTTGATTGAACTGACTTTGAGAATCAAACTATTTTCAGAACTGGTCTAACAGCAGGGGAATTCCACTGCTCTGTAATAAACTGTTGGATGAGGAAGTTACAGTTCTGATATTGATAAGCTAGCCTAGTTTATAACTGAAAGTGTTTAAAAGGGACAAAGTCTTCACAAAGAAAAACCTGTTTTCAATTTGAAGAGCTGTAAGGTTGTTTCCATTGCATCAGAGATCCTTGAACAAACAAAGGTGAATGTTGTGGAGCACTTTTAATGGGAGTGTACATTAAGTAAATGACAAATGATGCTGTCCTATCAGAGTTACTCTAATAAATGTAAATCTGACTGGAAGTTCAGAAATAATGTCATATTAAGTGCTATGTAACTTTACAGTTTTTTTTTAAACTCCCACTGTCCAAAACCCCGTTATTTTATGATGATTGGAACCCAAATAGTTTCTACGATATCTTAGTGAACTTGATATGGAGATGCCAGTGTTGGACTGGGGTGGACAAAGTCGGAAGTCTCAAGACAACAGGTGTAGTCCACCAGGCTTATTTAAAATCACAAGCTTTTGGAGAGCTGCTTCTTTGTTGCCTGATGAAGGAGCAGTGCTCCAAAGGCTTGTGATTTTAAATAAACCTTAGTTAACTTGAGTAGTTGATAAAGAAAAAAGTTGTTGCTTAATTTATTTTTAACATCTAACAACTTCAATATAATTATCATACCCAATATGATGAATCTGACTGAGCAGAGCGACTTCTGAATTTTGACTGTGCAAGCACAGTATTTCAGATTTGTAACTATTGGTGACATGGTGCTGTTTATTAATACATACAGTGATGAATTCTCAATACAAGAATCTATTGTGGTTCTGTGAATATTCTCTAATAGTTGTTTGACAGCTGTTGAAAATGATAAGGAACCCCTTGTGTAGTAACACATGTCCTGCGGTAATGGGATATAGGGTCAGTCACGAGTTGTTTCCAGCTTTCAGTTGGCCTGTCTGTTGGTAAACACTGAATGGAGGCTGGGCACTTCTACAAGGAAGTGCTTAGGTTTTGCCACAGTTGCACATTTCCAGGCAGCTTTTTTTTTGAAGTATTCATTGTTGAGATCTGGACAACACTGGCAAGGTTAGCATTTATGGCCTAATTTTTGTTGCCTTTTGGAAGGGGTTAGTGATTTATAAGCATCATTATTAGTGGCATGGTTACAGAGTAATGAATCTTGCAAGAGAACAGAAAGGGAGAATGCTATAGTCACTGATTATAGTCACTGGCTCAAGGAAGGAATGATCGGGAGATTAATGGCCCAAATCTTCCTGTCAGCAACAATGCAGTAGCTTACATTGTTAACTCCATTTTAAATTACATTCTTAGCTTTTACATCAGCTACAGTGGGAAGCTTTCTCTTGTGTCTTCAGCATGGATCAATTATTGAGAGGAAATACGTGGCCTGATGGCAACAGGTCATTGAGGCAAAACTGTGCCCTTCAGGTCTACCTTCAGTTCTGTTTTTACAAGTGTTTTAAAGCTAATTTTCAATCAATTTTCACTCTAGTTTCTTCAACTGCATCCCTGCATCTGTACCTACTGAGAACAGCATTATACCGTACAGGGTTTTTTAAAAAAGTAGTCTAGGTATGTCCTGATAAACAGCCCTGGTTTACTCATTGACAAGTCCCATTGGAGCCATTTCTAGTGAACAGGAAGATTGGAGTTCCAGTAAAAACAAAAAGAACTGCAAATGCTATAGTTCTGAGGGTCACCAAACTCTAAACATTAACTCTGATGTCTGTTCACTGATGCTGCCAGATCTGCTGAGCTTTTCCAGCAACGTCAGTTTTTGTTGGAGTTCCAGTGTAAGTTACACCCTGGAACCTCTGATTGCCTTGCAACCTTCAATAGCTATGAATGCCTCCCGATTTGCAGCTACCAAGACCTGGAAGTTCTGCATCATTGTTCCTGTATCTAGGAAATTAGGAAGGGAAAAGGAGGGGACAGGTTTTCAAATTATGAAATGTAGCAGTAAATGTAATCAGATGTGTAGCAAACAATGAGGAGAAGAGCAGAAACTTTCCGGGGAAGATAAACTGGTGAAATAAGTAGACGACATTTCAATGCAGATAAGTGTGTTTTGGTTCGAAGAATGAGGAGATATGAAGTAAACAGTACAATCTTAGAAAAGGACTTAGGAAATGAGAACCTTGTGGTGTATGTACACATTTTAAGCATGGTAAAAGAAGATGAGAAGCATTTGGAATTCTTAGTTTTATCAGGAGAGGAATAGAGTACAAAACAAGGGTGTGATGCTAAACCTATCTAAAATATTAGTTGGGCTTTAGCTGGAGTATTGTTAAAATTCTAGGTAGTAAGGAAACTAAGCTTTTGAAGAGAGAATAGATTTACTGGAATGGCACCATAAATGGCTATGAGAGTAAATAAGAAGAAATTGTTTCCGGTGGCAAAATGGATTGCTAATTGGAGGATGCAAATTGAACATGGTTTGCAAAGGCATCAGAGACAACAAGTGGAAACATTTTCTTTTAACATGGAAAGGCATTCCGATCTGGAATGCACTGTCTTAACATGTAATGAAAGTAGATTCGGTCATGATATGCAATAGAAAACGAGATAAAAGCTTGAAGGGTAAAATAATTACAGTACAATGGGAAAAGACTAAGAGGATGACATTAATTGGATAGCTCCAACAAACAGCTGGTGCAGGTCATTGTCTACTTTCTGTGCTGTATCATTCTTTGGTTCTGTGATTGGTTTGAAAAAAATAAAACGTTGATTAGAGTCCTGTTCAGGTAAACTATTCTAAAGTCATTTCTAAGAAATTGGAATGTAGGAAATAGGATCAGGAGTAGTCCATTCAGGCTCTTGAATCTGTTTTGCGTTTCATTTGGACCCACCTTGGCTCATTTTCCCCATACCGTGCCTATTTCCCTTGATATCTTTGATATCAAGAAATCTACTGATCTTTGTCTACAACAGGCTGAATGACTGAGTTTCCACAGATCTCTGATGCACAGAATATAAAGGATTTACCACCTACTGAGTGAAAAAGACCCTCCTTGTCTCAGATCTACATGGTCTACATATTATTCTGAGACTATGTCCCTTGGTTCAAGACCAATCCTACCCAGCCGATGAAAACATCCTTTCTGCATCTACCCTGTTCAGTCCTGCAGGAATTTTGCATGTCAATGAGATCCTGCCTCTGGGCCAAGAGGTCTGGCTTCAAGCCCCACCTGCCCGGTAGGTGTGTCATAACATGTATGAACATGTTGATTGAAAATAAATATCCTTCCTTAATTATGAAGAGTAAAACTGTACACAATACTCCAAGCACAAAAACAAATAAAAACAAAAATTGTTGGAAAAGCTGAGCAAGTCTGGCAGCATCTGTGGAGAGAAATCAGAGTTAATGTTTCGGCTACACTGACCCTTCCTCAGAATAATACTCGTAGCCTCACTGAGGTTATATATAATTGAAATAAGACATTTTTATTTTTGTGGTCTAAACAATTAGTCTGATCAGTCCTAATATGGTTGCACCTTAAATCATTTATTTAAGATTTTCCTCTCCCAAAGAAGTGAATATTGACGAACTTTGCAAACATGATGACATTACTCCTCTTTATTGCCCATTTAAGAGGCATTCACTTGCAGCTGCATTGTGATGTGGTAAAGAAACAAATGCTGCTGGAAAAGCTCAGCAGGTCTGGCAGCATCTGTGCAGAGAAAGCAGAGTTAACGTTTTGGGTCCGAGGAAGGGTCACCGGACTCAAAACATTGTCTCTGACTTCTCTTTACAGGTGCTGGCAGACCTGCTGAGCTTTTCCAGCAATTTCTATTTTTGTTTCTGATTTACAGCATCTGCAGTTCTGTTGGTTTTTACTTTGTGATGAGGGATTATGTATTAGATTACGTGTCACACGTATTAGCCAGTAAAATGCCTATCATTGAGTTGCATAGGACCAGGAGTAGGCCATTCAACCCTTCAAATTTTGTCTGTCATTCATAGGTCATGGCTGATTTGTATAGTGACCCCATTTTCCCACCTTGTCTCCATGTCCCGTAATGCTCCTGCCTGATAAAAAATCATATTAGTCTCAGTTTTGAATTTTTCAGTCGACCTTTCAGTCGAATTTTTCAGTAGCCTCAGTATCTTTTTGAGAGAGGTTTTATCCAGATTTTCACTACACGCTTGTTTTAAGATGATTTCCTGGTTTCATCCCTGATTAGAACACATTATTTTAGGATTAGGTCACCTTAACCTGGATTATCTTTTGCTATCAAAGCTGTTAGTTATCTGATTCAGATAATTAATTCATCAATAATTCTTAATTACACCAGCCCGTTATTATCTATATATAAGGGGATATAAGGCTAGACTTTGCAACCTGTCTGCATGATTTATCATTCTGATGAATCTGCAGTGCACCCAGTCCAAGGGCGATGTATCCTTCCTGAGCTCGTACCCAGAATTGACTGCATTCCTCAACATAGGGTATAGCCAGAGGTCTTAATTCTAAACAAGGGGTTTAATGCATACATGCAAATGACGAGACTTATGGCATACGCCCCAGTGAAAGTTAATTTTGAAGACACTTCATTTGTGCTGTGGGCTGCAGAAGACAGCCAAAGCGTGGAAATGAACTGCTGAAGTGTTCATTTCCAGCTTCACGGAGAACAGGGGAGTTTTTCCTTTTGTGTCGCGCTTTGGATTTGACTTTCAGGAGTTGGGACTTGTGTGAAGCGTAGCACTGGTGTGTGCACTTTGCTTCACGACATTGAGCGGGATTTGGCTGCAGGGAGGGCTCATTACAGTACAGACAGGAAACAAAACGCCTTCCTTCCTGCAGCAGTGTAAACCTGCCTGCAGATGGGTTTTCTTGTCGTGACTTGTCTCGATATATTTTTTTTGCATTAGTCGTCTTTGCGCATGTCTGCTTCGATGTCTTTCAGTAGTTGCAGTTTGTTGGCAGGTGTCCTCTCTGTTTCTGGGTTTGATGCACTCCTTTTATTCTCTAGGCATGTACAATTAATGAAAAGCCGACCCCCTTTGTATAGCAGCGGGCTGCGTGTTCAGTATACTTAATGTTGCTCCAACTACTCTGTATACAGTGGCCCATAACCCTATGCAAAAAAGCTACGTTAATTATAATGTCTCTAAAAAAAAAACGCCGGTGCTGACCTGTAATGTATCAAACTTAAAATTGTTGCTAAAATTGCTTCAACATCTGCATTTTTACCGAACAAAAGTCTTTTATCATGGGTGTGATAAATAAGAAATGGCACGTGTAACATACTGGCTGGCCAATTATGCGGTCAACAATTGGGTTATAGTATTTTTCCAAGGTCTCTCTAACCTTGCTGTAGTCTGGAATAAGGCCAGAGAGAACTTGAACTTCACAAACAGTAGCTCGAGATTAAGTTGATAAGGACCCCAAACATTTTACTAACCTGAAGTTTTCCCCCATAGTTTCCAACGTCCCCCTCCCCTACCCCTTCCAGATACATTGATTTATAATCCTGGTCCTCACTTAGAAAAAAATTTGAGACTTTGCTAGACATGTTCACTAATTGAACATAAGTGATGTTTCTCTTTATCTACATTGCATGATCTTATGATCAGAAGTTTCCCCTCAGCTGGCCAATGCAGTCTGAGGATCTTGGGTAGTCATTCAGTCTCTTGTCTGCGCATGCACCTTTATTTACTTTCCATGCTGCAGAGTGATGAGCGCATTAGAGGTGCTCAAACTGGCTTATGTTATTAGTAATATATATGCAAGATTTAATTAAATATCTTGCTATTCATAATATTGCAAAAATTTGACCCTGAATTGACTACCAAGAGCCTTCACGACCAACCTCTCTCCTTTGTGAGGTGAATGTGGCATACCAACTGCTACCTAACAAATCGCTTGACCATCAACTCAACCATTGCTCCAACAAAGATTAGCTAATTGAATTTGCAGTGTGCCTTGTCAGCACAGTCCCCCAATTACTGAACACCTCAAGCCATAATTTTTGTTGGGCTCTATTAAAGAACGATCGTCTTTTGGATCCCCCTGCTACTTTCTTAGTACATTGGAAGCGTTCACCTGATGGCTTACCTGCTATCTATCACCCTCAAGTGACATCACATAAACAGATCAACTGGTCATTAATCTTATTGTAGTTTCTCAGATCACTTTGTAAAATGCTTGCCATAATTTCCTACTGCGGTGACTGTACTTCAAAGTGATATCTCATTGTCTGTAAAGTTCTTTGCAATATGCTAGCATCATGAAAGGTGCAGTACAAGTACAAACTCTTTCTTTCTGTTTAACTGTGTCCTGTCAAGCTTGGAAGTTGCGGGTGCATTATAGACATTCGTGTAATGGGATTCATGACTTCACAAGCGGTTCATCTGATACCTTAGTAGATCAAACACATGATTAAATAATGGCCAGTGGCTTGATTAATGTGTTCATCCCGTGGGTATTTGTATTGAGTTCAGTTTTTACCATTCATTTCATAATTTGACAATTAATAGGAATGCAGGGTTTCTTTCTGTGATGCTTCAAAGGTTAATGCGATAACAATATGTCACTGTTGTACTTGGGATATAACTGGAGCAGTGGCTTTGAGGATTTGGAATGTTTATACACTTTGATGTTCTTTTCATTGATTGTGTAATGTCAGTTATAATGTTTTCACCCAGAATGTTCTTCATGTACATGTGTTTGGAATGCTTACGCTCTGAACTTCCTTTTAGTTGTTAAGTGAATCTCATTGCTCTCGGTCGCAAAAATCCTCTGCTGCTTTAGTAAGGGATCCGGATTTGGTACTGTCAGCGCTCAGCTGGTTCAGGAGTCTACTTCTGAGAATTCAAGCTAAATATGCCTTCATTACGCTGTAGTGCAAAGTATTTTAGAACTTTTTTAACTCAAGATAATCCCTGAAACAAATTTTCACAAGAAAAAGTTAAATTGATGCATTTCCACGAAATCAGGGAACTTAAATCTAAGTAACATGAGATTCAAATATTTAATGGATGCAACTAAACAAAAAAATCAATTAGTAGATGGTGTGTTTAGTAATACAGTAAAAACCTCCATGTCCTAAGTGCAGTTAACTAATGGGCCATTCAGTGGATATTGTTGGTTGCATTCATAATTTACCTTTTATACCTGACTGCATTTTAGCCTATATGTAAAGCCAGTCACAAGGACAGCATCAGCTGAGGCTATGTTGTGGAATGCATTGACAAACTGTTAGTGGAGCCCCTTCAGAAACATTTGTGTTTTTACCTTGACTCAATTGAGGCCTGTTGACTACTTGACCAGTTCTAATATCATGCAATTCACTAATGATCTAGTCCTTTGAAATCCAGTGTTGTTCTTGGATGCACTTCCAGTGAACTTAGAGTATTAACATGCCGGAATGGTGTGTTACCTGTACCCACTGAAATGTACCCACTTTTCCTGCGGAAAAGGGTAACTTTGACTGTGCTTTTTAGGTGTCTATTCCTTCACCAGCAGAATAAATTCATAGTTGTATGGTTGTTTATTAATTATGTTCTCCAGACTCTAACCACTGGAGACCATAGAAATTGGAGTAGGCTATTCAGCCCCTCAAGCCTGTTCGACCATTCAATTAGATCATGATTGAGTTGTACCACCAATCTATTTATCCACCTTTTGTCCCACAGCCCTTGATAATGTTATCTAGTCTATTAATGTCCATCTTGATATTTTCAACTGTCTCAGCATCTTTTAAAGAGAGAGTTCCATTTTTCCATCATACTTTGTAGAAAGCAAAACTTCATTATTACATTCCAAAATAGCTTAGCTCTAATTTTAGGTTTCCAGCTTCCAGCAGTGGATTGTCCAGCTAGAACAAATAGTTACTCTGTATTGACTTTTTGAATCCCTGATTCAGTTTAAAATTAGATCACCTGTCAACTATGTAAATACAAAAATGCACACAAAGGTAATGCGACATGTTTTCATAATGGTACAGTTCTGGTGACTATGGGATGTATCCTGAAGCTTGATACCCATGACTGCATGAAGGCTTTTAAAATTGAAATATCATTTCCACTGTTTTATGTTCTAAGTCCCTTTTGAGGTCATATCCAACATTTCATTAGCCTTTTTGATTAATCTGTTTGTGAGCTAGTTTTTAATACTTTGACTATATGGACACCTGAATTTTTCGTGCTTCACATTGTGAAAGTATAGTAAGCTTTCTTTTTAATGATCCAAAATATATGTCCACACAGTTGAATTTCACCTTTCACAGAATTGACCACCCCGTGTCAATTTCCAACCTTATCACAGTGTGTGATCACTGTTTCTCAAGTGCTCCCCCACTGAAACTGCTCCATTTGTCCCACTGCATTCTCTGAACCATACCAGTTATTTTCTCTTTGGACTGTGAACAGTTTATCTGCCACCTTTGTTCTTTTACACTGTTGCTATCTGAGTTGTTATTACGATAATTAAAATAACTCATTACTTCGACTCTGGTGTTCTGGTATTCTTCTGAAGTTCAGCTGTAAATTTGCTTATGATTGATATCATGAAAGAAAGCTGAGCTTAATGCAGAGAGTAAAGGGGAGAATGGGACAAAGAATGAGAACAGATTAGTGGATAATATGAAAGAAAACTCAAAAGTCTTTTTACAAACAAATAGTAGAGTAGTTTAAAAGAAAGCCGGGACTGACTAGGTGACAAAAAGATGTTCTTGTGGAGGCATTGGGCATGGCTGAGTTACTACATGTTTGCATTTGTTTTTACTGGCGAGGGGAGTGTTGCCAGCAGTGGAGGGGGTAGTAGAAGGAGATGACACTTTAAAATGTTGGCAGTGTTTGAAATAGAGAAAGTCACTTGCTCCACTGCTGAATGAAATTAGGTTGGAGATTGACTGTGAAGCTGCAAACTTCCTTAGATATGGGAGTAGTGCCAGTGAACTGGAAGGCTGTGAATTTTAAGTCCTGTTTGAAAATGTGGAGGAGGACTGATAAATCCAGCAACTCTAGGCTGGTCAGCCTAAGGGTATTGGGAAAATGTGTAAAGACGATCATCCAAACAATATTAAATGTCACTTGGAAAAATGAGTTAATTAATGGTAGCTAGTGTAAATTTTTGAGAAGAAAATTGTTTGACTAACTTGATTGAATTCTTTAATTAAGTTATGCAAGGGTTGTTGCAAGTGTCTTGGGCTGGTATGTGTATAGACATTCAAAATATTTTTGATTAATTGTTGCAATATAGACTGATTAACAAAACTAAATGCAGGGGATTAAAGGAGCTGTAACAGCAAATTGAAAGCACCAAATAGTAGTGAAAGATTATTTCTCAGCCAGGAAGAAATATACAGTCGTATTTCCTCTGGATTCATAGAGGCGCCATTGCTCTGTTGGGTGTATCTATTAATTAACCGAATGTGACTATGCAGAGCATGAATTCAAATTTTTTACATGGCATTACATTTATAAGTGGTAAAACGGTGAGCTGGATTGTTACAGATTTGAGGACAACTTAGACTGGCAAAATGAACATGCCACATTAAATTAATGTGGGGAAGTGTGAATGGATGCATTTTGGCAGGAAGAATATGGAGAGACAATATACATTAAATAGTGTAATTTGAAAGGAGTTCATAAACACCGACACCTGGGGATATGCATACACAATCCTTTCAAGATGATGCAAAGTCAAGAAAAGTGTTAAAAGTGCATACGGGCTCCTTGTCTTTATAATCTGAGGTATAGCTTACAAGAGCAAGGAAGATGTACTAAGCCATCACAGATCTCTGGTTGCTATTTGGAGTATTGTGGCCTTCATACTAATGGAAGGATGTCAGTGTTTCTGGGAGGGTACAAAGGAGATATACTGGAATGCTAGGATTCACTTATGAGGGGATAATAAGAGAGAAGCTAGAAGTGCTGTCCTTGGAGCAGAAAAGTTTAAGAGATTTAGTGGAGGTGTTCAAAATTGTTAAAGATTTTGACAGTGCAGTAAAATGATTTCCAGTGGTAACCAAAGGACACAGATTTAAGGTGAGATAACGATTTTTTTTTGTGTGCGCGCGCAGTGAATTACGATCTGGAATGCACTACCTAAAAGGATGGTGGAAACAGATTCATTTATAACTTTCAAAAGGAAAGTGAATAAACATTTGAAGGGAAAAGATCAAAAGGTTATTAGGAAAGTGCAAAGTAATAGAACTGACTAGATAGCTTTTTCCAAATTGACACAGGAGCAACAAGCCAAATGTCCTCCATCTGTGCAGCTGTTTATAACAGCTAGTCCAGAGTGAAACAAAATTTAGCCAAATACTTATACCCCTGTAAGGGCCAATTAGGTGGCTGATAAAATAGGATCAAACAGGCAACACAGGACGCTGCAACTATGGTCTGTTGTGTTTCATTCATTAAAATAGTAGCCATGTTTCAAATGTATTTCATTTGTTTTACAGTGCTTTGGGTCATGAAAGGTGCTACGTAAATGCAATTTTATTCTCCCCTTACCTATGCACTTTGACACTGAGATCTGCTTCCTCTGAATTATAACGAGCAAATTATTACTTAAAATTCCACTTTGATCTCCATAAAGATGATTCCAACCCCCCCACCCCCGACATTTGTTTTAATTATTCAGGCTGTCTCTAAGCTTGCTGTCTCTAAGGATGGCAGCTCCAAGAACTGTCAGCAACAAAAAAAATCCACTTCTTAAATTCTGCTTTCTCCTCCCGTCTGTGTTTAAAATAAAAAAACTTTCTGCAGCATTCCTGTTCATACTTTGTTTGAAACGTATTTGTAGGAATTATCTTGGACTAAGGGAATCAAGTGACCTCTATGTACAGACTATTTTAAGCAAAGCTTGCGCCTGACTGGATAATATGCTTGTGATGTGCTGACCTCTATCCCTAGTCTCTACAGTGCAGTAAGGATGGATTTTATTCTCTACTTCCAATTACTGACCCTAGTTGTTCCTCAAGTCAGTGATTCCATCCCCCTCCGTAACTGTTGTCTGCAGTTAAACCAGACAGTTCTCAATTTTTTTTGACCTGAGCTACACGTCTGACTCCACATTTTCTCTATCACAAAGAGTGTGAACTTTTACCTCTACTATCACCTGTCTGTACCTCTGCATTAGTGTATCTATTGCTGTAACTCCATCCATTTTTCCAATATGTCTTAACACGATGACTCCTGTGCTCCCCTGGTCAGTCTCCTGCCCCTCCACCCTTTATAACTTGAGCTCATCCATATTTTTGATCTCCCCAGGTCTTAACTTGCACCAAGTTGCATGGAAGTTGTTCCATGGTGACATGTGGTTTGAGAAGCTCCAAACAGTTATCAGCCCAGCGAGCAAGGAATCAGCAGAGATCATCCTGCTTCATTCGAAAGGGAGAGTTTCCTCTATCACTCCTGAGAGACTTTGCATTCCTAGAATCAGCTTGATCAGCTGGGAGGTGCCACATATTATGCTACTGGACTTCTCTGAAATTACATTCCCATTATCCCTCCTGACTGGAAAGATGCCAGCCAACCAACCAAACCCAATCATATTCGTTGACCTACATTGGATCTCTCTCTGTCAGTTACTTGATTTTGAAATTCCCCTCGTTTTTGCATTTAAATTATTCCATGATTTCACCCACACTATCTCGCCAACCAGCTCCTCTGGCCCTACCTCCCACTGAGAACTTTGGTCCTCCAATTCCAAGTCTACTACGTAGTTTATTGTATAACAATATGCTGAGCCCTCCCACTGACTTTGGTTTGTGGAGGCCCTGAGCTCTAAAAATTTCCTTCTAAATCTTTTCAAATTGCTTACTGTATCCTCTTTTTGAGTGTGCGCTTGAAACTGCATTGTAGACCAAACTTTTGATCAGTTTCACAGTGTCATGTCTATGTTAGTTTTCTCTTGCAAACTTTTGCTGTGTTATAGGCACTTTGTAACTGTCAATTGTTGATTATAACTCTACTTGTCTTGGTTATCCTTCATAACTTGTCACAATGACAATAACTTAGTTTTTGAGTACACATGCACCCCAGTTCCATCTGCGTACTGGAGCCCAGTGACTGAAATTGGAGTGATTTTGGTTTTGCATTGAAAGCAGCATAGGTTGAATAGTAGATTATCTCCATACCTGTAGGTGAGGTGTAGTAATGCAGCAAGGAAGGTGGAGAAGCTGGTTATTGCAACGGCACAGCCATGTTTAACCCCAGTCTTCATTGAGATGGGGCCTGTCCTTGTTCCATTTTTGAGATTCATGGTTTGATTTTGACTGTGGTGCAAAGGAGGGTGGTAGCAAATTTGAGGAAAGGCACATTCAAGGAGGATATACCATAAACTTCCACGGTTGATGGAGTCACAACACTTTTGTGAGGTCATAAAAGGGTCTTAACCGCCCCCTGAAGCATTAGAAAATGAGGTTTCCACTAAACACCTAGAAAAATGAGTATCTTTTCCAACTCGATCTAACAGTGTAGCATCTCCTTACATTAATTAAGATTAATGATGTAATCCTGGAAAACATGGAACACATCCCTCTTTTTGGAGTCAGGCTTGAAGGTAGATATAGATCGTAGAATCCCTGCAGTGTGGAAACAGGCCTTTTGGCGCAACAAGTCCGCACCAACCCTCAGACGTCCCACCCAGACCCATCTCCTGATAACCCACCTAAATAACACAGCCCTGAACACTATGGGCAATTTAACATGGCCAATTCACATAGTCTGCATGTCTTTTGACTTGGGAGGAAACTGGAGCACCTGGTAGAAACCCAAGCAGACATAGGGAGAACGTGCAAACTCCACACAGACAGTTGCCCGATGGTGGATTCGAACCTTAGTTCCCAGTGCTGTGAGGTAGCAGTGCTAACCACTGAGCCACCGTGCCGACTGACAAAATTAGTCATTCTTTGAATGTGCCAGCTCAACCTTCAGCTGATGGAGGGCAAGAAAATTTGAGGACTAAGATTTCAAACCTGACTAAGGACATAAGTTACTGGGCAGCAGCGACTGTTGCAGTCCAATATACTTCAAAGACTTAGGCATCCTGTAGTGCACATTTCAAAGCATTGAAGAAGTACCATCAGTGATATCTTCACAAAATCCTCCAAATCCAATGTCAAGGGACGTGGTCCAAATGCAATGTCCAAATCAACATATCCCACCTAGTAGAACTGTTTTGAGTGATAAGCATTTCAATGCAGGGCATATTGTCAGGATATTTGACTTCCAACTCCTAAAACAACTGTTCTACATGGAACTTAGTTATGACACGAGATTCCAGGAAGAAAACTGAAAAGCTTTAGCAATGTCCTCAAAACATCCTTAGAGGTCAAATACCTCTGCTAACTCAAGGGAGTCTCTGGCTTGTGATTGACCAGAAAATTCATTCAGAAGACCCCAATCTTTTTCAGAGACTTCATCAGGAACATGCAGTCAAGATGTTGGAGAGAGTGCACAAAACCTCCCCACAGTTCATCTACACAGCCCTCTGAGTCTGCTCTGTCCCATGTATGACAGACTCTGCAGACTACACAATGGATTTATCAGTTATGTATTTGCTTGTGCATTTTATATATTTGATTTAGATCAGAACAACGCATAGGTAACACAAATTCTAACTCCCAACAGCAAGCTTATTTATAATGCTCTTCAATTATAAGATGGAACCGTATCTATTCAGAACTTTAGCATTTTGGGTCTTTGTCTGGAAGCTGCCCCCAGGTTTATTCAATCAAATACCGTAAACGTAGATCAATCAACAGACTAACACTACTAAAAACCGTTGAATCATTGAACATTACAGTCAGCCATCCTAGAATCCAAAGAACTGGAATGGAACCGAGTCAACTGTTATCCCGAGAGACTACCTTTTGAAGAGGAAGGCCTCTTGCAAGTGACCAATCTTAATGTTTGAATGATGGAGGATTGTTGGTAGACCATTTGACCATGTGATGAATTGCAGAATCTGTCTGCACGTGTACATTAACAAAGTGTTGCTGAACAGTAGTTAAGAGCCACCACCTAGTCAGATCCATTCCATCCACCGTTCCCTTGCCCTCTCTTCTTTTTCCCTCTGCTCTCCCTTTTTGTTTCAACGGACCCCCAATCCCTGGCCACCGTCCTAACTAAAGTTGATTTTTGATAGAAATGGGCATGCAACTAAATACATCAGTGTGTACACAACAGTGCTTTGTATTGTGTTACAAGATGGGGCCCTGCTGAGGAAACTTTTTTTTTGCTTCAGAGAGAGCTGCAGAAATGGCACTTCTTCAAGTGAATGCTGTGTTCATGTAGCTCTACACAGCATCCACCCTCAGCTTGGTGTTGATGAGAAAATTGTTGTGTGCAAGTTCCAAACAAAGGCAACTGCTGCCATTGGCTGTTTTACATTGAGTTGGCTTTGTCAGAATTATTGTTAATACTTTGAACGTGGGGGTAAACCAGCCTAGCATTGTGTGCTGTAGATAAGATCAATATCAGAGATTACTGTCTACAGAAGCTTTTGCGTGTGTCTGCAAGCATATGTATAAAACATGCAATTGTACCTCGTTTCTTCAATAAAAGTAATCTCCGATCTGGGCAGGAATTCTTAAGTGTTTCTTTCATTACTCGGTATATTTGGGATGAAAGGGAGAATGTTAATGTGATGGAAATGAACTCTGAAATGGTGATTGTGTTTTGAGGCTTTGTCAATAGAGCTGAGCTCTTAACAGGGGAAGACAATATTAGAAGTCTCTTGGGGTGGGTTTTAATTTTTGCCATCACTGATACTTTCATCTGCAGACCCTTGCTCTTTGGATTTTGCTGAATTGACATTTTAATAGAACATTACAATCATGTTACAATTTAACTGGAAATTACTTTTCATAATCAATGCTTTACCTCAATAACCCGTTTTGCAGTGTCTAGCATATAACAACGAAGAATATGTTCATTTTTCAGAATTCTGATTTATGCATTACCCATGCAGAGTTCATAAAATAAATAAATTTTTTCCTCTCTTGGAAATTTACTCGACCACTGTCCTTGAACCTCCTTTTATCTGTCAGTTCGAAGGATATGGAAAATCCCAGCATCTCTCCAGTATTATTGACACTAGTTGACTTGGATCTGTCTTATTTTTAATCCATTCATGGGTTGGGGGCATAGCTGGTTAGGCCTGGCAGGATTTGAATCTAGGTCCCCAGAATATTACTGGGGTCTCTGGATTAACAATCCAGCGATAACACCACCATCGCCTCCCCACTTTGGTTCAATGACAGTATTGCTTTCAATGAGTGAGGAATGCAGGGTTTGATCACTGCTGCAGGCAGTTGGGAATTCTGACTGTGATCTCAGTTGCCACCCAGTAGGATATTCTTGTTGATGGAGCACCTCTTCCCTCTTTCCCCCCGCCCCCCCAACACCGGTCCTACCACTAGAATTGTGTGGTTTCTGCAAGCCCATGAAAAGAAACCTGCTTTAGCACTCCAATCAGCTTCAATAAAGATAGTTACAGCAATGAAAGAAGCATTCACATCACAGTGTGTCCTGTGTTAGCCTGTGAATCTGTTCACTACACTGTTCTGTGAAGAAAGAATGTGAAGATGTCAAAACTACGGTATGCCACCCTGGCAGAAGGCAAATTAGCCAGTGAATCCTTCACTATTCCACATGTCTTTCTATCCACAAGAAGATAAACAACAATTTGATTAATAGTTGAAAATGGCCCTTTTTTTCACAGCTGCTTTGGAAAACCCTTCCAGATTTGGTGCCACTTTCAGTAAGGCTGTGAACTCCATCTACATGTCTCTTTTCTCTTTATCAACTGCCTTTACTGTCTGTTATTAAATTATTTGTATTACTCTATGAAACTCTTAAAACCCAGTGCTTTATTTCCCAAGACCCCTCTATCGTCTGTGATTCATTCACCCCGTCGCTGACTGGGCTCATATTTATTGCCCTTGAGAAGGTGGTGGTGAGCTGCCTCCTTGAACTGCTGTGGTCCATTTGTTGCAAGATGGCAGCGACGTGAGAAGGCAGTTGAATGGAACTCCTTGACACACCATATGCTGTGGCCACCAGTTGAGCTGAGAACTTGCTTGTTTGAGCTGATCTTAATTGAATGGAAGTGGTGGAACTCCACCTCTCCCTTGTTCTGAAGTGCAAGCCTATATAACTGAATGAGGTTAACTGGCCCACAGTATCTGGTCTCTCTGCTTTTGTCAGGAAACTGGTCAATGGAATTCAGATCCTGTCAATCATGTTTACTAACAAGCAGAGGGGCTTTCACTACAGAGCATAATGAAATGTTCTGACAAGTGGAAGACTTTTTTTTTCCCCCCATTTTTCTGCTCCTTTCTTGCAATGTTCACTACAATTCTGTCTTCCTGTCCCCTGGCTTTTGGAAGAATTGCTAGCTCCTAGGTGTCTTTATGAACGAGAATGCCACATGGTACTGTCATTCTCACAACCATTAATTCCAAGCCTGTTCCTGTCACTAACCTTCCTTTGCTTTTGGTTCATTGGGATCAGCATTTGCTTTTAGACCAGGTGGCATTGATCATTGTGTGTAAACCAAAGTACAAACTGCAGAGATAACAAGGTGTGGAGCTGGATGAACACAGCAGGACAAGCAGCATCATAGGAGCAGGAAAGCTTGACGTTTCGGGCCTAGACCCTTCATCAGAAATGGGGGAGGGGAAGAGGGTTCAGAAATAAATAGGGAGAGAGGGGGAGGCGGATAGAGGATGGATAGAGGAGAGGATAGGTGGAGAGGAGACAGATGGGTCAAAGAGGCGGGGATGGAGCCAGTAAAGGTGAGTGTAGGTGGGGAGGTAGGGAAGAGATAGGTCAGTCCAGGGAGCAGTGGGAGAGAGATCCCCTGAGGTTTGTCCGGACGGAGGAGGGTAACTTCTTCAGGGTAGGCATCCTTAGAAGAGGCTTCGCAGTGGGGTTAAATTTGTATCAGAGATAATAGGAACTGCAGATGCTGGAGAATCTGAGATACAAACTGCAGAGATCTGGTTTGTATCTGTGCCCCCCTCCTCTCTCTCTCTTTCTAATCCTGTCAGATGGTGTAAAGAGAAAGTAATTAAATCTGTGAGTAATTTCCCGCCTAATTTACAGAAGCCCTTAATTACAGCCTGAGTGTTCTTAATCAAATGAACGTTAATCCAGCTAAAATTACAGTTGTAAATCTGATAAAAATTGTAGGGCTTTAGTTGGTTTACAAAGTGTTCTGATTTTAATTAATTAAAGAGCACCAGATGGATTTAATTATTGTGAAATCCAACTTTCAGGAAAGATCAGTACTTTGCACGACAGCAGAAGATAATGGAAATACTCCGCATGTCTGGTAGTGTCTGTGGAGAGAGGATCAGTGTGTGTTTCTGGTCCGTGACCTTCCCTCGGAAAGGGATGGGTAGTTGTTGAGAAGCGCTCAAGGTTAGGCAAGTAATAAAGGTAGAGAACAGGAGAGATTAAATGACGAAAAGAGTTCATGGTGCAATGCTAAAGGGAGTGCAAAATGGGACAAATAAATGAAAGATGTCTCTGGAGGAGGTGTGATGGAATCACGAGTAATTATAATTGAAAAGCAAAACATAAAGGGGAAAGAATAGATGGGGGGTGGAGGTTCGGGGAGGGGGGGCAGAAAAACCTGAAAAGGGAATAAAATAGAGGTAGAGTCTGCAACCTAAATGTTGAATTCACTGTGTAAACTAGAAGGCTGCAAAATGTGCAGTCAAAAGGTAGGGTAATGTTCTTTTGAGCTTCATTGAAACACTGCAGGAGGCCAGGGACGGAAATGTCAGACTGGGGGTGCAGTGGAGAATTAAAATGACAGGCACTGGAAGCTTGGTGTTGGGCTTAAAGACTGAACAGAGGAAATCTGAAAAAGAGGAGTCTCTCAGTCTGCATTTGCCCTTCCTGTGTAGAGGGAGCTACATCCCGAACAGCGAGTATACTAAAATGAATTGGCAGCAATAAAGAATGGTTAGGATTCTGGGATGTTGAAAAGGTTGGAAGCATGATGGCAGGTGTTGTCTCTTGTGTATTTGCGTAGAGAGATGTTGAAAGTGATTAAGGACTGCACCAGGATATCCCAGATGCTGAGCCCCAACCTTCTGACGATTGCTCTTGCTTCTCCTCGGACCATCTGGCTGTTGTTTTCAGGACTGCCATTGGCCTTATCTCCTTTGATAGCTTCCCTCCACTGCCTCCCATCCCAAACAGTCTGTTTATACCTTCTTTCCAAGATTCACATAAAGAGCTGCTCTGGCAGATCCCTTGCTTCAGATCTCCTGCACGACTGAACTTCTTCAAAATTTTTACTCCCTCTCCCTCCCCTTGTCCAATCTCTTCTCACTTCCTTTGGTGATACTTCCTTTGCCCCTGTCACCAACAGTTCCCAATTTCCTGGCTGTTCCTGTCTCTTTCTTTTATATCCTCGGTTCAATTGAGTATTCCCATGTTGGACAATCTCTCCTTCAACTCCACTTAGTTCCTGTGAATTGAAAGCTTCTTGTTACCATGAATGTCTTGCTACCTCAACCATGCTGGTCTTTTTGCGGGAAATGTGGAACTTTTTTGTTACAGCCCAACACAGGTGGTGTGTAGCAGAGCCATCTCATTATTTTTCTAGCACATTGACTATATTAGTGCCATTTCATGTCCTTGTCCTGAACTGGAAAACGTCTTTTGATTTTTCTTCTGATTTTTTTTTGAACCTTTTGTTGCCTTCTCTTCCTGGACTTCTTAACCTATCCCTCGAATTGGAGCAAGTCAACTAACAGTCACTACAAACCCACTAACTCCCACAATGCACTACACTTCCTTTTGCCCCATATCCTATAACCACTCTCTTCCATTCTCCCAGTTTCTATCTTTGCAGTATCTTTTCTGAATATGCCAACTTCCAGTATTTCTTTTTCTTAACCAAGGATACCCCCCTCACTGAGAGTGACATGGTACTCTACTGGGTCCATTTCATTTCTCAAGCTGTCTAGCACCTTGATCCTCTATCTCAGAACCACAAAAACGCATCACCATGTCCAATCCCTCCCATTCCACCAGGGTCCACAGGCAACAGATTATCTTCCACCAGTTCTGTCACCTCCAGTGTAGGCCACCATCAAACACATCTTCCCTTCCCTACCCTTTTCACCATCCAGAAGAGACTGACTGACTGATACTCCTGTGATAACCTAATCCACTGCTCAGCCAACATTACCCCGTTCTGTCTTCACAGGAAACTTGGGTAGCTGATGCATACTTGGCGTTTTACCTCCTTTCTCCTTGCCCAAGGCCCCTGCCATTCTTTTGAATTAGTATTAGCTTTATTGTCACAAGTACAGGGAAAGGTTTACAAGTCACCACTTGTGGTGCCATCCCGGGTACAAATGTACCCAGGTACAGGTAGTTCTCCTATAACACAATAGTTACATTCTTTAAGGTTTTTAAGTAGATCTGTAGCTCGGGTTGTGGATTTTATGGTTGGTTTGCTCGCCAAGCTGGTTTGTTAGTTTGCAGACGTTTCATTACCCTGCTGGGTAACATCATCAGTGCAGCCTCCGATGAAGCACTGTTGTGTTTTCCCGCCTGTTATTTTAACTCTGGGGTCCATTGGATTTGATGACCTTATTTCCGGTTTTCCTTTGCAGTGGTGTATATAGGGTCTAGTTCTATGTGTTTGTTGATGGCCTTCTTGGTGGAGATCCAGGCCTCTAGGAATTCCCGTGCTTGTCTCTGTTTGGCCTGTCCTAGGATCCTGATGTTGTCCCAGTTGAACTGGTGGTTCTCCTTATCCGTGTGAATGGAGATGAGTGAGTATTGGTCATGTCTTTTTGTCGCTAGTTGGCGTTCGTGTATTCTTGTGGCCAATTTTCTTCCTGTCTGCCCGATGTAATGTTTGTCACAGTCGCAGTTCTTTTGTGACCTCGCGCTGTAGAATATCGCTATACCTGTACAGCAGAAAGTTTGCATTATCCAAACAGTGTCCACTATACATCAATCATGTTATAGCCAATTCTCGTTAATGAAATGCGTTATAGCAGAACTACCTGTACAGGTTCTTAAGTACAACTTCTTAAAAAAAAAGAGAAAAATTAAAGAAATAGAAAGTCTAGCATAACAGACCTTCATGCCACCTTGGGTACAAAAGTACAAAATCATAGGAATAACTTAGGAAAATAAAGAAATAAAATGTTCAGAATAACAGTCCTTCCAAGCCGATCCATGCTCGCACCGAGCCTCCAGACCACACTGGCCCTTGCCTCTAGACTGAGCCAGACTTCACCTCGAGGCTCTTGAGGCTGGGAGATCTGCTCTAGAATCACCTCAAAGGTTGGAGGACACGCTGAGGGTGGGAGTCTGTGCTGTCTTCACTTTGAGGCTGGGAGCCTACACTTAGGCAGGGAGCCTGCAGTGACTTCACTCGAGGCTCAGGGACTTAAGAAGAAAGAAGGGGGAAAATAAAATACAAAAAGCGAATGAGAAAAAGAAACTGAGCAGGTGAGCTCTGGCTGAGGAGTCCTACTCTGCCGCTATTTCAGAGGCTGAAGTGAAACAGTGATTTATTTGTATTTCTTTCCATTTAGACCCCTGTTCCACTGCACAAGATGCAGTTCTTCTGCACTTGGGAGACAAAATGTAGACTGGGTGACAACTTTGTGGAACATCTCTGTTGATTGGTATGACCCATGCTTCCAATCACCTGCCATTTAAATTCTTTGCCTTGCTGTTTTTCTGACATTTCTGTCTTCAGGCTCCTACCACAATCCAAAAAAGTGCAGCTGAAGTTGAGGAACGGCACCTCATCTTTTGACAGACCATTTTAGAGCAATCTAAGTTTATCATTTAGTTCAACAATTTTGAATCATATCCTCATTTCCACATTTTATTCCCTTTTTAAATGATTTCTCTCCCCCTCTGTTTCAGTCTCTTGATCCTGCTATTCACACATCCTTTTCCTCTGTTCTTTGTTGTCCTTTTCATTTTAGCCTGCCATCATGAACCCTATTGTCATTCAATCTCTCCCATCCCCCACCCTATCACAGGCCTTCCCTTTTTGATTCCTCAGAACCCATTGCATTTTTGACCTTTTTTCCCCCCAGTCTCTCAAATGCCTGAAATTGCAATATTAACTCACTGTCTCCACAAATCTCACCTCAACTGAGTATTTCCAGTGTTTTTTTGCTTGTATGTCCGAATTCCAGTGTCTGCAGTGTTTTGTGTTTATGTCAGCACTTTGTGTAAGCGGTCTCCCAGGTATTAAATTACTGCCTTTTAAATAAACAAATCTTTTCTCTTTCACAGTCGTGATCATTTAATGATACATAATTTCTGTGCCTAGTTAGAAGTTCTGTTGTACATAACTGTATAAAAGAATTGCTACGACTGAATTAAAACAGAAGAGCCGTGAATAATAAATAGTCACTAATGAATCCAGTAAGGATGTCTGGAGAAATTCCCTTTACCTTGAGAGTGGTTTGAATTGTGGAATGGCTGAGTTGAATATTTAAGAGGAAGCTACGTGAGTGCAGGATGCAGAAAGGCATTGAAAATATTGGATTCCAAAGGAGAGGCTTCTTGGATTCAACATTAACTCTGTTTCTCTGACCACACAAGTTGCCAGACCTGCTGAGGTTCTCCAGCACTTTCTGCTTTTATTTCAGATCTCCAGCATCGACAGGATTTTGTTTTTGTGATGTATTGAAGGACATGTTAGTTGGCTAAGCTGAAGGAGAGGCTTCTTGTGGAAAAGAACCACAAGCACAAATCGGTCAGGACAAGTAGCCAGTTGCTGGGCTGTAAGTTTAACGTACTTCTGTTTTTTGTTTAATGACCAACACCAGTGAACTGACTGCTTGAAAGAATACTCAATGCAGGCATCCCAGGGAAATGCTTTTGTAACCATCCAGCAATGCAGTTCATTAGTGAAATTATAAGCTGTATCACATCTGGAACTCTTGTGCTCTAAAACTCTATTTCCTGTCTTAGCCTCTCATTCAGCTAAGTACGAAATGCTTAATTATTCTGTTACCTCATTGTGCCAAGGTATCTTAAAGCCCTACACATGTTATTTATTTTATGAAGTGCAGTGCTGTTGCTGTGATAAACTCTTCCTCGTTATCAAGATATTTTCTATACCCTTTGCTTTTGCGAGTTTTATTGACACTAAGTTGTTGTCGCAGCATAGCATATTAACTTTAACAATTCTGCTAGAGACTGGATTACTGAGACTCTGAACCTGAATATTATATATAATACGAGTAAAGTAAATGAATGACTGACTGTTTTGACATTTTATATCATTGGGACAGCAACTGAAAGGAAATACAAAATCCTGGATGTAATTTTCTGCACTGCTTTATTCAAACTGAAATGCATAATTTAGAGACAATGCATACCCAATTTAAATAGAAGGTATAGTGCAGAAATAGGCCATTCAGCCCAACTAATCCATGTGTTTATACTTGAGCCTCCTCCCCTCATCTAAATCTATCAGCGTAACTCTCTAACTCCTTCTTTCATGTTTATCTTGCTTCCTATTAAATGCATCTGTGCTGTTCATCATGACTGTCTTCTGTGATATTGATTGACATATTGTAAATATTTCTTCTGAATTTCCTTCTTGATTCTTGGTGACTTTTTGTTGTTTCAATGGCCATTAGTTTTGTTCGGACCCACAAGTGAAAGCACTCTGTGTGTGTAAAAATCATACCTTAGCCTTCTCCTTTCTAAAGATGCGAAATCCATCCTGTTAGTTTTCTGATGGATGTAACCTGGTGTAAAAGAGTGTGATGACTATCTCTAAAAAGGTGAAACAACGCTGTGTTTATAAGAACTTGGGTTTTTACAGCCATGAAGGGGGGAGAAAAAACTACCAGGGAAAGAAGGATTAGCAGAGGACTGAAAGTTTGGTCAAAATAGCAGATTTAAATGAAGTGGCAGGTTCAACACCAAAAATCAGGGAAGCGATGAGTTTGGGGAGATGGGAGAGAAGGATTTGCTGGCTGGAGGAATGGAGAGGGTTATGAGAGCATAGAAGAAACAAAAAGTTGACAATTTTCAATTTGAGATGCTGCAGCTAGGTCACCATTTCCCTCTGGTTGCAAGATCGTGGCAGAGTAAGATGCTGCAGTCGGAGCTTCTCTGCTTGCCAGTTCCTTTTTCTTTTCCTTCTCTGCAGCAGTTTTTCTTAATCCCTACTTCCCAGCTTCTTAAACTACCCTACCCTACCTGGAGAACGGAAGTGAGGTGAGGGAAGACGAATTGTGGCAGAGCTTGCGGGCCAAGTCCTGGAGTGGGGTGCAGAGCGACAGTGGCCATAGCCCAGAGCGGTAGCAGAGTGAATGCCAGCTGAGTCTCAGAGCTGGGAGGAGAGTGAATGCCGGCTGAGTCCCAGAGCAGGGAGGAGAGTGAATGCAGGCTGAGTCCCAGAGCAGGGAGCGGAGCGAGTCATGGCTGGAGCCCAGAGGGGCAGCAGAGTGAGTGCAGGCTGAGTCCCTGGGTGGCAGCAGAGTGAGTGTAGGTTGAGTCCCAGGGCAGGGACCAGAGCGAGTTACGGCTGGAGCCCAGAGGGGCAGCAGAGTGAATGCAGGCTGAGTCCCGGAGGGGCAGCGGAGCGAGTGCAGGCTGAGTCCCGAGGGGCAGCAGAGTGAGTTCTGGACAGAGGCCAGCGCACAGAGACAGTGTGGCCTCGTGTTCTGAAGTGTGATGGGCACAGACCCATTGGAAAAGGACGTATAAGGGCTATAATTTGGGTACTTTGGAGTACATTTACTCATGTATTCTCATTCTGGACTTTTAAACTCTGTATTCCCATGCTAATCTATTTTTACAATTTCAATTCTGCGACAAGATGGAGCCAAGAGGACATGAGAAATTTTCACCGCTCTCATTCGATTGCACATGACAATAAAGGCTATTCATTCATTGAAGGCCAGAGAGATGGGTGAGCAAGACTGGAGGGTGGGATGTGACACAATCAGTAGATGTTTAAGTGAACTGACATCATTTTAGTTGTTGGTTACAGATTACAAGACAGACCTTTCAGAGAATCCTTACTCTGGGTGCGGTGGCTCAGTTGTTATCAGTGCTTCCTCACAGCGCCAGGGACCTGGTTTCGATTCCAACCTCGGGCGACTGTCTGTGTGGAGTTTGCACATTCTCCCCGTGTCTGCGTGGGTTTCCTCAGCGTGCTACAGTTTCCTCCCACACTCCAAAGATGTGCGGGCTAGGTGGATTGGCCATGGTAAAATACCTATAGTAGGTTAGATGGTTCAGCCATGGGAAATGCAGGGTTGTAAGGATAGGGCAGGGGAGTGGGTCTGGCTGCGATCCTCTTCGGAGTGTTGGTGGGTGTGGACTTGATGCACCAAATGGCCTGCTTCCGCACTGTAAGGTTTCTATGATTTACATTTATCCTTAATGATTAATGTCTGTTTATAAGACTATGCTGATTGAATTAAGCATATTACAAAAGCAAGATTTGTATGAAGTTGAAAATGAAGCTGTGCAAAACAGTTATTTTTATGAAATTTGCTTTCGTAATGACATGATGGACTAAAGGAGATTCTTCATTAACTTAACCTTTACTTGGTAAGGAGACTTGGACTGATTTCACAGTAGGTTCTTTAAGATGGCAATGGTGTCTTCATTTTCTCCCAATCTCTCCTCTGTCTATTTCTACTGAAGGCAACGACTCTCGTTGGAGGACTTAACCTAACAGGTTCTCCCAAACGTTCTGATCCCTCCCTAAGTGGACTTCACACAGCGAGTCACTGAATGTAACACAGTCTACAACACCAAAAGAACCTGGCTAATCCTAAATCTCTTTTCTGCCATGGGAATAGAAAATTAGAAGGTCACGATCTCCAGTTTCACTGCAGCCATGTAAATACATAATCCAGGCCGACACTTCAGCCTATTGCTCTGCAGCTTCACTGGCAGAAGTGTTACTTTTCAGCTGAGCTACTAAACCCAGACCTTTCTTCCCTCTCAGGTGGGTATAAAATATCCCTATAACTGTTGAATGAAAACAAGGGGCGTTATACCCACCAGGGGCTTGTCAATTCTCTGTCAATCAACACACTAACACATGAATCAGTCCCTTAACACGTGATTTTCTGTGTGAAAAACGACACCATTCAGGATAAAGCAGTGCATTTGATTGGCTTCCCATCCACCATCTTAAATATTTACTTGCTTCATCACTAACGTACAGGTACGGCAATGTGTACCATCTACAAGATGCACTGCAGTCATTCACCCAGGCACATTTCAGACCCACATTCTATCACCAAGAAGGACAATGGCAGTAAATGCATGGGGACACTTGCCACTTGCCACTTGCCAGTTACCCTCTAAATCACACAATATCCTAATTTTGAAATGTATTGCTGTTCTTTCTCGATCATTGAGTCAAAATCCTGTGGGTCTCTTCCTAATAACAGCGCTCAGGTGCCTTGTATCCCAAGGACTATCGTGGTTCAAGAAGACTGCTCACCACCAAATTCTCCAGGGCAGTTAGGATTGGCCTATAGTCTAACCAGTGGTGCCTACATAAATGAATTTAAAAATACTTTCTACAGCTTAGACCTTGGTCCTTGTGTGCCACTCTCCTTGATTGGTTCTGTGGTTATCGTTTATTTGTTAGTTAGGCTGAGCAGAGTCTTAAGTGATAGGGCGACATGATAAATTTCCCCGAAGGGTTATCAGTCAGCTTTGCTGAAAGCAAAGAGTGCTCAAAGTGAACACGCAAGGTAGAAGCTTCCATGAGACGCAAGCTTCCCTCAACGCTCCCAAGGGTAAGAAGATGGAAGGTTGCACAAGCTCACTTTGTCATGGTAGAACTTGGTAGAACATGGGACTAAGATATGTCTGAACAGAATGTTAATCATATCGCATCCACAGGATCTAGAAAGAAAGAAGGCTAGATATTTTCTAATCAGCCTGCGCAGATATATTACACACTTCTGGAGCAAGTGGGACTTGAACATGGGCCTCCTGGTTCCAAGGTATGGACATTACCACTGCCATGAACCCAAGAAAGGAGGATAGACTTACATTAATCTAACATCTTTCAAGTGCTTTCTCGTGAATTACTCATACGCATCTGTCACTTTAGATACAGGCTAAAATGTGCATTTAATCAACAGCAGTGGAAACTCTGCTGATCTGCTTGATTTGGTTACTCACAAAATGTTGAGTTCGTTTAACCAGTGTGTTTGGGAGGGGTGGGGCTAAGTGAAGCATGCTGCCAATTCCAATAATACTGTAATCTGGTGGAATGCCAATTTAATGCAGTTTCGTGTGAATTGACCTTCTCCTTGGCTTTTGCCCAAAGTGCACAGGGGCCATAGATAGTGGCCTGGCCTCTGTCAATACCCTCTTCCTGCACTCAAAGTGTGTGCGTTCACTGACTCTTTTGATGGTGCAGCAGTGACCGAGAATGTGCAGCTTTCTGTGCGGTGATCTGTTGATCTACCACTGTGGAGCCGAGAGTTTAATTCTGCTTCCAAGTAAATGCACTTGTTACTCTCAGCTTGTGCCCCTTTGCAACATAGATATCGCAACAAAGCAGCAGTTTTGAGCAGCTGCCTTGACCTGCTCTGGCTGTTCAGTGACATTGGCTCCAGTGAATGGATGGCCTGCTCCAGAATCTATTGTCTGCCTTGATGTTAGTTCGAGAGAATTTGAAAGCTATCCATCATTACCAAACGTTAAGGAATGGGGAGTGGTTCCTATTTATAATGGAATATATTTATAGAAAGGTTTTATCTGGTTTTTGCAAACATGATACAATCTGCTCACCCATAGCTCTCTCACCTCTAGACACAACAATTACAATACTCTTAACCCTATTCTCCACCTTTTACAAACTTCAACATACTCTGCTGCCAGTATGCGATCCATGTCATTGTTCTGCTCATCCATCACCCTTGTGCTTTCTGACCTCTATTGGCTCCTCAGCCCTTCAATGTCTCCGATTTCAAGTTATTATATTCCTTTCATCCGAGTCCCTTCATGTCCTCACTGCTCCCTAGCTCTAAGACATCCTCCACCCTTGCATACATTCTAACCACCCCCATCCCCGCAAATGTCTTGCTTCCTCAAACTGCACCTTCTTTGCGGACTTCCCGTTTCTTTATTTACCAATGGAGCCTGTGCCTTCAGCTGTGAGATAGCATATTCCATTATACTTTCTCTAGAATGGCCTTGCCTGTCCAACTTTCTTCTGTCTTCTAACACTCACCTCTTTGGTCATTCCCTCTATTTCTGGTAGAACATTTTCATGACAGTACCTTTCTGAATTGCTGTTATTCTGTGTTAAAAGTGATACAAAACGACATGCTCTGCTTATTTTCATTAATTATATTGGTTCAGATTCGTGATGGTACAATTGTGTATGAAGCAGTAGTGTTACGGACAACATGATAACCACATCGACCCACACATTCCTGTTGTGTTGCTGCATTCCTGTGTACAGTTGTATTCCTAGACCTTTGAATGTTATCTGGCAAAGTTCACAAAGAAGAGATTTGAAGCTGTTTTATGTTTAAAGCCTAAGATATTAGATGCTGGAGGTATGAAATAAAAGCAAAGTGCTGGAGGAACTAGGTAGGTCTGGCAGCATGTGAAGCAGTTCTGATGAAGAGTCACATTGACCTTGAAACATTAACACTGTTTCTCCCTCCAGGGATGCTGCCAGACCTCTTGAGTTTCTCCAGCAGTTTGTCTTCATTCAAAGTTTAATACCGCTTGCATGAATTATTTTCATGATTTCTTATTTCCTCTGTTTTGGTGTGAGCTCTGTTCATTCAACAATGTTGTGTGTGTTGACAATCTGCGTGATAATTGTTTGAAGTGCATGTGCCTGGAGATTGTCTGACATTACTGATGTGGTACTGATGTGTTGTTGGCGTCACCATCTCTGGGTACGTCCTGGCCCAGCAACAGGGCAAAACCATTTGAGTTCAAGGCACTTTGGTGTACCTTTTTTGGAGTGAGTAGTCCTGGGAGTTCCCCAGGTTGACTCTCACCCTTTGACATCTTTTGGCATCAAGTTAAGTAAGAGCAGTTGAGGTGCACTGGTTAACAGTACGTTTAGCATGCTTGCCTTCATTTCTGAGACCCTTGAGTATAAGAGTTGGGACGTCCTCTTGAGGTTGTACAGATCTTTGGTAAGGCGCCTTCCGGGGTACTGTGTGCAGTTCTGGTCATCTAATACAGGAAAGATATTATTAAACTGGAGAAGGTTTAGAAAAGATTTCCCAGGATGTTGCTGGGAATAGAATAGGCTGGGACTTTTTTCACTGGAGCATAGGAGGTTGAGAGGTGACCTTTTCGAAGTTTATAACATCATGATGGGCACAGATAAGGTGAATAGCAAGTAGCAAAGGTCTTTTCCCTAGGGCATGGGAATTCAAAACTATGGGTCATATTTTTGAGGTGAGAGGAGAAAGATTTAAAAGGGACCTGAGGGGCAACTCTTTCACCCAGAGAGTGGTCTGTATGTGGAATGAACTGCCAGAGGAAATGGGGGATGCAGGTACAATTACAACTTTGAAAAGACATTTGGATAAGTTCAAGAATAGGAAAGGTTTAGAGGGACATGTGCCAGGAACAGGCAGGTGGGACAAGTTTAGTTTGGGAACGTGGTTGGCATAGGCTAGTTGGACCAAAGTGTCTGTTTCCGTGCTGTATGACTTTCTGACTATGATCTGGGCAAGTAGTGTGAGTCTAGTCTTGCATCAGCATGACTAACTCTTAATGATCCCCTGAAGTGGGCCCAGCAAGTAAGTCTGTCAAATTAAACCACTGCCATTATCACATGACCTGCAATGGTACGGGAAGAGGGCCCATGAGCACCAACAACTTCACCAGGGCAACTGGGAGTGGGCAGTAAAATCGGCCTTGCTACTAATACCACACCTGAATGTATAATTGAACAAATATCCATTTTAATGCTCACAACTCAGACAGTGTACCTTCAGTTCTCACAGCATAGTTTTTTGTGAGAATTCGGCTGGATTGCTGCTTGCAGGTGGTGGCAAATTTGCGAGCATGTTGAGGTGCTGTATCTCACTGTAAATCTGAAAGGAGTTCTCATTTTGGAGATGGTTGTCAAAGGAAGCATGAAAATGGCCACCTGCTCAGTTATTTGCTGAAGTGATTAGATCAAGCAGAAAAAAGATGAAAGTATAGAAGATGTAGGAGTTCGTCTTCACTCGGAGCTTGTGTTTTGGAACAGAGATGAGCTGTTACAGAGCAGTGAAAAGCAGAACTGCAGGAACAACAGGTGCAGTTGATACAATATTATTGAAATCCTTAATTCACAAAAGCAACCAGTTGACCTCAAACCCATTAAATAATTGCCTAGCTAACTGGAAATGGCTCAAATATCAAGAACAATAAGTCCAACTTTGAACACTGATGTCAACGTTCTTTCAGGTCATATTCACCACGGCTCCTTGCTATTTCTGCTACAATTCATGTTTAGTGACATCAATCAAGTTGAAGTTCGATATAATAAGATCATCTGTTTGTGTGGTTCATTTGAGCTTTGCTAGTTTTCAGCAAATCTCCAGATTCTATCAGGAAATGGAGGAATTGGGAAATATCAGTTTTCACATTGGCCCTTCTCTCTCGCTCATCTTTTTCTCTTATTCTCACTCTCGTTCTCACACAAACGTGCACTCACACTAATAGGAGGCAAGTGGGAAGCTCTGTACTTTGGCCTATGTATGAAAGTGTATGCAGATCTAATATAGCAATGCAAACTCATTCTTTAAAGTCCTCATCAGAGAGAAAATCTTTCACAAATTCACCATTTTAGATTTTCCATTTTTTGATAATTGACCTCAGAGTTTAAAGGACTGGGAATGTTGACAAATTGGAGCCTGTTGCAGCTACCAATATATACAATTCATAGATAATGAATTTGACTTGAAAAACCTTTGGTATGTAGATAATTTTATAAAAAAGTCATGGCGAACGTGTCATCTCCTGATTGGACTCCTCTAAAGTTTGTCTGACCGACATGAACCATAATCCCCTGCTCATATTCTGAGCGGAATGAAGACCCATTTACTCATGCTCTCTATGCTTGCTGAGTTACCCTGGCTCCTGGTCCTCCAACACCTCCACTTTCAAATTCTCATCTGAGTTTTCAGATCCCTTCATGACCTCATTCTGCTCTAATTCTGTCACTCTAACCATCCATACCACGCTACAAGAACTCTTGTGTTCCTCCAAAACTGGCCTCTTGTGCCTCTGCACTCTCTACATCCCATCATTGGGGACCGTACCTTTCTCAGCCCTAAACTCTGGAATTTCCTCCCTGAATCTCTATGTCTCTGTCTTCTTTAAGATACTCTTTAAAAACGTACATTCTTTAACCACATGGTTTGGTCTCCCGTCTAATTTTCAGTTAAACTTTGATTTAGAGTCCTAGTATCTTGTGGAGTTTCATTTTGTTAAAAGCACTATATCGATGCAAGTTGTTGTTTTGTGCAGCGTGTTCATAAAAGACAAGTACATGAAAGTCCACTTTTCTGTCACCCCTGCCCCACTTCCTTTTAAAGTAGTGCTGATTTTCCTTTGGGGACTTGGGAATTGTTGAACTCAAATATTTAAGGGAGAGTCCAAGTTGCAGATTAAGCTGAGCACAGTGAACCCACAATTCATTTCCACTATTAACTGATTTGGAAGTGTAAAGTGAAGCAGTTCATCCTGTGCTTTTGGATATATTTCCAACCGTTGTTACTGCAGTGTTAATTGTCCAATTCTCTCCCTTTCCTAATGTTTCACAAATGGAAAGATTGTACAACCCACTGGCATTTCCATTTCCTGTCTGTGTTTTTTCAGCCCAGCCTGTTGAAATTCATTTCTCTCCTCTCCTA